>OX401404.1:52185064-52892564 GCA_947846245.1 Cerastoderma edule
AATAATTGATCACTGTTAACACAGCTAGCTTTTTGAACAGTTTGCTTTATTTACAAGATAAATGTGCCATATATTTACCAAATATACATGTATGAACGGAAATCGTTAACAATAACCTAAATCTCAAGATATGTCTTGTCATCAATACCGCATAGTATCTTAAACAATATGCCAGCTCGTCTTTAACATTTACGTAAACGTCTACAAACGCCTCAGCATTTTTCAAATGCTCTATATGCTGCTACTTTTATAGATCAACCCATTACCACAAAATATCGACATTTAACCACTTTGCTGCAGACGACTCCGGCCAAAACATTGTGGGAAAAGGAAAATTGCTCTTACCGAGCAATTTCGCATTTTCCCAAAAAAATTCTGCCCTATCAGAAGATTATTTTCCAATTTCACCCCCAATTGAAATGTAGTCTGCTAACTCTTTCAATTTGGGACAGTCGACAATTTGGCGTTTGGTACAGGGTTAAAAGTCAAGAAGAAAATAATTGAAATTGTTTGTAGATCTATTCAATTCAAACAAATTTCAATTTGTCACAACATTTTCAAATATCATCTGTTGCGCAGTAAAACATTGTTTACACCCGAAAATGTGCTACACTTCCATATGTATGACATTTGAAAAACACCCGTGATTTCGGTTAAAACAGGATTCTGTCTCAACGTGTTACAAAACCTTTTCTCAATCAATTCTCAAAAGTGGGAATTCACGACCAAATATCCAACCCATTTAATGCTGGAACCAACTTCATGCTTATGCAAATAGGGAATATCCGGGCCAGCTGTCAAGTAAATTGACGGCTGGCCTGTGATCTAACCTATTTGCTTTTCTGGGTATATTTCCTCAACATAATTAAGAGGATTTTGAAACAGACAACACACAATTATATTTCAGAAAATTCACAGCATTCTAAGGATTAAGTCAAAATCAGTCGATAATTATAAAGTATGAAAATTTAATTTGTTGGGGTTTGATAAGAAACAATTTTGACAAAGGGAGAACTTCCTCATTTAGACCAGATTTTCCTTGTCAAATTGAATTCCAAAGACTTTTCACATTTTATTTTTCACCAATTGCTACGAAACAATGTGAAAATACAAAAATATTGAATGAATAGGAATATTGAGGCAAAATGACGCTTTGATAAATATTAACAGTTTACTATTTACTTTCCTGATTTACATGCATTTTGCAACTATTTGCTGAATACCGTATGGAAATGATAGAGAGAAACAAATCGTTCCAGAAGTCATGTTTTATTGACCATTTCCTAGTTAATGTGCATAACACTGCTGTTGTTAAACAGCTTTTCACATTATATAGTTTTAAACTCTTCCAAATTCATAATACGTTAAATGATCATGATTAATGACGACTATGATACTTTTTATATCTATACGTTGTAAAGATAAAAACGCTTGTCAAGTTGTGACAGAGGAAAACATTGCTTGTGATAAGCAATATTGCTCACTTTTGCAAGTATGTCTCGGATTTTAGTATCGATCGACACATGAAACACATTGAAGTCTTTTTTTCTTTTCATTTAACCCTTTACAAGACAATAACGACATTTGACCACTTTGTTGCAGACGACTTTAGAAAACATTGTGGAAAAAGGAGAAATTGCCCGTAACAAAGTTTTCTGTTCTTTCTGAAGAATATTGTTCAATTTCATCCCATTTTGAAATGTCGTCTGCAAACTCTTTCAATTTGGGACAGTCGAAAATCTGTTGTATGAGAAAGGATTAAGTAAAACTGCTTGCATTTGTGCATGTTAAACATTTGGAGGAAATAAAGGAGCAGTAAAACGCGTAAATAAAAGAGATAAAAGGCTATTCAAAACCGTATACAACTTGATTCAAGTGAAAGTGGTTGAATGCATTCTCAAGTTATTTTGACGCGATAAAGGGATGAGAAATTAGCTTTCATTAATAACGAAGCCGGTGTTGAATAAAAGCAGGACTTAAATTATTAAATTTTGTATACATTATCGATTGCGACCACTCCAAGTCATTCCACTGTACATGTACATGCTTTTGTGACGGGTTCGAATAAAAACAAATGTAGTACATGTATAAAGCGTAATGAAATATGACACAATATATTTAGTTTTAGAGAGATTGGAAAGTATTGTGACAAAAATGATTGCTTATTTCGAGCAATATGTCATTGGCAACATTAGGTTTTTTTTTGTATAATCTGCTTTCTGTGTAGAACACACATACTTGGTGTGTGTATCCTGGCGATCGACTGAATAGACTTGCGCTAACAATAATGGTAGAGCAGATGTTCTTTTATATTACCAGACAGTCAAACCGACAGAAAAGTAATATGAACGAGATAATGATGCTTACGGTATACAGGTACCTCAAATTAACTGTTTTTCGTTTGTTTTCCACAAGACCCCGTCGCATTGACAGTCGAAATGTAGGCAACAGCCATACGATATCATATAGAGAAATCACACAGCAGTCGTAAAAAGAACGATAAGTTCCATTCAATTCCTATATGATGATTACTGGTCAACATCGGAAGCAACAGCAGACGACAAAAACGCATGAAGAAAATGCATTTCCTTTTAAACCTTAGTTATCCCTATATTTACCAAGTCGGCTTTGCAGGAAAAACTGCTCAAAGCCTTCCTAATACGAAATTTAATTACGAACTTGTAATCCAGCCAAGCAACCCGTTTATCAACCATTTTAATTTCTCTCCCCCCCCCCCAAAAAAAAAAAAACCCTACTAAAATAACACATTGAATATGGAGAATTTCATGAAAAAGCTCAAAAACCCATTTTCCCGATTATCGGTTTAAAAGTCAATAGATTTCAATAGGAAAATTAATAAATGCCACCGCATATTGACTCGTGTTTCTAGCTGCAATATCAATAGCTGTGAACAATAGCGAAGCCAACTGTTTCAGGCTAACAGGGACCCTTACATATCAACATACAGCCTAGTCTCAGGTCGACTTAAATAGTCAGAGCAAGCCAATCCGGTGCCATGCAGCATGCAAACTATCGAAATAAGTTTTCGAGAAAATATCCACAAGAACTAGATTCGCTTCAGTGTAAGAAATTCCGTCTATTAGACTGTGATAAAGTACGGTGTACCCAGTGAGGAAAGGTGTTTCTGAAATATGTTCAAATGGTTCTTTTTATTTGGCGCGACCTTAATATTGAAACTGATCATCGCAAGGGTATAACAAGAGTACGGTAGGCAAGACTATCCTGTCTGATGAAGGATCATTGTTCAGCTGCCACCTCTCTGTTTTATTTCATTAAGTTCTGTTAACTTGAAAAAACGATAGTCTGCGTTCTAGACAAGATACGTACTCACTTTTGTCGTACATATCTATGAGTTAAACGTACTTTTTTGTGATTCAATAAGCATAAAAGATTCTACGAGAGCTTCATCAGATATGTAATAAAGAAGGATATATCTGTGAGTTTTTGTACAGACATTATCCTCGTCGGTGCACGATTCATTTGTTTGCCAGCGCTAGTGGATGTACCGGAACATGATCCGATTTTCAACAAATTCGCCTTTGACGACTTTCCTCGTCTTCTATGACAGTTCTAAATGAAGTTGTTTTTCTCTCTTTATCATCAGTCTGTGCGATACCACCGATAGTATTTAGTTTAAAAATCGAATGGAATTGTAACATTACCTATATCGTATTAGATACGTAAATGAAGAAATGAGAACCAGAGTCGGCGATCAACACATCAAAGCTCTTCGAGCGGAGAGGCGTTCGTTCCAGAGACAGAAATCTCAGTTACAGCAGATTGACAGATTACGTGATGTTCATATCAAACATCTGGAATCGATGGCATCCGGTTTAAAGACCGAATTGGCGTCGTACGGTCGAGGCATGACGAATCTGGGAGACTATTTCAAACCGGAAATACGTGACATCGATACCGGCACGATCGTGTTTCCATTGGTCAGATCCAAATCCGACTGGGAACCAAAACCGTGCTGGCTCGGAAAGGCTGCGGTAAATGAGAATCGATGTTTCCACTTTCCTTGCAGAGATATAACATCGTATCATTTTATGTTCAGGACGCTTCCCAAGTTCATCATAGACAACGCAGAGGAAACTGTGCGTCGTAGCCGAGAGTCACCAGACGAGATTGAATTTATACGTACACCTGTTGAAGGAAGATGTGAAACTAGATCATCCCTAAAGGATGAAATAATCGATGAATGTAAACTGAAACTACCGGTATTGCACCTACCAGAAAACATAACAGAAAAGGAGAGACAGCTTAAGACAACGATTCACAAAAAGCGAATTCAAAATGAAATAGAAAATAAACCGCCAGATAGAAATGTGAACTATGGGAAACCAACTGCAATCCGAAATCTGAAAAAGGTTATCCGACCAGTTGTGCGACATGTGGATTTGTATACCAATTTCTAACCCATCACCATGCCAGGTGATTTAATGGTACTTATTTGAAGGCATGGACAGACACCAGATGTATAGATCTGACTCTTTATAGTTCCTATTCTTTCTTCTTGTTTTTATTTTATTAAGTATAATATACTATGACAAAGACAGAGATTGTTTATTTATTTAATCCCATTTGAAAAAGTGCACAACTGGTCATGTATGCAACTGGTTAGATATCTGTTAATGGCAAGGATAAACATTCCCAACGAGATATACTTTGTTGTGCTGGAGTGTACTGGATTACACCAGATTACAGGGAACAAATAATAAAAAATATTTTCTATTAACTAGTTTTTGTGATTTCTTCAATCATAATGTGTTCTGGACCATAAAAAAACTTGAATACAATCCAAAACATTCTTCTATCTTTTGATTTCAAATAATATTTGCTCTGGAATCACAAAAAAACCATCATTCAGCACATTGCCAAACATGTTTAGCTACAAAGTATTAGAATTTTGAAATGAGAATAATGATGTGCAATTCTTACCTCTCAAGCTTGATTGCAAATGAATGCAGCTTTTTGGGATAAACTGTACATATATAAAACAAAAATGCATGGTTAAAGTTGTTAAAAAAAAGACTTTGAAGAACCTGTTCTTTACTGTTTGTTTATTTCTTTATAAAAAAAATAATACTTGAACACATAAATGTACAATCTCAAGAGTCTATCTATTTATCTAGTAGTCTCAACAAGTTAACATTGGTTTGCATGAAACAATGATTATATTGAAAAAAATTATTAGCTTCTTTTTTCTTAATTTTGTTATCCTTCACTTAAAAAAATCCTGAATTTACAGGTCTTATTCTTTTCAAAAAGAATCATTTTTTTTCTTGCCAAAAATAGAATAGCTTTCGATTTTCATTTACTCTTTTCCACCTTTTTTCTTTCTAAACAATCACACATGATATCATCTCAAGACTTAAGATATTAGTCTGAATTGTAATATGTCATGATATTATCTCAAGACTTAAGATATTAGTCTGAATTGTACTATGTAAATGACAAACTGATATTCTAAAGTTTACAAATCTTCTTCAGAAGATTTGTTCAAGTTGTCCTTGGAAAAGCAGAGAGAGAGAGAGAGAGAGCTCTTTCCATCAAACCCAATTATGCTGTGCTAATTAGTGAAAATTATATGGACAATTACAATAAATATTCGATGGATAGTAATGGGCTCTTGTTTCAGTACAGAAAGCAATGCATTGCGAAAAAAACAGACAAACCAACCACTTGTAAATGCACTAGATACAAACATGTTTGAACTTTGTCCAAGTAAATAACAGAAAGAAATGCAGATCATAATAAATATGGCACTATAACTTAACATAAATGAGGTCAGAATGAATATCTGAATTGCTGAATGAAACCTAAAGTATAGGCAGTATAACCATTCTTCCTAAAACTGACAACACCTAAAACTGACAACATGAAAAGCTGTGACGTTATCAGGCCTGTTAACCCTTAACAGTGCTGAATAATTCTCTAATAATAGATTTTTGTATGGTCTGCTTTCCAAAACCTTAAATATCTACTTAATTTTGATGAGGAAAGATACCCAGAGTTGCAAACAGGTTAGATCACAGACCAGCCGCCAATTTACTTGGCAGCTGGCCTAAATCTAACCTGTTTGCATAAGAAAGATGTCGGTTCCAGCACTACAAGGGTTAATGTTAAGGAATGCTCAAGCCTAAAAATCATTACTTGAACCCTGAATTTAAACATCTTCAATATGAAAAAAGAAGGCAAATTAAAAATCTCAAACCTAATTTTAGGACAAGGCCTGAAAATTAGCAGGCTTGCATTATATAATAAGATTGTGACAAAAAGGCAAGTCTGCTTATCGTGAGCAAATCCTTTTGCTGCAATCATATTATAGATGATCATTTGTTAAGCATTTAAATTGTTTCTATATTCTTATGAAATTGTTCAAATGACATCTGTTGAAGAATATTCTGAACTGGTGAAATAAAGAAATGGTCAATGTGGATTAGATGCTGATGTAAGCATGATGCCAATAAAAAATAAAAATATTGATACAGCAATATAATTAAAGCATGTCCCTTTCCGTAATGGACTTTTATAATGGATCTAATCAGGGATTAGGAAATTTCCAAATCACAACCAGTCTATGTGTCAGCCTGAATTGGCCAAAAGCAGTTCGATTCATCTTTCCAATGGCATTTAACCCCACCACACAAAAAACCAACCAACCAACAACAAAAAAAGGTGAAGAATGTTTATGTTTTTTGTGTCATCTGTTGTTCCTTTCAACTTGAACCAGTCACAAATTCTAATCTTGGGAAATGGTTTGTGTTCATATCATAATTGAAAATAGTTTCACAAAAGAAGATGTAACATATTTAGCAGATATTTCTCCTTTCATCAAATTATTCCTAATACAAGGTCAACAGCTCATGTTGTTTAGATGGTGGGATACCAGTGGGGTTATCGTCTGACATTTGGTGTGATTTACACAAAGTATAAAAGACAATAGGCAGACAAAGAAAAGAGATAACAAAAGCTAAATATCCCAGATTGGGATTAAAAACACACAATAGTTACAAGTACAAATAAATTTGATGAACTTATTTACAGTAAAATGTCATGTCTTCAGCTACAAGTGATAATCAATAAAAAATAAATTATATCATGTTAATTTCTATCTAACAGCAGGACACTTAAAATTTACACACATTATACTTTTAATATAGATGCCGAAACAAAACTTTTCTTTAAAAGGTATCAATTACATAGCATCACCTAGATTCTGCAAAAAGAGACCTTTGACAAGACCCGAGTCCAATGCTTTATAGAAAAATCCTTGATTTTATAGGTCTGTTACAAGAAAGTTATTAAATCCTTACAGTGCTGGAACCGATTTAATGTTTATGCAAATAATTGGCAGCTTGCCTGTGATATAACCTGTTTGAAACTCTGAGTATCCTTTCTTATCAAAGTTAAGCAGAATTTTAAGGTTTTGGAAAGCAGACGACAAAAATATCAATTTATAGAAAATTACCCAGCATTCTAAGGGATAAAAATGAGAATGGGGATGCGAGATTAATCATAAAAAAATGTAGGGGAAAAGGGAAATTGCTTTAAAAAAAAGAGTACATCATTACATGTAATTCACTTTGTATTTTGTTCTAATGGGAGGAGGATTTTCTCTGGAAAAGCATTATGTTTCAATAATTTTGTTCAGTTACAACAATAGCTATCTGATGAGACAGGTTGAAACTCTCAATAATGCAATTTATAGGAAAGCACCTTTAGCCAATTTAGTCAGGAAGATATTGTGATAAAATAAGAAAGTCATTGTATTTCACATATTCAAGTTCTGTCAAAGCATTTATTTTCTATTTTCACCATTAAAAAAACCCATTGCATGTAGTGTTTTGTTTTTCTTGTAGTGTTTTGTTTTACTAGATCCCTTTATTTTGAAATCTTTTCAAATTTCTTATGAAGTAAAGGGCTGTTGTAACGAAGCCAGTTTAATAACTTTAACAAAATTTTAACTAACCAAAGTGAAATTTCCTTTCCCCATACATCAAGAAAGTTTCAAATGCTCATTTATAATATAAGATGTCAAAAGTAAAGGCAAGTAAAAATACAGAAATAAATCAATCTTACCATCAAACAATTTCAAACTTCTGGATAGTTTGCAGCGGGCACCAATAAAATCAATTAAAAATAAAAGAACCATGTATACTGTACATGTATATCCTTGCAAATAAGGTTTATAAAGATAAAACTCATTGTAATCAAATGAATGCTCGACTTGAGAAAACTCTTTTTTCATTGCAATGTTTTTAAACCCCTTCTCAAGCAAAGGCAAAGTAAGATTTTAATATTAGGGGGGGAAAATGAAATGATTACTTATATCTCCAAAACGTGGGCAAACTCAAGTCAACTTCTTAATCCTTTCCCAAACAATAAAGACATTTGACTACTTTGTTGCAAACGACTTAAGAAATCATTGTGGGAAAAGGAGATATTGCTTGAAACGAGCAATTTTTCCTTTTCCAGTAAGGTTTTCTGCTCTATCTGAAGAATATTTTTCAATTTCATCACATTTTGAAATGTCGTCTGCAAACTCTTTCAATTTGGGACAGTCCAAAATTTGTTGTTTGGGAAAGGGTTAAGCAATGGAAGGCACTACAGCTGGATGCAATACACAATAACATTTGAGAAATAGTTCAAGGTTTACCTAAGATAAAAGCACTTTTGAAAAGTAAAAACATAAAGACAGAAATCATTAACAAAAACAGATTCAAAATACATGGGAGGCAAACGAGTCAAGATTTTAGACAGTTTCCTAAATTATCTTTATATTTGGAGTGTTTACTTCTCCTATCCAAAACAGAAGTCTAAAAAAAATTTTTTTCATGTTATCTTTGTCTCATTTTCCTCACTAGCAGAAATGAAATGCTGCAAAAGCATGTTTCAAATCAAACCCAAAAGCAATCAAGTGAAGTGTAAAATTAAAAAGCATACCATTCACTTGCATTAAAACTTAAAAGTTTAATATGCCACAATCAAAACAATTTCTTTGACACTCAACTGCTAGTTATGATTGGTTTAAATATTGTTTACTGTTTCTTGACAATAGTAGGTTTTGTTAGTAATAGAAAAATCTTTAACCCTTATAGTGCTGGAACCAACTTCATGTTTATGCAACCAGGCCAGCTGCCAAATAAATTGGGGGCGGGCCTGTGATCTAACCTGTTTGGTACTCTGAGTGTCTTTCCTCATAAATATTATGCAGATATTTATGGTTTTGGAAAGCAGACAACACCATAATCTGTTTTCATAACATTACCCAGCATTCTAAGAGTTAGAAATAAAAAAATGAACATAAAAAATAATATTAAATACAATGCTGTTTTAGAATCCACCATATCAATATATAAAGATGTATAAGTTACTACTTAAAACAGGCATACTAAGTATGAATGGGTCCAATCCTAGCACACACTGTTTCACAAGTTCCCCTCACTTTTCTCTGGAATGGGCTCTAAGGGTAACCTGAGGGTTCTGGAACCTGAGCTGTCATCACTCTCAAACACGTCGTCCACATACTCATTCATCATACGACGCTTCGGTCTATACGGTCTGTATCTGTGGCTATAGTGAAAAAACAAAAACATCATCATGCTGAATATGAAAAATTTGCTTTGTTTGCCTTTTTCATGTTCTAACGTAAATCGTTTTTCCTCATAAAATATTCATCAAGGACAGCTTTCCATTCACCACTGAGATTTTAGTTTTGATGGGTTTGCTGGAGATTGCTTTTGAAAATCATATGATTGTTAGAACAAGAGGGTAATGTTGGCCAATGATGTTTACATGATTTCTTTTGCAAGTAAGCCTTACACACTTAAGATGTTCATATAGAATCAGTTTTCATTCCTTTGCAAACCAGGGTGTATTGATCATGAGCAGATATGCAGATTACCTTGAATTCTTTTAGTAACTCTCCCTTTCAAAATTATAATGCGATGGATTGAGATTTTATAAGAAAAATCTGGCGATTTTTATTAATAAAGTGGTAAAGTGAGAATCAATTTATACATGTATGCAAAAGGTCTTTTTAAATTCCCTTATTTTAGTCTACCAAGGAATTAATTCATTGGGAATTGTCTAATTATTGATAATTCCCATTACCCTTTTAAGACATTAATAGAACTTATCAAATTCAAACCAAAGTTTTAGATCTATTTAAAACTTGTAAGCATGCTAAAAGGTTATCTTTACATAAAATATGACTATAAATTCCTTACCTTCGCTGAGTATGCTGTTGTGGTGGTGATGGGGTGCCTGGCTGGGCTTCTGATGATGAGGCGCCTAAATACGGGTTATAACTGTCAGGGGACAGAACTCCAGCATCCGGTATAAACTTGTGTATCACAACATAACCACTCTCAGTATCATCTGAAATAAATGATCAGTTAGATACTGGTATAGGATATCAAAGATTAAACAAAATATTGCACAAAAATGTATTGATCAAAACATTGTAATGGCAAACGCTATATCCAGTACCATGTTTCTATATAAGTCATTGAAAAATAAATTTATCAGTCACCAATAATTCTTCTCTCTATATGTTAAAGTTGTTTACAAAGAATGCTCTAAAAACAACATTACAGCATAAATCAGCAGTAGGCAACATGAATAAATTATGAAATGATAAAAAAGATTGTGACAAATCCAGATGCCTTGTCATCAACCCCAGATTTTGGGTTATCGTATATCATATGCAAAGGGTTTAGGAATATAACCAATGTTGTATGTTAAACTTCACCAAACACCAAGATTTTAATAATGCCAAAGGCAGACTCTTACTGATAATATTTGCTTAAAAGCATCTTTTAATAAACATCAAGTTCTTTTGTTCTTAAAATATACCTCAATACTGAATTTGACTTTGTCAATACTTGAACTCTTTTCTTTGGAATTGACTTTGTCAATACTTGAACTCTTTTCTTTGGAATTCTGCGAGCCAAGTACCAAATCTGATTTTCATTTACTTGTCAGTAAATGTCAAATCTTCAGGTGAACTTGGCCATATAATGGTTAAATAAATATCAGTAACAATCCTAGTGACCGTTTAGGCTTTTAGAAAAGTTGTACAATACAGACAATTGATTTTGCCGACCTTGTGTATGGGTAAACCTTAAAGTAAAAGTTCAACCAATAGATCAAATCTCCATTCCTTACCTTGTTCTTGTGCAACACTTTTACAGAAACGGCCTGTCTGTCTGAACCTGTAGCAGGCCACCAGGACACACACAGTGCTTATAACCACAGTCAGACTCAACACTATGATCAGCGCAAACGCCAGATTTCTCCAGTACAGCTGATCTTCATCTAACTCCACAACATAGGGTGTTACTGTCCTCGCTGTTCCATCAAACACTTCATTTTCGTTATCAATGAAAGCAAAGTTAACCTTCCCACAGAGTGTATCATTTGTTTCACTACATGTGCGCCTTATAAAGTCATTCTCTCCACATAGAGAACACTGTTGGCATAGTTCTGTATCCGCATTTAAAAACTGGTTCTCCGGACAGAGTCTATCTGCATAGACAGATATGCCCAGCAGGGCAAACAAAAGAATCCTCATTTCAAAACCATACAATCAACAAAGGACCTATTGGGGGTTTTCTGAAAAGAAAAGTAAGACATAAAATAAAGATACAGTCATTGCGAAACTACGTCGGATCGCCGGACTAGTCCGGTAAAAATTTAGAAGGTCCGACATGTTTTCAAAAATACCGGTCCGACTGTCCGGTAAATGTTTTCAGTTGGGAACTTACTTTCACTTTCCCCTGCGAGCGTCTATTTAGTTGACTGGTTCGTATTAATTTGTACTTTTTCAGCGCATTGAATGGTTATAAGCGAGGTAACCAGGCAAATTAAGCTGAGCCATTCGAAACGACATCATTCGTGGTATCCCTGCTTATCAACGTCGGTATTGAAAGATTGTAACAAAAATGGGCTCAGGCTCTTGTTGTACCCTGCATTGAATGAAAGATAGGTCAATGCGGCCATTGTTTGGAAACCAGCTGCTGTAAACTTAATTCGCTATTAGAATTTAACGTAACCAGAAACGAAGATAATCTCTTGAAAAATCTGTTCGAATATGCAAGAGAAAATTGGAATAAAGAATGATTGATATATTGTAGTTTAGTCAAACTTATTTAACACTATCGGAAAATATAGAGACAATATCTCCCGTCATGCCAAACTTTCCAACGATTAATTTGATGGAGGACGCTGCGTCAAAATATTTGTTGCACCGTTTGAAGACCGATATTTCCATTATTACCGTAAAAAAACAAATGATATTACTCACAGTTATGAATTAATTCTTTTTAATAGATCAATACACGTTACTTGTTGGTATTAATCATATTTACTTTGTAAGAACAGTTTATTTGACACTAGGTGACGATTTTTCTGAATCCGATAAACTTCCATTGCGCATGCTCACTGGAGTGTGAAAAACCTTATTTAGCGGGTTTTTTTTATTGTTTAACAGTAATTGATGCCATTATTTGGTAGAATGTAAGTTTATTTTACATATCTTGTCTAATCAATTGTCTTTGAATGGCCATGTTGTGCTTTAAATCCAAAAAACAGAATTTGGAAATCCGACACTATTTTGATCATATGAAATTTCGACGTTAGATTGCCCAATCAGAAAATAAAAAGCAATCTTAATGACGAAATATTTTGACTATATTGTAGTTATACCTTATTTATGCCAAAGATGCTCATTGTTCATCGTTTAAAATACGATATTTTTTTGGTCTGGTAAAAATCAATTTGGTCCTGTAAATTTATCAAATTTACCAGACCAACAGTCTGGTAAAGTCTGTATTTCATTCGCATAGTCTGAAGATAGCTAAAAAATATGGTAGCCCAATCAGAAAATAAAAAGCAATCTTCATGACGAAATATTTTGACTATATTGTAGTTATACCTTATTTATGCCAAAGATGCTCATTGTTCATCGTTTAAAATACGATATTTTTTTGGTCTGGTAAAAATCAATTTGGTCCTGTAACTTTATCAAAATTACCAGACCAACAGTCTGGTAAAGTCTGTATTTCATTCGCATAGTCTGAAGATAGCTAAAAAATATGGTAGCCCTTAAATTATAAAAAAAAAAAAATCCTTTTCAAATTTCTTGATGTTGTACACAACAAAGTCTATGTTGAGTATCAAAAATCATGTTGACAATAATCATCTCAGGCATCCAAATTGGGACAACTGTGTCTCAGTTTGTCAAGCAATGACAACTAACTTCAATCAGAATCCACTAGTAACTAATATTTCAAAAGGTTACATTGGTTGCTGAATTCGCCTTAGAACCCTTTATTGCCAATATGCATTAGATAATATAAGGGTTGTCTTGAAACTCGCCTATTTCTTAATACAACAAAGGTTGTTTCATTTAGTTGCAATGTTTATCATTCACTAGGGTATGACCATCTGGCCCAATTGTTATAGACGAAAACTCTTTACAACACAATCTCTACAGATGAAAATCCTTCCGTTTATCCATGAGTCTGTAAATCATCATGTTTTCTTTTTCATACAAAACTGACTTTCTAGGTTGAACATTATACACAGAAAACCATGGGGGATAACTTCTTCTACTAATAACCATCACTGTCTTTTAGACCTTGGTTTGACTCAGCTGGGTATCAATGTAATTTTCCTCTAATGTAGAAGTCACTCTACACCACCACCTCCAGGAGGTCAATTTGTAGACATTCCCATTCAAGTGCACATGTGCAGAGAAAGTTTAATCTGGTGCTAATTAAAGCGTTTTTACAAAGTATATATGCAGAATACCAATAGGATACATAAATTGGTTTAAAAAGAATTAATCTACAACTTTAAGTAATGTCATATGATATCTCACTGTAATAATGCGAATATTGGTCTTCAAATGTTGCAACAAAAGTTTTGTTGCACCGTCAAAAACATTAAATCAATCATTCAAAAGTTTGACGAGATGGAAGATATTGCTATATATGCAAAAATTTCTCAATATTTTCGAATTGTGTCAAATGAATTTGACTGCTAGTCACTGGCTGGGCCGGTCACTGGGACAAGTGAATGTTCTTTGAGGAGGAATTATTTTCAGTTATCACCCTGTCAGTACATATACTTTCTTAAAAACATGAATCAGAGCTATAAATATTCAGTACAAGTCATCAGTATTCTTTCTTTGCCATGTTTCTTGTGAGCAGTGCGTCGAAATGATCCATGAATCATTTGACATCCAATTACAATAGACTATCCGGATACTGGTACAGTTGATAAATGTAGCGTGCTTCGGTCCGCTATCATACGAAATAGACATTATTGAAGTTAAGAAGATCCGTACAGAGTTGCCACGATGAGAATATTAAGCAAAACTTGTAATAAAACACCTTGAATATTTCTCTAAGAGACAGTTGTATACATACATGTTAAGAGTTTCTCCCTTTTAAATTTCTTTTTTTGCAAGTGTACTTGTTTTGCCATTGTGAAATTTCCAGAGTAGTATTAGCGAATAGATATTTTCAATATAGATATCAGATATTTTCATAATTCTAATTTGTAATTGATTGGTTAAATAATATTTTAACGAAAGATATATACTAACCTTAAAACGTAAGATCAAATTGCATTTTCAATTCAACGGAGCGTGAAATCGGTTGACAGAATCTCTAAATTAAGCGAACATTATCCATTATTATATTAAGGCTTCCCAGACCAATAAACAAACTGATTTCCGGACTTTGTTTGAATTTTTTGGAAAGGTAGACAACCAGTTAAGCTTAATTCAACAATTCAACAATTTCATTTGCAGAGTTATCGTTCGTTTTTCAGAGATATTGAAAAATGTCGAACTCTGCACTTTCCTTAGTCCGAATGACCCAGACGTAGATATTTCATATCACACAGTTACAGCTTGGATCATCCTAGTTACACTTTCCTTCGTTTATACAGAAAAGTAACCACTGCCTTCATAGAAATCACGTGACAATATATACAGTCAATAAAAGTCACTCATGTGACCCAAACAATATATCGCTGAAACGCCAAGGAAATGAGTTCTCTATGATTCAACTCAACCTGCCTTGCTTTGAAAATGAATGATGATCACAGTCTGCAATTTCGTCATTATTGTCAGTCATGATAATGGAATTGGTTTTCAAAGTGTATATTATAGAATCTACAATGAGACGATCTCTTTTATAACGAACATTTTTTTATACACTGTTGATGTCCTTGACATGAGATTCATGTAATTAATTGCTTCATTATATGGAATAAACCTTTCCTGGGTTGGATGTCAAGGGACCTTATTGTGAGATCAGAAATAAGGCAACCATCTGGTTTAAGTTCGATTTTAACAACTTCTATCATTATTTTACATATAAATATATTTTGCCATTCCTTTTTTGAGATAATTGGGCGAAAGAAGTTCAACTTCTAGAATTGAAAAAATGCCGTATTCAGAATCCGATTCAAAATTTATAATGAAAAAAATATAAACGTTCCAGATCTGAAAGGATTTTTCTATGAAAGCAGAGATCTATAGTGTTGCAGAGACAGAACGTCGGCATCTTGTTTCGAGTGAACAGAGTTTGATCCCCGTTAAAGGCGAGGTGAAAATTGTCAGGAATATCCGTTTTATTGGCGCGAGTTTAGCATCTAGGAAGCAATTGTAACGAACCGATCAAATGAACCCTTGAAAAACGCAAACAAATCCGATCAGTGAAAAACACTGTCGTTCACTGAGCGGTTGTGTTGTCTATATGTATACCAGCATGTTCTCTCAAACAATGCATTAGGTTCCTAATTTGCATAAACGTTCAACGAACGTTACATAAATCCCACTTCCGAGAAGACTCGTCCTGAGTCTTGGCCCATGGGAAGTTGGGAAACACGTGGGGAAGGCAACTCCGATAAAGGAGAAATCTTAATCCCATCGCTGCCACCAATGTAACGAACCGAGCAAATAAACCTCTCAAAGACACAAACACATCCGATCAGTGATAAACACTGTCGTTCACTGAGCGGTTGTGTTGTCTCTATATATATTTGCCAGCATGTTCTCTCAAATAATGCATTAGGTTTCTAATTTGTATAAGCCTTCAACGAACGTTACAAAATCATCAAGAGTGAATTTAATGAGCTTCAAGCTTTCGTCACATAAGCAAAAAACTAAAAACTTCAAGAAAACTCTGTTAAGCCTGACTTACCTTGATGATGACGAATGTCACTCTGGTACTGATAACCATGGTAGCTGTATAGGTAGATGTTATGTTTGAACTCCTCATTATGAGGGGGCCACACCTCTCCTCTACAAAACGGGGAAAATCACAATCATATACAAACATTTTTCGAAAGCTGAATGAAGGCAAACATGTGGCTTAACAATGTTTCAATATTTTCCCCGTAATATTGCTTTACCTGTCTAATAACGGACGGAGGAAAACACCAAGCTGAATGCGGACAAGTATGCCGTTTTAAATTGTGTCAACGCTATTCAGTTAGATTGCTTTACCAGACTCATAACCGACGAAGAAAGACCAAGTTTAACTCTGGAGGTCCATTCAAGCCGGATTGAACAATCAGCAGTCATTAAAAAATGCAATTTAATCAAAAGTCGTCTCATCGCTTTTGAACTATACAGCATGTAATCGTACATTCTTAAATAAGTTGATGCTTCCAGAATCAATTATGCTTTTAATATCTAACTACTTGTAATTGTATGTTTAACAGCAATACCATTACTCAGAGACATAGAACACATTATCTATGTCTCTGCATTACTGTGATGTTTCAACGATATTTTATTTGGACTTTCAAACGTTATCTTCTATGAGCAAGCACCTTTAAAGTGCCTGTCGAAGTTTAACATTGTGTGTACTATGAATAGTTACTAAAGAATATTCAGCTCACAACGGACACGTGCATTGCATGTTACATGAGATACAAACACTTCATGTGACACTCTGATCAATGATATGAGGATGGGTGTTTGGCAAAAGGAGGTTTCTTATCCTCTCCGCGAAGTGTTTCCCTAGATCAGCATGAATGTATCCTATAGCCCTGCATGTAATCTATGTGTCAAAAGACCCATTGAGGGTAGTAATTTCTGGTGTAATATAACCCTGCATGTAATCTATGTGTCAATAGACCCATTGAGGGTAGTAATTTCTGGTGTAATATAGCCCTGCATGTAATCTATGTGTCAATAGACCCATTGAGGGTAGTAATTTCTGGTGTAAATGGTGTAAACAACATTCTTGTTATAATGAATGCGTTTTCGCTTTAAACATAACAATCCATTTGTAGAGTTAGTCTGTTAAAACCATCTGCTAGTATAAAATAAGTCTATAGTTGGTTGTTACTTTGTGCATTTTGTAATGTTAGTATTTACATAATACATCCATGGATTTTAGGTAAATCAAAGCCAGCTCCTATGTAATACTTACAGGCTGCCATAAAAATACATTTTACAAAAAGGGATTAAAACCCATTTGTTTTAAACCGACCCAAATTGTTGATCAGAATGTCGAATGGAATATACGTTTCACATGTATCATACATTGCACGTGCTCACTGTGAGCTTTGAGCCTCTTGTTCCAGTATATATACAATTAGAAGATAAAACTCTGGCAGACGCTTGTAGACATCGGTGAGACTCAGTCATTATATTGAACTTTGTAAGTAGAATTAATTTATAGACATTCATTTATTTTAGTTATGTCAAAATATCTTAAAAAAATGTATTATTTTAGAAAATGTACAGTCAGAGATACGAACGAGGTTTGAAATTGCGCTCTAAGTCTTTCTTTTGCTAAGTATTTCTATCGTGTTCAAAATCTATAAGTTTAGTCAATCAATAAATATAGAAAATGACTTAATGTCTCATTAAACGGATCGCACCCGAAGTGGGTCTAGCAATTGTCTCATGAGTTGATTTTATATGACTCCTTGCTATCGATAACCTAAGTCGATCAACAAACAGTAAAGAGAGTGTTTTTGATGTACTGACTATCAAACTATTTGTATAGTTGTCATATATATTGATCGATATTATCTTTATTTCCAGTCAGTGACGAAAGGATTGCTAAAGAATGTTTAACGTACTTCCAATCAGTAGGGAACGACATGCCCTTGTCAAAGGATCTCTTTTGGCAGCCTTGGTCATTGCTCTCTTTATGGTTATAAACTACAATGCAAGGGATTCTGCCAAGACTGACATCGCTGTAAAAGATGTAGCAAAACGGGACTATGGGGAAACCGGGGCTGGCTTAGACACGGTCAGTATGAGCAATCGATTATGAAGCTTCGTCACATTACTTTTCAACAAAGCCTCAATAAGCACTGCTAACACTATACGATCATTATCCCTGGTTGTACATCACAGTGCTCGCACAACTCATTGATAACATTTGATTTATGTTCACGTACAATTCAGCTTTGACATGGTCCGTCGTAAGGTGTTTATTTACTCGTTGCCGGTGCAAGACAGTAATCTCGAAATGTCTGCTTCTTCCGAAGGAATGTCAAACTTTGGATGTTTTTGTTTGATAAAATTCAACAACACGTTTTTAGTCAAATCATTAGGCCCATATTATTATTTATTCTTTATTTTTTAAACTTTGGATGTAAATTACTGACTTCATAAGATATCCCAATCCGACATGGGATCTGGATTTCAAGCAACGCGTTTAAGGTGACACTGATATGCCTGAAGAAATCAAGCCCAGGAAAGTTACCCTTATTAATGTGTAACAATTAGTGCTCAACCGAAAATCATTGTCTAACCATGATCGTTAAAAGTTAAACTGACTGTAACGATATGGAAGAAGTGTGATCTAAAATCAGATATGTGTATGGTTGAAAGATTTCTTACGACGTTAACGTTTTCGTCCGAAATATTTACGGACACCTTGAACACTCTCCAGGCGGTCACGTGTCGGCCATGTCGAGGAACTAATAAACCAATTATACGTTTATCAGGAACAGATGATGATGTGTCTAAAAAATTGGTATCGAATTGACTGAATGTCTTAAAGTTGTCACAGCCAGTTGGTATGCTCTGTGGTACTAAGAGTGTTCTTTAATTATATTCCGTGCTCTAATCTTTATTTAAGGATATTCTCTTTGCATTTCTTTAGAAACCCCCTAAACGATGGAGCTACAAATATACTTACAACCCATGCTATGAGAAGGACGACGAACTATTTTGCGGACCAGCTGTGTATCTGATGGGAATTCAAAACGCAGGTCTCGATTTGCTTGGGCAGGCTATCGGTCTTCATCCTGATGTCGACTGTTATAAAACTGGATTTTTCTCTAACTTTACCAGTATGAGAGGTAATGTATTATACAAAACTGAATGTGTAGTTTGTTCTTGGCCTTGGTCACAAGTTCGAGATTCGGACTTGAGCATTCTTCTTTTCCATGCGTTATGGTGACTTTTAACCTTTTTGCGCTAGAACCGACTTCATGCTTTTGCAAACATATTTGATCTAGGTCAGCTGCCAAGTGAATTGACAGCTGGTCTGTGATCTTACCTTTTTGCTACTCTTGAGTATGCTTATCAGAATTAGGCAGATATTTAAGGTTTTGGAAAGCAGACCACACACAATCTATTTCAAGAAAATAACCCAGCATTCTAAGGGTTAATGATGATAGGTTTGCCACTCATTTCATTTATAAAAAAAAATGTCAACTTAAATGTCATGCAGCACATCATTTATTTTCATAATACGTTGTGTCTTGATTCAATATCATGGGGCTATTTGGTACATGAATATTTTCTTATTGGTGCCTCATTCGTATCTTTCTTATTATTGCCACCGACATAAAGATTTCAGAAGAAATATGGCATAAGAAAAAGGTATATGGTGCTGGTTTTTTTTTGTTTACTATTTTTGGAGAAGATTTCACTGAATAGGTTCGTTCCTGTAAAATATCCCGGCAAATAAATTGTTATTTTTTTTTCTCAATGAAATTTTGTGATGTGTTAAATTTGTAACCAATAGAAGAAGGTATGTGATATATGGTAGGAACTACTGAGACAAAAGCAGACATTTCTTGTAAAAAGCAGGTCTTTTTTGCCAGGGTCGTATGAAAGATATTTAATCACAGGTGCTTAAACAATCAATGATTGAACATGAATGACGTAGTTTAGTTTATAGTTTCCGTCGGCTTTTATGCTTTAAGACAAGCACCCCATCTACAAATTACTTTTTATATAGTTACGTTAGCCCATAGTTTGATAAATAACTTTGCAAAAAATCAAATAATTTGAAAGATGTCTAATCATTGGTTTTATTTCCTTTCCAGACATCGAACAGTCTGACATTCAAAGTTACGTTGGTAATTTCGAGACATCGACAGAGAAGATTCAAAATGGAGCAGACAATCTTTGCATTTGTAAGTAAATTCGTTGACTGTGTTGTACAATATTTGGATTATTCTAATTTCTAATTTTGTTGCAATGTTTTCTATCGTCATATATATACCATATCTCTCATTGTTTTACAGGTGATTCTGGGAGTGACTTGGCCCGATCTTACGGTTTGGAGACAAACGGCGGAATTATCTCCCCACCAGAATTCACGACTGCGGCTGCTCTTGCCAACATGTACCGTTCTATGAAAGTGATCGTTATTCTGCGTGACCCGACCGTCAGGTGAGTTTACCACTAATTTGGAGGCCAATTTTCGAAGTGAAACATTTGTTGAGCAATTTAATGATGCGTCAACCACCGCTAGCATAACAACTCGAATATAAGATAATTCACATATTCACTTCATCATTTTAGAAAAGAAAGGCTAAGTTCGGTTGCTAGCCTTGAACATATTATTATTTTTTTAAATACGTTCCTTGAAATGTTGTTGTTGTATATTAAGTGTTTATCGGCATTTTCCCTCCCCCGTGATTAAAGTTAGACTAGAGATGGTTATTTTCGTTCTTGATTGATACTTGCATTACATAAACACTGCATATTTTATTTTTAAAAACTAAGTTCTTGTATGGTGGACGAAAAAGAGTATTTTACAGTTTAAGATGTGCTTCAAGTATTTGGGTAAAATCAACTTCTGTAATTTCTAGGCACTCCCATGAAATTGGGGATTCGAACCAACACAGAAAGGGAACAAGTGAAACAAAGTTTAGTGCTCAAACCAAACTATATCAGAGTCGGTCGTGTTTTCAATGGAATGATTCACCCGAGCCTGAACGTAATTTACTACTATTTCTTTTTATGCTATACATTTTTTAACCCAAGTCAATTCAACCATTTTGCCTGAATTGAAGAACATACCGTCTTTTATTAGCTTGACACTACCTTCACCCAGCATAACATACAGAAAAGCTGTTCGCGCACAGATGAATGGTTTTAACCCTTTCTAATAGTGTGTTTAGAGTAATCACAATTCCTTTCAGATTTATCCAAGAGTATTGTGCCCTTGGTATTGCTACCCCCTTTGACGAGGTTGTGGATGACGCAATTGCTGGGTTCCTTGACTGCGAAAACAATGCTACACGTGATAATGAAAGTTGTGTTTATGATGCCAGTCTCTCCGGGTTGTTACAGGTAAGCGAGTAATATCGTAACTGCCCGACGAAACAAATTAAGTTTCTTTGGTTTAAAGAGACATTTACCTGAACAACGCCATTTTTATTACCGATAATATAGTTATCAAGATTGATTCAGAGTGATATCTATGGGTCATTTTCTTCAGTATGCAATGATTGACATAGTTTGGTCGCTGGGCTTCGGAGCAGTGTTTACCAACTCCATTTCTATCAATGTGTCAGTTATTTCGCGGGAAGGTTCACTCGCATGTTTATATCCTAATCTACCGACATTAAGGCCAATGGAAGTGTCTTTTTGAAGTAAATTTCAAATATTCAAATACTAAGTACGTAATGCACAGAATATCTGGACTCAAACATGGTATAACTGTACGTATAGCATGCTATAGTATATGGTGAGAATGCTGAAGAGAACGCAAGTATAACAGTCAAACCATATACACTGTACAAGTGTGTTATGAATTACCATCTCGATTTGCCCGATTTGTAATTTGACAATGTACATGAGTTTACGTCTGGGCAAAATATTATATTCTTATTCTCAAATACCTTAATCAAGGCCTATTTTCATTCGTCCAATCTTGTATTTTTCAGGCTGGTTTATACGACTTCCTTATAGAAAAAGATCTCGGCAGCAGTTTTTACCCCTATTTCTACCGACTATTAACCTGTGACGATATAGTCAACAACGCAACAAGACGAGCAACAATGGAAAGCATATTTAATTTCTTGAAGAAAGGTGAAGATAAGATTTTATCCCCACTAATCCTAAGCTATTGAGCTCACGAATGTATCTAATAAAACATTCGTTGTAAGGTTTAACAATGCTCCCGATTATTTTTTCGGGGATCTTGGTGATAGCATGCTCTTGATACCAAGGACATTTTTCAAATTTAAAGCGGTTTGTTCATTTGCAATGCAAGTCCTAGTTTTATAGAAACAGTTTCATGTTTGCCTTATTTATTATTGAAATGGTATACAGTATGTTACTAAATGACCCATTTTGATTCATCGCTTATACACTCTTCAAACTAAATGTGTTAATTATGATTTGAGTTACATATCGACGATTTAAATGTCTTTCCCTTATAGATAACATTCCTCTATATGTTTTATGTATGTCATTTCAGCCATCCCCGGTCCATCCGATCCTTATTGGGCCGCGCTGGACGAGATATTTGTTCCTAAGACAGGCGTCTGTAATGGACAAACGATCACTGATGCAGCCAAACAGAAGCTCAAAGAATTCTACAGTACCCGAGCGACCATCTTTGCCGACATTGAATAATGTCGTAATGATAATGTTTTATACTAGTTTAAATAAAACTAGCAGACTTCATATTTAGTTGTTGTTTTTATATGGTGTCCAATTCTTCCATTTGTCTAGACCTATTTCTAAGGTCAAATATTGCAGAATAAGGAGTAACCCTTATTGTCCTTTGAAAGTTAAAGATGTGTTCAAATCGTCCACCGTCCAATTTTGTTTTGTATTCAAATTTCGAACATTTATTCAATACGGGAAGCGTAATAAAAGCAAAACAATTTTCTTACCGTCGTATTAAAAACTAATCCCAATATGTTTGTTTCCCATAAATGGTCGAGACATGAGATGGAGACGATATAGTGCTGTACGCAAGCACTAAAGTCGATCTTGTTTAAACGATACTTCTCTAGAATTGCGGGACAGATTACTTAGATGCTACCTTAATACCAGACGGCAGTCATCATTAGAACTTTCAAAACCATAAAATTGTATTTTGTTAGCGCTCATTTTTTTTCCTTAATAGGTTTTACATCACATCAACATTATTTCAGTTATGTTGCAATGACAGACTCTTAATGATGGAGGAAGACCCCATACTCAACTGCCCACAAGGGCTGGTCAAGGCGGGTAGAACCATCGGCATTCCGTAAGTCAGTCGGGAGACTGCCCCTCATGAAATAGCGCTCATTAGAATCCACTCTGTTTTTTTCTTATTCCAAGTCCAAGAACTACAAAGATTAAATCGAAACAAGAAGTTAGTAATGGATTACCTTTATCATCTTGACCCCTGATATACCATGTGCCAATGAATGCATAAAATGATTATCGTAGTCGCTAAGATGTACTTAATGCGATCCAATTAACAGGTCGTATTACAGACATCTTCGGTAGAGCTGCAGGTGACCTGTCGCCTAATCATATAGTCCCGAGGGACCTTAACCCTTACAGTGCTTGGCAATTTTCTATAAATTTGGCGGCTGGTCTGTGGTTCTAACCTGTTTGCACGAGCATGAATTCGGTTCCAGCACTTTAAGGGTTAAACGAAGGTGAAGGGATTTGCGATTCTAATAATCATAGTTTATTTTATCAACACTGTGCATTTAGTAACCCCAATATATTTCGTTAGCATGTCTGAGCAGTTGTAGACAACTCTCTTCGTTCATGACATTCTCAAGCAGGGGTGTTAAATAGCAAACAGGCGTAGCTAGACCATTTAGTAAGTGTACGCAGTTATTTTCGGTCAAATTCCAAATCGTGGCGTTGGGGTTGGCGGGTTTGTATTGTAAATAACTTTGTAAAATATAAACCTTACACAATTTACTTTGACTGGCGATTGATATTCGAATTATTGCATTTTGTGCATTTGTATCATTTCCCCTGGCAATCTGGACGCAATTGCGTTTCTTGCGTACAGGTAGCTACGCGCCTGGCAAAGAATTCAGGGGGAATTTAATAATGGAAAAATGAATGATAAGACAGGAGAGAAAACATGCGAATGCTTTAAAATGCGCCCACACAGAAATACTTGCCGGTTACTCTGTACTCTGATGATCCAAACTGTAACTGAGTAAAATGAAATAACTATGTCTAGATAAGTCGGACTAGGTAGCCGCTTATGAAGCAAGAATAATACGTGAATATTGGAATTCTTTTCCTTAAACATAGCATTCTAAAACAAAACTTGAGTTGTAGTATCGAAAATCCTTTATATTATATGCAAACAGTGGAGTTTTAAATCATCCTGTCTCCATGCAGTCTTGTACAAAAAAATCACCTAGCTGCAAAAATATTAAATTTGTCGTCTGCTGAAAGGGAACCTATAATCGCCTGTACGCATGGAAAGGCAATCGTATCAACCCGTCACAAGTCTGTAGATATTTTAAGAAATGGCCGAGGTGTTCCGAAAGGTGAAAGCCTGTTTTGTGACATCTCTTGAAGAAAGACCTAATGAGTATTTTGACATTTACTTGTATAGATAACAGAATGCCTTTTAAAAAACATTTTTGATAGCCGTCACTTAAACACATGATCGCTGCGCGCACCCGTCACTATTAATTGATTTTTGTTTTGTTTTGTTCGTCGTTAATTAAATATTTTGTTTGTTTTTTTGAATCCACACATGTAACAGGATAAATACTGTCCTCTTCTTCAGAATGAATATTTCAGTCGTTGTTTTATTTTTTTTAATCAAAGATCCGGACTTGGCAGTCCCGATTTTCATCCTTGCCCCAGATTCAATGTTTGCTGTTCCATCGGCATCTACTTTGCCTTTACACTATTCAGGGTTGTCAAGGTGAGGTCATCCATGTTTGTGACCCTCGTGCCTCTTCAAGGACAGTATTAATTGGCAGATTCATCCCTTTTTCTAGGAACCCTTTCAAACAGCCAGTAATTCATTAATGGTGGCATGACACAATTCTAAGACACAAGGTTGCTCGATATATTTTTCCCTTTAACCCTTTACAAAACGCAAAGTTTTCGACTGTCCCAAATTGAAAGAGTTTGAAGACAAATTTCAAAATGTGATGAAATTAGAAAATAATCTACTGATAAGGCAAAACATATTGTGAGAAAATGAAAAATTGCTCATCACGAGCAATTTCTCCTTTTCCCACAATGTTTTCAAGAGTTGTCTGCTACAAAGTGACTATATGTCGCTATTGTTTTGTAATGGGTTAAAAAGCCCACATTAGCGTGCTAAGGGGGGCTTTTTGTTATATTCTGATTATTGCTCTAGGGACCATCGTTGTGACCCAATCATCATATTGCAAGAAGGGTGTCTTCAAACATGTTCAAATTATGCCCATTGTGTCAGAATTTGACCAACCCCAGGGTTTACTTAAACATGAAGGGGATGTTTATTGCTCAAATTATAAAATAGGCACCAACCTAGGGTCACCATTTTGAAGATGATGTATATGAACTCAGGTGACTAAAAATTCAAAGTCCATTTTGGCGCTCTTGTTTTGTTGTAAGGCAGTTGTTCACACAAGAGACAATTTGAAAGTCGAAATAAGGGAATCCTTAAAAACAGATTTTGTGTTGCAGTATCAATGAAAAGTAGCTACCAAATACAAAATTGATTCAGCTTGTCTCAATATGTCTATGTACATACAGAACTTGACAGATCTCAAAACCATAACAATAATTTTAAATACATGTTTTAAATACTTTAATACAAACTATCTTTACTTCCAATGGCTTTTCTCAAGTATGCCTTATACAACAGAACAGCTGTTATAGAGTTTTAAAGAAAAGAAACTTCAAAATCCAAGTTTCCTTTCATCTGTGAAAAAGCCACTTTAAGGACACTAAGAGGTAATCATGCATTTGCATTATGATGAGTAAAGGATGATTATCATCACCATTAAAAATGAGACAACTCTTTTGGTTCAAGATAAGAACGTTACGAAAAGTTGAGCTTATATTAACAAGCTTTTTTTTCCGTAACAAAATTATTTTTCATAAGATTTTACAACATTACCAATTTAATCATGAAGCATCTGGGTAGGATCATTAACACCTTATCAAGTCTGCCAGGAGACTTTTTAAATGGCCATTAAAAATGAACCAGCTAGATGGTCAAATTGAGCAAATACACCTTCTGTCTTATTCAAATGGGGTTACACATTGAGTCAACATTATTTCAGTTATGTTGCAATGTCGGAATCTCAATGATATAGAAGGTTGGTCAAGCCAGATATAACCATAGGCACTCTGTTAGCTGGGAGACTGCCTCTTATTAAAATCCAAAAGACGTCACTGGGATTTGAACCCAACGAGAGGGGCAATGTGTTCTCAAGTTCTGCTCTCTAACCACTAGGCAAAGGAGGCCCCGAAGGCTTTCAAAGGTCATTTATATAAGGGCAAGATAAAAACCAACCAGATTGTTCTATGATGTACTTAACTTGCTGGACATGACTCATCAAACGTATTTATCTGCAAATTCATCAAAGATTTCATAACCTATATCAAAAGCACATTACTCTTGGGACGAGTGAGTCTCAGGGAATGTAGATTGTAATAACACATCCCAATCTATGCAGTCCCTTCAGCCTGTGAGCATTTAAAATGTGAATTGGCAAGTTACAGACAAATACATCTGAAGATTGGATATGTCTGACAACTATATCATGCACAAGATTTGTCCAAGTTCTTCTTTACAAATGTAAAAGTAGTCTGCTCCAAACACATTTCAAGACGGATCACCTGACAGTGAATTAAAAATATTCCATATTTCACTTCAACTTTGGGGCTATTATCATCTGTTTCTAGTAAGACTTTAGCTTTAAGAGTATAAGAGTCTTTTTTAACCATCAGCAGCCTTTTTAGTAAATGTTCTCTGGAACTTGATTTTCAGTGCAGGCCAAAGGAGGGCAATATTTCTTTTGTACCACTCTCTGAAACAAAGTAGAAAAAAAAAGATGTATGTGTCTTTTTCCTAAATTGAATAAGGTAGAAAAGTAAGAAAAGTACATATCAGACAAAATAAACATGATACACATAGATCATTCCATCAGGAACACTGCCACACTATCAGCATGAAATCATTCAATTCTCTTTACCCCTTTGTCAGAACATTTCTAATTCAAATGAAAAAATATCAAATTTCATATTCTGTGAAAAAAATACAGTATTTCAAAACAAGAAGTAATGGATTTTAACTATATTGGAAAGTATACAACACCCATTGGATGGCATTTTATTTGCTCAATTCTACATTTAATAAGCAGTTAAATTAGATGATTCTGATGAGTCTCAAATAGAAATGTTAAGATTTAGGCAACAAAAGAAATAAATATGGATGATAATTTCAGAACACCAAAATCAAAATCAAAAAAAGTTCATGGACAAAAGTTAAAGTAGCTGAAATAAATTACATACAGAAATGGCAATTTATCCAACTTTATGAATTTTTCAAAGTGATATTTGGAATAAAAATGCAGGAATACGTCAGAATTGCATCAATTTGAGTCACCCTTTGGTCACCATTAAAACACAAATCAATATATTTCATGAATAAAATGTTCATATTCAATCTGAAACTCAAACCATTATTTACTTTCTAAGATCTTACTTTTTATTTAATTCAGGAGAATATCTAACTGACAATATTTCTTAACTATAAACCTTATAGGGCTAGAACCAACTTATTTAAACAGGTTGGATCTAGGCCAGCCGCCAATCAAATTGTGATTCCCACCTGTTTGCTACTCTTAGTATCTTTCCTCGACAAAATTTAGTAGATATTTAAGGTTTTGGAAAGCAGACAACACGCAAATCTATTTATAAAAAATTACCCAGCATTCTAAGGGTTAAAACATAAGTCATCAAGAGCAGTCAAAACATGTATCATTTAAATAGAGATAATTGCTGAAAGATGTTTCTATTTAGCAAAGGTTTAGTCATTTCTTTGTATAGATAAATCAAAAAGAAATGTATATATCTGCATACTTGTTGTATTCTTTATGTAAGTGGTAGTTCTCATCTAGAAACTTTCTGTAGAACTCTGACATCTCTTCAGGGGAAATGTTCTTTTCTGTCACCGTCCCTTCACCATTAGCAGATTCTTTCTCTTTCAGCTTTCTTTTCACAAATTCATCTTTCATCTTCAACATAAAATGAATTAAGATCTTGAAAAACCATCAAAATACACAATCTCACACTCATTTCAAACTTTAAAGCATAATAAATGACATTTTTTTAACCAATTAAAAAGAATACTATAACTCATTACCAAACAATAGCGACATTTAAACACTTTGTTGCAGAGGTCTCTGGAAAACTTTGTGGGAAAAGGAGAAATTGCTTGTAACGAACAATTTTTCCTTTTCCAACAATGTTTTCTGCCATATTAGAATATAATTTTCCATTTTCATCACATTTTGAAATGGGGTCTGCAAACTCTTTCAATTTCGGACAGTCGAAAAAATTTGCATTAGGTAGAATACAATCATAGGTCTCCAAATTCTTTTGCAAATCAGCATAAATGTATATAGGGCTCTTCTTATGAGAAAACATATATATTTTACCATGAAGAAATTTTTGTTGTGTTTTGTCCAGAATTGATGATGCCATTCCTGTGTTTCTTCCCTCTTGAGACGATAGTTCAGCTCGTCCTCATTTTCGTTCTTGGGGATATGATATTGATACTTCCTTATGTTGGAAACCTTGTCTGCTGGCCCAATCCAATCATTTCCTGTTGAGTGAGATTGTGGGTGCTCTGTCCTATATCCATCTTCCTGAAATGACCCAAATAAATTGGTATTATTGCAAGAATATGCTAGGTGATTAGTGTTTGTGCTGAACCCTAAATATAAGGATGTCAAGACTACAGAAAATCTGACTCTTTTGTTAAGGACATGCTATAGTCTTGAAATGCACTAAGTTTTGCTATTTACACAAATTTATTACATTAGCGTTAAATAACCATTAAGTACATTGTAGGACAAATGGACACCTTCACAATACAGTTTTGTAGAAGTCCTTGTATCTCTTCAATAATTAATAGTTACAAATACTGTACTAACTTCTATTGTGAAACATATTCTTTTGTAAAGGGTAGACCTGTACTTTCTGCAACCTTTTCTCTGCTGACCAGCTGACTGCTGCCAGAAAAGTATAAAATGCTGATCATGGTAATTTAAATGACCACCACTGATTGACTGATAAAAGCTGATATGCCTTAAACAGTTCCCTGTAATCAAAACACCAGAGAAAGAAGCAACCTCCATTTGACATAGTCAAAATGCCTTTAGTATTTATTTTTTCGTTCATTTATTCATTAGACATTATTTACTTTTGTGTAATTGTGGTTTTGGGGCAGTTTACAAAATTTGCTTTTGTCATTAATTCTTTTTTGTTTCCTTGCTTTTTTCTTTAACAAAAGCATTTCTTAACAGTCATTTGCTGGTTTAAAACAAAGAAGCAGTCAAAGGAGATTTGCTAATTATGTGTTTCATATAAAGAGAGGAAGGTTGCTGAAATTCCCAATTGGGAAGGTGCCTTTAATGGGCCTCTGTAATACAATGTAAAGAATCCCTTGGTATACTAACTCTGATGATCTAGGCTGTAAATGTGTTACAGCTTGGTAGTCTCAATAGTGATCCGTGAACAAAGCTTTTTTCGTCATTTGGACATTTATCGTGCTTCAAAATAGCAATAGCCTTCGAGACCAGTTATCTGGACTAACAGCTTGGAGGCACTGTGCAATAAAAACTTGTCAGTATCCCTATCTTGGCAAGGGTACCAATCGGTGACGTGAATTAAAAATGTGGACCAATAAGAAACAAGATTATTGTGACAAATCAAAACTCGATCTGACGTCACACGTTTTGTGTAATATATACGCCTGGATCACTCGGACTATTGGTATGCTAAATGTTTTGGCCAAAAAGGCTCACATACTTAGCATTGCCTAGATACGATGTTGTAACAGCTGATATCTGGTTGCGATTACTTCTAAGCATTGCTTAGAAGAAATGTTACTACCGTGTCTGTCTGGGACACCAGACATCAGTAACAAGACGTTACGACATCGTATCTAAGCATTGCCCTTCTCATTGCAACAACTTTTGAATATGTTTTACCATCTATGTTCTGAAATATATTCGTGTGTACATGATGTGTGTACATTGAATGAGTTACGACTCTTTTCAAAACTTCTTGTTGAGAAATGGGTAGGATACCAAAACAAATATTCGATAGCGACTGGGTACGAATCATGAAGGTTCCAAACTTTTAAAAACAATTCAGTCAAAGATCTTTGACCAAACAAAACTTCGTTCACCTTCTTTTCCGTTTTTGATGGTGCAGACTTCCTACGGGAAACTATAAGTCGACAATAACCAGTACAATTCAGTGACTTAGAAAGGTTGACATTTCTTAAGGAGGCTGCCATTTTTGAGGCTGGTTTCCATTTACCATAATTTTACACGGTAGAAAATGAAAAAAATAAAGATACCCGACCAATGTTGTTCAAGGTACTCGGAATACTCGGGGTTTTTCCTCGTACACCTTAGCTACAATGGGACGCATTTTGCATGTTCTTTCAAAGTAATTGTTTATTTTTCCTAATGAAGACCTCAATTGACAGCACCAAATTTCCAGTCGTGTCGATCACACAATTTCATTTAGCCGTACACTGCAAACTTGGCAACTTATTGGTAAGTTATGACGCAAAACACTTTAACCAACTTTCTAAAAATGCCCCAAAGGTCTACTGTAACGTTACTGTAACAAGGGTTTAACTGAAAATGTTTCTTATACATAAAGTTTATTCAGCTTGATGATCAAAGTTGGAATAACTTGCACTAATACGAAATCTAACCATGACATGCTTGGATCTGTAACTGGGCTTCCTTTCAAAATCAAGGTTTTTGTAATCGTAGTCACTTTAATTCTGAGTCATCAATGTTTGATTTTCACACCTTGACACTTCCATAGAATAGAAACACATAATTTAAGTGTAGTTAAACTAATTTCATGCAAGCAGGAACTATTGAGATTTTTTTTATTTTGCATTTATATGTCCCGTCACATCAATTAAACCATTCATCTAATGGCCACTTAGGTCGAAATCTTTGTCGCCACATTTTAACACTGATATTTCCATTATAACAGTAAAATATCAAATGACATTGTTCACAGTTATGATTTAAACCATTTTGAAATTTATCCATGCACGTAACATGTAGGTATTCCACTTTCTTACTTAGCAAGAATGGTTTATTTGACACTAGGTGACGATTTTGTGATCTTGATAAACTTCCGTTGGGCATGAGGATTAAACCTAATTTAGTATTTTAGTGGTTCTTAATTGTTTAACTGCAATTAATGCCATTATAAGGTGGTATGAAAGTTTATTTTACATATCTTGTCTTATGGATTGACTTTGAATGGCCATTTTATGCTTTAAATCCGAAAATCAGAATTTGAAAAGTCCATCACTTTAAAAGTTTTATGATCCTTCCAATTTTGACATTAGATTGCCTCATCAGAATTTTCTTTTTTAAATATATACATCCGAATTAATGAAGTCAGTGCTCATGATAATATGAATAAATCTATCCCACCACTAGTCACATGGGATTATGTGTGAAAGTAGTAAGAGGCTTTCATTTATTAGTTTATCCCAGTACCACACAATAAGCACATTAAATCATTTTGTTATGGATCACTCTGGAAAACATTGTGGGATAAGGAGAAATTGCAAATAACAAGCAAGTTCTCCTTTTCCCACAATGATTTTGGCACCTTCAGAAGATTATTTTCTAATTTCATTACATTTTGAAATGAGGTCTGCAAATTCTTTCATTTTGGGACAGTCCAGAATTTGGCGTTTGGTGAAGGATTATATGCACTGTCTGTTAGGGAAATGCCCTTAGAATATTTGCACCGACCTTGTGATCTCAATGGACACTAATTTTATTTCCTAAAATCCAAGCTTTATGAACATGTAAAGTCATAAAGGTATGTTACAAGTACAAAATAAACATTTTGTCTATTATTTGCCATTTCTTATGAATATTTATCATATCCTGGATATTGTGGAAGCATTGCAGTTGCCCTTTCGACATTATTTCTTTTACATCATTTCTGTAAATTCTTATCCTGATTGAAATGATTGGCTTTTAAATGAAAAATTTGTTTGTAGCATGATATCAACAGGTTTTTTTCTTATCAAGGGTTAAAGCAAATATAAAAGTAAGTGATAAATGTTTGTGAAGGAGTTACTACAATCTTGTAATGAATCCTCATTATGACAATTGTTTCCTAAGTTATCTGCTGTGATATTTTAAGGGAATTTTGCTAAATAACCCTTTTGTAGTAAACATCACCTTAAAGAAAAAAATCTACAAAATAAAATGTACTCACTTCAAGAAAATTCGCCTTCTGTCATGATGATTTGAATTTATGTTTATCAGTCATTCTATTTCACACGTTTTTTTTTATTCCCACTTACATGTTTTGAATCTATATTCTCCAAATATTTTTTTAACAGGTTGAGGTTTAGCAAGCACCAATGGTAGATGAAGTGGGAGAATGGCCCTGAAGTATGTACAGACACAGAGAGTAGCCTTCACACCCGCTCATATTCAGTTGGCATGTGATGGGACATTTCTGGCTCTTCCCTTTACACGAACATCTGTTGGTATTTGGAGTCTACAAGATCTCTCCTGTAAGGTAGGGTGAAGGATAGGGATTTGAGTTCATAATTAGTTTTGTTTGTCCAATAAGATGTGTGAAAATTACTTCAAACTATCATAAGTTTTTGTTACACCAATAATTGTGTTTCAAATATTTAAAAATGATACATTTATTTACAAATGATCATGATAAATAAAATTGCATTATGATACTTTTAGTAAAATAATTTAAATTAAAAGGCCGTATCAAATGCCTTTGCAGCGCATTTTGGTTTAAAATATTATATGTGTCTGTAAAAAGAATTATACATTCATGAACATCAACCATGTAGTATTGAAAGGATACCATAGTTGCATTGCCATTAATTTTGTCTGTTTCTAATAACTCCAACAACAATTACAGCTGATAAAACACATTATACTTAGGCTCTGTTAAAGAAGCTCTGATGAATATATGAAGAGATTACTTTTCATTTTCCACTTATTAGCCATTGGAGTTGGTAGGCCATAGTAAAGTACTAACCTCCCTGGCTCTGGGCAATGTAGGAGTTCCCAAACAAATCGTGTCTGCAGCCAGTGACTATATAATTGTCTGGAACATCCACCAAGCCAGACAACACTTCCAGAAAGGTTTGCTATATGGTTTATTTCCTTTAACCCATTACCAAACAATAACGACATTTGACCACTTTGTTACAGACGACTCTGGAATATATAGTGGGAAAGGAAGAAATTGCTTGTGTAAAGCAATTTCTTCTTTTCCCACAATGTTTCCTACCCTATCAGAAGATAACTTTCCAATTACATCAAAGTTTGAAAAGTCCCCTGCAATCTCTTTCAATATGGGACATTTGAGCGTTTGGCATTTGGTAGAGGGTTAAACCATTCCTCCATATGAGAATTTGTTACTAGTCTAAATAATTTAGGAAGAAAACCAAAAAGTTCTTTTTATTGTTTTGTTATAGTGGTTTATCAATCCTTTTGCTGCACAATGGTGAGGTATTGCTGAGTTAGGGGTCAGCATTATAATTTTTACAGGTAAACAGTTTTTGGTTAAAACTTTCGGTTTTCCTTGTTTGACTCATTAACCTTACCCCTTTGAGTGCTGGGTAATTTTCTGAAAATAGATATTTGTGTCACCTGCTTTCCAAAACCTTAAATATCAGCATAATTTTGTTGAGGATAGATACCCAGAGTAGCAAACAGGTTAGATCAAAGGTCAGCCGCCAATTTACTTGTCGGCTACCTTGGATCTTACCTGTTTGCAGATGCATGAAATCAGTTCCAGCTCTTTAAGGGTTAGAAATGTGTTACAAGTGTCAAGGAGTCGATCCTTTTCCTCTTGCAGGTGAGAAAATCAAGGGTCGAGTGATAGGAACCACACTTGGACATATACAGTACAGCAGTTTCAGTCCAGATGATTCTCTGGTGGCCGTGTGTACAGGCTTCGAAATAATCATTCTCAGTTCTAAGGTAAAACTTTAGTGTAACAGCTTGATGTTGGAAAATGCTATATTGTTTTAACTTTTATGCTCTTGACAACAGCTTTTCAGGTTTATCATGTTATATAGTAAATCTATGTTTCGAGTGTTTGTCCCAAGTTCTAGATATAATATTAATTCCGAAAATGGTATTGCCATCATTTTCCATTGATAATCCTTGAATACATAGATTTTCTTTAGACCGAGATTAATCTCATTGTTGAAAACATAGTACAGTATTTGCTTTAAATACAGCATCATTCTGTTCTCAATAAAATTATGCTGATATTTAAGATTTTGGAAAAGTTAAATTAAGGCACACAAATTTGCTTTTTCTGCCTCAGATGGTAACTTGCAATGAAGACATGCTTAAGTTTTTCACTTGAAAATTGTTAACTTACTTTGAACCAAGGGTTGTTGGACACTCCTGGAAGTGAGATAGATAAAACTTGTTTATGTTACAGAGTGAGAATAAAATTGCCACACTAGAGGGTCACAATGCTAGCGTCACTGGAGCAGAGTTCTGTCCCCATTACACATCCACACTCGTCTCAATATCGGATGACAGGACTTTCAAGGTTTGTATTGAACATTTTCAGTATCACCTGGGTATAATTGTTTCCTTCTTTCCTCACACATTTAGAGTTTAAGTGCATCAGGATCAGATGAGTTAGGAAATTATTTTGACCAAAAAAGGAGTTAACCGTGACAAGGAATTTTACTCTTTTTTGATAATGATCATCAGCAAAAGTTGAAATATCTTTTAGTTCCAATTTTATTCAAATAAGATTATAATAATGTCAAGCATATTATAAAAGTCATGCAACATGTCTACAGATTTTTTCTAATTCTAATTAATGTGAAGTGATGTTCAACTCAAATAGAAATAAGCACTTGTTTGATGTACATCTCTGTTGATTGTTTCAGATATGGAATCTGGAAGACCTAACTCTAGTATACCAGTCTCCCATTCTGACTGCCTCGCCCTTTTTAAGCCTTGCGATGAGCCTCAGTGAGCCAAGAGTAGCAATAGGAGCAGCGGACGGAGTGGTAATTATGATTAACTGCTACCTCTATAATTCCTTACTTTGATGCATTTAATTTATTTAGAAATCTTTAGAATCAGTTGTTACAAGCACATGTGTCAAAGTTAGGTATGATGGTTTATATATAAAGTGAATAGATGGTTGGTGTCATGAACGGGAAAGTCAAGCACGATAACCTTTCCTATTCAAATACACCAATCATCTTTTTTACATATCCTGTAACCTATACGGGTTCAAACAAACAACTATAAATAGAAAGTAAAACACGAACAAAGTCAAAATAAAATAGAAAATGGTGAGTGATTAATTGGTGTGGTGTGTGCAGCAATCAGGTGATCTAGCGACAGATATCAAAAATGTTATACAGCACCTTGTTATTGGTCTGTAAATTGCCCAGTGATAGTATGAAAAGGATTATATCTCAAACTAGGTTTTTATTTGTGAGTTTTACAGAAGTCATACTTATTACCTATATCAATCCATTTTCAGGTGCGAGTATTTGACCTTACAGATGGGAATGACTTCAGGTGTTTACACCAGATGGATGTCAGCAGATACATTATTAAACACAAAGAAGCCAAGCTAACAAAGCAGGAAGAGGCTAAACCCAAAGGTAAATTTATGCACGCTGTATTTTTGAATCCTTCATAAATGTTGATGTTTGTCATTAGACATAGAATTTTTTGTGGGGGTTCTGCAGCGGTGTAGCTGTTCGTATCAAGAACTTTACAATATATGACATCAGTATATTCCCTGATTGTGGTTACATAGAGAATAGATGGTTTGTGTCGTGAATTGGAAATGTTATCGGGCAAGGCTTAGGAATATTATCCGGTGAGCCGAAGGCGAAACGGATAATAATCCGAAACCGAGCCCGGTAACTTTTCCCATTCAAAGACACCAACCATCTATTTTATTTATCCTGTTACGTTTATGTATTCTTTCAAACAAACAAAATGTAAATAAAACACGAGAAAAAGGACAAAAATAAGTAGAGAATGATGTGAACATGACATCATTTCGTTTTTATGACGTCATGATTCGTCACGTGCATGTGTTATATGGTTAGTGCTGGATATAGCAAATGTTATACGGCACCTAGTTATCGGTCCCAAAATGACACTAGTGACAGGATACCGTAATATATTTGGATGCCTTTGGGTGCTGCACTTTTTCATGGTTACTGTAAATTTATCCTTTTAGTGCTATTGTAAAGTACAACATTGAAAGAAATGCTGGATGAAGAGAAATAGTTAACTCGTTAACTCTCAAGATGCACAAATTCATGCTCTAGAGTGATTTGCCATTCAATTTACACATAAAGTAAACGCTAGCATTTTGTGTATCTTTTTTTATCACAGACATACATTTAATAATGCATGACATATATCTGGTTTAACCCATTACCAAACAATAATGATATTTCACCAGTTTCTTGCAGATGACTCTTGAAAACATTGTGGGAAAAGTAGAAATTGCTCTTGAGGAGCATTTTTTCCTTTTCCCACAATTTTTTCTGTCCTATTGGAAGCTTATTGTTCAATTTCTTCACATTTTGAAATGCCTTCTGCAAACTCTTTTAATTTGGGACAGTCGAAAATTTGGCGTTTTGTAAAAGGTTGATAACAATCTTTTTCTCTGCAGGACCAGTTACTATCAGCAGTCGGCCCACATGGAAGCAAGCAGATAAATTGATGAACGCCATTGATGAGAATGTGTTTGCCCAGGATAGTATTATAGAGATGGGCCACTCTGTATTAGGACTGTATTTCACCTACCAGCAGCCTAATTCATCTTCTAGAAACCTGTCTGCTGTGTCCAGGAATCTTCCTTTCTTGCAGGATAAAAACAATATTGTTAGGTTGGTTAATAATACAAATAATGTTGTAATTTTGCATCTTAAATTCTTTGATTTTGATAAAGTGTCGAATGTCATTGATTTTCTTCTAAAACTAAAATATAAATGCAATATGCTAATTTTCCATTGTTTTTTTTTTAAGAAAAAGGAGAATTTGCATTCATGAAAAGTGATTCCTGTATTCACTTCTATTTGAAAAGGCGGCATTACTCTATATCAGATTATGCTTGAAGGAGTGATTAAATAAATGACTTAATTAGACTTTAATCAATCTTTATAAATCTCTGTTTACTGCATGTAATACGGAGTTGTTGGCTTTAATTTCAGTGACTTACTGGATTCATCCACCATGCTGTGTATTGGGACTACATCAGGACTCCTTCAAGTGAATTCCAAATCATTTGAGATAAATGGGTTTGAAGACTTTCAAGGTTAGTATGTATACACATTAAATGAAACATTCAATAAATCATGAAGAATATTTCATAAAGGGTACATCAATATTTGTTTTATGTACACATGTATCAGTTTGCCAGTTATCTTAATGAAATTTAGTGTCTTAACTTTATTAACAAATATCATTGTCTAAACAAATATTTTTTCTTGTTTTACTAAACCATCCTGATACAGATGTATTCCAGGCAAATATATTACATGGTTTATTTCCATATTTCATGTACATTCTGCTGTATGGCAGTATTGGCAATCTATATTTCATTATTTCTAGAACCTGTCAAATGTACTGAAGGTCTGGACGAAAGTGAGAAAGTCCTGAACGCAGCTGGAAGTGTCCTATTTGGTCAGAATGCTAACAATAAGGTACAGGTTGTTCTGAGGGTTTTCTTTTCTTTTTTTATCATAGATCTATCTTTTATTATCAATATAGGTTAAGAATTTTCATTAACCTGTATTTTATATACACAAAAACAATTGTTCTGCTCATTAAAACCAAATGCTTTATAGGCTCATAGTTTTTGATGGTTAAATGTTTCAGGAGTGTATCAAGTTATCATTGTCACAAAAAATATTAAATCAATACTCAATAATAGAAATAATAATGGTTCTAATGATACTAGTCTTTCTGGTTTGTTTCTCTTTTGTAACAATGGGCTTTTCAAACATTAAGCCAATAAGAACTGATTGCATGTAAATGTTTCAACATTTTGCTAAAAAATGTTCATGTATAAAGATGTTACTCTCCTGATTGTGCAGCATTAAACCTTGAAACAAATTAAAAAGAAAAACAGTGCAGGGATATTTTGATTTACACCAGATTTAGAAATTGCATTTAAATTATTTACCGTATGTTGCCCAGTGACAGATGTCCTGTGATGAAGCTTAATCATCAATATGCTTGGGTCAATGATTCAGATCCATTAAAGAATTAAGACAGGTCACCCTTTTGAAATCATTGTAAAATTTCTTTGTAAGTACTGGTTACATTTGTAGAAAAAAGTATCATAAGAGGTTGTTTTGTTAAGTTTTAAGAACAAGAACCATCATTGATTTAAATTAGATGAACCCATTACCAAACAATAACAACATTTGACCTGTTTGTTGCAGATGACTTCGAAAACATTGTGGGAATAGTAGAAATTGCTCTTAACGAAATTTATCATATTTTTAAATGTCGTCTGCAAACTCTTTCAATTTGGGACAGTGGAAAGTTTGTGTTTGGTAAAGGGTTGAACAAGATTAAATAGATATTTTTTAAGGGCATCAACGTATGGCTGCTAATCAGTAAATGTGTTTGTTTCAGGTTTGGTGCATTGTGGGAAGTCCATTCCAGAACTTGGTCCATCTGCTGATCTGGGATAAAAGTAGTTCCTCCTCTAAGCCAATGAAAGTAGTTCCATCAATAAGCACTGAGGATGCTCTAGCAGGAATAGAATCAGGAATTCAGGATCTGAATATGACCTTCACCAGAAGTAGGGCCTCAAGTACAGCCAGTGTCCAGCCACCAGCAGAACTGACAGTTCTATCTAAGTAAATGATATGCTTGAACTGATTTCTTGACAAACCACTTTGTAGCTATAGACTAAAGAAACAATATTGACAAAAGGAGAAACTGCCTGATATTTTGTCAGAGGAGTTTTTACTCAATGTTCCAAAGAAAATGCAATATTTCATGAATACTGTTGAACCATAAGGGTAAGTGGGCTGCTTGTAGGTTTATAAGGAGAGAATAACTGATTCCGATAATATCCTTACTTTTATTTTATTGATTCATTCATAAATCATCAGAACCATAAAACTCGATTCCTCTACCAAGTTGCTACTTAAATTATGTTTGATCGATGAAATTTGTTTCTTTTTCTTTGTCCCGTTCCTTAGTTCGTTCATACATTTTGACTTTGTTTCGTTTTTTTGTTATCAATTGTAAGTGTCAATGCTCATTAGCAGAAATAAGAAATTTAGTAGGTTTGGGTTAAAACACTAGAAATTCCGTGAACAGTTACATGACGACTTCACTGAAAGATTGGTTGTGTCATCTAGACATTTACACTAAGTATATATAGTTAAGCACTAACAAGCATTTAAGAGTTTCATTTTAAAATCAGATATCTTTTCTGTATTGGACTTATGAATGCATTATTATTCATGTTTGATTTACAGGGAAAGTTTATTAGAGGATTCTCCTTTACGTTCTGAATTCACCCCAAGACCAAAAGACTCTCAAGAAAGGAAACCAAAAGGTATTATGTTTGAAGTGTATGATATTTTTGGTTGAGATTTTTTATATGTCTCATTTGAGATCCCTTTGATGATTTTTTATGCTGCAGATGTTTTAAAAAAGGAATATCTAGTGTTTTGAATTGAGTTATTGAACATATGTTTGAAACAAACTCATTAACATGCAATAGTTTTTCTATTTTCTCAAATAGAAATAGTTTGCAGTCAGTAATAATTTAATTGGCATATAATTCTTCTAAAAGGAAAATTAGAAAGAAGTATCTTGTATTTCGAGGGTTCAATGCAATACAGATGTGAAGCACTAACTACAGTTTTGCACTGAACACTGGAACACTGTAATTTCTTTTTAAGTATCATTTCTGTTTTATTTCAGGTTTCATTACAACTCCTCAGAAGGGAAAGATACTTGACAATCAACCACTAACATTTAAGTCTTCTGTTAAATCATCAGGATATACTGCTGCTCCTAGGTAATGTTACAGAAACAAAAACATGTTATTGTAATTTCACTTTTAATTCTATTGGTTGTAAGCTTTAGGTTAAAAGAGCTTTTAAACATTGCAGATGAATATGAAGAAATTGCTAATTTGAACAATTTCGCCTTTTTCTTTAATGATTCTGACAGTTGCCTTCAGTTGACCGTATGGGCAGTTCCTTATGGCGGCACCTGCACAGCAAAATACTGAAATACTGCTAAAGTATTGTGGAAATCAAATAAAACAATTGAATAGACTGACTTGTAAAGCTCAGGGCTGATAATTAAAGGATTAAACTGACAAAAGTCTTTGTTCCTTCCTGGCTATTTTTTGTTTGCATTATTGCAATATCAAAGACTTGTAAGTTTCCTCTGAAACATTGCCAGTGCACCACTTATGAATGTTTACTTGAGTTAAATCAGTTAATGACATAAATGTTCACAAATATGTGCATCTGCAGTTATGAAGTCATAACATTTACTGCTGAAACACCAGCAATGAAAGTTATGACTCGGTTATTTTACTTTGGGATAAAGTTTTAGATACTGAACTGGAAGAACTTAGACTTAACATTATCCAGTATGCTAATTTAATATGGATTGATGTCTTATTTTTAGAATGACAATGTTCAAGCCAAAAACAAGTTTTTCTAAATCAAAAACCCCAACCAAGTCCACGTCCAGACCAAGTACACAGTAAGTTACTTTTAAAGTCTCAGGATTTGGTCACATGTCAAGGCTAAAGGTGAAATTTTGTAGTCAAGATAGAATTTCTTTGGATATGACTTTGACGCTTTCTGCAACAGTATTTCAGTTAAGTATGTTTATACAAAAGTATTTTGAAGAATATAAAAACATTGAGATCACATGCCCCTTAAGCAACTTTGATTTCTCAAATAAGTAATGACGTAGATAAAAAAAGACAAAATCAGATCAAAAAAGACGAAATCGATTTACCCCTTTAGTTTTTCTTGTAATACCTTTGAAATGTCCTTGAAAGCTACATCAGCAAAAGAATAGATTTCTCATTGTAATCAATTTATACTTTTGTGACATTTGTTTCTTACCATGGAGAATAAACATTGATATTATTTTTTTGTCCTCTCACATTGCTTATTACCATTCACATCATCCATAATGCGGAATGGATTTAGAAGTACAATGTACATGTATCCAAGTTATGCAGATGAATCCGTAGTTTGCTAAAATGGTTATTGTGTTTAAAAAAAAAGGATTTCACATGAGGTTTAACAGCCAATTGCAATTTAATACTTGGTGACTTTTTGCAACACTTATCTTAGTTTTTCTTTAATATGGTCTCTTAAATCAAGCTCAATTGAATAACTACTATGATAGCATTATATCATACATGAAATGCATGTCACAATGCAAGCCATGTACTGTTATGATTTATCCCAGAAGTGCTAAAGAGTACCCAATGCACAGTTCAGCACCCACCTTCTCGGGAACCAGACTGGATGTTGCTGAGAGACCAACACCTGTAAACGCCTTGAGAATATCAGGTAAAAACCCATTTCTGTATACAGGTAACTTCTTTTATTCATGAATTGAAAAAAGGTTAGTTATTTTACAACATCATAAACAAATCATTTAAGGTAATATGTTATTTATACAACATCAAAGATGACAGTAGTAGTGTGTATTTTATCTTTAGCTAAGTCTTGTTATACACTATAGTATCTGGTGTAAATTCTTTCATGTTCTTAATGACTTTGAATGACTTCTTTGATTTGTGTCAATTATCAATTGGAAAACAATTTCTGCAATTTCTATTTGAGACCAATACTACTTCCATACATAGCCTAAAACGCACTAGTTGCAAATACATTTAAATGGTTGCCCGATCTTGGAATGTGTGACTGATTCAAATGAAAAGCAATGACAGATTGCAAAAATGGCATGATAAAAAATAGCTTTTACAATAATGACTAGAAATGATAGTGACAAAATTTTGATTTCTTAAAGAGAAATGGTGTCCGTTTTAACAGTGTTTTCTAAAGACACCTGCGGCCCATTTGTTAAAATCATGTATTATGGTGCAATGGGTTTATAAATTTTGTAGCAAAATAGAATATGGAAGAAGTGTGGCCATAAGATGCCATTGTTTTATATTCACTATTTACTGATCAAGTATGTAGATTTGTTATCTGTCTGTTTTGTTTTACTGTTGTCTGCTGGTAATTACCCAGAACAACAAAGCTGTTAGATTATAATTACTCAAAGATCTTGTGTGAAATTTATGTAATGCTTAATTCAGTTTTCATGTTTCCAGAGGACGGTCAAAATCTTGCCTTAGCTCTCGCCAACAAGTCAGCTCTAGTTTTCCCATTACCCCTGTCACAGTCATGTACAGCATATACAGGTAAGTTTTTCCTAAGATAAAATCATTTCCACAAAGGAAACAGGTTTAGCTTTACTGATACATCCTTAATCTTTTGAAAAGCTATTTGTTTACAGATCATCTTATTCATGGAAATCCAAAGAAGTTCATGTAACAAGATCTTAGTCCATGTATAAACGCAATTCTTACATTTCAGCCGCATATTCAAATGATACCGCTTAGTTTTAGTTCAACATGTTCCTTGTTCTTTCAAATGTCCTGGGTAGAAACTATTGTGACAAAAGGATTAACAGCTTGGTAGTCATTAGTTGCAATTTATCCTTTTATCAAAATGGCTGCTTAAGTTGCATCCAAGTACTTTTCTTCACAGGTCATAATCACATGGTGACCTCTGTGGATTGGAGTCACAGCGGGTCAAATCTTCTCACCTCCTCCGATGACAAATCTGTGTCTCTCTGGGTCAAAGGTCACGCTGATCCCTTACTGAACATCAACACAACACGACATAACCTCTCTACATCTGGGGACGGCCATAGTAAAGACAAGGTAGGTGTGTCAAGGAATCAGTGCAAGACTACAGTAAGTCCTTTTCTAAATGGGACTCAGTATAGTTATGCATTGATCGTGTGATAATGTGTATAGACAGCTTAACTTTTTCCAAAACAATAGGGACATTTCACCAGTTTGTTGCAGACGCCTCTGGAAAACAATGTGGGAAAGGAAGAAATTGCTTGTAACAAGCAATTTCTCCTTTTCTCACAATGTTTTCTTACCCTTTCAGAAGATTATTTTCAAATTTTATCAGATTTTGAAATGTTGTCTGCAAAATCTCTCAATTTGGGACAGTTGAAGATTTGGCATTTGGTAAAGGGTTAAATTAACGGTTCAATGTAATAGTATTGTAAGTCCTTCACAAAAGTGAAGGGCCTATCACAGTCAGGAATTGAACCCTCCATTGATCTCCAACACACTTGCCCACACAGATTGTAGTTGGTTTCTCTCTTTCTTAATTGAAAGCATAAGCAAATTATTGATAATGATGTATGGTTTTATATCTTATCAAGGAATTTAGAATGAAAGATTGTGACAAAAGTAGTGTTTGCTTCTTGAGCAATTTTCTAGATTTTGTCGTAGTGTTTTTGTGACATGTCTTCTTTAAAGTTTTAAAATAATTACACTGAATCTACACTCAATGGGGGTATTCATAGAACTAGAGCTGCTATGACTGCAAGTGACAACTGACAAGACGGTTATTTTTCTCACATATCACAAGACATCATATTTACCCTTTAGAATGCTGGGTAATTTTTTTTAAAATAGATTTTTGTGTGGTCTGCTTAACAAAACCTTAATTATCTGCTTAATTTTGATGAGGTCAGATACTCAGAGAAGCAAACAGGTTAGATCACTGGCCAGCCGTCAAGAAAATTTGCAGTTGACCTGGACCTAACCTGTTTGCATAAGCATGAAATTGGTTTCAGCACTGAAAGGGTTGAGCTCTGCAATATAATGTGCCTTACAATGTCTTTGTTTATTGTGTCATTTAAAAGAATTAGCAGAAATCAACCCAAAATAATAATGAAATTTGAAGAAAATTTCTTATATATCATTATAAAATTGTACTTGTAAAAGGAAACTTTGTTCATATTTAAAGAAGAAAACCTTTCTGACAAAAAGATCCAATTTACTTAAAGTTACCGAAAGCTTGCTATGCCCAAAGTTTCATTTTGTTTAAAAAGGGTGGTCTTCTTTAGAGACATATGAATCAATTACCGTAATTGTTTATCTTGCAGGAAAACAAGCCATTCAGTCGAGGCGTGAGATTTGCTCAGTTTTATTTCATGGACAAGTTCATCCTATTGTGTTCCTCTAATACCCTATACATGTATAAATACTTCCTGGATACATCCAAAAATGATATACAAAGGTGAGGTTTGTTCCAGTGTAAGTCCCATATAATAATCAAACTTGATAGGCGCTTGTTTAAACATATTTTGGCAATAGAATGTACAATCCACTGTGACTTATAGAAAACAATACTTGTAAAAACCAATTCTCGTTTTGCCACAATAGTTTTTATCCAATTTCAGATATCAAATTATCTTTTATTGTTTCTAACTTTATTGATTGCTTCTACTGTTGTTTTCAATGTGGTCCGCTTCACAGGTACCAGTACCAAAAGAAATGTGTAGTGTACGATATACATAGTATAATACAGATTTCTTTTTGTTACTGGAACCTGTGGTCCACTCACCACAAAACCCATATAAGGGAATGGTGTAATGTATCTTTTGTGGAAAAGTTCTGTAAGTTGACAGCTTTAGGTGTGTCAGAGCAACAGGTCCATAGGTTGATACAAATTTTGTATTCATGAAATTTTATAAGTTGTTGACTTGGGGTTAAATTTCAGTCTTTGTGTATTAAAGTCTTTGGTTACGATCGTGGGAGTCATTTGAAATTATGTGACTTTTCAAATTAAAAGCAACAACAGACAACAAAATAGCAAGAATGAAATAGCTATTGTTCTAAATAATTGGTTGGAACAAATTATTAGGAGCAATTTTGCTCATTAGGAGCAATTTATTCCTTTGTCACAGTGGTTCCAATGACTTCTGCAGCTGAGATGTCAAAGTGAGATATTTTAGAATAGCAAGTACAATGTCACATGTGTTTAGTGTACATAAACACATGTAATGGTAATATGTCCTGGGAGCAAAATCAAAAGTTATAGGGTGAAGTGGTAAGAACTTGTCTCGCTAAAAATGGGAAATCAAAAGGTCTAAGCTGTATATCCATGTAGCAGAGTAAAAGGCGACTGATGAATGTTTTAAGAACTTTCTGCATTATCAATGTAGAAAATGGCTAATTATAAGGCATCTATTAAGTTATGTCTGCTTTATGTCCATACAGCAAAATACTTCCTCAAACAATGGGAACGTAAGAAAAAATTGATCAAAATGAGCATTTTTTTCTGTTGACATAATTGTACTTAATATCACTATTAAAATGTTATTGTTCATGATTCATAGGGTTCCTGCATGGCTTTGTGGTTAAGATGGTACAATTGCGACTCAAGGGTTTCTGGGTTTATGACCAATCTTAGCAAGTGATTTCTTGTCTTCAGGCAATGCACTTCATTGCCAAGGGTAGTGCTAGTTAATCCTAGGAAAGCTGTAAGATAGCGGATTCTTTTTTACATGGCATCAAGCACCATATAAGAATATTGATAAAATAAGATATTGCTTAATAACTGACATGTTTCAATTTGGACCTGCAAAACAAAAATCACATATGAGAGACTTTGTAAATGCAATTTTGTTTCACTTTTCAGGTACCTAAGTCAAAGTAAATATAAAATTGTGGATCAGTGGAATTCCAGCTCTCAATCCATCACTGCTATGTCAGCTGTCAACGGCTTTTTGTCTTGTATCCTTTATTCTCGCGATATGGCAGAGTGGTCTTTTGGTTGTTAGTTTGTCTATGATTTACAAGTTTTCAGCTATAAAGCTTTGTTATTTGGGTCTGAACTAGCATCTATATATATTAACCTGAAACAAGTTTTCAGTTCTGATTAATATCCTCAATAGTAACGAGCCTACAATCAATAACATTTATATTTGAATTTTTGTATGACCTTGGGCAGGTAATGAATGGACAAATTTCCTATAACTTGGTGCATAATCTGCCTTTTCACCAGTTGTAACATTTGTGGAAATCAAAAGTAAATTGTTGTAAAGATTTCCCATAATTAAATCCATCACATGAATTTTGGGTCAAATTTGAATTGAACAGCAGATGTCACTTTAAAGTGTCAAAATATGTTTGTTCATAAAACTAGGTAGAAGAAACAAAGAGCAATTACTTATGAGTAAATATTAAGCAATTTGTTAAAAACATTTTGGATTAGAGGGGTAGAGTTAAAAAGGGAAAGCCAGTTTAAAGTTAAAAGAGTGATAGTAAACACGTAACCATGATGTGACCAAAGATGTCGAAATATGTGAATTGTTGCTTCACCTGTATACCTGAAAATTTAACCCATGGTGCTGTTGTTAACGATAAGGTTTTGTTATCTTATCTAGATGCTTATGAAGTAGTGTGGGTGCAATGAAATACTCCTGATTTTAGTAAATATCTGAACTTTTTCATTTCTTTAATGAAAGGAGGTAATAAAATGAATGCTAAGACGGGGGTGTTAGAAATTGTTCAATGTTTTGGATAGGAATGCATGCTCCACCCTTTGCTTTGCAACAAAGTGTTTAATTTCTTATTCATTTAATTCATCGAATTTTACACCTTAACATTAATCCTAGATATGGTTTTCTGTGCTGGAAGTAATAAATCTATAGATATATATGACATGAATGTGGGAGAAAAAGTCCGCCACATGCCTGATGTTCACACAAGGCCTGTCCACACAATCTGCCAAAATAAGGTTTGTTCATTGTTGATTGGCTTTCTTGTATTAACTTACTGATATAAGCAGACAAAATTGAAATCTACTAGCAAATGACTTAAAGTATAGAAATCTTTGATTACTAAACTAAGAATTGGCTATATGGTTCATTGACTTCTTGTTCCAAAAAAACTTTTCTTTTTATCAAATAACTTGTTCTTAGTCTACAGAAGTTAAGGTTATTGTGTTACAGGCTATTATTGAAGGTCAGCTTTTTGTTTCCATTGGTTTTAAGATTTTGTTGATTCTTTTTCAGGGGTCTGCTTTTGTATCTCATCCATCAAGTGCCTATGATTTATTTGCTACCTCAGCAGCAGGAGATTGTATAAAACTATGGGACTTGCGCTCAAACAGGTGAGTAAATTATACTCACATACTAGGGCATAAAGTATCAAAACTTGAATGAGTAAACCTTAACAAAGCGAATTAATGACACCATCTTTCTAAATGAGATATCATAAAAAATGTACCGGTATATGTAATTAATTTCTTTAAACAGAAAACACAAGTATTTCTATTTTTAGAAATAATGTAACAAAGGGAGAAATTTAACAATATTCATACCTCAAGCTTGTTTAAATAAAACTTAATTAATGCTTCTGAGAGGTTGCAAAGACCTTTATTTGCATGGAAAGCCTGTAACAAACAAAAAAGTTTAAAGTACATACTTGCTCTCATTTATCCATTATTGTGCTGGAACCCACTTCATGCTTTTGCAAACAGGTTAAATCCAGGCCAACCACCAATTTATTCGGGGCTGGCCTGTGGTCTAATCTGTTTGCTAGGCTTAGTACCTTCCTCATCAAAATTGAGCAGATACTTAAAGTTTGTGTAAGCAGATGTCACAAAAATCTTTTTTTAGGAAATTACCTAGTATTCTAAGGGTTAATCTGTTTCTGATTATGGTCTAAATTGAAAGCAACTGCAGATAATAGTAGTAAGGTATATTTTACATGGATATGAAAAATAATCTTCTTTTAATTATTAGGCAAAACCATTGCAAAGGATACGAAATTATGCATTTAGTTCTGTTCATCAAAACAAACCAATTTCATAAGTCTTTAGACTGTATGTGCACTAAGACGAGTTTAAGAATTATAAGAAGATATGACCTGAGACGAGGCACACAATGCCATGAGCATTAATTAGATGATTTATATGAATTGCAGGTGCGTTCGCAGATACGAGGGTCATGTAAACAGGGTTCATCCTTGTGGTCTGTCACTCAGTCCTTGTGGAAAGTTTATTGCTACAGGTTCGGAAGATAAATGTGTAAGTTTAGTTTTTGTTACATAAATGATTGGGATAAACCATCATTTTCCTTAACTTACTCATGCAGGTTTGATCACTATTGTCCACGGAAAAAAACAATGTTTGCCTCGTCCTTAGTGTACAGTTCAAAGTTTAGGCATATGAGTACTGCTGTCATACTTTGGCTAAAAAAGATTGACACTGTGAAAAGCTTTGTTTACAAATAAAAGCAACAGGGATTTTCTTTGAGTTTCTTTTTTTATATGTTTTCGATACTTGATAAGAATTATTAAGTATGAAAGTTACAAATGTATGTAATTTTCATCTGTGATCTGATAAAAAACCATTGTTATTCGAGGGGAATTTCTTTCATAAAAAAGTTTCTTGTTTTGTTACAGTGATTTCTAAAGGTATATGCTCCATGTGTGTTTATTTTGTACTTAGACCTAGTTGATAAATATGCAAGTGTCATGAAATTCTACAAATGCACTCTTCCAGTATCAGAACAGTTTATTTCTGCAGTTTCATTGCTTGATTTCATATTTGTATTATTCTATTGACAGATCTACACTTTTTCCTACCATAAGAACTACACATTATTATGTCTCCTTTATTTGATTCTTCTTTGAAAGACTAAATTTTTTTTAAATGAAACTGAAAATGTGCTTATACAGTGTAACTTGTGTTAAGCAGCCACCTTTTTAAGCAGCCAACCTGCCTTAAACAGCCACTACAGAAAGTCCCATTGATAGATTTGTAGTGTACATCAATTTGTGTTAAGCAGCCAACCTGTCTTAAGCAGCCAATTTACTCTGTCCCATAGGCTGGCCTCTTAACACAAGTTTGACTGAACAAGAATGTAATGTAATTGTTTCATTATCTAATGCACATGTTTATTTATTTGACAGACCTATATATTTGATATGAGATCTGGTACTTACCTACACAAGCTTACAGGACAGACAGACGTTGTCTCAGATGTTGCCTTTCATCCAAGAATACCTCAGGTAAATTGATGGATCATTGTTGAACATATTTATTTAAGAGTTCAACCAAAAGATAATACAAACAGACCCCAGACAAACAAATGATTTGATTTATCTTCTGATTGTATCGAATGCTTGGTCAACACTTCCATTTCAAATCATTTTGGCCACCATTTACATAAAAGGTTCTTCATCCAAAAGGCAATTGTTTGGTTACTTTGAATCAGCAAACCTTCATTCCTAAGGACACCAAGCTGTTTTTGTTCCTTCCATTACGTACCAGAATTCTGCCTGGTAGATTAATTGTACCATACCAGTCTCTATATTTGGTAGATGAGAGACCGGTCCCGAGTCTGGAGATTTAACTCCAATGGCTCCAACTTTGAAAATACATCTCACAAACAAATGGGAGTGGATTTGTTCTCTGGTCATTACACTCACTACAGGACATTTGATTTGTGTAGCACATTCCTTCATATGCGACTATATGACTGGTCCAAATTCAAAGCAACAATAGAAGATACGTAAAGAGTAAGGCAGGGGTGGAGCTTGACTGAAATGAATGTGTAGGCAAGCCATTCTAGGGGGTTTTGGGGGCATGCTCCCCGTGAAAGAAAATATGCAGTTTGAAATTGCTCAAGTGTGATCTGGCATGTATTTGAGACCACAAAACATAATTTGTTTAAGCAGGAAATAGGGGCCCTTTCTGTTGCGTTTTTGAGCTTTTTTTTGCTTTCTGAAAAAAGTGTAGGCATGTGCCTAAAGGAAGCTATGCCAATGTAAGAGAAATAAAATTTCCTTTGTGAAACTCAAAGGAGGAATGGTTCTTCATGAGCATTTATTCTTTTTGCATATTGATTTCTTACATTTGTATTGATACAATTAATAAGGTAAAAAGAGATGAATTCTGTAGTTGCCCATTAACCCATTTCATACTCACTTGCTCTCAAGTTCAGTGAGAAATGAAATGTTTTACTTATTTTACCCATTACCAAACAAAAACGGCATTTGAACAGTTTGTTGCAGGGGGCTCTGGAAAACATGGTGGGAAAAGGAGAAATTGCTCTTTATGAGTGATTCCTCCTTTTCCAACAATGTTTTCTGCCCTACCAGAAGATTGTTTTTCAATATCATCACATTTAGAAATGTCGTCGGCAAACTCTTTCAATTTGGGACTATTGAAAATTTGGCGTTTGGTAAAGCGTTAAGACAATTGAGAAACACATGTGATTAGTCAAAACATTTGTCCTTGTTTGTCAAAATGATTTGATGCAAATGTTATTTTGTCACTTCAGTTGTATGTTGGGACACTAGAAGGGAAGATTCAGGCTTATTTGAACAGATGATGTAATTCATACAGACTGCTGATATATTGATGTTATTTGTGATAAGAATTGTTAATAAAGTCATTGTTTGACAATGAAATTTTGCTGTGTGTTTTTGCTTGTCTGGAATGTGGTATGTAATGTCCACAAGGTTATTCATTACTTTTGCTCCATGAGTCTTCAAAAGGTAATGTTTCAAAGATGAGCCCTGTATCACAGTCCAATGCTCAATGTTTACCTTCAAGAGACTGTACTCTTAATCTGCTTTTTGCTGTGAAATAGAATGTGTCTAAAGAAGTTGGGTGCAGCTGATATGAAATGAGTCTAAAGCAGTTATCAACAGCTGATATAGAATTAGTCTAAACCAGTTATGTGCAGCTGATATAAAATAAGTATAAAGCTGATATAAAATAAGTATAAAGCTGATATAAAATGAGTCTAAAGCAGTAACATGTTGATAATATAAAATGAATAGAGTACAGTCATCTACAAGTTACAACTGATATAGAACAATTCTAAAGCTGATAAATAATGGATCTAAAGCAGTTATCTACAGTGAATAAAATAAGTATAAAACGGTTATCTACTTCTGATATACAATGAACCTCTAATAGCAGTTGTTTGCAGGTGATAAATAACGATTCCTAAGCAGCTATCTACAGCTGTAATTAAATTAGTCTAAAACAGTTATCCACAGCTGATATTGAGTACAAAGCAGTTATCTGCAGCTGATATGAAAATAGTCTAATCGGTTATTTGGAACTCATATTAAATGAGTATAAAGCAGTTATCTTCAGCTGAAATAGAATTAGTCTAAAGCAGTTATCTGCAGCTGATGTAAAATGAATGTAAAGCAGTTTTTTGCTGCTGATCTAAAATGAATCATAAGCAGTTATCTACAGCTGATATAAGATAAGTCTTAAGCAGTTATCTACAGCTGATCTAAAATGAATCTTAAGTATTTGTCTACAGCTGATATAAAATGAGTCTAAAGCAGTTATCAACAGCTGACATAAAATGAGTCTAAAGCATTTGTCTACTGCTGATATAAAATGAGTCTAAAGCAGTTATCTGCAGCTGATCTAAAATGAATCTTAACCCTTTCCCAAACAACACATTTTCGACTGTCCCATATTGAAAGAGTGTACAGACGGCATTTCAAAATGTGATGAAATTGAACAATATTCTTCAGAAAGGGCAGAAAACCTTGTGGGAAAAGGAAAAATTGCTTGTTATGTTTTCTGAAGTCGTCTGCAACAAAGTCGTCAAATGTCGTTATTGTTTGGGAAAGGGTTAAGCAGTTGTCTTCAGCTGATATGAAACTAGTCTAAAGCAGTTATCTGCAGCTGATATAAAATGAGCCTAAATCAGTTGTCTTCAGCTAATATAAAATTAGTCTAAAGCAGTTATCTGCAGCTGATATAAAATGAGCCTAAATCAGTTATCTACAGCTGATATAAAATTAGTCTAAAGCAGTTATCTGCAGCTGATCTGAAATTAATCTAAAGCATGTGTCTACGCTGATATAAAATAAGTCTTAAACAGTTATCTGCAGCTGATCTGAAATTAATCTAAAGCAGTTATCTACAGTTGATAAGAAATGAGCCCCAAGCATTTGTTTACAGCTGACATATAATGTGTCTAAAGTGTTTATCTACAGTTGATATAAAACAAGTATTAAGCAGTTATATACAGCCGATATAGAATGAGTAAGTACTTATCTGCAACCGAACAACAGTTTACACATCTGAGAAAGCAACGGCATTCCCGCTTTGAGATCCTTTAAACAGAAGTTCAACAAACTCGGTTATTTTGTCTTCTGATTAGGTAACATTGGACTTGGTTGAGTCAAATGTAGATTTAGTATGGACCAGAATAACTAAACAAATAATGCGTGGTTAATACAGGATATTTCCCAGAATATCAACCGGTTGTCTACCAAATTGCTTTAACATTGGTTTCACATTACCTGAATAGTATATACAGTTTCAAAACAGTGACTATGGACATACGTTTAAACGTTCGTTTTTTGGGGCATTTGTTTTAAACTAAAGAGCGACTAAGAAGCGGTTATAAAGAACAAGCCTGCCTCTTTGCCACACAGTAGTCCACTGTAGAGAAAGATGATCCCAGAGGAGAAATCCCTCGTTATGGAATGTTTCACCTTTTTCAGTTTTTTTCACATGCCATATTTTACTCTGTTTAAAAGAGACTTAAACATATCTTTATTTCTCGTATTCATGCATTTGAAACATTTACTATGCGACAACATTGGAGTGGTTTATAAAAATCATTCCCCATACGGGAACTAAGAGCAAGAGCAGACAGCAAAAATTGAAAACATATTTCAATAATGAGATAATCGGCATTGATTATCAATTAAATCGTTCTCAGTAATCGATGCGTCAATGTGACGTATCATTGGGTTGTATTAGTGTTCGGAAAAAGCATGTGAGGCAACGAAATCATGTGAAGTAATCATGATGAACTAATTTGGCACTTGAATACCAATCAACAATTAAAATATTTAAAAGTGTGTCTCTCTTTATCTTGTGAGATGTCGCAGACTACTTGAAAACATCGTTTGGCGAACCTTGATAAAAGTCGGGCGCCTTCTACTCAGAATAATACCTACGATATGATTCAGTAAGACGTGTGAATCAAGCCTATTTATTTCCAAAGAAATCCTGTATTCATCAGACTAATATAGATGATAAATCCACAAAGAAACTACTACTACATCCTTACTCAGCCTTGTCCAAACAAACAATTTGACGTTGGAAATATAAGGGAAGACGTCGCCGAAGAAAAAATGAAACAAAATGCTACTTACAGAAAGTTTTTAGTTAGTCTCATTGCTTTCATATTATCATTCATAAGTTATAGACGTGAAGGATAAGCCTAACAAACCATTTTGAATTCGCCACGATGTCCATGCAATGCTTTATGGCCTTAAACGAACTTACATAGTTCCCGAGTCGTGTCTGTAGGCCTAATTTCCCCGCTGATGACCCAATTGAATTATACATCTTTAAAGATGATTATCAAGATAAAAGCTCATTTTATGTTTATGACTAGACAGTTTATGAATTTTTGAGCAGCCTACGAACCCATATATAGTGTGCTATAAAATTCAGACTATTGTCTGGAAATATATAGAATGGAGTTGCACATATGACAGCGGAAGACGCAATACCTTGTTAGACGGCTTGGGCAGCTCAGTCTGATATGCTGTCCTTACATGGCGTTTCTGGAATATGTCTTTATGAGTCGCACCTATATAATTAACTAGCAGACGGCGATTTTGAAAGATCTGTGATAAAATTTCCCACTTCGTTTGATTTGACTTGTATCGGGTTTAGAGACAAATCATGACGATTTCATAACCTATGATGTTGCATGGCGCGACAGTTACGAACCTTACACAAAAGCAGTTTTACCACGTCAGTACGCAAAGGACAAATAAGATATAATCATTTTTAACTTGATTTTATATGGACTGTGGTCCTCTTTCCGAAATACATAACTTATAGCCTTTTGTGCATATAATGTGCGATTTTATGATACTGCCGTATGGACACGCTGAAATACAATCTGAACACATCAGGTTTATCCAATGAAAACACAGCTCACGGAAATAGGCCTACCCGAGTAGTTCCGATTGGCTGAAATATTAATTGCACCGCTCATTTGAGAATGAGTGTTAATATATGTACCTGTTCATGTCTCCGACTACCAAAGGCATTGCCTCATATTGTTTTCAGTTCACTGATGTGTCACATTGACTTTGACAGAAATCGCAAAAAGATTATTTGCGAAACTGCGGGAGTCTTTGTGTCCTACCACCTCTGTCTTACTAAAAGGGTCTCAGTCGTTTTAATAATAAAAAAATACACGACCTTTGAGCTTTACGGTGCTGTATTGTACCTGTTCAAACGCCGGTTTAAACAGTATAGGCCTATGTAGAAATTTAATGACGATCAGTTCATGTAGGCCTACTGTTGTCTAAGTACTTCGAGTGTGGCATCGCACATCCTTAATGCTAGCACTGCAAAATGAAGATTTGTAACTTACTAGGGCTGTTCCGAGTTAGATCCTCACCAGCGCTGCTTGAAATATAGTGCCCTTTGGTACGACGTCATAGCTCTTACCTAGCACTGATTAACCATAGGAAAGTCGTATCATAACTGAAATGCTTCTCCAGTGTTTCTACCCACGGGACAAGGTCGCAAAACTGTCCAGAACTGGTACAAGGATCATATTTCACAGAAGAAACAAAATTCTGTCAGGTGGATTTTTTATGTGTTTTAACTCTTTGTCAACATGTTCTAAAAGGTCTTTGCTTTACCTTATCAACGATTTTTTTTTCTTAGTCGAAAACAAAACTGTTTTGCCTTGTACGTTTTGAAGGAACGTTCAGAGAGAGTTATAATATACTCATATTTGGGATCTTTTCAAGCTAACAAACTCACAAAACTTCATTTCGATTTTTATTATCTTTTTCTCAATGTCCACACAAATATATATATAAACATAGTGAACAAAAGAGAACATGAAAGAGGAAAAAAATAAATAACACGCAATATGAAAATTTAAAAGAATGAGTCTACAAGTTTTCACCAAAATAGCCTACTAATTTCGGGGAAACGACTCCTCGATTTAATTAGCCATTAGTCTGCATTAATTTCAAAATTTCGGAAAACTTTTTGATATAGAAAGAATTCCTGAAATGAATACCAAAATTGTCTCTTTTTCTTACACTATGCGTGCAAATGTCCCATACGTGCGGAATTGTGTCGCCCACAGTGGCGGATGCAGAAAATTAAGTTACGGGGGGCGCGAGGAAGGCTAGGGGGTCCGGGGGCATGCTCCCCCGGGAATATTTTTATTTCGTATGTTGCATCTGGTGCAATCTAGGAGTGTTTTGCACAAGAAAAAGACTTAAAAACAGACAAAAATTATACAATATATGAAGCGCTCCATGAAAAAAAATAGAGTAGGCCTATAATGAATTTTCGTAACATGTCGTCACTTTACATTTTTATGGTATTTAATGGATAATTGTATTCAAAACATAAATACATTTGGAAGCGGAACTTGTCGTTCCGGATCAGCATGTGTACAGACTGCAAATTCTTATCCAGGATGAGTATAATAATCACAAATACAACGTGGTTATCAAGGTTAAACTAAGAAAAAGTTTAAACTAATATTACGCTAAGTGTTGAACAACACAATAGACGAAGTTTTCCATTTTTTTCTATAAACTACTAATTTGACAGGGGCCTCCATGGCCCGGGACCTCCGTGGCCTAGTGGTTAGAGTACAGAACTTGTAATCACACGGCCCCTCTTGGCGCTGCCAATTCGAATTTTCATGAGGAAGTCTCCTTGCTGACATACGGAAGGTCGGTGGTTCTACCCAAATGCTTGATCGGGCCCTTGTGGGAAGTTCAGCGGATGGGGTCTTCCTCTACTAATTTGACAGGGGCCTCCGTGGCCTGGGGCCTCCGTGGCCTAGTGGTTAGAGTACAGAACTTGTAATCACACGGCCCCTCTCCGCTGTCAGTTCGTATCTTGGCGCTGCCAATTCGAATTTTCATGAGAAAGTCTCCTGGCTGACATACGGAAGGTCGGTGGTTTCTACCTAAATGCTTGATCGGGCCCTTGTGGGCAGTTCAGCGGATGGGGTCTTCCTCTACCAGTTTGAGCCGGGCATCGCAATATGACTGTTGACGCGATGTAAAACCCCAGAAAAAAGCCTCTGTGACCTAGTGGTTGGAGTACAGAACTTGTAATCACACGGCCGCTCTCCACTGCTTCGAATCCCGGCGCATTCGTTTCATGAGAGTAAGTCTTCCGGCTGACATGCGGAAGGTCGGTGGTTCTACCCAAATGCTTGTTCGAGCCCTAGTGGGCAGTTCAGCAAATGGGGTCTTCCTCCACCACTTTGAGCCGGGCATCGCAATATGACTCTGACTGTTGACGCGATGTAAAAAAATCCAAACAAACAAACAAACAAACTAATTTGACATGCCTGCAGAAGACAACGTTTGAAAACACCATGACAAAATTGACCTTCCCTCATACATCTGCTGTTGGATTTTCAAGTAGGATACGTCTTGGGTTTCTAGTGGCAAACATATCTATGACTGTGTCGATATCTACTTTAATGTCCTTGTGAATGAATAAGAGAATCAATGAATGCATTAAATCTTTCTTCAGTCATAGTAGTCCTCAAATATTTTTTTACAAATCTCAATGAAGATTTTGCCCTTTCAAATGAACTGGATGTAACCGAAGTTAGAAGCATCAAGCAAAGTTTTGTTGTTATATTTGGAAACATTGCAGTGCATGCCAAAGGGTCCTGTAAGGTCTTCTCTAGAGTACTTGGTGGGTCTGTCTGGTGGATCTCCACATTTGTCTCCACAAAACAAGCTCTTTGTCAAAGAATGAAACTTCGGGCATATCAGGACCATATCCTTCTTTCACTGATTTGATATCTGCTTGGGTTATGTTAGATATGTTTGAAGGTATCAACAATAACGCTTTGGTACTCTGATCTGATAGATCTGTAAAACGCATATTCAGTTGATCAATTAAAGTATCTAAGTAGGCCTATGGCAGAAACACAGATCTTTTGATATATTCTTTGGCGGATGCTGCCGGGGTATTACTTCTTTGCGTTTGTCGAATGCACAGCCTTGGTATATCAAGAGATTCCATGCCGGCAAGAGTGGCCATAGTGTGCATTTTATTGTAAACCTGGTCAAATTCAGAATCATCAGATCTGGTCGCTAGTATGGCATTCCTAACATTCTCTACTAATTTGTAACCTTGAATAATATCCAAAATAGACCCTACAGCATCCTACTATATATAAGACCTGCCATATACCCAAAATAATGCAGGATTGTTTGAAAAGATGCTATAAAGACAGACTCAGATAATTTCTTTTGCAGCCCTGTTGCTTCTACAACAGTTTTCAAGTCCCAGTTCCTCTCTTTAGTTGAAATAGCTTCGAGGCAAAGCATGATTGGTTCCGGGCGACATTTTCCGCCACAAATGAATATATGATCATGTCTAAAGAAGGCCTTTATGAAACAGAAAATACCACAAAAGGCTTTTAAAAGCGGAAAATGTCGTCCTGCATTAGCCGCCCGCGATCAGCCTGTGCGGACTGCACATGCTGATGCGGAATGACCTTTCACGTAGATGCATTTGAGACCGGTTTTGTCAGAGACCGGTTGAACTAGAATTAGCAACCTTTCGAAACATTACTTTTAAGCAAAATCCATCATCGCATTTCTTTGGACAAATCTATGGAGAGCAGTGGAAATTTAAATTGGGACGTTGGACGCTAAACGCATTGTGAAACTGTGGATAGCAGATTAAGTTTAAATTGTGTTAATCCAAATACCTTCTAAAGTCTTTGAAGTATGATTTTCATATTTGAAACTCTTTTCTATGTAAAAGAAGGTACTCCGGGTAAAAACTTTTGTAATTTTTAGGCGGGGCGTGCGCCCCCCCCCCCCACGCCCCCCTCTAAATTCGCCAGTGGCCAAGGATCGGATGTTTCATCGTCAACCGACCCAAATACGAAGTACTAACTACTTATCAACCAGAGATAAGTTCACTTTTTTGAGTAATTTGATAACTTTGTTTGGTGAGAAAAAATAGCTAAAAAGTTTTGAGTATATTTTTTTCTAATGGGGATATCTAGATAAATACAAAAACATTCGATTTTCATTTGTCTTATATTTTAAACTAGGACGATGGTGGGACGGTCTAAACCACCTTGTCGGAAGTTTAAAGCTCCGAGCATGCGCAGTTATTCCCACGTGTGACAAAATGGCAACCCTGCCACTGTGTGTATCGCCGGGTGGCGATTTTGTCGTTCATTCCAGCCACGATGGTGTTATAAAAGTTTGGGAAACAGCAACAAACAGTTTGAAAACAGAATACAAACCGGCCTCGCATTTATCTGCGTCATGCAGTTGCCTGTCATGGTGGGAAAAGGACGAAGACTGTGTAAGTTGCCCAACCGTGTTGATAGCGTCATGTGTTTTCGCGTTCGACTAACGAGGGCTTAAAATTCGATTCCTGTGTGCTCGTACGAATTTCTCAGGGTAAACGTAAAGAAATGTGGTTTATGTATCTTTAACTGTTGTATGACAATGTGTGCCTCCTCAAGATATAAAATTTGCTTGTAACGTGGCTTCACTAGTTTAGAGTGTGGCACTGAGATTCCCATGCGTTTTGCACAACACATATTTTTTTTCGTTATCAAAGGGTTATTATTATTATTCTACTTTATTTACTCCTTTTTTAAAACAAACTGTATTGATAATGCTATTTCCTTAGAATTGATACAAATGATCAAAGAACCCACTGTCATTTTAGTAGAAGTAATGTTCCTACCGCAGGGCTCACGCTGTCGGGCGCCAAATGCGCCAAATGCGAATATTATTTCATTCTGGCGAAAGATTTCCCGATTTGGCGAATTTGCTTGGCGCATGTTTTTTTCATTCAACTTTACCATTTTTCCACCTGTCCGGACATTACAGACAGTTATATCTTTTGACACACTTAACAGTTAGTATCTCCGAAAACCCCAAATTAATCCGCTAATTGTTATCCCCGTGTCAAACAATGCCTGAGGCGTGTATTAATCGGGTCTTTATTATGTGTAAACAACTCGACACACTTGATTGGTAGACTCGATGCGGTTGTTCCACGAAAACCGATTACTATTTACCGCATTCAGTCCAGTGTTTTATGATGCATGGTAGAATGCGAGAATTTAAAGAGGATTAATTTGTAAAGTATTTTGATATTGACAGTTCGCTTCCTTCGTTGATGCAACGGTACTATTCAAATTGCGATCCTCTATTATTAATCATTCAAATCATCATACCGGAGTCTTGACGAGAGTAAAAACAAATAGACCTAAGATCATGTTTACTTTCCATTTAACTATCGGACATTTCTAAAATAAATAAAATAACAAAACTGAGAATTCAGAAATGTATAGTCTTCAATATGATATGATTTGATGTTATCTGAGATAAAAGATTCATTTTGATTTTGTCACTCAAAACGTAGCCTTTAGTTATACCATCTTTGGTTGAAATTTGTTCGGAAGGGGGAAGGTGAATGTCTTGGCTTTTTTTTTAATATTTTTATTGGCATTACACATTACATATTTATGACATTACAATTGTAATAAAAATGGTGAAACATAACAAACAGAAATAATTAACTTAGAGGATTTAACACATATCTACATACAACATGAAGAGTGTTTAAAATAAAGAAGTTTTAATTGGAGCCATTTGCTCAGAATTTGGCTCCTACTTCTTTAATTTGGCTCCTATTTTTGTCATTTGGCGAATGTGCTGGCGCAGACTTTTTTCCAGCCAGGGTGAGCCCTGCTACCGTGTCCTGTTTGGGACACGGTAGTAAATCCGCCCTCTTTGCTCTTTGGAGCAGGCCGGTTGTGTATCACAACCGCTACGATAATTCAAATATGGGGCAACTAAATGCGCCAAAACTTCACACGATTAAACATTAACATATAATCTCATACCTCAGAGTCCAAAAGTTAATATTATTCCATTATTTTAAGAGAATAGAAGCATTTTTCGTTATCATTATACATTTCATTTGTCAAATCCATCACTTCCGGTTTTCATTTGGATATCCAGGACTATCCTGAAACAATTGACAACACAAATTGGGTCAAATTGGGCGGAGCTTAACCTGTAGGGGTATTCCATATTGGAAGTTGTAGTAAGGTTATAAAAAAGGCGGGAAAAACATGTGTTTTCATTGGATGAGCCCTTCATGTTCAGTGGGTAATTACCATATTTTTACAGCAGAAAGTGCGAGAAGTTGCGAAAAAATCAAAATGGCCACTAACGGTTTGTTTCTCACTAAACTTCACCAACAATTAAGAAATACAACTTAATTAAGAAATTCTTGCTTCCATGAAGCTGTTTCATTTGATATTTTAGACAATACTATGCTATGGTTATCATAAAAAGGTTATCTATCACATGGTAGCTAAAATTGATTTTGCTCCAACAAGTGATGAGCGTGGAATCGTAACGTCGGTGGCAACCAGATAGCAGCCACAAGACGTTACGACATCGTATCTATCATTTTAGGTGCATTGATTAAACCTTTCGACTCTTTTTGTCTGTTCATGAAGAATAAAGATAGTCTGCATTTTTTATTTTCTTAAATATGAATGTTAGCCTAATCTTTTTCAGGTTTCACCAAAGAAGAAGAAAAAGAAAGCAAAGAGAGATTCTAGTGTTAATGTTACTGGAGTGCTAGATGAACTAAAAACTGTGGCCATTGGCACAATATCAGGAACAATTCTCTTATACAGTGTAGCTAAAGGGGATTTACACAGTCAGCTGGTAAATACATTTGAAACACAGCAGTCTTCACTTCTTTTAATCTATTTCAGTTTAGAGAAACAAATTGTATGTTCTTGACTTTTGTATGTTATATATATAACAGGGGCTTGAACAAAAAATGCCAGGGTGACTTTGAGATTTTGGGGAAAAGCCTGCTCATAGGTTATACAAACATTTCTTTAAAATCATACTTTACCCCTAAATCTCAGTCACATAGATTTTTTTTTATTTCTAATTCAGCAATTTCAGTGATATAATTTATAACAATAAACAGGCCGAAGCCTCTTCCCAATTTCAATTAAAAAGAAATCCTGATGTTTCCATGATTCCCTTATCTGCTTAAAAGATATCAAAATCATTCCTTTCGTATTGAGAAATATAGATAACATTTGAAGTGCAAATAAAGTTATCTTACTTGTAGATCCCAAACTTTTATCCAATTTTTATTCAAGAGTGGTTTGAAGTTTCTTTGTCAAGTCAGCCTTAGTTACAATGACAAGCCATTCCTTTCAGCTGTTAAATCACCAAGTCTGAAAATCTTATTTTCAAGCAAGATCTATATTTCAAAACTAGCTTCCTGAGTTTGAAGCCCTGCCTTAGACACTTTTGTCTATGTAGTATGACATTTTTCACAGTCAATTCTGAATAAGTTGGGGCGTTTATGTGTTATATAGCAGGTGTCTAATAAAGGCACAGGTCTTTCCAATTGGAAATTCGTTTGAAATCGTGCAGTGAACCAAAAAAGATATTAAAGTTACACCAGCTTTTTGGTTACTCAATTCAGCAATTTCAGCTATTTAACTTTCCAAAATTAATAGGTCTATGCCTCTTTCCAAATTTAAGGTAAAACAAAAGTTCTGTTACTCATATTTATGGTATGTAAAGCAGTAGGTCCTTTTGAAAAAAAGTATTAAGCAGTGCTAAATTTGAAAGATCAGGATTAACAATGGATGCACTGCCATTCTGTTGAAAACGTCCAAAAGTCAAATCAAACAGCATTTCTTTTGCTTAAAATACAACAAATGAAATTTACCTGTGTAACCAGTATGTGTAATTCAAATCTTATTTATGGTACATAACTTCAAGAGCCTTCAAAATTATGTGTCAAATTTTCCTGCCTTATTCTTTCTCATTGATTTACAGATTAAAGGTCATGAAGATCGTGTTAATGATATCAGCTGGTATTCATCGTCAAATACTTTATATAGTTGCTCAGATGACACTAATATAGTGGAATGGGAAATAACATCAGCAAAAGTGAAACAGTGAGTATACAGATCCTCCCAATTTTTTTTTATACTTTTTAAATAGAAGGGAGCTATGATGGATTTAGTATTATTGAGGTTAAGGGAGGTTTAAGATTATTATGTATGATATACATACATCACCTTGGCCTAGTGGTTAAGGCCTCCGCCCCGGGGATGGGGAGGTCGTAGGTTCGAGCCCCACTGGAGACGTTTGTCCGGAAAATTTATATCATGGGACTTGTCCAGAAATGGCTGGCTTGTGAGCCGCAAGCAAGTTGAATTAATGGTTACCGTCTTATATCCACTTGGCATAGTGATAGAAGTTGGGACGTACTTGGTACAATCAATGAAAAGTGTCTCAGAAGCCAAACTGACTGGCTCTTTCACTAGGGGTGACACTATAATAAACAAAACCTTATCTTTTTACATTGAGAGTGGTTTTAGTTACGGGTTACTCGAAATACCGTTATACCACCGAAACACCGGAATACCCCTGAGATATAGACTAGCGAGAGTTCTCAAAGTTTGTTCTCAAAGTTTGTCATAATACCTATTACCTTTATAGTGTACATAAAAGGATCTAAGAGGTACATCAAGCTGAGTGATTTCATTTTCAAAGATCATTTTTGACGTATTAAATGCTGTAATCGAGAGGGAAAAAATTAAGTTTGTAGTATACAACTTGCCTTTACTAAGGTATTACCGTAATACTTATGTTTATGTACGTTCCGCATGTGAGGTGAGCCTAGTGCCAATTGACTTATAATAAGTAAGAGTACTTTTTTAACATCAGCTGTGAACAAAAAACTAGATTTTAGATTTTAAGAAAAGTAATTAAATTTGATAACATCAGTCTTCCTTACGATTATGACAAAAACCAGTCTGGACATCAGCAAAAGCAATTGAGCGACTGTTTTCGGTATATCATTTGAAATTCTACTCTAATCTTTCATATTCTAACCAAACGATTCGGCTAACATAATCAAAGTCAAGTTGAATAAAGAGAAAAATAAATTGCTTGTACATCAAAAGCTTCAATGAATTTATGTTATTTAGTCGAATTTCTATGGTCACAGGTATATCATACTATATACCGATGCACAGTCTGCCATCTAATAATGACATGCTCTTTTATACATGTTAAATGGTGGGGTATGTTGGGGAAAATGTCATTTTTAGAACCCATTTTCCTTAAGGTTACGTACAATACATTCCATATCAAAATTGTTCACTAGATTTTATGAAATCGTATCCGCTGTTTTCTCAATGAGAACTTGTTATCGAAAAAAGAAGAAAGGACAAGTCTTTATATTTGTAACAATGCGTCAATTGATCCTATTTCATCTTTCATACTCTCTTGCAGTAAATGGAAGGCAGATAAAGGTCCTGTGCACAGTTTGTGTAGATGCTCCAAAACCCATTTACTCTCAGCAAGTAGAACCATCAAGTTATGGGATTTATCAACAAAACAAGTTTTAATGGTGAGTTAAATCAGACCTTTTAAAAATATTGTCTTTTTGATGAATTAGTCGAAGACTTGTACAAAATAGGTTGCAACTGATAATTTTTTTGTAAATTATTCACTCTATGAATGTTCATTGAAAATCATAATGAGGAACTTTTTTTATTGTCTTTCTTTGTAAGTGTTCATCAAAACAAACCTGAAGAAGTGTTTTTGATAATTAATCAATTATTTTGAATAAGACCAGTCTAGTGGTGCTGACTTTCTTCCAATGTGGAGCCATTCATGCTAATGGAGTGTTGATTAATCCATGTTGATGATGAGCCTTATGATATTAGGAAGTGCCGTCAGATTGTTGGTGAAGAGTGTCAATTCTCTGAAACATGGAAATCAAAGCCGAGTGACTATCTGTTGGCATAGATAAATATTTAGTAACTTCAGTGTCATTCTGCAGTTGACATCCAGTCAGTGTGCTGTTGTCATTTTATTTTTTAGATTTATTGCTTTTTTGTTGAGAATGTGCTATATCAACTTGGTCCTGGCTAGAACTTTCTGTGATAATTTTGGTTCAGAAAAGTTCAAAGAGCAAGTAAGGGCTTTTGAATGTAAGATTTCAACTAAAATGAAACTAATCTTTGAAATTTAATGGTACATAAATTTTATCAACCCAATTCCATTGTTAACAATTTTATGCAATCAAACTAGACAATACCAATCTGCAGTGTTTGCAAAATTATTTGTCTTTTCTACCTAGCTTGTTCAAACGTCTTATCATACAAGTGAATTTTTACTAAAATTGACTGTTAAACCATTTTACCAATAAGTGAAGAAAAAGATATGGCATTCATGGTAAAATTGATATAAGGATTTGTTTTTTTAAGCGTCGCGTATGCGCGACTGCTTATAGTCATCAATCTGAATCGTTCTTTGTCCTTCGGGGGCTGATCACTCAGATAAAACTAATCCTACGCGAATTTCGGCGGGAAAAATTAAGTAGTTCTCCGCGAATTTTGGCGGGAGAATACTCCCGCGCTCGCGCATGTATACCAAAGAACTACTTTCCACGTTGAACCGCAGAGGCGAATTCAAACGTTTGTTTATTCTTTTTAGGTATTCTCGATGGAATGGGATACAAATATTTGATCCTAGCATTGGGTCGCCTTGTCAGGAAAAATCATATGATCCATGGTTTGATCGCTTGAAGATTAAGTTCGAATGTTCCATGTTTATATAATTGCTGTGGACTTATTTTGCCTTCAATACACACTCACTTTATATATACTCTTGCCAGGGCCTAACACACTCGGTTTACATATATATATACTCCTGTCGGGGCCTTTTTGCGGGGAATTTACGTTGTAATAAGTAATTGTGAGCACTGCACACTGTCTGGAGTTATCTTGGAGTATATTGTTTTTATTTCTGGAGAACATACTAGAGTCGATACAACTGTTTGGTCCTAGAGTTGAGATACGGTTTCATGTCTGGAAAATTACACGATCGCTTCCAAACGTTCAATGTTTACATCCAGAGACATGTTGTTTTATCTATTCACTTGCCGGGGCGTTTAGTGTTTGCGCATGCTGAGCGGCATTGTTCAAGATTTCGAATTTCCGGCTATCTTGTGCTAAGTTATGCTTGAAAAAGTTCGACTTCGTGTACAGTGGATTCACTAACCTTTCCAATTTGTTCATCTTTTGAAAATGAAGGGAGATACTGTTTTGAGTTGCATGGCAATATTATGTGAAGAAATGGGGATTAATGTTAATCAGTGGATGTTGAGGATAGGATGTTTTTGTTTACGACTGCAAGCCGGTAAACTTGATGGAGATGAGGACACAGACTGTAAACCAAATTTTATCTTAGTGCTATTTATGGTCTGTCATGCTAACAGAAACCTCTTACTTATTATGTTACTTTTGATGATATGTGGTGATGTCGAAACGAATCCTGGGCCAGAAAGTCAGATTAACAAAATGTTGAATGAATTTCCTATTTAGGGAAACATCCACCAGGGTAATGAGATGTTTAGTGTGTTGTCAAGAGGTAAGCAGTGTGTACCATACTTTTTACACATCCATTTGATAAGTTTTCTTGGAGGAATTATGATTTGGATCAAGTTTTGATTGCAGGAGATGATTTGTATATTGATATAAGAAAATATAACAACAACTCAGTTGAGTTTCTTAAAGTACATGACTTGCCTCCCTACATTTGTTTGTCTAGTGAGTATTTTGTATGCAAAGTAAAGAAAACGTACAGTGGTCAATGAACCCGAATTACACAGACAATTACCCCCTTGTTAAACTTGAGATGGCTATAGGAGTTGGATTGCCTGCCAATCAAGGAGAATTTCAGTACAGCATATTTATATGTAAGGGAAATGCAAAAGCAATTTGTTATCATTTGGATTTTTTTTTCATTTTTGATTCACATGCAAGAGATGGGGATGGACGTAAAGAGTTGAATTATGTTCTTGAAATCTTTACCAACTTTTATCAGATTGTCAATATCGATGAAAATTTAGTCAGTATTTCAGGACTTCATGGGTCTCTTGTTATGTCTCATCGTACAAAAACTTGATACTGTAGTTAATTTCTTACTTATTTTTTATTACGTTTTTCATAGAATACATTTAAAAGCATTTGCACATTGTTTATATTTACAGTTGTTCTTTCTTTAATAAATAAGATATACAACAGAGTTGTATGGTTTATCTGCATTTTATCTTCTAGATATTTTTTAAATTCAAACACACAAACAGTCCTTCAGACTAAGGAATACAATTCCACTGCGACGCAGTCTGGCCTTTCAGGCATTTGATCTATATTTGCATTTTCACTGGTAAGATTTGATGACTAAAGATCATTATTTGTTTTCTGAGATTGAAAACAAAGCAATATTGTACCATCATTGAAGAGAGTAGGTCTCATATCTCATGCAAGTTAAAAGATTGAAAAAAAAAGATAATTTGATATTTTTCTAAAGCAGATAAAGTGATCTGAATTCAGTTGAAATGAAATTTTCTTAGTCAGAACTCTGTCAAAATGGTTTTCAGGCAACATTCACATCTATTTTATGTGGTTACTTTGCACAGTGGGGACATTGTCACATTTTTAACAGCTGATGTAAGCAATGATTCCAAGCTTTGGTAGTATCAACAAATCTTCATGTTTATGATGAGCCTTATGATATTAGGAAGTGCCGTCAGATTTTTGGTGAAGAGTATCTTTTCTCTGAAACATGGATTTAATTTTATAAAAAAGTCGAAAGAAATAAGAAAGATGTACTTTGTCAAACACCAAGCCACGGTTTAGAAAGCAAGGTTTAAAGGAAAATGATAATTTAGATATGATCTTTGCAAATTCAATGACGAGAAAATCTTACTTGGTATAGTAAAAATTACTGTATCACAAACTATGGGTTCATTTAGGATAAAAAAGCTGACATCAATCTTCTAATCAAGTTAGTTAGTGTCTCGACTGACCTACATAATGCTGATGGTTCAACTTGGCTTGACCAGCATGTCCTCCTTAATTAAGTGAATCAGAGTTGAGCATTGCAATATAATTGACATAACCATGATACGATCTTATCAAGTATGAACATAATTGGCCTGGAAATTTTTATCTTGGAATACTATAGGCTCGATATACCTTAGAAATGTTTGTGAGATCAAACAGCTGTAAAGATTAATAAACAAAGTTTAAGAAAACCCATGTTAATGATGAGCCTTATGATATTAGGAAGTGCCGTCAGATTGTTTGTGAAGAGTATCAATTCTCTGAAACATGGATTCTACTAGATCTTTTGCTCAGTTACTTTTTTGAGGAATCTCTGCAGTGTTTTTCATTATCAAATTAAGACCTGACATATTCTTGATTGAAGTAAGTCTTCTTGGAAAGCATTAAGTTTATGAAAATATCAATTGACTGTATCTTTGTTTATGATGAACCTATTGATATTAGGAAGTGCCGTCAGATTTTTGGTGAAGAGTATCAATATTCTGAAACACAGATATATTTCATTGATATTAAAACCAAAATTTTGTTCATTGATTTCCATGTAGGTCGAAAGGATATAACTAAATTGAATGTTTCGACTTTGGCATAGTTCCTGATGAAACCAAACCTGTCTTGGGGCGTCTATTCTAGAATGCGCAATTGCATGAATTGTCCACTTTTTTCAATGATGTGTATTAAAATTGCATCTAAAAATGGACCCCTTATTGTTAGAAAATCCCCCCTCCCATTATTTTCAAAGTGAAAGGGAATATCCCCTTCTTTTGGATTCCTAGAACAGACACTGGTCTTGACATCTGTACTTGTCTTTACAAAGGACGCTGGATGGCCATTTAGATATCCAAACTTTGATTCCATTTGTTTTTGTTTCCAGGTGTTTACTGGTCATGCTACTGAAGTGTTCCGACTGCTGCATATCCCGAGGTTGGATGGCTCCCCTTCTTTAGAGAACTCCTATTTCTTGTCTTCTGCATTAAACGATCGAGTCATTAACGTGTGGTAAGACAATCAACTTTATTTCTTTGTATAGAGAATTCCTCTAGATTAGCATGTGTTTAAGGCGCTCTTAAATGTGCTATTAAAAAAAATGCGAGATTAACCCAATTTTTAAGGGTCCTCATTATTATCTCAAGGCAATTCTAATACATACCATTCATTTTGGGTAAAGAAATAAAGTCTAAACTGTCATCTGTTTTCCAAATCCAAAACCTTAAATGTCTGCTTAATTTTGATGAACAATACTCAGAGTAGGAAACAGGTTAGATCCCCAGATGTAACCTGTTTGTATAAGCATGAAGTTGGTTCCAGCACTTACAGGGTTAAATAAGAGTACTTGAGGACCCATATTAATGACTGTTCTGCTAGGAAGGAAAGTGTATCAATACATCGTCATTGCTTTTATAGGGATGCAGAAATATAATTCAAATTGCAAAAATATATTTCAAGTTGTCTTATCACTTTTAAGGTTAGAGCTTTTCCGACAACCATTTATTGAAATTTTGATTTGTAATGATTATGAATAATGTTTGGAATCCTTTTCCAGGCAAATAAATACATCAAATGGTGAAAAGAATGCACTAGCGTCTTTCTCGATGTCCGAGGAACCTGTGTCTGTACAGGTGTCAAGTCCTAAAGACAAGGTAACCATTTCTGATTTCTACTTTCAGTAAGAAAAATTTAATGTTGGTAATGGGTCTGGTTCTGGACAAATTGGGAAAAAACCATGGCACTTTCCTCTAAAATTGGAAATTTTCATGGATAACTTAATTCAAACATAAGTTTTATTGTAAAACTGGGAAAAATAGTTAATTTGATTTGGAAAGGCTCAGGTTTACAGTATCAAACATAATAAGGAAAAAAAATCACTCATTAATTATTCATGAATGCAGTTGTTGATGGGTTTACTTTTTCTTTAGTTTCAGTTGGTTTGTTGAAGGTGGGTTTTATGATGGTATTAGAGAATACTGTTATGAAAGAGGGTTTGATAGAGCTATTGATTTATCCTGTAATTATTTACCGATATTAAAAATAATACTTGCAAATCATCTTGCCTTTTGCCATTTAGAAAAACTACGTTTTTGAAGGCAAGTCAGAAATATAAACCAGTAATTAAAACCATTAGATTGCCACAGCCATGTTAATGATGAGCCTTATGATATTAGGAAGTGCCGTCAGATTGCTGGTGAAGAGTGTCAATTCTCTGAAACATGGAATTTGTTATCATGGTTCCCTATGAAGAGACTTATCTGATCACTATTTTGTTAATATATCAAAGGCGTAACAGGGGCCTCCGTGGCCTAGTGGTTAAGGTACAGAATTTGAAAGCCCACAAGTTTGAATCCTAGTGATGGCATCTTGGATTTTGAATAGAGGTAGTCTCCCGACTGATGTTTGGAATGCCTATGGTTCTTCCTGGCGTGACCAGCCTCTTAAGGGCACTTGAGTTTTGGGTCATCCTCCATTATAAAGAGTCGAGTCTCGCAGCATTATTAATATTAGAGATATAGTTTTATGTTTAGTCAGTAATGAAAGAATGCTTATTAAAGATGCAAACTTACAGTAAATTAGCAAAATATCGCCATCAGTCGTCTTGTATCCTTATTCAATCATATCTTCTACTGCAAATTTAAGAAACCCCTGTGAAAAAGATATGATTGATTCCTAATAAGCAACTTGCCCTTCTGTCAAAGTTTTTTTTTTTACTTATGTCATTAGGCAAATGCTTTTTTACACTTGATAATTTTCATCTGCTGATGAGATGAAATTAGGCCATTTCTATTTGGGGGAATGATTAATGTAATATTTGAAAAGCCATGTTAATGATGAGCCTTATGATATTAGGAAGTGCCGTCAGATTGTTTGTGAAGAGTATCAATTCTCTGAAACATGGATTTCATCTATTATATATTAAATACTATATTTTCCAATGATTTTATATTTTGTAAAATCTTTTCTACAAAAAGGTCTTTGATTGAAACTCTATCTGTACTTAAATCATAAAATGATTTTATGATCCATAGATGGAAGAAACTCAAAAACCTTAGAATATCATACTGTAAAGTATTCAGTGCTTAGAAATCGCCATTAATTAGCTCTTGTCATTTTAACTCTCCTGTTTAGAAACAGATATACATGTGATAATTATCAACCTTTTTTCCAAAGTTGAGAGTGATGAGCAGTGTTTACTTAAGGTCTATATTCAGCCAAAAATCAATAACAAAACTTGTTGCTTGTGAAAATATTTGTGGCATACACAAATGAAACAAACATAAAGATGAAAGTTACTAGCATTGATTAATATATAATGCATTTAATGGGGAGGACTCAATTTGAGATGGTCTTTATTTGTTTCACAAAGGTTCCATGTGACATCTCTTACAAAGCCATTTGAAGTAATTTGTAAAGAGTGTTTAGAAGAAAGAGACCTTATCATATAAATTCCCATGTTAATGATGAGCCTTATAACATTAGGAAGTGCCGTCAGATTTTAGATGAAGAGTGTCAACCCTCTGAAACATGGAATTACACTTAGTTTTGTATCAACAGATATTCCCATTAAAATATTTTTCTAAATATAATCTAAAAAGTGATTTTAAACCTTGTAATTAATCAGTTGATAACGCTTCAATTAGATAGAAGCTTGATTGATTGCTGAAAGGAAAATTGCTTAAACTTTGATTGAAGCATTGGCATATTTTTTGTGAAATTTTACTCAAGACATTAACATTAGTTATCAGACTGAATAGGTGGTCTCACACTATTACACTGCAGCCTCATTTTAACGCGGTCGTCGGGAGCCATGATGCTCGACCCACGTTAATAGTTGGGTTGACAAATATAACGTGGGGTTCCTTTACGCACTATATGCCAGACCATAACCACTTTTAAGAAACAAGCAGATTCAAGTAGTCTATTCATAACGATTGTGTTGAGTTACGGACTTAACACTGTATTCATTGTGAATAAATATAAAAAAAATGATCAACACTTACATTTAAAATACTATATTCCTTTTTATCTATTTCGTGACGATTTAAGATAAGGATCATTGATAGCGGCACGTGCAGTTAAAATACACACCAGAGAAAAGGGGGGATTCAGTTAACCCATGTACTATTTATAGATTTAAACTCCCAAGTGAGGAGTGAGTAAATTCTATCGATAGTAGTGTGTACCTTATACTTTACCATTTAAACTTGGAAACTAAAACTTCATGTGTAAGTGCTATTTGTTACAGTTGGACGCCTTTGGTCTGGGGAAAAGCATGCGTGCACAAGGGGAATTTATGCATAAATGGTCATATGATATTGCGTCCGGTAAAACCCTGCAGTTGCTCGACTTAATAAGAAAACACGGCCCGTACTTGCAAAACATATCTTACCAATTAGGCATAAAACACTCGCCTGAATAAGCGTGTACAAACTAAGGCATATTATGTAATTTATGCACAGTATGTACACAGATTTAAATCTTCCCTCAGGTCACGGTTTGTGTATGTATAAGGTCACGTGCTTTGTTTGACAGACCGTGACAGACAAAGGGGATTACCCAGCAAAATTATCGATTTTCATGCCTTCGAAGTGCACATGTACAGGTAGACATGATACTTTCTATTTGGGATACCGACCGCATCATATGAAAACTGAGTGTTAAGATTATTTTTTTAGTCTAATAATGTTTGAAATATTGGGAGCCATAGGAGACCCACGTTATAATGAATATCGCGATTTAACGGATCGCGTAATAAAGGAGCTGTAGTGTACTTGTTTCACACTATTTAAAGGTAAATTTTCTATAAACATGTTTATGATGAGCCTTATGATATTAGGAAGTGCCGTCAGATTGTTGGTGAAGAGTATCAGTTCTCTGAAACATGATTAGAAGACATTTCATCTTGATTTATTCTTAAGTGCTTTATGGTGGTCAGTCTTTAATTTGGTATTTATTGAAATGTTTTATACATTAAACATTGTTTTAGATTTTTCTTTTAGTCATTAAAGTTTCTGTGTGTCATAGGATTATTTTTTGAAACTTCCGAAAATAAAGAAATAAAGGTAAATTTAACATTTCAGCAGAGAAACCAATAGCATATTAGATGGAACTTTGACATTTTTCATTTTTTAAAAATTTGAGGTAAGTCCGACATAATCTAAATATAGGCCTTTTCAGAAACTGTTGTTATCTTTTCTTGAATACTCTTAATCGGAGATACGAAATTTTCGGTAGCTTCCGGTTTAAGACTTCCGGGTATTAAATAATAACAGCTGGCATTGAGAAACATAGATAAACTGCTGCAGGTATTTTAACAATGCCGTCGAAAGTCGTGTTTGTAAAAACTACATTGGAAAGATTGTTGAGGAGGGACAATATCAAAGTATATCCATACTTTGTGTTTACTCTCTAGCGGACAATTTACCCCTTTTCCCGAGATAAAACACTGTATACCAACGTGGTTACAACGTTGCGATTCATTTTCAGTGAGAAGAGTCGATCCTCTGCTAAAACATTAATTAAAGTATAGAATACGATGATGTAGATCTGTTTGATTATTGCCTTAACTTAAGATAACATTATTTAAAATCCATTTTGCAATCTAACATTTTCAAATGATATTGTACCATGTAAATGCAAACACAATGAACAGATGATATGATGCAAGCTGATCAAACCTACTTAATAAATGTTCCACTTATTTATGTGACATTCCATCAAATTATGTCCAATAAGAGTGACAAATAAAAGTTAACTTATAAGAGATTATGGAATTGATTTTATTCATGTTTAATGATCGGACTTCAACAATAATTACACCTACCGAGTCAACATTAGATTCCTCTGATTTAAAACATGTCCATACCATTCACTCTACTTAGAATTACTGTTTCCAAGACCCTTCAAGCAGAACGATTTATCCTAATCTGACTTTGCAACGCCAATCAAAATATGATTCCGTCATTATATAGCAACCAATGGCATGCCTCGAAGCCATAAAACACACAACTATGTGTCAACGAAACATGATGTGATGCGCGCCTGTGTATTTCGGCAAGCTTCAAAAGATACATATCTTTCACGTCGAGGGTTTTCTTGCTTCTTTTATTGGTCAACTGCATAACGTAGGAAATAACATATACGATCTTTTTTATACCCTCTTTATTCGACCAAATACGCATCAACCCTTTATGAGTTAATTCCCTATGTTACTGAGTGTCAGGTCGTTTTACAGTCTATTTTATCAATTTTCACACCATTTCAGACAGAAGTTCCATCTCACCTACACGTGAAAATTGAGTTGTTGATGACACTAATTGAGTAGAAAATCAATCCAACCTATAATCACTTTTCCTATGGAGGGTTGGTGGGAAAGAAAAATATGTATAAAGTGTAGATCCAGAAAATAATATTTTTCTTATGTTGGTCTACACTATTTCTCGTAATATGCTTCTAACAAATTATGCAGATCCAGAATTATCTAAATCTTTTGAAGATATTTTAATCAATTAAAAATGAAATGAAAATATTTCTTTAAACTGTAGATCTTTTGGGAATTAAATCTGTAGACAACGTGGGAATTGAAACCTTTATGGGATGTAGACTCAATGGGAAGTCCTTTTGTAGAAAATTCATTTGCCTACGTCCTACGTTTCATATTTGTTGAACCCATATGTCTTGATCCGCCGACATGTATGTTAAGTTTGTTCTATTTTACCCCAAATAGTTATGACTTTATGGTTCATGCGATGTAATACAGAATTACATTATGTAAAATAAGGCTTCTTTTAAGCAACGAAAAAACAACAACATTTGGACCACCCCTGGTCTTTGAAGTAAAACTTTTAAACAGACTTAAGAGTCAGATTCGGCAATAAGGGTTTATTTGGAACATTTCACTTACTTTGTTGACGACTTTTTGCCTTGTAATTATATTGATAAATAGTTCAAAGATTTGCTAGAAAATATTGTTTCTCTTACTTTGAACTATAATTAATTGCGTAGTAATCTTTTGATTAAATGTCTCTTATAATTGTTGTTTAACAAGAACGATTGTGTTTTTTGTTTAGTTTGTTTTGTAATTATATATCATCAAAATGATAATCTACACATTTGTAATCTCTTTTCAATTCAATGGATTGTTGCCAGTTTTCCTTCTTAATTACATTCAAAGGGTCAATTAACAAACTTTGGCTATTACAAGGATTAAGAGTCTTGATGCAAATTAACACCAATCTGCCACGTTTGCACCATATGTTCTAGTCACACCCTTTATTGTTTAGCCGATCGAGAGATAGTGTAATTATCCATCAGCAATCTGAGGTCCTTTAAACATATGAAAGATCTCCACAATCCTGTATCCCTCGTTATTCAGTGAGCGTTATTTGAATGTAGTTTCAACAGGTGGAAAAAATGGACTAGGACTGTTTTCATAGCCCTTTTGGATACGATATATCATCAAAGGTAGGCTGACAGAGAACCTCATATAACAACTAATTCTCTATTTTAGGTACTTTATTTATACGACAAATTTCAATTTTAAGAAAAGAGAATATATACTTATTGTAGAAACATAACCTCTACACATTATTGACAAAAGTGCTGATGTTTGTTCTATCTTATTTAAAATCCGAATTCGAATTTAATGCAAATTTGTAATAACATTCTAGAAATATGTGTTCCATTCATTCTTTCCTTCCATCAACCAGCCGATTAACACATTTTTGATCTGTCAAAGCATTTAATTCAGACAAAAACATATACTTATTTGCCTTTTTTTCACACGGAATGTCATGTTTTAACTGAACTGCGGTGCGCTATTCGGGTCTCATTAAATTCAATTTAATCTAATTTTCTTTTATAACGAGGATTGGCAACAGCCAACAACAAATTATTCTGTTGATGTTTTCGTATGTAAATCTTTAATTTTGGTACATGAAGCTTATAAATTTCAAAATCCGATCGATAGTGATCGTTTTCTTTGCCTTTGCCGACATTCTTCTTTCGAAATTAATACCCGGAAGTGGAGGTATTCCGAATGTGGCCCGATTTTTCAAAGGGAGACAAACCACGTTTCTGAAAAGGCCTATAGCATCAAGCTATGAACATCCGGTCACGTGACGCTCATGTGATACTAAGACTACACTATGAAAACAAAAATGGACGCTTAAGCTAGTATCTTCTAAGTTAGGTGTACATCGTCACGTGACGGGCACCCACATGACGTAACCAATTACCATATATCTGTAGTAACATACAAAAGTCGATGCTGTTGAGGTTTTCTGTCAATATCTTCATTTATACCCTGATTTTGGCGATTTTTTTAATGAATAATTGTTAGAACCATAGCTGTATACCATATGCAAATTCTACTTTTCACCTATATATATTTAGTGTATGACGTCAAGGATCTTTAAGAGAGTGGTTCTGCAAACAGTCTTGACATTTTGAAAAATAACATCTTATAATAAAATTGGGATTATATTGTACTTTTCATTGAGCCAACATCAATGAAAGAGAGGGTTAATAAAGTCAAAGTAAATAAAGTTAAATAAATTCTATATTTGCCATGTTAATGATGAGCCTTATGATATTAGGAAGTGCCGTCAGATTTTTGGTGAAGAGTGTCAATTCTCTGAAACATGGATTCTATTAGGTTTTTTGCTCATTTACTTCTTTGATTAAAATTTGGAACAGTTCTCATAATCAAGACTTGATATTTTTTTGATTGAACAAATTATTCTTGGAAAGCATATAGAAAACGAAAATATCAATTGACTATTTATATCTTTGTTTATGATGAACCCATTGATATTAGGAAGTGCCGTCAGATTTTTGGTGAAGAGTATCAATTCTCTGAAACACAGATATATAATTAAGTCAAATTCTACATACACCATGTTTATGATGAGCCTTATGATATTAGGAAGTGCTGTCAGATATTTGGTGAAGAGTATTGTTTCTCTGAAATGTGAATTCTATGATATGTTTTGCTCATTTATTTTTGATAAACATCTGCACTTATTTTCATGATCAAATTAGGACTTAAGATATTTTCTTGATTGAAGGAATTATTTCTGGCAAGTATTTAGATTATGAAAATATCAATTTACTGTAACATTGTTTATGATGAACCTATTGATATTAGGAAGTGCCGTCAGATTTTTGGTGAAGAGTATCAATATTCTGAAACATGGTTATAAATGAGCGGTTTATTTTCTCATGAAACTTTGTCTGATCTTAAAAAATGTAATCCTTCTAGAATAAAATGATAACTAGAAATTATTTAATAATCATCAAAACTTCCTGATATTGTTATTCATTAAGCTGGAAGACATATTTCTTGTTTTTGCTTGTAAACATTGACTTCAAATGTATCTCATGTTAGACTAATATAATCCAAGTTTGTTTGGAGGGTTCCATTTCTAATGTTAAAAGGGATCCTGTGTAGCCCACTGGTAAAATGTGGGGAATCTCTTGGGTCCCAGGTTAGAGACCAACTGATATCTCAAGTTATATCGGAGTATCCGTAGATTCTTCAGAGCTATAGCCTAGTATTGGTGGTTCTATGAAAGCTGTAACATAACTGAACAATTGTTATCATTGCGAAAAGCCCCAAATATTCAAATTATGTTTAAGTCTATGTTAAAAACAATCTGTTATTTATAGATATATTTATTTTCAGCCTGTTGTGTTAGTGGTTGTTACAAAATGCGGAAAGGCTTTGCTGTTTGAGCACAAGCTTAATGGGTAAGTCATTAATTAAATCTTATTCTTAATACCAATATATCTGGGTAGGGATTTATTAAACACCTCATGCTAGAACTTGAATAAGTTCAAAGCAGCATTCCCTCTTATTAAGAAAGTATTATTGCAAAGTATTAATTAATTGGAATCTTCTCTCTGGCATGCCTCCAACGATGTGTCTCATCAATATAATATAATGTACATTTGTTTTGGGTAATACCAATGCATATTGGTTTTGACTTGCGCAAATACTTTCCTCAAATTGTTCGCTGAAACTGGTTCCCTGTAACTGAGGAGTTTAGTTAATACTGTGTTTTTGTTCTTATCATCTAAATAGTTTAATTTTATGATTTGCATATTGTCTTTTTGTTTCTCTTTCTCATGTGAACCTGTATTATTATGTGTACAGGGTTAGGATATGTTTGCAGGGATACCCTTGACTTGACAGCATGGTTCGTTTAGCCTAGTCATGTTGTAGTTCCAGGTAGATTAAACAGTTCAGTTTGACTGCCAGTTATGTCATCATTTGACTTTCCTGGAATCAAACTCTGAAACAGGCACACATTACAATTAATAGGTGAAACACATGGTTTATTAATAAGTGTTTGTGTTAATTGAATGTTTAATTTCACTTTTCTCATGGAGGGGTTTGACTCGCAGCTTTTTGTAGAAAATTTTGACTGAGGTCGAATTGAAAGCAACATCAAGCAATAATAGGTGCTAGGAAAGAATACGATATCTTAAAGCTTATAGTGCTGGAACCTACTTCATGCTTATGCAAACAGATTAGCACAAGTAAATTGGTGGCTGGCTTGTGATCTATCATGTTTGCTACTCTGGGTATCTTTTTTCAACAAAATTAAGCAGATATTTAAGGTTTTGAATAACAGACAACACAAAAATCTTTTTTAAGAAAATCACCAAGCATTCTAATTTAGAGCATAAACCAATAGGGTCCACATGCTCTTTAGTCATAATGGATTCTAAGGATTCTGCAGCAGATGCCAAATAGTAAGGAGAAAAGAGCTATATGGTTTTGAAGTAAAAACCATTGGCCTCTTGAGAAATATCCTGAACTTGACAGCATGGTTTGATTAGCCCAATCATGTTGTAGTTTCAGGAATAGAAATACTCAGTTTTACTGCCAGTATATCATTAATCGGATTTTTACTGGAATCAAATTCTGATACATTGTGAAAAAATGACCAATATCGAACACAGGTGACTGATCCAGGGCCTGCAATGCCCAGTGTTTAAGTTGAGGGTCTTGGAACTTGGGGGGGAGGGGGGGCCCTAGTTTGAGCCCCGCTGGCACCTCTGGATTTTTGGGAGTGACCTTTGGCAAGTCACTTTTGAGCACAAGCCTAGTACTGTTTGATTCAGAAAAGCCATTAGATTACGGAAAAATTGTTGATACAGCGTTAAACACCACATAAAGAAATTCTTGATAAAATATTATATAAAATATCCTGAACTTGACAGCATGGTTTGATTAGCCTAATCATGTTGTAGTTTCAGGAATAGAAAGACTCAGTTTTACTGCCAGTATGCTATTCATTGGATTTTACTGGAATCAAATTCTGACACATTAAGATAAATGCCCCATATAGAACTTTAGTGACTTATCCAAATAGGAACCTATTGACTTAATTGATAAGGTATTGAAAGTAGTCTATCTATTGTGATGTAATGTATTGAATAGAGGCTGTTTAATTTTTTGTAACAATGGTTGCTTGAATGTGTGACTTACAAGTTGCTACAATGTTTGGTTTTGGAGAAGAAATAAAGCGCCACAAAGAAAGCAAGGGAAATTTTCCTTTTTTGTAAATGTTGTGGTTCTTATATAATGTTTAATGATGAATAAACTTAAGAGATTTTTTTTATAAAGAAAAAAACCCGATTGTTTTGGTTGGCTCCTAGACTTTGTTACTTGACTTTTCATAGATAGAAGATTGGATTATTCTCAATTAAACCTGTGCTTGACAGCTTGAAAGTTGTTATACCTCTCAAGTCGTAAAATCAGGGATAGTAAGGTTTTCTTGTTGAATGCAGAATGGTTTTGATGGATCATTTTGAACAAATTAATGAGAAACAATTATCATAGAGTGTGACCATAAACAGGTTTTTCCATTACACACAAATCCTGTGTCATTGCATTCCTTAACCCTTAGAATGCTGGATAATTTTCCTATAATAGAGTTTTGTGTTGTCTGCTCTCCAAAACCCTTTATATCTGCTTATTTTTGTTGGGGAATGATACTTGAAGTAGCCAACTGGATCACCATGTTTTATCTTTCTTCCTGTAAAGTCTAAATATGAATCGTCAAGTTGTCATTCATTCAGAATAACGAGACTTTTTTATGAAAGATATCTTGATAAGATATCTTGATAATTGTTTTGGATCGTTTAATTAATATTTAAATTCACAATACCTGGAAAAAGTGACACAAAAACAAAACCATGTTGAAACATATACCTCAACTGTTTCGTTTTTTTATTCGGAAAATTCTGTTGAAAATGGCATCATTTACATTTATAAGTCAACAGCCTTTCAGGCAAAAACCTGTGTAGACAGCTTTGAAGGTCATATATCTTCCAAGTTCGTAAAATCAGGGATAGTGAGTCAATTGGTGTTTTGTAAAGAGATGACTGTTGTAAGGTCATTTTTTAAAAACTGAATTGAAACAGTTTAGCTTCTTTTATATAAGCTCAGTCATTTTTCTTCTAAATTAAATCAATAGGCTTTTTTTACCAAAACTTTAAAGTCAATGGCTTTCTTTAGAAAATGATAAAACGGATGAAAGTAAGGAGTTTTTGGGAAATTTTATGATTTTTTTTTTTTTTTTTTTTTTTTCGGCCAAAAATAAAGCTTCCTTCTGCTTTATCCAGACTGAATTGCTGAGCACATTTAATAGATATCAAATGGCTGGATATGAACATCAACATTTTTCTAACAATGTAAATATTAAAATTGTTGTGAATGATGCTACTGTTAGATAGTAATTCCTCTTACGTCACATTTTTCAATGTGATAGGCATTGTCTAAATTCTTGGAGTAAACCTGTGCTTGACAGCTTGAAAGATTTTAACTTTCCAAGTCGTAAAATCAGGGATAGTAACTCTTTCTATTTAGAATAGAATGATTTATGATGGATCATTTTGAGAAACTGAATTTGAAATATTTATGAAATATTGGTATATTAGGTCCATAAGTGCTTTTTATAAACTTGGCTTATCATAAATACGAAATTAGCAAGTTTTATGTAAACATAAGAAATCTATGTAAATGTATCAAAAAAAACAAAAAAAAAAACAGCATCATTCACATTTATACCGTAGAACCTTTTGCTATAAAACCTGTGTAGACAGCTTTGAAGGTCATATATCTTCCAAGTTCGTAAAATCAGGGAAAGTGAGTCAATTGGTGTTTAGTATAGAGATGATTGTTGTTAGGTCATTTTTTAACTACTTAATTGAAACAGTTGAGCTTCTTGTATATGAGGTACCTTCTGCATTTCTTGGGACTGAATTGCTGAACACTTTTAATAATCATCATCATGGCTAAATATGACTATGAAAAGCCAGGCATCATCAATGTGTAAATATGGAAATCATCGTGAGTGTAGATCCTGTTAAACAGAGAATTCTTCTTAGTGTCATTTTCAGGTGTCATATGCTGTTCAAATGATTACTGTCTATTTGAGGAATTTTCTGAATTTTAGGATTAAACCTGTGCTTGACAGCTTGAAAGATTTTAACTTTTCAAGTCGTAAAATCAGGGATAGTAACTCATTTTCTCTTTAGAAAAGAATGATTTATGATAGATCATTTTGAGAAACTGAATTTGAAATATTTATGAAATATTGGGATATTAAATCCTTTAGGTTTTCTCTAATCTTTGACAAATCCTGGCACATCAGAAATATGTAATTTGCAAGTTCTTTTCTCATTGACTTTTGTTTCCTAAGTTTACTTATCTTTTTTTTTGTTGTTTTGAATGAATTTGATATATAATGTATTGATTGGCAATTAAAATGTGAGAAAGCAGAGTGCAAAGACTAATACAAAAGGGAAAAAGATCAATATTATTTGGAAAATTCTGTTGAATATGGCTTTGATCACATTTATATCTTGGCAAAAACCTGAGTAGACAGCTTTGAAGGTCATTTACCTTCCAAGTTCGTAAAACCAGGGATAGTGACTCAATAAGTGTTTGTATCTAGATGACTATTGTTGGGTCATTTGTACCACTGATTGGAAACAGTTTGTTTTTTCCAAATAAATGCTATTTTAGTCACTCTCAAGAACACGTACAACAACAAAGTGAATCGAAATATTTGTCAAGGTGACTAGCTATTGATATCAGGTCGTGCATAGCCCAGTGGTAAAAATGATATACTTGTTACTTGAGGGTCTTTGTCAGGAACATGACTTTCGTCACATGAGAATAAAACCTGTGCTTGACAGCTTGAAAGATTTTCTACCTCTCAAGTCGTAAAATCAGGGATAGTAAACTCATTTAATAGTTAGTATCAGGTTGATATTTGAAAGATTGGCTTGGTCTAATGAAATGAAACAATTTTAGATTATATCTATTTGTTACTTTTAGCATGTGAAGAAAGCAACACCCTGTCCTTTTTTATTTTCAACACAAAACTTGATAATGAAGTGGATGCATGAAATTGTTCAGTTTTGGAACTTAAAAGTCAAGGGAATTAAGTCTGAAAAATCTCAACTTATAAAACGGATTCCTTTTCATATCTTATGTTTTCAAAATTCAAAGGCTTTGTAAGATGTCTATTTAGGAAGTGACTTTCATCTCGAGAAAGATTCCTTTATTTTTTAAGTAGAAACCCTTGTTTTGATCCCTTAATAAAAGTTTTAGGGTTTAATTAAAAAGAAAATCAAGCGACATCAGCAGAAATTGAACATCAAACTTAAATGTGGGACTTTTTTAAAAATATTAATGTCCTTTATTTATTGATAACATTTATTTCATGTCACATTTTCTCAATGTTTATCTTTAACCTGTGCTTGACAGCTTGAAAGGTGCTATACCTCTCTAGTCGTGAAATCAGGGATAGTAACTTATTGTGTTGTTTGTGTCAGGATGTGATTTAATCATCCGAGAATACACGGTAAAACAGTGCATTGGTCTATATTTGACAGATCAGTTTAATTGTGGTATAATGCAGTTGTCTGTGCAATCATTTCATTTTGAATTGTCCATTAACATTGGTTAAGGACTACGTTTATTAGTTGAGAAATCACAATAGAATAGATTTTGAATACAATTTGTTTATTGATACTAAGGAACAGTGAAAGAAAATTACACAACTGGCTTATTGGAATGTTTTATATGTGCAAATACCATTTATTGAGGTAATCCTATGCTTATGGTCCTCAATAGAATTGTCGATGATTCCAGAGTTGAGTTTCAGAAAAAGGGAATTATATCTCATTTTAGGAGTGCTGTTTTACTTTACAAAAGGTCATGAAAGCCAAACACTAGAATCGAAATCATCTTAATATGGTCATTTATGTTCCATTTCAGAAAGTTAAAAAAGCCCTTGAAGCCCAAACTAACAATCCAGGTTGCCAGTGGGGTCGGGAAAGATGAGGTTCCCCACCCTGTACAGATTCTATCTGCCTATGTCTGTGATGAAAATGAACACCAGTTGATGCTTATGCATGGCAATAGTATGAAACCAACATTTGAAAAAGTGGTGGGTATAATTAGTGTTATTTGGTATAACTGTTCAAGTTCCTAGTTAAGAAAAGATGATGATTTTCCTTATTCAGTAGCAGTTTGAAACAAATCTATAATTTTTATGTTTGTATTGTCATCATTAGCAATTGCATCTTCCTTAAATATTTCGGTGATTTATTTTATTCCTTTTATACTCTGTATGAGCTCCCAGTTTGTTGTCTTTTTGCAGTCTTCCAAAACATCGGAGTCTGAGCTTGTTTTGGTGCGAGAAGATCCAATGAAAATGGCAGTGAGAAGGGATGGGATGACGAATGTCACAAAGGTAGGTTAAGCCAGTTAAGGTCTTACTTTATTTTGATGCGTTTTAACACTCCTTACGCCTTTCCCAAACAACAAATTATCGACTGTCCCAAAATGAAAGGGTTTGCAAACGACATTTCAAAATGTGATGTAATTGGAAAATAATCTTCTGATAGGGCAGAAAACATTGTGGGAAAAGGAAAAATTGCTTGTTACAAGCTATTTCTCCTTTTCCCACAATGTTTTCTAAAGTCGTCTGCAACAAAGTGGTCAAATGTCACTATTGTTTGGGAAAGTGTTAAGGAAATTCATAATTGCTTCCTGCAAAGCCTTGTCATGAACACTCAGAAAGCATGCCGTTTCCTCAAGTCTATAAGATTCCTATCAGACATCTGATGTTTCGGTCATCATATTTTCTCTTTTTGGTTGGGTCAGAATATTTTTTTTTTGCATCAACTTGCACCATTGATTAGGGATCAATGCAATATTGTAGTAGGTGCTCCTCTTTTGTGAAGGACACGTCATAGTCTTGCATGGAACCCTTTTCCTGTTATATCGGAGCTAATAGGATAAAAATTATTTTATTCTACTATAATCTTAATCAGAAGATTCATATAAATTGTCGTGGCAATGTGGCCCTCATGTAAAGCAACAGTAAAAAGGTTTAATGATAAAGTTTTAAGTATTGCATGGTTTTTGTACAAACTGCTATAACTTTTACACATGAACCATTTCAGACCAAAACCCCTGATGTTTCTAAAGACATGACTCTGTTGGTACCAGGTCACAGTGTTCCCACTCTGCCAACACAAGATGAGCATTCTACAGCAAAGAGGAGAAAACGAAAGGCTTCCACAGAGGTACACTTCCTTTATCTCTTTACTTCCTAACACCTCCATTTTGACACATTTTCGGTACTGTATAAAAGAAATGTGATACATCTGCAGAAACCTCCTTGCCTTTATTTACTTTAGACATATTTTATTGTCAAAAGACTACAAAAGAATCATGTACCACCTTGTCTAAAGAATAATTGTATGTAACAATCAATTTCTCCTCTTATTCACAATGGTATCTACCCATAATCATAAAGAAATTGTGATACTGCATATATATCATTATTGTGTGCCATTTATTGCTTTCAATTAGGACCAGTTACAATGTCAATATGAAGGGATGATTCAACCTGACATACTTGATAAGGTTTAGAGAACTAGAAAAAGGGACATTCGAGAATCATTGACTTTTATACTGTCTTCATAAGAAAATTTGAATGAAGAAATATTTGGAAATTTTCTTTCATTTGAGTTGCTAAACAAGAGAATCTGTAATCAAGTCCATGAAGTTTTAAGGGGAAAATGGAAGTATTAAGCAATCACATTGACAAAAGGGAATTAAATTGCAACAAGAGAATACTACGGTTTTATATTGATATCATCAAGAAATCTTTTTTCTTCATATGCATAGTGTGCATCATCTATTACTCGCCATTTGGAACAGTATCTTAATATTGTAATGGAAGTTTGGTTAACCCTTTGCCAAATGCCAAATTTATGACTGCCCCAAATTGAAAGAGTGATGAAATTGAAAAACAATCTTCTGATAGGGCAGAAAACATTGTGGGAAAAGGAGAAAATGCTCGTTGAGCAATTTCTCCTTTTCCCACTATGTTTTCCCAAGTCATCTGCCATTCCCACAGTGTTTTCCAGAGTCGTCTGCAACAAACTGGTCAAATGTTGTTATTGTTTGGTAACGGGTTAAATATATATATATTCTTTAATTTAAGTTATTAAAGAATTCTTGACCTTGTTAAAGTATGGAAATGTCTATCCTATTCTCCTTTAGATGACCATGGAAGACCGACTGAATGCCATTAGTATATCTAAGCCCCAGGGCGAGAATGAACCACCAAGGGCTGATACCATGGCTACACTGTTAGCACAGGGACTTTATAGTCAGGACAAAACCATTATAAATGTAAGTTACATGGGGGAAAATGTTCAGGATTATCTCAAGACTTTTTGTTCCTATATAATGATAAATGGAAAATATGTTTTTAGGATTTAGATCAAGAGGTTTCAGGATTTTTAAACTCAACTTTCATCCATGAAGGTAGGAGGGGAAAACCAGATCGTGAAAGTCAAAACTGATATGAAACAAAAGAAGAAAAAAATAGTATTTTCAATCAAAGTTAGTCAACACTACTGAAGAAAATTTATGAATTTTGGTCTAGTTATAGGAAGACACAACATAAAATGTTCATGCTATTGATCTAAGTTTGTATTGTCTTGCAACATATTGTAGGAGAAAACATTGTTATTAAAGAAAAATATAAATATAGGCTTTCACCAACTTTTCAAATAGGAAATAACAGACAGTATTAAACCATTTAGGGCCATCCTAATTCTTACATGACTTTGTAATAATTATTATATTGTCCTATTTTCAGAGTGTTTTGATAAAGAGGAATGCCACTTTAATTAAAAACACTGTCAAAAAATTACCTCTACAAATGGTGATACCTTTGGTGCAAGAGTTGACAAGGAGAATGCAATTGTCTCACAACAAGTAAGTATTAAAAAGCATCACATGTTAAAATTTGATAATTTAACCCTTATAGTGCTGGAACCGACTTCATGCTTATACAAACAAGTTAGATCCAATTGGCAGCTGGCCTGTGATCTAACCTATTTGCTTCTCTGAGTATCTTCATCAAAATTAAGCAGTTATTTATTTATTGTTTTTCAAAGCAGACAACACAAAAATATATATTTAGAAATTTGCCCAGCATTCTAAGGGTTAAATCAGCAATATTGTATTCCTTGTAATTAGCTATTGCATTACTTACTTCAAATACATTTTTCCTCCCTCCATATTTCATTGGTAGCTCAAGAATAATGCCTTGAATAACCCTAGTTATGAATTGAATGTAAATCCTGATGCTGTCGACAAAATGATAAATATATTGAAATTAATTCTACTGCAGACGAATGGGTGACACAGGGTTCCAACTTAGAAAAATCATAAACTACTTCTTTTGCTCTTGTTTTTTTCTTTGATTCTGTTATTGTCATTTTACTTAATGTCAATGCTGAAGCAAAAGACGACTTTGCCCTGGTTTTGTCTCGGAATCCCTGATATTACATACCTCTCTTTTCAGGGCTACAACATCGTTAACATGGGTTAAAAGTTTGTTGGAAGTTCACACATCTTATTTAATGACGGTAAGGAAAGTTTTATTTAAGAGATTTACATTTTATTATTATTTGATGTGATCAAACAATCAATGTCAAAGTAAGCTATGGGAACTTTTAAATGGAAAGAAAAGTCTTATTTTGGTTTGATGTTCACTCAAAACCCATTTATGTATTCCGAAATGGATTCTAAAAATGTTATTCAATAGTATGTTTCTAATTGGTTCAATAAAGAATTCCATATGAGACATGTATTCTCCTTACTGTCTTATTTATTAACTCAATCTGATATTTTAGATGCATTAGAATTGTGTGGTTAGGTTTTTTATAGTATTGAATAAATGTGAAGTTTTTAAACACTGAATGCCAGATTATTTTATGCACAATTAAGTCTAAACTACACCTACCCTGGTAAAGATACTGCTGTTCCCAATACTGTAGATAGTTTGAAGCCACCCTGGCCTTGTGGTTATGGAACTAATGTTGAAATTGCAGGCCCCTTCCTCTTTGAATTGGTTTTCAAATCAAACGCAAGTGGATTTGAAATGTTTACAATAGGTAGCCTCCAAACTGACCTTTAGAATTCTTACGGTTCTGGTTCTATGTGGCTTACACAGCAAAGTAGGGGGCCTTCTTTCATGATGAACTACAATGTGCAATATTTAACTGAAGTTTTTTGACGTGTAAAATAACCTACAGATTTACTATATTTTGTTATTTTCAGTTCCCTCAAATAATAGAAACATTAAGTTCCCTGTACCAAATGTTGGACACTCGTGTTGTTGTATTTGGGAAGCTATCTCGATTACAAGGAAAGTTGGACCTTTTATTGTCACAGGTAAGAATCTCATTTAGGGATTTATCTATTTTACTGTATTTCTAAAAAATCAAGCTATTTTTGCTATTATGTATTTTCACTTATGCTTTGCTTCTTTGACAAATTTCACGAACTTTGTCAATGGTTAAGTTACTGGCTGAAGGCTAAGTAAAAGACAATATTAGGTCCTGTTTGGCCCAATGGTTAAGTTGTAGGACTTAAAACTCAGGAGTTCCGGGCTTGAGCCCCACCCACACCTGGTTTCATGTGAGTTACCTTCAGCAAAGCACTTCAGAGACCTAGCCTATCTCTTGTTGATTCAGGAAAGCTGTTATATAACTGAAACATAGTTGTTATTGCGTTAAACACCACAAACAAACAAGACAATATTAAATCCCAAGTTCTTTAAATTTTCTCTTACCTATGATGTTTGTATTGCAGGTTTCTGCTCAGACCCAAGAAGAGGAAGAGCCCACTCTCTCCCAGCAGCCCTTGCTACAGTTTGAAGATGGTGAGTTCACTTGTTATTTAGAGATATGCATAATGTGATAAAATAAAAAAGATAGCTTTTTGTACTACACAATTGAAATAAGTTGAAATAACTCATTTAAAATAAGTTTTTGAAAGTTTTTTTATTATGATGCAGTAAGGTTCAAGACATAAGTTAAATGCATGGTTCACCATTTGATGTTATCCCATCTTTTTTACTATAATTTAATTGTATATCAGCACTGTTTATATGGTGCAGTTTTGATAGAATTTTAAAAAAGATATTTGTGCAAAAACATCTTGCCTTAATTACTATGGAAGTGTTATCTATAGGACAGACATTTACATCACCAATGAATATATCCATCGAATTGTCATAGAACAATCATATAAGTTCATACATCTGTTTTATGGGAGAATCAAAATGATACATCAATAATCTGTTCCTATCAATGGTTTTCATAATGAATGTTTGTTACAGTGCAATTAAATGTAATAAAAAAATTCTTTATTGATTTAGATTCCTCAGATGATGATTTAGATGATATACCTCTAGGTATTGGTGCTTCAGACTCTGAGGTATGTTGATTTCGTTATCTTTCTTAAGGGTAAATCTACTATCACACATTAAGTGAATAGCATTACAATAGAAAGCAACAAACATGTTCTTGTACATAACAGTTGGATGGCAGTAAAAAGAAAAGAAAAATTGAACGTTTTTGTCAAAATGACCTGTCTTTTTTTTAACATGCAATGAAATGAGTGGAAGACCCTATTTGGAACAGCAAAGAATATTTGCTGAACACGATTGAGATTGACCCTGTGTTTTCTATTGTTGTGAAGGATTTTTTTTAATTATGGGAGAGTTAACCTCTGTGACTTAAGAATTAATGCAGCAGTGATAATGAAGCAAATTCCTTCAGTGGCAGTAAGGGTTGGTTTAAAGGCACATCAAAGGAGAGGAGTAGAAATAAATTACTAGGGGCCTCCGTGGCGTAGTGGTTAGAGTACAGAACTTGAAATCACATGGCCCCTCTCCGCGTGGGTTCAAATCCTGAGAGGGATATGGATTTTCATGAGAGGCAGTCTCCCGACTGACTTACGGAATGCCGATGGTTCTACCCACCTTGACCAGCCCCTATGGGTAGTTGAGAATGGGGTCTTCCTCCATCATTAAGAGTCGGGCATCGCTACATAACTGAAATAATGTTGATGTGATGTAAAACCCATATAAAAAAAAAATAAAAAAAAATTACTGAAAAAATATATGGAGTTCTTTTATTATGTTCATAAAAGTCATGAGAATTGGTTTAGGAATGCATTGAGATCCTATTTAATAGACTCATTTGAAATAATTTATTTTGTGCTTGAAATATAGTTGTCTCCAATTCAATCATGTTAACAACAACCTGTTTCTTTACATATTCAAAAAACGAATACCTATTTGTTGGTTAAAAAAGTGTGTATAAGCTGTCAAGGTCAGAGGTGAAGAACTAGGAAATCTGACTTATAAAACTTGCTAATCTGGGTAATTTCTTGTTTACTTTTACATTTAAGTTGTGCTGATGGTGTTTTCTAGCGATAACTATTTGATTCTGTCCAAAGGTTTACCAAATAATATAGTTTGATAAAACACTAATCTCCTTAAAGGCACATTAAAGGATATGAAAAGTCATGAAAATTAGTTTAGGAATGCATTGAGACCCTATTAAATACTTATTTAAAATAAGTTATTTTTTGCTTGAAATATAGTTGTCTCCAATTTAATCATGTTTATCAACAACCTGTTTGTTTAAATATTCAAAATAATGAATTCTGATTGGTCGGTTCAAAAATATGTGTGTCAATGTCAGAGGTGAAGAAACAGGAAATCTGAATTACAAAACTTGCTAATCTGGATTAATTCTGGTTTACTTTCACATTTAAGTTGTGCCTATGGTGTTTTTTGGTGATAACTATTTGAATATGTCCAAAAGTTTACCAAATAATATAGTTTGATTTAGCATTAATCTCCTTTAATGGGCCTTTAAATGGGCCTTCAAAGCTCATGCTCCTTCAGTTGCCTGATTATCTTACAAGCTTCAGCTGTAATGGTCTATAAATGTTAATTCTAAGTTGTAGTGTAGAATACGCAAGTAACTATGGATGGCTAGTGTGCATTTTTCTTCTTTAATTTTAACCTAAGATCCTCTTGTTTCATCTCCGCTAATCCGAACTCGTGTAAATCTATTACAGGAGAACTGGGACGATTTTTCTGAGGCAGATGAAGAGGACATGGACACACAAGATAAAGACAGTAAAGGATGAATTTCAACTTGATTGGAATTTGGCATTGTTGAAGACAGCAGGTTTAGTTCTGGAAGATAATTCACGCCTATCCTCCATGGACTAGATAACACACTTCCACCACCCCTAAAGGAGGTGTTTGGATCCACCCAGGACAGATCCGGCACTGCTGTCTTTACCATGATTTGTGATGCTTAAATTGACCAAGGACAAGTCCAAGAAACAAATATCGGCCCTGTCAAACTTGATGAAGGAGACGGAGCATTTTCATCTGACAGTGATAAATTGTGTTGAAAAGGACACAGTGTGATAGAACAATGACCCTATGCACTGTTTGTAACAAGAGACGTCCCTAGAAACATTGAAGAGTTTGTGTTCTTTTTTTAAAGCGAGAAATATGTATGCATGAAGTGTTAATTGAGATGATCGAATGAACAAAAACTTTCAGGATGAATTAGAAATTAAAATTGCAGCAAAGATTGTACACTTTTTTCCTGGATAGATTTTTTTTTTTTTTTTTCAAGACAAGGTTGAGATAGATTACTCAAAAAGTTTGCTATTTAAAGGTGCATGAAAGGATATGGGTACAAATTAATTACTAAAAAAATATATGGAGTTCTGTTTTTATGTTCATTGAAGTCATGCAAATTAATTTATGAAAGCTATTTAATAAACTCCTTTAACATGAGTTTTTTTGTGTTTGAAATATAGTTGCTTCCAATTCAATTATGATTATCAACAATGTTTTTTTTAAATACCATAATGCTGAATTCTGATTGGTCTGTTAAAAAATTTGCTTAGTCACTGGGGAAGAACCTGACTATCTGAATTATTAAACTTACTAATATGGGTTATTTCTTGTTGGCTTTCACATTTAAGTTGTGCTGATGGTTTTTATTTAGTGATAAATATTTGAATCTGACTAAAAGTAAACCAAATAATATAGGTTGACAAGCATTAGCATCCTTTCATAAGCCTTTAAGAAACTGCCTTATACTCAGTTGGTAGCATGCCATACTTTTAATATCTGCATACAAGGTTCTGGAAATATTCTATCCAACTTTTGATTAAGTCAATAGGACCTTATTTATTTTTTCACTCGTTTCATAACAATTATGATTATGTTGGAAAGTAAGTCGGTGGCTTGAGAAGGGTGGTGGGCAGTTCTGGTAATAAGATGTCGGGGTAGCATTTTACTAACATATTTTGTTAGGAACTTGCATAAACAGCATTCCCTCTCATTTCAATATTGTATTGCAATGTAACAAATCATTGGAGTTGTCTCGAATATGCCTCCGATGACTTGTCATATTGCAATATGATATTTTGTTTAAGATATTAACCATGCATGTAAGTGATGTTTTCCTCAAGTCATTTGGTATAACGCTACTAAGGACAGACTTAGTGACTACTGCATAATAATAGAAATACAGTTATAACTGTATAGCTCCATTGTTGTAATACCATTACACAGAATTGCAACAGATCACTTAATATTCTTATTTAGTAGAGTTATGTTGGAAAACTTACTTGTAATGGTCACTTTAAATGGTCTTAAAATGAGGTGATGTCAATTTTGATGAATTAAATTAGGACTAACTCGACTTGATTGAATGCAACAGCATCAAAGGACATTTGAACTATTGTTACATCAAGAGATTGCTTTGAACAAGAAATTATTCCTAAAAATAACAAGGTATCTACCCTTATTTAGAATGAAAGTGTCCAACTAACAGTTTTCACAAGCTGCTGATCTCACTTTCGGCAAAACAATCTGTATGATGTAAGTGATGTACTTTTGAATCCATTGCTCTTGATGAGGCACTGGCTGATCAACCTTTTTGTCATACTGTTTCTAACCAGAAGTTAGTCTGTTGAAGCAGACAAATATTGTCACTTCAGATTGAGCTTTGAGCAGGATGAAACGTTTGCATAAACCATTATTAATTCCACCTTAGCATTTAAAAATGAGACAATGGATTGCTTCTCCAAGGAATTTTAATTCCAAGACATTGAAAGTCATGTGCAGGTATTATGGATATAATTCATACTTTGATTATGAAATGATGAATTCAAATTATGTTAAAAAGGTTCCTGAATAGCATAGCAAGCAGTAAAGAATTGTATAAATGTAAATAAATGAAAGAAAATGTAATGACTACATTGATCTATTAAAAGGTATTATAAATCTATTGTGTTTTTATGATCAATTAATTTCTCCTTAAATGATTTGCAATGCTTGAACCCCTTGCAGATTCAATTTTTGGATTCATGGCCCTTAACCCTTATAGTGCTGGAACCGACTTCATACTTAACAAGCAAACATTAGGTCCAGCCCAGCTGCCAAGTAAATTAGTGGCTGACCTGGATTCTAAACTGTTTGCTACTCTGAGTATCCTCAATAAAATTAAGCAGATTTTGAAGGTTTGGTAAAGCAGACCACACATGAATATACTTTTAGGAAATTACCTAGCATTCTAAGGGTTAAATATGACATGCCCTGCCTGAAAGATTGCTAACTCCTCATTTTATCATAGACTAGTTCTTGTAGAATAAAAGTGAAAATTGGCCCATACAGTTGTTTAACTTGTATAAAATAGATTTCAAAGACAGTTGCAGCAGGCAATATTGTTAATACTTTGGCAATGGAATGAAAATTGAATGTGGTTTTCTTTTGTGTCTTTGTTTATTATGAGGAAAATCCCTTTTGTCGAAAGGTTAACATGCTGTAAAGGTGTTGAAAGTAACAATATTATCTTATCATTAGTAGGTTTGTACATCTTGCAATTCTGTGTGGCATCTTGTATGCAAAGACCTGTATAATGCCTACTGGTGAGCATTTTGGGCCAAAATTGACTTCCCGTGGTTAAGGTCTCCCTGCTTATCTTTACAATGTTGATGGTTTAGTCGAGTCGGATTGTTTAGAACCTTGAAATGAAGAGTACAATGAAGCAATAGTTCAAGGATGCAACATAAAAAAGTATATCTTTGATTTAAGAGGGGGTGCTTAAATCATTGGTGTACCTCTACACAAACAAAATATTGCCTCGTTGTACTCTTCATTTCTAGGTTTCGTATTAAGCTTAGAAGGTGGTAGACTGGACTGGTCTGGATGTTTATTGATATTGGATATATATTACATCAACATCATTTCAGTTAGCTTACAAAGCTTGGCTTGTAGTGATGGAGGAAATCGTTAAAAACATACTAGCGCACAGAAAAACTGCAACACAGGGTAATATGTTTTATAAATTATGATAGAATATGTAGAAACATAGCGAAAAACCACAGGATTATGGCAATATAACGACTGCCCTATTTATTATCTATTTTTCAAAGAGCTATTTTCACAAATTTTATTGTTTACATTGGTAACGTCTAAAATAGCAAGGAGTGGCGATCACCTGGTTTGAAAAATCACATGGAGATTTCTTGGGATTTATTTGTTCCCAATGTTTCTTTGCTGACCTAGTTTTATCTCTAATTGTAAACAAACCTTAGATTCTTTACTCTTTTAAAAGCATCGTGTGAACATGTTACAGTCTCAATACCTCTGTAAAAGGTAATTTGAATTGCTTTTAAGTTAATTTTCAATTATTCTAGAACTTTCACAATTCAAGTATAAATGACTTTAAACTTGACTGCCTTTACTGGATGGTCAAGCAAGGCAGAACCCATAATATAAGCAGTCCTTCCAGCGTTCCTACTTTTTGAATATCTTCCTACTTTTTGCTAAACAACTCCTACTATTCCTATCTTTTGGAAATGAAGTCTGCAAAAATACATAAAAAAGAATTTTGCTTTCTGCTTGATATAACCGCATAATTTAAACTAGCTCTGTCAGGTGGAAAAACTAAGTTCAACAAGTCTTGGCTTGTGAAGCTTGACAATAATGAAAATAGTATTGGTGACTGACTGACTGGTAAGGACAGGATTCAACAAATGAATTAGCTGCATTGTGTTTTGTGTGTTTCAAGAGCATCATTTGTGCGAATAATGGTTTACATCAGGTTATCAACCATGCTGACAGAGCAAAGCACAAACAAAGTATAAAAGAAAAAAGACACAGAAACTCCTTCAACTTCAACAAGCACTCAAAGAGGAGATGTTGGGAAAAGTGTATATATCTTTTTGCCAGCACTGAACAAGTGGCAAAAGCTGAAGCTCTGGGCATTGAATGTTGCAGCAACTGGTATTATTTAGAGCCATGTTTCCAGGACAAGAGTCGGCAGGCTGTACCATGAGCAAGTCCAAAATCTCTTTAATTTCTGATGGGAATGGACCTTTCTTAAGGAAAAAGCTGGTTGACCAAATAAATACAAGTTAAGATTCATTTACAATTTATTTTCATGAAAGAGAGACTTCAAAGACAAAAAACAATGTAACATTCTTCTGAGATTTTGAAATATTCAAAAGGGAAAAGTGTCAACTGTATATCTCAAGAGTCTACCGTTTGGACATGTTCCAGCTGATGTGGTAACTGAGGGAATTATGGAAACACTAACGGAAACTGGTTTTGAACTGAATGTACAAGTACAATACTTAGTTGCTCTTGGTTGTGATGGCCCAAATGTGAACAAAGCAATATGGAAAAAACCTCAATGGCTATAAGGAGTAAGGGTTTGCAGAATTGGTGCCATTAACTCATTGTACCCTTCATGTTGTCCACAACGCCTTCAAGAAAGGAATCTTTGTGTATGTTGGAAGATGCTGAACAACTGGCAGTGGATATTATTAAGTGGTTCAAGTCACAGATGTCAGCAGGAGGACTTCTAGGAAACCTTGGCATAACTAGGGCTGGATGATGAAATGTTTGTGCAAGGTGTTCCATGTCGATGGCGAACACTTGTCCCTGTGTGGACAGAGAATACTGTACAGCAGGAAAGCTGTCTGCAAGTATTTCATATCTGACCTCCCAACTATGAGAATCATACCGAGTCTAACCTTTGAAAGAACTTTAGGTTTCAACGTATTTGTAGTCAGCTTAAGGTCAAAGAAACACCTGCTGAGAACCATTTCTTGACAACACATAAAGCCTATGTTATTTCCTGGAACTCTTCAAGAAGCAAGAATCACTTATCTATCTGTTGTACTTTGAATCAGCAGATATGCTGAAGACAATCATGCTCCGCTTCATGAAGTATGACTCTGTTGGAAGTTGTTAGGGCTGGCGGTGGGTGTCCAGAATGCTGAGTTGTGTTTGATTGATGTTGCGGACATGGAGATTGCAAATGAGACAAAGACAACTGTCTACCCTATAACATGGTTGTGCAAAGTTGTTCTACGAAGTCTTTCTACCAGTCAGTTGCTGAATAACTAAAGAAACCCCTACCACTTCAGAGCAATCTGATGAAAGGAGCCCAGTGTCTTCATCCTGGTATACAGGAATAGTCCACATGGAACAAAGAATGGGAGGGTTTTGCATTAAGAACGCCTCCTCAGATAAGTTATTTGCCGTGATTAATTGACAATTTAACTGAAAATATTCCTACTCTTTTGGGGAAAAAATCCTACCGTTTCCTACTTTTCTGTAAGAAAACCTCCTTCTTTCTTTGTGAGAGGCTGCAGGAAGGCCTGCATAATTATAAGTACAAAGTTTAACGCCTTGTTAAGCAGTTTATCTGTAATTTTACAGCTTTCTTGGATTTCGCCAGTACAAAGCTGGACTTTGCAGTGTCTTGCCATAAGGCATACCCACAAATTGCCTCTTGCTGCTTTCTCAGGTGAGGTATAGTATTATGCAACAAAACAAGGCATTTTTAATTGTCTTCTTCAGATAAAGCATTTGAAGAATTCAAGATAACATTTTGCAGTTATTGCTAAAAACACAATATATGAATTTAAAGCTGCTTGTTCACAGATGTGAGAAAATTTGGAAGTAAAACCTTAATATTTCTTTAAAAACTGTACGACAGCTCGAGGGTTCAACGCAAGACTATAGTAAGTGCTTCACAAACGTGAAGCACTTACTATAGTATTGCGCTGAACCATCGAGCTGTACTGTTGTATGATAGGCAGAGGAGAATGGACATTGGAAGCAAAATTTATTGGTATGGAAGTTTTTATATTAAGTGAATTTTTTTTTTTTATATGTGTTTTACATCACATCAACATTATTTCAGTTATGTAGCGATGCCCGACTCTTACCCGATAAGGACTGGTCAAGAGAACCATCGGCATTCCGTAAGTCAGTCGGGAGACTGCCTCTCATGAAGGACTGCAAGGTGGCCACGGACTGATATATAAGGTGAAATGATATCGGCATTCCGTAAGTCAGTCGGGAGACTGCCTCTCATGAAAATCAATATCCCTCAGGATTTGAACCCACACGGAGAGGGGCCATGTGATTTCAAGTTCTGTACTCTAACCACTAGGCCACGGAGGCCCCTATATATATATATATAAAGTGAAATGATATGTTTAGACCTTAAAGCTCTGCTCTGCAATGGTTTTGAGACTGGACATAATAATACATATTGACAGTTACTGAATTATGCCTTCTATATCTCCTTTAAACACTTTTCCAAACAAAAACAATATTTAACCACTTTGTTACAGACGACTCTGGAAAACATTGAGGAAAAGGAGCAATTTCTCCTTGTCCCACAATGTTTTCTGCCCCATCAGAGGATCATTTTCCAATTTCATCACATTTTGAAATGTCGTCTGCAAACTTTCAATTTTGGACAGTTGAAAATTAAGCATTTGGGAAAGGCTTAATAGTATGTCATAAAAAAACAAAATCTTATATTTCTCTCAACCACATTTTGTTTTGAATTTCAAATTTTCTCATCAATCATTGTGTTAAATCGGGTGTTATTAAAATTCAATAAACACATCTGGTTCAAGGTTTTAATAGATATCTTTAATGGATATATGAATAATCCATGAGTAATGAATTGAATTGCTTTATGGAAAACTAAAGCTAGTCCACAATCATAGAAAAAGCATTGTTCAACAGTTAAGCATCCTTTTTTATTCAGAACCAATACTTCTGAAACTTTTGGTGGAATTGCAACTCTTTAGACTGAGTGTTGAAAATGTTCTCCAACTAAATCACCTGAAGTCCACCAATAGGAAATATTTGTGTGAACATTTGTCTCAATAGAAAAGTGGGCTCATATTTTTCAGGTGTCATAATCCTTCCTCCATCATTGATAACTAAACCACACACTTAATTTTTTCTTTAAATTTTCCAAATAGAATGATGCTCTGTTGTCTGTTGCACATATACACAAGAATCAAATCGTTACACTTTCCCACTAAACAATCATCTCCAATTCTCTAGCATATGCAATTGTTTGTTCAGCCAAATTCTTGGCAGGTATAACTTCATCTGTCTCTTTTTCCTCTTGTTTGAAATAGAAAAATCCATCTGATTTCAACTCCCAGTTTCTCTGAAATGTAAAATTTACTAGATATAAAAATCACAGTATAAATCTTTGTGATTTTCATTTACATTTGTAGCAATCTAAAAACCATGATCACCAAATGGGTTCAGCAAAAAAAAAAAGAAATATTCATGGGAAGTGTTATCTGAGAAAAAACTTATTCCAAACAATAGACTGGCCATAAAAAGATTAATGCCAATTCATTATTTCATATAAAGTGTAATGGAGAAGTTTTATAACAACAGTTCAAAATCTCCTTTGCAAACTCTACAGTGTGAGTACCTATAAGAATCAGGTCACATGATTCACCGAAATACCGGAATACCCGTTATAATCATAGTAACACCAAAACACCCTTTGGTAGTACAGGAATACCCTTTGTTTTGACATCTTCAAGCTGACGCAATTGTGAAAAAATAGCTCATTATGATAATTCATTGAAGCTTTACAAGTGATTTCTTTTCCTCGTTGATTCAACTCGACTTTGATGATGTTAGCCGAATCTTTGATAAGAAAGAAAATATTGCCTATCTAAATAAAAGCAGCATTGGCTTTTGTCGTACAGAATTCAATATAAAACGAAATACGGTAAAACGTTAGTAAAGGCTAGATGTATTAACTTTTAATTTTTCGTACTCAATAATATCATTTAATACGTCAATAATGATTTTGAAAAAGAAATCACTCAGCTCGATATACCTCTTACATCCTTTTATGTACACTATAAAGGCAATAGGTATTATGATAACTCTATCAGCCTATGTCTCAGGGGTATTCCGGTGTTTCGCTGGTATTACGGTATTTCGGTGATTCGAGTAACCCATAAGTATCATCTAGATGATACATTTATAAAGAGAGAACTCATAATACAGGGTTTGGAGAAAAATGAGAAAAGTTGGCATGTTCAATATGCCTCTTATCTGACCTCAACCATTGCAAACTGATTCAAAGAAATTCTTAATGCAAGCTAAACAAATTCTAAGTTTACTATATTCTGCAATTTAATAGTATTTAATACAACATGTATGTTCCATTTCAAAAACATGTCCAATATAAGTAAAGTTTCTCACCTGCTGAGCATATTCTTTCACAAGTTTGACAGATTCGTAAAACAACATCCTTGCTGCCTCATTTAATCCAATCTTTTCATAAGCTTTTTCTATACATAAGGCAATCTCATTTCTGAAATCAGAATGAATGTTTTATAAATCTAAATGAAACGAAATAAACAAAAACATATCAAATCATTCCAAAATATCACCTATTCGCAAAAACGATAAAGTCTGCTCCTGACATTATCTTAACCCTTTACGGTATATAGCGCCGTTCGCCGCCTTATCGATTACCGCATAAAACGCTTTTCGGCGTTATACCTATTACCGTATAAAACTTATTTTGACGTTCTATCGATGACCGCATAGAACGCTTTTTGACAGCTGAAAAAATGATCTAACTTTAACCCTTTATTACACACACGTCACTTTCTCCAAATTTCATTTTCCTCTTAAATAAATATGTTTTCTTTTATTTCCGATGATAAAATCATAGGGTCAAAGTTTAAACTTTTGCTCTAGAGAGAATCTTTTGATAATGGTCCCACGACACCCTTCTGAAGAAGACGCTATCAAATTGAGATGAAGGGATTTCAAATTACCAACCCAATTAATATGAGAGGCCTTCAATATCCGGTCATAAAAGATCAAAACAATGCCGATTTGTAAAGACTCGATAAGGATTTCATGCATTTCTTTAGAAAATTAACACATTTCAAAAAAACTATCCAATTAAAATGAGAGCGAGCATACGGCACGCGACCCGTAAATGATGTTTATGACACAGAGTTGTTGTTCAAAGTTGAATGGCGAATGAAAATAAAGCCGTCGAATAAAGGACGTTATTAAGACGGCTACTTAAAGTATTATGTCGATTTTGGTGTTTCCGATCACAGGTTAGACATCAATGTAGATTCAGAGCAGTCATTTGATCGGTCTTTTGAGCATGAAGATGATGAAATGCTGATAAATGTTACCAATTCGCGGACAAGCAAATTAGAGTATTCCTCCGCATTTGACTACAACAACGAGCTCTTGGTAGATTCAATACCCATAGACACATATTTTACGGAAATATAAGCATGATTCGTTGCCATAATGAATTGATTTATAAAGTTTTACATGTATTAGTAGACCAGTTTTGACTACTATATGAAGCTATATTGTGTTGAAAATACATTTTCTTTATTTGGAAATGGTTTTAATGGAAATAGAAGTAAAACGATTCAGTTTTGTTGAGAAATATACAAAGACGAAGCATGTTTCTCCGTCATGAATGGCATTTTTCGTCAACAAAATTCCCTTCAATTGATGACAAAACAGGCAAATTAGGGATATCTCAGGGGGAACACATACGTCATTTATTACTTTTGATTTTGTATAATTCACACCGCAATATACATTTTCATTGTTTGTCTAATTTTCTTCACCTTAATCTAAATATGTACGTATCACTAATAAAATAGAAAAAAACATCAATTTAAAGGAAATTTTGTTCTCGTCGTCCTTTATTCTTTGTGAAAATCTATTGGATTGACGAAAATTGCATTAAACTTGGTTCAATTAACAGTACCCCAATCAGTGACAATTATCGGAGATAATCCTGTGCAAATAGGTACCTATGGTGACTGATTATGTATGCGTTAATGGTCTCCGATAATCAAATGGTTTATACCAATGGTGTCATTGATAAGCCTTATCTCTATACCTTAAAGGGTTAAAGACATAGGTTTAAGATAATCATATAGCTCTATCGAAGGAGAATTATCCATGCCAAAGTTAAAAGTTATGACAGAAAGTTTCTTAAATGTGCTCTTGCATTTGTTTAAATGATTTTATATGGAGAAAGGGTTAATTAAAATCATAAGACGAAATGTTGATAGCCAATAACAACAATACCTCAAATTGCCCTCTTCAAAGAGAAAAACAAGAAGTCGCAGTCTTATAAATAACATTTTCTTACCTTATTGTATTTAAAAGTATATCTATGAAGAAGTTATAATTTTCTGCTGGCACATTTCCCCTTGCAAGAAATACCTGCAAATGAAGATCAACAACATGATTTTTTTGTATTGATGTTATAAGCAAATGATTCTAGTAACAGAAAGGCTGGTGAAGTTCAAAACTACAATGAACTTATTCATTGCCATAATAAGGTTTCTATTAAGCCAATGAAAATCAGGTATCTATACATGGGGTTTATTAGGGTCTTTTACACATCATAGAACTTCAAAGACTGTTTCAAGTCCCATTTTAAGGAAACTCTTGAGAGACGATTCTAATAAATTCACGAGTTTTGAGAAGCAACAAAAGAGTCACCTTGAGAAATAAACCTTCCTTGTAAAGCTTTGTCTTCAATGTTTTTTTTTTCAATCTGACCCCAGTATTTTGGTAGTTGAAAGTTGGAAAAGGGGCTAATGGCAGCTTTTTCTTGTGTATGTAACTTTGATTTTTTTTTTACAAGTGACCTTTGATAGTGGTAATTCTATATCTGATGAAGGTCATAATTAAATCACAATTTCTTTATCAAATAAATCCTGATGGATTGCAAGTACCTAAATTTCAAGCATCAAAAAGCCCCCTCTGACGGATGGATCATGTTTTATAAGGACTGTTTACTATACTTTTTTGCTAACTATTCAGATTATGACATACTGTAATTCATGTGGGAGTTTTGTGAGATATCAATTCAAATCAATTAAAAGCAATTTGTGATTGGGGAGAGGACAAAGATTTTACATCACAACAGGGGTCAGGGGTACTGTTACAAGATCCAGGTTTTTAACAGTGACATTAGATAAGTTTCTTACCTTGTTATAACTTCCCTCCATCAAGTATTGCTCCATAGAGACAGGGTGTTTGATGTATATGTTGCTCTGCAACTCTTTTACAGGTAACAGTTCTAGCTCCTGAAATATGTTGTAGACTAAGTGAGGAACAAATTCTAAAGCCAGAAATTTAGATAGTCTGCATGATAACCCTTTTATGAGAATACAATATTTTAATAGATTTGAACACCCAAAACGAATATCATGACATCTAGGGATTTGTTGGGCCCAAGAGATCAATTTTTTTATATGGGTTTTACTTCATATCAATATTATTATGTAGCGATGCCCGACTCTTAATGATGGAGGAAGACCCCATACTCAACTGCCCACAAGTGCTGGTCAAGGTGGGTAGAACCATGGATATTCCGTTAAGTCGCTCGGGAGACTGCCTTTCATGAAAATCCATATCCCTCTCAGGATTCCAATAGATCTACTGATCTACTACACACATTTCCTTATAAGGAATTTTGAGAAGGGTTCAAATTGAAAGCAACAATAAAGCTAGAATAGTTATAGGCAAAAACCGTTTCAGCAAAAAGGGGAAAATGGTCATTTAACACAATTAATCCTTTAATTAAAATAGTTCTTTTGCTGCAATTCCCTTTAAGTGGTGTATTATGGAGCAAAGGGTTAATCATTTGTTGAATATGTCTCAAAATGGCATTGGAAAGCTTTACTTTTACATTTAGTACCTCAGATACAACCTTGGAGCAATAAAAAGTCTGTCTTTGACAGTTATGGTAGCCAAAGAATTAAGTCATTTTAAGCAGTAACTTTGTTTATATCATGATAGACTGTGCACTTGTCTTTTCTTCATCAGTGCTTGGTGTATAATATTAAGTCCTACTTCAAAACATTTCTTCAATGGAGAGAAATCAACAAAAACGTTTTTTTTTAAATAAGTAAATAAGTCAACCAAGTTAAACATAAAGATATGAAACCTGATCCAATCCCCTTTCTCATTAAAGCTTTAGCGCAATATAATTGTAATTCTTCCCTTTTGTGAGGAAACTTTTTAGTCTTGATCTCTGCCTTTAGTTATCCAATGACTTACAGTATGGAATTCAGCCAGTCTGTTTTGGGATAGTAAACACAGGAGATTCAGGCCCAGCAACTGATATTTGTATGTTGATTCTGGTAGATTATCCCTGTAAAACAAATAAAAGACTTGATTACGGAAGTAACCATGTAATGGTACTGCAACATTCTGGATGTTTCTTCACATACCAGGTTAGCAGGTGTCACAATTTTTGGACATGTCTACAAATTCAGAAACAAATATTTGTCCAAAATGATGTGGTATCATTGTACTAGTACTAACTTAACACACAAGTTAATCATTACACGATATAAATATTTCTGATGGTCTGAAAAGTAAAAACGTGTGCCTTATCTTATGGAAACAAGCACTAAAATTTATTAGCGAATGAACAAATTTTTGTGATAGATGATAGGACAGACAGGAGTCGATCAATAGGCCTTCATGAGACTTCAGGATTTGATAATGACCTTGAAAGTCACTGCTTCATTTGAGTAAGTGCTGGTAAGTAAGCTTTCCTAGACCTTCTACAGACAATAATCTATTCAAAACAACTTAAGAAAGTGCATTCATTTGTAACTGGAAACAAAACAAAAACAGGGGCCCCGGATACCATCAAATGCCCTCACTGTCAGGGCATGGTAATATAACTGAATATTTCTATGATATATTGCTACCAAAAAAAAAAAAAAAAAAATACGGTTAAAATTAATTTGGCCTGTTGGACAAGTTAGTGCAAGGTTCAGCTTAAACAAACCAATAATGTAGTTATCCTAGACAATAGAACAAGTTTTAACAACGAACCCTGCACTAAAGTGGGAGAATTAAGTAAATACAATCTAATTGATTTATACAAAGTTGAATAACAACAAAAGCATTGAAACAAAAATTCTCTTTGTTTTAGATATTTACACATCTCCGCAAAAAATGTCTTTTGTTGTTGCTTGATTTAGATTATGAGGTACACTTACTTGTAATCCATATAATAACACTTCAATTGGGCCAAATATCGTTCAAAGGCTGGAATATCCTTCCTGGCAATGGCCCACTGTGCACCAACTTCAAGGATGTCCCCTACAAAACCACAACAGGTATTAAGCGTTATGATAAATTAATATGATCTCAAGCAGCTTTTGATAGTGAATTTAAAGCCACATGATTACATCATGATTCATTGATAATCAACTAGAACTAATAATTTGTCCAAATTTATTGTAGTCCATAGCTATCCAACTATAATGACTACATGCTGGGATCAAACCATGGATGCCAGGATCAACTTACTTAAATCTTTATCACTCATCAAAACTATGACCTCTTACAAATATTGCCTAGGCGGTCATAACCTGTCTAACAGCATAATTGCTTGTTCACTTGTTTTAAAAGTAATATGTCTTATACACTCCTTTTTATTACCATTGAATTATAGTTTGTTGTTATCATGCAAATAAACAGTGCTGCAGACAATAAAATGGATCACCTCCTTATTTCTACCCCTTCTCATATGTATATAAACTGTTAACTAGCATAAAACTTATAGACACTATAGCCAGAAAAGTATTTTCTCAAAAAAGTCTTATGCTTAAATGTTCATACAAGACAAGGAAGCAATTGAGCACATTGGGTACCTCTCAGTTTTGAGCATCCATTACCAGTTCCAAATATCTCAAGTAATAAACAAGATAGCGCAGACACCTAGATGAAGGACATTCACTTACTAGCAACAAGAAGCTCTTGTTTTGATGTAGAGTTTTCATCTGTTGGTAAAAATGCTACCTGTGTCAGGGCAATCTGTAATGTAAAGACCAAGTTGAGAAAAACAAGAACATGTCAGACTCTTATTGCAATATTTCCTTCTTGGCCTGTTACCCATAAAGAAACTTAAAAAGACATGTTAACAAAAAAAAATGAAACAATATAACAAAGAGATAAATTTGAGACTTTAACGGTTAATAGTGTGATGGATAATATATATAACTTTACTTTTAACATACGTATTGTCCTATCTATTGTCTTGAAAGGCCATTTTGTGCTTTAAATACGAAAATCTTATTTGGTAAAAAGAAACTTCCAATATTCTGGTCCTTCATAATATCGACATAAGACTGTCTTATCAGAAAATAAAAGGCAATCTTCACATCAACTTGTTTTGACTAGCGTATATGAGAAACCTTAAGTTCCTTCTCCATGATAAACATAGAGTGAAAAAACATAGACTACGTCCATCGGTGGCTTCTTCTTCTGCCATTACTGGTCACATTCAACATATTGAATATTTTACCAGGTATGTGTGTGCGCATGATAGAGGTTGTTAAAAAGTTAAAAGAATGATGTATATACAGGGTGAAGATAAAAGACAAAGATAAAGTTAGGCATAGGTGGTGGAAAGTTTGGCAAGGAAGGTCTCAACTGAGCCAGCTGACTGGACTTCATATGGTATTAAATTTCAATCTCTGATGGTTCGAGGATAGAAGGGCTGCTGTTGGGAGAGAGTGCTGGCGTAGGGGACTGCATACTAGAGGGTGGTGTTAGTTCTGCTCTGTCTGGTTGGTTTCTGTAGGTTGTTGGCTATTTTTTCACTGCTGATTTTGTTTAATAGTATTTGTCTAGATTGTTTTCTTCTGTGTTCAAGGCTGTTCCAATTAAGTGATTGCAACATGTCGGAGGCACTGGAGCGGTTGTGGTACCAGTGGTTGACAAATTGAGCTCCTTGCCGTTGGACCATCTCTATTTTTTCTATGTCACCTTATTCGTATAGGTCCCAAACGCAGCTTGCGTACTCTAATGTTGGTCTTATGGCTTTGTAGGCAGTTTCTTTGGTTTTTGTAGAGGCTATATTTAGGTTTCTTCTTAGAAAGCTGATGGTGTTACTTGCTTTAGATGTGATGTTTGAAATGTGCTGGCCCCAATTGAGTTAGTCCAGATAACTGGTCTCGAAGGCTATTGCTATTTTGACTGACGCCTTCGAGACGTATTGAAGCACGATAAATGTCCAAATGACGAAAAAAGCTTCTTCACGGATAATTATTGAGACTACAATTTAGTGTCTTGTTGAAGGTGCATCCTAGGTATTTAGCTGAGTTGACGTATTATGTAGGAGGTAGTTGTGGATGATTGGTTTCCCTTTACGTGTTATGGAAAAGACCTCGCATTTGTTGGGGTGGAATTCCATCTTCCACTTGGTCTCCCAGGAGGCAAGTTTGTCTAGATCAGACTGGAGGCGGTGACAGACACTGTTTGATGCTACATTCATATATGCCATGGTACCATCAATGGTATCGTTGCAAGTGCAAAGATAGTCCAGATCTTCCTTTCAACTATACAAAGTTGTTGCTTATTTCGAACTCATTAGCAGATAGGATTCCTTGCAGATCATTATCCAGTGGCGTTAGAATTGCATTCTAGTTTTAAAAAAGTAACTTTCTAGCCTATTCTAATTACTTGATCAACCTCGGTAACAACGTTAATAAAAGATAAAGGTCAGGTCGTCAGATTTAACAAAAGCAAAAAAGACTCAATTAGTGAATAACATTTCATGCAACCAAAAGTTGTCGGAACATGACAAAGCAACTTGTGGTCTTGTGTCCCATGCATTTGAGCTCAATAACCAAATTCTAAGAAGTTAGATGATTGAAAAATCTTTCATTCAAATAAGTATACCTTTAACTTTGAGAGGAGCTCACCACATCTGTCTAAATTGGTCGGCTTCTTATCCCATTCCCTCTTTAAACTTTGATACATGATGACAATTTCTTTTAAAGTAGCCATCTTGTTGCCGGTTTGCTGGTTCCCTGCTTGATACTATTTAGATCTGTTTGTTTGAAAACTTCATAAGAATTCTCACTAGACGAATAATCGATACTGATTCACCAAAGATATTATTTCGAAAACAAACAAATGCTTTTTTATGAGAACCTGTCGATATGTGAAGGTTTCTATTATGAAAAATTGAAAATGTTTGTTTTAAAATGATTGGATTATACCACTAAGTAGCTCTTGGTCGCGTCATCCACAAAAGCCGTATCAATGAGCACCTGACCATATCGGAGCATTTATGAACCGGACCTATGCACGTTGTTCATACCATGGAAACGATGTCTGGGTCGAAGCTTTATTCAGAATTATATGCGAGATTTGCTCGTGCAAATACCCAGCACGGGGACATTGCAATTTTTCCTCAACGGATATTTATCCCATAAAAACACAACTAATCAATTTATATGTACGTTGTTTTGGATTGGTTTGTGCAATGCCCTAGGTAATGTTTTGTAACGATCGAAACGAGCGAATGAACCTCTCAAAGACACAAGTTTACACATTCGATCAGTGAAAAACATTGAGCGGTTTTGTTGTCTATATATATACAATCATGTTCTCGCCAACAATGCATAATGTTCCCAATTTGCATAAACGGAGAACCGCAAGCTTATATAATAGCTTCCCTGATAAAGCCGGTTGGAATTATATATGTTTTGTAAGTCAGCTGTGAGATTTTTCCTTGCGAAATTCAATCAACAGCTACCGTGAGTTGAACTTAGGCAGATAGGAACTTTAAGATTACACGCAACCGCTAGGCCAAAGAGACCATCCCTGTCTTGGTATATGTAACTCGGCGCTTTAATGCATTACAAACCAAGGAGATAAAGAGTACAAAATAGAGCAACAAAACTTTGAGCTGAAGTCATTACTAAGTCATTACTAAACAGTTTACGCTTAAGATTTGCGTAAGTCTAAAACAACAAGTCCTTTTATTTCAATATTTGGCAAAGCAATATTGCTAAGTAACACATCATTGGAATCGTCTCTCCGAGACGCTTCCAATGACGCGTCACATTGCAATATTGTACTTTCATTGAAGATATTATCAATGTTAATCAATTATGACTTACGCAAACATTTTCCGTAAGTTGTTTAGTAAAACGGACCCAAGGATCTCACATACGAAGAAAGATTGGAAGGCTTAAAATAAGCCCCCACACCACTGTAAGTATTACCGTAGAGAGAGCCTCGGAGAGAGGGGGAATATGATCCAACTCTACAAGGTGGTCACGGGGAAAGATAGACAGGACCAGGACAAACTCCTGTCCCTTCTAATGTTGAAAGGAAAAGAGGCCATAATCAGTATCTGATGAAAAGTAGAAGCCAACTTTATATGGAAGTATACATTTTACAAGTGAGACTTTTGATGATTGTCCAAGGAACGGACTACCAGACTGGGTAGTTGGTGCAGTAGATCTGAATGACCTCGCAAGCTAAATTAGACAAGTGCCTGCATCACCAGAGACATAGATAACATGTTATCTAGGTCTCTGGCATCACATACTACATATGACAAGGTTCTCGCAACCTCCGAATGAAAAACTAAATGTGAGTCTCGAATTTTGTGTACATTGAGAAACATTGATGTCGTATGGTATGACCATGAGCTTTTATCTCTATTATTATATTAATCTGATGATTGATTAGTTACTTGCTAATAATACAGATGCACTGTTTCAATGCGATCCGGTCATTTCTTTAACCGATACGGTCCGATGCTGCCCGGTCAATATTTTATTGCATCATTACTTGCAACGTAACATTGATCGACTAAAACCTACGAACATATTCTCAAGCAATGGCGGCCAATTCGAACAAGGAAAACATTTCATCAAGTAACTTGTTAAGGCATCTTATTATTGATCGGCTAGAAATATGTTATCGATTAGTTTTTTTCATGTTCCTTTGATAAGCAATTATTGAGGCAAACTTTTCGCCTTTGTCGAAAATAATGATAACAATAGCGAAAAACAAACAAATGTATTCGTCACATCAATTATTCGCTTTTTATGATTGAACAACTGTTACTCTTAAAATCATAATTTCGTGTCCCTAGGTTAGAATTTCACAAGGAATAACTACAAAAGAAAGTTTCTCAGATTTTGAATCGATTTTGTAGCGAAATGAGTGAGATAAATGTTGAATTATTTAAACTGATTTGATGCAATCGGAAAATATTAAGAAATTTTGGCAGTGGGCAATAACATCAAAATTTCGCTTTCGAACCATTATTTAAATGATGGATAAATGCGACAAAAAAATTGTCGCAACATTTGAAGACCAATACTTCCATTGTTATTGTGGATTAACAAATTATTTTACTCACAGTTGTGTGTTAATCCTTTTTTAATTAATCTTTGCACATAACATACATCTGTACTCCACAACTTGGTAAGAATCGTTGAACGGTTTGAATAACACTAGGTGATGAATTTTTGTTCCTGATCAATTGTCTCTGGGCATGCACACTGGAATATTGAAAACCCTATTGAGTGTTTTTTTAATTGTTTAATGGCAATTGATGCCATTATTTGGGGTATATGAGTTCATTTTACATATCTTGTCTTATCAATCGACTTTGAACGACCATTTTGTGTGCTTTAAATCCAAAATTCAGAATTTAAGAATTCCGACACTATTTGGATCCATCAAAATTTTGATGTAAGATTGTCCCATCAGAAAATAAAAAGCACTCTTCGAGTTGAACTATTTTGACTAATGTTTTTGACTAATGTTGAATATGGGGATATTGCTTCTTGTTTATTTTGTTCCATACTGTAATGTAGCAGTATGGTTGGTTATCTTAATAAGTTACTTGGACCATTAGTCTCTGTGCACGATGAAGTAACAGATTCAGCCAGACAACCCTCTTTTATCAGACTTTATAACTGGGCATGAAGTGTCTGATTTACAAGGGATTTTAACCGATGGTTTGCATCGCCAATCAATTCTTAATGAAAACCCATACTGTGTCCATTAGGCGTGTTTTAATTCTGTGAACTACTTCCACCATTTGATTGTAAAATGTAGATGAAGTGTGAAAGATTAGCTCTTGTTTTTAATTTTAAAACCACATACAAACAATTACATGATTTCATTTAATCATTTTATGTCAGACGCAGGGGGCCAATGGTATCAGAGTCACACCCCTCCAGATGACGGTCTTCTTAGCTTTGAAAAGTTAGACAGAGCCTCCCCAGATCTGTGGCCCGAACAAAGTAAGTGCATAGTTTTCTATGAACCTATTACATCTAAAACAACAATATACAGTCTAACTTGTGTTAAGCAACCACCCCTTTAAGCAGCCAACCTGCCTTAAACAACCACTACAGAAAGTCCCATTGTTAGATTTATAGTGTACATCAATTTGTGTTAAGCAGCCAACCTGTCTAAAACAGCCAATTTACTTTTTCCCATAGGCTGGCCTCTTAACACAAGTTTGACTGTACTTTATTTGTATTTATATAAGTCAATAAGATTTTTCCAAGTCTGATTTATAAAATGGGATCTGCTCAGCAGACTGGTGACAATTTAGCTGTCAGTAAGTGGTATATGGACTGAAGGCCTAACATGCAGTTAATTGAATTTATGATCATGATAGCATATATATATATATGAAATCACTTTTTTAATGGCTTGAAATAATGCACGAAGTGCTTGAAATAATGGATTAAAAAAAATGGAGAGGTATTAATGTGCAGTATTGGAAGAAAATGGAAAGAAAAATTGCTCATTCAAAGCAATAGTTTTGTAAATTTTCTGTTACCTTTGTAAATAAAAGACATGTATAATGTAATGGTTCAAACATGTTTCTTTATATTCAGTTAATTTGAGGCACCAGAAGTAGCATGTCAAAACAAAATAAATGCTTGTTATAAGTCCTATTATCCTTATAGCATTTTATTCTTGAAAAACAAAGTGCCCTGTCAAGAGAACATCAACTAATAATCATTAAGAGGGTATAAAAAGGGTTATTTTGTACCATACATGTTTGCACCATATATAAGCACTTTAAAGCAGCAACTCCATAAAGTCTAAAGAAACTTATGTAGCAAAAGGAGAAATTACTCATGATGAAAAAATTCCTCAAATAGCCACAATGGTTATTGAAAAATATAGAAATAATTTTATTTGTCCCTTCTTTGAAAGAATGGTAATCTATGAATTAATTTAAAAAAGATCTAAGATTTATAAATAAATGATGAGCAATATGTTAAAAATAAATGGGGCTAATTAGCATTAGCTTAATATATGAAGCAGTTTTTTAAGTTCATCAGTTTTCTTTAGGCATAAGATTTTTATAGAATTTTCTGCAGCAAACTATTTGCTGCGCATATTCGATGAAGGACATATTTTTTTTGATTTTGTATCAATGTTCTCGAACAGAGATTATAACAGTATTTAAAAGGCTCTTTTTTCCATGCATACCTGCTAATTGTTGGCTACAGAATGTATTCATATTAACATGGAGAGCTATAACCCTTTACCAAGCACCAAATTTTCGACTGTCCCTAATTGAAAGAGTTTGCAGGTACGACTTTTCAAAATGTGATGTAAATGAAAAATAATCTTCTGATAGGGTTGAAATCATTGTGGGAAAAGAAGAAATTGCTTGTTAGGAGCAATCCATCATTTTCCCAAAATGCTTTCCAGAGTTGTTTGCAGCAAACTGGTCAAATGTCGTTATTGATTGGTAATAGGTTAAGGATGAGATAATTTCATTATTTAACAAAAACATATCTACAGAATAATCAGCGACAGTACTTTATTTCACAGTTCCTGGAGTATCAGAATTTGCTGCAGAGAAGTTGGTAAGCAAGGTTTAACTATTATATGTTTATCATAACAAATTTTATCCATTCCTTGTGACAACAACATATGACATTTTGGGCTCAATACTTAACTGAGGACAAATCTATATCTTCCAACATTTAGACACAATTGAAGTTGATTTAGAATTACTGTTGGAAAAGGACAAAAATTATGATTTTAAAAGTTGCAAACAGATGGCATTGAGGTTTTCATTTAAGGGTTGATATAGCTTTAACTCTGAAGTGACTCCTCAATTCAAAGTAGATGTTTTAGCGCATTGACGTTATTCTATAATCATTGAAGAAAAATGATGCATACTCCCATATCCTTTTGCTTTGATCATTCTTTTAGCAGAAACCTGTATACTTTTTTCAGTTTCTTCAACAAGGAGAAAAACTTTTGAGTTTTCCCTTCATATAACCAAGCTGAAACAAGTTCATAATGTATTTACTTTTTTCAGCCATCTCTGAGAGCCAACAGTCCCCCTAAATGGATGGCAGATTTAGAAAATGACGACATCAATCTATTACAAGGCAAGTTATACTTTAGATATTTCTTTTTGCACCATTGGAATGTCCTTCAAAAATTGGAGCTTGTATTTTAAAGTTACTCACCCCCTTTATAAGTGTTGAGATTGATTTGATTTATGAATCAAAGTTTGTAACCTTTTCCTTAATGGGAAATTGTGACTGGTTTATATTGAAAGCAACTATAAACCACAACTATTCAATTATTTTGTGATAAAACTAAAAAATACTTGCAATAAATAAGAGCAATTTCAGGAGTATTAAAAGGCCATTTTTGATCGAGATAATGATTACAGCTATGGAGAATATCGCACACATACTGTAATCAAACATTATTTTATTTGTAGAATTCGGAAGTCTTACAACATCACAACTGATGGAAAAAGTCAGAGGTTTACAGAACTTGGCCTATCAACTGGGACTAGAAGAATGTATGTATACATATTATCATCATCATTTACACCATCATGTAAAGCTTCTTTTTGTATGGGGTCCAATGCTGTTTGGGCAAATTTTAAGTTATATTAATTATCATCAGTATTAGGATAGGGCTGTGAAGTATCTTGCCTAAAGAAACTCTCAAAAGACAAGTGGTGCTTATGGGGCCTTAAACTTTGGACCCCAGAGTTGCAGGTCCATCGTAACCACTAGGTTACCCTGGACAAGTTCATAGAATAGATGAGTGGTGACATGAATCTGAAATGTTATCAAGGCATAGGAGTATTATCCTAATACTAATCCGAAGCCAAGTTTTGATAACCTTTCCTATTCGAAGACATATAATTATTGTTGTCTTTTTTCTTTGCAGCTAGAGAGATGACTAGAGGAAAGTTCCTACAAATTTTACAGAAATCCAAAAAATGAAGAGTGGATTTATGAGACAAACATTTTAATAAATGTGCAATAATTTGAAGACTGTGAAAAACAGAAATGTTTGTGATAGGAAGGCTAACATATGCTTTCCCATGAACAAAGCATGTAGAGCAATGGAATCGGTGGATTAGCTTCACATGAGAAAGACTGCTGAATTTACCGAAGCCTTCAAATATGATCATGACTGCTCATCTAATAGACTATAAACAAAATATCTCCCATGTACAAGAGAAAATGCTTGTATTGACATAATAAAGGAAATCACTTAATATTTATTTTCCTTACACAATGTTATTTACATTTGCTTTCAATTTAGTTCAATAGAAAAATCCCATTATGAACGGGTTAACCAAATAATCCATGAGTTTGGTCTTGTCCCCAGGAACTGTTACCTGATTGTTTTGAACCCTAGCCAACAGTAGCAAATGAGTTTAGAAAACTATTGTGGCTACGTAATAAATTGCTTGTCACTAAATTTGGCTTCTTGTGTTTAATTTGATCCCCTGGCCTCTCTGCGTGGGTTCAAATCCTGGTGACAGCATTTGAATTTTCATAAGAAGTAATCTCCTAGCTTACTTATAAAGCGTGATATTTCTACCCGATTTGACAAACCCTTATTAACAGTTGAGTATGGAGTCTTCCTCCATCATTAGGGTTCAGACATCGCAATATAACTAAAATAATGTTGATGATGCAAGGTAAAACATATCAATAAATAGTGTGTAAAGGGACTATCTCAAAGATTGAGATATCAATCATTTAAAAATAAAATGTCTGCTACGAATAAGATCACATCACAAATCTATTAAGTTATGAAAACTAGCTTATTATCAAAGATACCAGTAACATCAAAACAGTTGTGTATTGAACTACATATATACAGGTCACGTTTTTGTCATTTGTGCCTGTGCTTATTACTACCATTTTCACCTCCTTCGTAAACTTGTAGTGGGGAAAGCATATAAAAATTGCAGATGAAACTACTTTGTAAACAATGGTCTGCAAAATAACTGAAATGGGCAAAAGTGCATTGGACCTTAAGTATGAAAAGGGTTGACACTAAACAGGTAATGTTTACAAGATGTGTCAATGAGTAACCCAGTTCCATATACGGATCTACCTCGTTTTTCATTCAATGCTCTGAAGGCCTCCAATACTTTTTTTCACAATAAACAATGAAAACACAGGTTTTCAGCATCTTTCAAACGTAGAGATTGTAAGTTGATATTAATTCCGTGATGAGGAGCTGATGTTCATTTGCCTTTATTTTGGCAAGGAAAGTCAAAATGGTTTGGATCCAGGAAGTTATATGGGTATATGACCTGTTGACAACATTAGACTGAACAATTGTTGAAAGCATTATACAACTAAATGCATATCATTCAAATACTTCGTGAAACCATTGGGTCCTGTGTGGCCAAATGGTCAAGGTTGAGGACTAAGGACTCGGGGGTTTCATGGGAGTGGCCTTTGGCAAGTCATTTCAGAGACCTAGCCTAGTACTGGTGAATCAAGGAAAGCCATAACATTACTGAAAAATTGTTGACACAGATTTAACACAATTACAAACAAATACGAAACAATTGTGATAAATGGAGGAATTGTTTTAGTAAATGATTTATCTTTTGGGACCCTGGTTACTTCACTCAAATAAAAATTAAAAACCAAATTGTCTTGCTTTAAATTGCAAAACATTTCAATCTTGATAGATTAAAATATCTTATGAATAAAAAGGGCAAATTTTCATATACAGATGGAATCTTTTGAAGGAGTTTATAATGATGTACAAAAGAAGAATTTAAGTTTAAGTTTTTATTTTTTCGACATTGTGTTTAATGAACTGTGCTAATTAGATAGAACATTGTATAATATGTCAACATGCAAACAAATACTGGCACTTACAAAATTTACAAACTACTACAGGTTGTCTTAAACTGACATCTGATATGAACACACATGAGAAGACATGAGGAAACATTTGTGACAAAATGAGGAATTACATAAGACAACTAATTCAGCCTTTTCACATAAAGGTTTCCATCCAATGTCACAAACAAAATATTTTGAGACATAAAGATTAACACTGGTAAAGGCTGATGTTGCATTCATGATTACATAAGTACTTGAATGTGTAAACCCTTAGAATGCTGGGCAATTTTCTAAAAATAGATTTTTATGTCATCTGCTTTCCAAAATCTTACATAACTGCTTAATTTTGATGATGATAAATACTAAGAGTATCAATTAAGTTAGATCACAGGCCAACCACCAATTTACTTGGTGGCTGTCCTGGATCTAACCTGTTTACATAAGCATGAAGTTCGTTCCAGGTCTATAAAGTGTTAAATTTTGAATAAATACATGTACTCCACTGTGAATAATTCTTAACAAAAAGATCACAAAACGATAGGTCACTATCATTTCAAACTGCATTTCATTTATATCATCAAAACATGTGTCTACCAATGCTCAGGAAGTTTCACAATCATATTGTGCCATATTCCTGTAGATGCAAGAGATCATGTTTAATCACATTAATTTCATTACAACTAATAGTTTAAGACTGGGATTTAATTTAGAACTCCTGTATTCCAAGTCCGAATTTCTGTCAGACTAACCTTCTATGGTTTGACAAATCAATAGATTCTTTCTGTTATATCGCATGCAAAAGAATTTGCGATAATCAATAGTTTTTACCTTGAGAATGTCTCAAAGGGGTTTCGAAGTCTAAAACAAATGTTGTGTCACATTTAAGTGTTTGTTCTGTGCGTTTCTTCTGTTTTTTGCTGAAGTTGCTTTTTTCTGGCACTTTCCTTTGTTGTTGCATGGATGTTTGCTTGATATCCCCTCTATAAGTTTGTGAAGTGTGGTAACTAATCTTCTGCCTGTTCAAGGCTTCTTTAGGGTAATCTGCATTCACAAGTACTTCAGATTTACGTCTTCCGTATGAAATCATTCTGTTAAAGTCTTGTTTAGTTAACTGAGATGGACCTTTGCTAGTTTTTGTTACTTGCCTATCAATCTGCCCTATTGCAGGAAACTTAGGGACAACACAACTTTCAATTTTTTCATTAACATCTGATGTTTCTATACATTCCATGTCAGACTCCTCCAGCTCAGAGTGGTCCGACACTTGTTCAGTTTGTACAAAGTTGAGACTCTTCCTCGCAGGCTTCTTTACTTTCTGACGTCTTTTGGCTATCCTGTCAGCAAGTCCCCCTTCATTCTTTAGATCACTCGCTGGGGTACCAAGAAAGGTGAATTTATCGTAATTGCCATGCTGTACCTGTTCCATTGTTCCTGGAGGGAATTGTCTCTGAATTTTTACACCAACATTTTTGTGATGAATATCTTTTGATTGTTTCATTGGAGAACTCTTTCTACATTCTTTACTAGCTATTGCCCTTTGTGCCATTGCATTTTTATGTCCTTCTGTTAATTTTCTGTTAAATGTTTCTGATGCTCTTCTATTATGTTCAACATCTCCTATTCTGTCAAGGTTTATTGCATTTCTTCCTGCCAAAGAATACCTATTCTTTTCTTGCTGTTTAGAACTTTTGTAAACAATTTCAGGGCTATCTATGTTTTCATCATGATAACTATTGAGTTGGGGCAATCTACCGATTGGAGTTGGCATTTCATTCTCTTCTAAATTACTTTGATTGTGTAAGAGTCTAGGATCCTCATGAAAGTCCTGATTCCTTTCACTTTTCTGAAATGATAACCTTTCATCTTCAAATTCATTACATTCCTCACGATTTCTTCCACTTCCCTCACTATGCATGAACACCCTCCTGTTAGTATCTTGTCTTGTTTCCTTAATTTCATCATCTGCTATTTCATCCTGACTGTCATTCTCTGTGCAACCTTCTGCATCAATACCTAAATATTTTCTTTGTTTTGTTCCCTTTGGTGAGGCTAAATGCTTGGGATGGGTAGCGTATGATCTTCTTGGTGATATACTCAGATCATTTCTTTGTCTATCCCTGTAAGAGTTATAATCATTCCTTTCCACATCAAATTTAGCCTGTGAAGAATCTCTCACTTCTTCCCTGCCTCTTTGTTTACCGGAGTTGGGAGTTGTAAGTTTGTGTCGCTTCCGTGTAGACCCATGAGTCAAGGGAGACAACACATCAATAATGTCATCATCCGACAGACAGTCAGAGTAACCTCTCTTTCTTCCCTCAGGGGGACCTTTCAGTGGAGTTGTTCGACCAGGCTGAGCCGTCCCACTTACATTTCCATGTCTGTTGAGAAGGATTGCGTCTAAATGCGTCTGATTGCCAGATGTGTCCTTTCCACTAGCACCAGGTGATTTGTTTCTTAATTGTTGAAATGTTTCTATAGGTGAAGCCTTTGTGATGTTAGATCTTTCCTTTTTCTTTGGAATATCTTGGCTGTTCATCGGTCTATATGGAGTTCTGTTTGGTACAAATCCAGGAGATGCATTAATGTTGTCATAATCATCCTCTTTAACACGAGAATCAGATCCCTGACTTGAAGATGTTTTATGTCCCACCTGTACTCTTTTTGCTTGCCATCCTTCATAGTTATATCCGCTTTCATTGGTATCAATAGTGTATGTTCTGTCAACAGTTGGCGTAATATTACCTTGTGCATCATGTGTCAATAATGTTTTCTCTTTTAATCTTTCATCTAAATCAGACTTTGCGCTATTTCCCTGAAACAATATCTTGTCTAATCTCCCACTTATTTTTTCTGCACTTGAATTAGAATGCTCAAAGTTCTTTTTCAGCCAATTTTCTTCTCCTGTTTTCTTGTTGATTATCTCTTTACTCTTCTTTTCATTAATTAAAAAACAAGTTTCCTTTTCATTTTTTACCAGGATAGTTTTTTCTCTTGATCTTTTATTTTTCTCATTGTAGAAGCTGTCGCTTGGTTGTGTGTTTTTTCTGTTGATTGTCCCTGGTGTTCTAAAGAGATGTTTTCCCTCATTTGACATGTTGCACATATTATCTCTATATGCTCTGTACCTTGGTATTGGCCTTACAGATTCAACACAGTTATTTTTGCCCTCTTTCCGACAGTCAGTTACAAGGATTCTTGATTTTTCATGCTGTTTGTCAAGATCATTTTCAACTATATTTTGTTCCTGTCTTATTGCTTTTAGAAGTGAGGACATTTTCTCTTTCACATTGTCTGAGAACTTGTCCTTTCTTTCTGTGATAACATTGGTTACAACAGACATGTCACTACGACCGGCTTCTAAAGATTTTGGCTGCAAGATCGATTCAGATCTATCAGTCCCAGAGTTTGAAGGGAATAACTGTGTAGGTTCATCCAGCAAAGAAAGGTTTCCTCCCTTTTTGTACCGCGGTGAGGGCTTGAGTATCAGCGTTTCTTCATGTTCAGTCATCGGAGGTAACTCTGAGGTACCAATCCGTAGTAGATCCCTTGAAGATGGCTGTCCTTTTCTAATTCCTGGATCTATCATTGGAGAGAACTGATATGCCTTGGATGAAATGGGAACAGTGGAATGGATTCTTCCACCTGAAATGATAAATAGAAATTACAAAGTTATTTGCATAGATGTTATTATCAGTTTCCTCATAAAAGTTTTTTTTGTTTTCGACCAGTCCAAGTTTATCAGCAGACAATAAGTTTCGTTACATGGAAACAAGCTACATGTTTTGTAACATTGGTAAGAAACCATTGTGACAAGAGAAAACTTTTTTTTATTGTCACAGTGTATTCTGAATGTAGAATAGGTAATTATTTTCCATAATAAACACAAGCTATTTAGATACTTTTATCAATAACTCAAGCCATGTCCTTTTCAGACATACATGAGACGTATTTTATAATAAGTAAAAACTGAAAGCATCAGCAGACAATCATAGAGTATGAAAAAATAACACATACTTTCAGAAATTTGTAAGAAAACCATTTTGACAAATAGAGAAACTCTCATAGGCAAACAAAGCACAAACAATTATAAAGTTTGAAAAATACTTAGTTAATCTGTGAGAGATTTGACAAACCAGATGGGTATCTTTCCAGAAAGGAGGTCTGGTATCATGTTCCATGATAAAAAGACATATTTTAATGCTCAGCATTGACAGTCACCAGGAGTTGGATCGTTAAAGAGACATTCAATGTTACCAATATCCTCTTAAAACTTATTTGATTTATGACCAAGTGATCATTGAACAGATGACATAGTTATTATAGGCACATAAAAGGAGATAAGTATAAATAAATTACTAGAAAAATATATGACAATTAATTTACGTATGCATTGAGATCCTATTAAAAAGACTCCTTGAACATAAGTTATTTTGTGCTTGAAATATAGTAGTCTCCAATTCAATCATGTTTATCAACAACCTGTTTGTTTACATATTCAAAATAACAAATTCCGATTGGTCAGTTCAAACATTTGTGTATCAACTTTCAAGGTCAGGGGTAAAGAATCACACAATAGAACTGGTTAATCTGGGTTAATTCTTGTTGGCTTCCACGTTTAAGTTGTGCTGATGGTTTTTTTTGTGATAACTATTTGAATCTGACCAAAAGTTTACAAATTAATATAGTTTTATATAGCATTAATCTCCTTTTATGTGCCTTTTAGATACAAAACTAAAGAACCTTGGTCCAGGTATGTAAATTTTATGAGCAAGGTCAAAGTTTGCTACTGGACATATTGAAAAACAAGCTAAAAACAATATACCACCATTATTTTACCCGAATTAATTCCATACAAAGAAAATATTGAACAAACCATGTATTGACGGGATTAAAAATGCCAAGGGGAAATAACTGGCAAAGAATGGATGCTGGGCTGCTTCGGCTGCAGTCAGTCTTTCATCTGAAATAAACAATGACATGTTTTGTTTCCTTTTATATGAAACTGTGAATGAAAAACAATGATCTTTCGAGGTTATATTCGGGAATTGGGGGTCATTTCCTACGTAAGTTGGGGTTGTGTGTGTGTGTCAAGGAAAAACTCTAAACCCTTTATTTTGTTTTACGAAGATAATAAAAAGCATGCAACAAATGTATTTGTAATGGTATTAAAATGCAATCAGCGGCGGCAGGAAGAATTACTAACATTGTTGGATGAGACCAATTTGGTTTTTGCCCAGGTTTTTCTTTTCCAAAAATACATTTTCAAAGTAATTTGCAGAGTTTTTGAAAAGGAATTTAAAATAATTTAATTTCATTTCATAAAAGATCCATTGGTATTATAGAACTTTTAACCATATCTATTTGGGGTTAAATGTGTGCCATCAGCATTTTACATTTCAATAATTGATGCCTCCAACAAAATGTTCACCAAAGACACTTGAAGCAGCTTTATAAACTAAAAGGAAAACCTTTAGTATCAATTTTAAAATGTATATATAATTTCATCCAATGACACTAAAGCAAACAGCAATCGCCATTTTCTTATGCATAAAAAAAAGCCTTTTTCCCCAATAGTCTACTAATGAAAATTTGAGTGTCATATTTGCAGTTTTTTCTATATCAAATCAACAATATGTGAAATAAATCCTGACCTGGATTATATCTGAGCATGCCAGCAAGTAAGTCAGCAAACATGTAGTCATCAAAGTTGAGATGCTCAAAAATCTTTGTTGATGCTGAAAAAGTAGATTAAACATATAGTAGTATAAAAATGAGTGGTTAAGTGATTAAATCTTTCTTTTTATAAGATGGGGTAGTGCCTTGCAAAGAATATCTAAAGTGAACTTTTTCTTTTAACTATTTACCATCTGCAGACAACATCCTTTTTACTTGAAGCAGACAACTTGTTAGGCTGTTGTGATATGCAAATAGATTGAAAAAGTGCTTGTAACAATGCTTTTTGAAAGTCTTCAGCTGCAAGACGCAAAAATGTGGCATAAAGAGGTAATGTGTTAACCCCTAACTCCATTATTCCTCACTTTAATGCATCTGCAACAGTGGCCTTGAGAAACTTCTGTGACAAAAGGATAAATTGCTCCTAACATGTATCTCATCTTTTATCACAATGGTTTACATAAAACACCAAAAGCGTATCTTTTTCTATGTAGTTCTTATTGCCTACTGTTGCCTTTAATTGGATCTGTCACAACTTCACATATGGCCGAATGGGTTAATTGCTGTCAAAATGAGTAATTTCCTATAAACAGAAGCTTAATGGAGCTTTATCGTTACATCATAAGAAGTATTGTGACTGGTCTAAATTGAAAGTATCAGACGACAAAAGTTATTAAGTATGCCAAAAAAAAGAAGAAAATTCTCTGTGGAAATAAATAGTAACAATTGCGAAAATGGAGAGAATCATCTTTCTGTTGCAAAATGACACTATCAAGGAAAAAAACATTTGATGGAGTAAGGGGATAAGCACCTACCATCCACTTGGTCTTTACTTGATGTGTACTGCTTGAGACGTTGATAAAACTTCCCCCTTCGAAATAATCTAGCAGGAAAAGGTCCCAATAGTTCATACATCTAAAAATATAAACAATCAAATTAACTAGCCAGGTAATCATATATTATATTTTATTCAGCCCTATACCAATAGCCAAATTTTCGACTGTCCCAAATTCTGATCCTAAAGGGCAATTTCTCCTTTTCCTACAATGTTTTCCAGAGTCGTCTGCTACAAACTGGTAAAATGTCGTTGTTATTTGGTTAAGGGTTAAATCACCAAAGGCAGAGGACTTGAGAAATACTTGTGGGAATAAAAAGAAAATGCTTAAGACAAGACATAAAATATAAACAGATTGGTAAACACTTTATATTTTTTTTTTGCTAATGCTTCAGCTTAAATGAAGGTCACCACAAACACAATAAGGAATGAGATTCAAGAGTTCTACTGTGTAATTTGTAGATTCAGAACCAGATGCTTCACCCTTTCCTTGGAATTTTTTTTTAGATATTAACTCATTAGAAATACAGTGTAGCTGACATATGACGGCATTGAGACCATAAAAATAAAAGCATATTTTACTTCACCCTTAGAATGCTGGGTAATTTTCTAAAAATAGTTTTTTGTTTTGTCTGCCTTCCAAAACCTTGATTATCTGCTTAATTTTGAGGAAGAAAGATACTCAGAGTGGCAAACAGGTTAGATCAAAGGCCAGCCACCAATTTACTTAGCGGTTGGCCTGGATCTAACCTGTTTGCATAAGCATGCAGTTGGTTCAAGCATTATAAGGTTTACTATCTCCTTTAGTAGTAGATGGATCATTGCAGTAAGCATTTTTTTCCTTTACCATAGAACAACATGTTGTAGCACCTGCCAAAGAAGACATTAGAAACCTATTTGACAAAAGAAAAAATTGCTCCAAATGAGTTTTTAATCTCTTACAGTGGTGCCAACTCCATTATCTGAAAAAAAAAATCATTCTTTGTTATATTTAGTTGTCTAATGTTACTCTCAATTGATACAAACAAAGATTCTGATATGTGTGAGTGGGTTAAGAAGATGCTTGACCTGTTTAAGTATTTCCTCTGTTGATTCTCCAAGCAACAATGGTTTACCCAAGTACAGTTCTGCAAATATACATCCGAGCGACCATATGTCTATCTCTGGCCCAAATGGTACCCCAAACATTACCTGAAACAATATAAAAATGGAAATATAGGTCATTCCTTCCATCAAGAATTAGTAAAGATAATGTGGGAATCACATTGTCAGATTTTAGGCAAAAATGGCTGCTGATACCTCATGTTTTCAAAAGGTAAAACTTCCTTATGCCTTACTTATTGTCATCGGATAACCCCGATTGATAATAATCAATGAAAGGACAACTGTGTGTTACAGTCATCTCGACATCTGCCTTTGCGAAAAGGAATACAAAGCAATCAACCCTTCTTAACATATTACGTGTTTTAATGCTTCCATAACAAAAGTCAAGAGAGAGCTTTGACAAAAGGGGAAATTGCTAAAAATGTGCAGTTCTTCCTTTTGTCATTATAATCCTTATCAATAACAACAAATAAATATTGTCTCTACTTTACAATTTATATCTGCTTTTGCTTTCAATTTGGACCTGTCACAAATTCTCCTATCATGAGGGACAAGATTTAACCCATAACCAATCAATAACAACATTTGACCAGTGTGTTGTAGATGACACTGGAAAACGTGGGAAAAGGAGAAATTGCTCGTAAAAACGAGCAATTTCTCCTTTTTCCACAATGTTTTCAGCCTCATCAGAAGATTTTTTTCAATTTCATCACAATTTGAAATGTCGTCTGCATACTCTTTCAATTTGGGACTGTAAGAAAATACAGCGTTTGTTAAAGGGTTAAAAAAACAAAACAAAAAACCCCCACACACTTCAAATTTACCTCAGGTGCCCTGTAAAGTGGAGTCTGTAGTTCAAAGTCTTGGTAATATAAAGAGAGGTCACTGTGCTTATAGTGAATTGTGTTCCCAAAGTCTACAATGTGGACACTGTCAAGGTCATTCTCTGAAATATAAAGTCAAAAGGTCAAACAAATCACCATCAAGGTCATTCTCCCAAGGCGAAGTTCATAAGGCAAATAATTGATTATTCTATCAGCCATCATCTATCTAATCCTTCAATTAGGGCAAGTCACAAAATGATATGTGCTGTAATTCTTATGGATATGTACATGTAACATGAGTATACACCAGCTGTAAAAATTTAGCGTTCAAATATCAGATTTAATACATGAATGCATGTGGCATGATGAAAACTGAGAGGTAACCCAATAGACAAAAGTCCTTTAACTCTTATGAAGCTGGAACAGACTTTATGCTTATGCAAACAGATTAGATCAAGGCCATCCGCCAAGTACATTGGTGGCTGGCTGGCCTGTGATCTTACCTGTTTTCTATTCTAAGCATCATTCCTCATCAAAATTTCCAGCAGACATTAAATGTTTGGAAAGCAGACGACACAAAAATCAATCTTTAGAGAATTTCCCAGCATTATAAGAATTACTTTGCTGATTTTGCTTCTGAAGACATTTATATCAACTTTGAGAAAAGAAGAACTTGCTCTTGACAAAAATTTGCTCATAACCAGCAAATTCTTCTTTTAACACAATGGTTTCGACCCAAATTATTATGTCATATACCATTTAGTTTGTTACCAGTTGTTCCTTTTAATCAAGTCCAGTCATTAATCCCACACAAGGGAATGGATAAATTAATTAACATGCTTGAAAAACTGTTTTCATTTATGATACGCAACTCTCGAATTGAAATATTTCATGGAATTCTAGGTTAACCCTAAGAATGCTGGGGATTTTTCATAGAATAGATTTTTGTGTTGTTTGCTTTCCAAAACCTTAAATATCTGCTTAATTTTGATAAGGAAAGATACTCAGAGTAGCAAACAGGTTAGATCACAGGCCAGCCGCCAATTTATTTGGCAGCTGGCCTGGATCTTACCTGTTTGCAAAAGCATGAAGTCAGTTCCAGTACTATAAGGGTTAATGGTCTGGTGGTATTGTGTATCATGATCATTTTATACATCTTTTTGTTTAATCAAACATGCTTAATATCAAAAGCACACCTGCGCCATTGTTGTTGCTTCAGAGTTCTGCTGACTTGACATATACAGAATTTTATGGTGTAGTATCTTTCCTGGAGTTTATATTTGCTTTTAAGTTACGTGAGAGATTATATATCACACAATTATTGTTTTAAGTACTGGTAAGGAGAATGAAATATACACCCAAGGAAATATAATCAACATAATATTCCTTTAATGATGTACTTTATCAACAATAATAAAAGTGCTTTTCATCTACATTCATGGTTTTAAATTTATGACAACAATTTTCTTCAAGCTTTTAGGTTAACAGAAAACACAAAATTTATTTCTAAAAAATTACCCAGCATTCCAAGGGTTAAATGGCTACAAAGGCATCTGTATCAAACACTTCGAACACAGAAAGAATCCTTTATTATATTTTAGACAATTTTGCCAAATTTGGAAACCATAATGGCCTCTTTTACATTAGTTAATACAAATTAAATGATGGTATTTCATTTAAAACCCTTCCCTATTGCTGCTAACCTTGGAATTGTCTGCATAAGGGGATGTTAGAAAACATTTATAATTACACAATGTCTCCAAGAGTGTTTCTTTATTTAAACCTTGACACTTTACCCATAACCAAATAATGACGACATTCTACCACTTTGATGCAGAAAACTCTGGAAAACATTGTGGGAAAAGGAGTAATTGCTCTCAATGAGCAATTTCTTCTTTTACCACAGTGTTTTCTGTCCTATTAAAAGATTATTTTACAATTTAAACACATTTTGTAATGTTGTATGCAAACTCTTTAAATTTAGGACAGTTGAAACTTTGGCATTTAATATTGGTAAAGGGTTAAAGAAAAAGAGGTTTGTTTAACCTTTTACGGGAAAGAAGCTATCCTTACAAAAAATTTTGAAAAGGAGACAGAAACATCCAATAATCACATGACTTAACAATAAATTTAGTCATTTGAAAAATGACTGTAAAAATAAAAGAAAACTGCATTTCAAATTAATCTTTTGTTGTTCTTAAAAACAAATCTATAGAAAACAAGCACCAAAGGATTATCATACAATCTCTACAAAATAATTCAACATCTTCCGAGTGTTTTAACAAGAGAAATACAAAATGTTGAAGTGTAAAGAAAGGGGGGTTGTGGTCAGATGCTAACACTGTCAATACCACCATTGTTCAAAACAAGTAATTGATAATTTCCATTCAATTTCCTTTACGGTATCGAAACAAAGGCAGCCAAAGAAGGGCGTTTCAGCCAAGTTCCTATGCATCATTTCAATGATAAAGTTTAATTAACTGTTAACCCTTAGAATGCTGTGTAATTTTCTAAAAATAGATTTTTTGTCATCTGCTTTTCAAAACCTCAAATATCTGCTTAATATTAATGACAGATAGTCAGAGTAGCAAACAAGAAAGATCACAGGTCAACTGCCAATTTTCTTGGGGGCTGGCCTGGATCTAACCTGTAAGCATAAGCATGAAGTTGATTCCTCTTACAAAAATTACCAGTTTAATGCCATTTCCAACAGTTCTTTAGTAAGAATTACTTGTTAATTTGTTTCAAGCGACTTTCCACAGTACATAAACACATGTATCAGGATCTGTGCACTGTTCTATGCCCTTCCTCACCTGAACTGCATAACATCCTAACCAAGTCAAAGAATATTTTCTAACACAAAGAAACAGGATCTATAGTGAAAAACAAGCACAATAATTGTCAGTTCACCAATTCAAGCATCCTGCTATACCATTACCAATAACATACTAAATAATACCTAGGCCAATATAACCATCTTTTTGTTTGAATTTTACATCGCATAAACATTATTTCAGTTATGTTTCTTTTCAGATTCATAATGTTAGAGAAAGAACCTAAACTTAGCTGTCCATAAGAGCTGGTCAAGCCATAAAGCAGTTTTGCCAATCCATAAGTCAGTGGGGACAATGTTTAGAATAAAGTATGAAGTAAAGCATTAAGTGGGGTAACATTGAGATACATTGACTTCCCTTTATCCCTCCTTCCAGGTGTGGTGGGAAGAAGGGTGTGGTGAAACTTGTCAACTGAGCTGACACCCTAAAAAAAGTTTATACAAAGTCAAAATAAGGGCATTTTACTGCAGATAGGTTTCAAAGATGCATAGTGGACAACATTGGTGCAGTGGTAGAAGGTCAGCCTCTTGTACCGAGGGTGCCAGGTTCCATCCCCGAAAGGTGAGGTGAAGATTGCTAGGATTTACCCAAAAAATTGACGCCAGTACCAATTAAGTATCCAAGAAGCAGTCATCAAGAGTGAATCTAATAAGCTTCAAGCTTCTGTCACTATCGATGTAAAATGAATAGGTTTAAACTAAAGAATTGTATGTCTAATTCAACCAGTTTAGACAACTTTGGATCTTTAATTCAATTTATTCTCAACATTATTTACAGAGATCCAAGCAGATATACATATACAGTCAAACTTGCGATAAGCAGCCACCCAAGGGACAGGGTGAAATTGGCTGCTTAACAGAGGTGGCTGCTTATCGCAAAAATCATCCTATCAAAGTTTTGGTGACCCTTGGAATTCACCTTCAACATTGGACATGTATATGGACCATACAGAGATTTCTTTTCCATATATGTTTGGTACTGTAAAACTAACCAATTCACAATCAAATTAAGTGGCCAATTATCGCAATTTCCGATGAAAAATTCCCAAAATGATAGAAATATTTTGATGAAAAAAACAGGTTGAAAAAAAAAATGACATTTTGGTCAGCTCAAATTAAAAAAAAATTGCAGTCCATTATTACCTAAGTACCCCATGTGGTAATAAATCACCACCACCAAACTAGCATTTATATACATCTTCACGGGAAATGTGTATAATATCTGAAATATCGGTCAGTTTTTCTTTTACACAAACTTGCTGCTTGTCCTTTTTCATCTTCCACAAACGTAAGATGAAAAAAAACCCATCCCGCTTTCATTCTCCTTGCAATTTCTTCATGAAAGGAATTTCCCAAACTTGGGAAAAGAGTTGCTTCAAAACAAACATCAAAGGGCACAATTTTGTCCTGTAGTCTTTTGATGTTACATAACGGACTTTACATATAGGTTAGAGGCTAGATAGTGAAATTTAAACGATATAGAAACCCCAAGGAAGGAGCGATAGCGACTGACGGGGTTTCTATGTCGTTTAAATTTCACTATATAGCCTCTAAACAATTTAGTGTTTAACCTACATTTCCATAGAGCGCTCTATTTGACGCTGGCAAACCACGCCTCTACGGGTATGATCTGCGAATGGCATAAAACTGCTGCTCAGTATTTTGAAATTCGACATAAACCACGCCTTCCGCGGCTGTCAATTGCATGCCAAGAATCTGCCATACCATATTTGGAAGAAGAAAACTGCACTACCCGGTGATGTAGATTGCAATGTAGTTTTGAGTTTAACCCGTTACTCCATAATTTATTCCTCACCTACAGAAGAAAACTTGAGAAGCCCTTGTGACAAAAGAAGAAATTGCTTGTAACGAGCAATTTCTCCTTTTGTCACAATATTTTCTTTTCAATTTCAAAAAGAAACTGTTTTTCCATAATGTATATATGTGTTGTCTGTTGATGCTTTCAATTTGTACCCGTCACATTATTCCTAATGGGGTAAAAGGTTAATATAGTTCAGTTTCTTTTTTTCTCAACGATGTTAGGATACCCAGTTAATTGTAATTCCTTTTTATTTATTTCTGTGTTTATTTCTCCCCCGCGACGTCACAGCGATCTTTCAATCGCTACCGTAGGCTAGGCTTACACGTGTCATTGATTTGGAGGTGGAGCCTAAAACTACACATTTATGCGCATGCGTGATACCAGAGTAATAGTCTCATAGAGCCCAGATAGAACACTCGAATAGTAGTTTATGGAAAATAAACCAACAAAAAAATTCAAATTAACGCATTCTCATTGGATGAAAATGTAGGTTAAACACTAAATCTTGATACATTTAGTGGTTTCGTTCAAGGATATTTGATACATGAGACAGAGAGGGGGATTTTAAAGACCTATTCTTTTGGGTTTGACAGATTCCTTTGTTTAAAAATATTTAGGGAGTAAAATAATTGCGAGTTTTATCTGCGGCAAATAAAAGAAAGGGTTACTAGCCAGTTTGTGTACGTGACAAAATCGATAGATGCATGCTTCTCAGTTTACACCTCCCAAATTACGCGGGAGGTTTTATCCTTTACATAAACAACACACTTCGTGGTAAAACTGCCAGTGACCGCCGGCGGTAGTTACAAATTAATTGACCGCTTATGACAATTGATTTAAAGTTGATTGGGATTAATTAGCCTGGCCGCTGACCGCATCAGAGAGAAGACCGCTTATCAAGGAATTTTAAAGAGTCTAATTGTTTGGGAGGACTTTAAAATGGCCGTTGAACGGGAAAGACCGCTGATCACAAGTGACCGTAAGCACAAGTTTGACTGTACTAAATATGGAGTTTCTCAATCTTAAAAAAGGGGATATATGTTTGCCAAGTAATCATTCAGAGTTATGGGACCTGTGTCTGTCTGCCAATAACATCACAGAAGTGGTCAATCTTTAAAATGGCTGATATCTTAACTGTCAACTAGAAAACACCCAGGCAAACTCAGGGATATTAATACATCCCCTTCTCGGGCTCGGCATTGATATAATTCTAGATTGTATTAGAAGCATTTCAGTCAATAGTGAATCTGCTTTATAATAGATATAAAACGTTCAGCACATAAAGGCTTATTCAAGCACCAACAACCTTTGACATTCTGAGGTATGCTAGGGATTATGGTTTCAAGGAAACCCGAGCCATACTTAGCCTTGCATGGAACCCTAAGCAGAAAGGTACATAGCCTAAAATATTGAATTTGGGCTGTTTCTCAGACCAATTGGGATTTGGAGATTTCCTGATCCCTGCACAGCATCACTTAAAACCCTAATGAATGTTTCTCATGAAATTCATTACTGTGTTGCTTGGATTTTCTCATCAAGGTTTTAATTGACCATCTTCACACATCATCTTTCAATATGGGTTTTATGTTACACCAAAATTATTTCAGATCCCATACTCAACTGCCTATATGTCCTGGTCAAGCAGGTAGGATCCATAGGCATTCCTTAAGTCAGTCTGGATACTACCTCACATAAAAATCCATATCCATCACTGGGATTTGAACTCACATGGAGAAGGGCCATGTGGTTTCAAGTTTTGTTCTCTTACCAGTTGGCCATGGATGCTCCTCCACACATAATCAAATGTGTCATAAGAAATATGGTCTTGATAATTTGACACATCATAACAAACAATAAAATCAAAATCGATTACTGGATTGCACTTTTAAACAAAAACATTCTTCCTTCAACCACTGGCTAATGTCATTACCAATTTCTTCAGGACAGTTCTGCTGTGTTATTCAAAACATGGACGGAAAATTGGTAAGAGATGGACTTAAGACTCAACTTAACAAACTTTGTTCCAGCTGAAATAAGAGCACATAAAAGAAACCAAAAACAGTTTCTTCGATACAGAATCACTGGGGAAAAACAACAACAATGCAAGTAAGCATTCATAAAAAGTCTATGTAAAGGGAGGTCTCACTTTTTTCCAACCTTCAAGTTTACCAGACACACTACAACCATAACCGTATAACTATAAAAAAACCACAAGTTAGTTCGCAATTAGATATCCACTTATTCATATGTTAAAGACCCCTTACTTCAGTAAAACATAGATGTTTCAAAACCATTCATGTAGAGATCCTTTTGGTTTAGCCTTACAAGGTATACTATAGTGCAAGTATACCCAATGTAGACCAAGCCTAGAAAAGAGGAAGACCCCCTTAAAAACTACATCAACTAGGAACATGATTGTGCTGGGAGGGTGTTTCACTTTGAGATTTGTTTCCAGCACAACAAAAGTATATTATAAAACATATCAAGGATTGGTAGACTTATTTACAAAAAACTGAGTGAGCACTGAAATCTAAATTCATTTTGATCAATAACGTCCAAATTACGATGCTGGCAAGGTCAGCAGCCTTGAAAGAAAGAAGTTCTTAGATATGAACATACAGATTTTCTCTCGTCAATTCACATAAAACAACTTGATTTCTTCTACAAAATTTGAAGAGGATTATTTTCATGTGATGTAAAGGAGAATGACAATCAACTGCTATAAACATGATTAAATTCATTTATTGACACAACTTGTAATCATATACTGTCTCATCCAAATAAATAGCCTTTTCAGAACAAGTATCCATGTCCCAATCAATATCCCTCATATTTCTGCATATAACAATATGGGACAATCAAAATTCTGATTATTTAATCCCCCATTCGACAGAGTAAACTGTCCCATCTGAACACGACTTGTTACACTGTACATTAATCATACCGCCACCTATTCAAAATCACTAACAACCAGACCATTCAGCAATTACAACAATATCTGGAAGATGTATAACACAGATTTAAGATGACCTGATTTTCACAACTTTACTATACCAAGCTCTTCCCCTCAAAATATCATTTCTTCACCATGTGTTCACCTCTTTTAGAGGTCAAATTCTTGCCAACAACAAATGAAATTGAAATATATATGGAAATTTTATTTTTTCGTTAGCCAAAATCTATTGTTTAGAGATTATACAATAGAGCGTTAAGTAGAGATAGTATTACCGTGTTTCAGCAGTATGTTGTCTGGTTTAAGGTCTGTGTGAATCAAGTTTTGTTGGTGAAGAAAGCCTATTGTGGCTAACAGTCGCAATCCCACCTTTCTGATATTGGACAAAATCTGAAATGATGCAACTCTCGTATCATACAATGCCAAAAGTGCTTATCATCGTAAGTAGGCATTTAACGAATGGCTTTGAAAATAAAAGAGAAAATATTTCCCCGATAAGATGTCAGTTCATTAAAATAAGATATCAGTTCATTTAAAAGTGCAACTGGTAATGAAATGTCTTGTTTTCAAAACCCATCAACATCAGACCTATAAATGGCGTAAATTGTTCCAATAGGGATTTAAATCACATGCACCAGCAAACATAATTTGTAAAAAAACAACAAGAGCTGTCCTTAGCCAAAGAGCATGCTTGACTATTCCAAAAATTGTTCAATAGTGACATATAAGCTGTGATAATTTACATAATTCCTGAGATATAAAGTTACAAAAAAGAAGGCCTTTTTTTGTTTCAAAAAGTACAAGCAAGAATTATGGCGATTGGTCAGAAACCTTGCCTTATAATGTGTGTACCGTTTCAATTAAGACCTTTAATTAGTTTATTAGATACAGACTTGCACACAAAAGCTTTGCAAAGACTTTCTTGGTACAGTAAGGGAGATAATTGGTTTAATATCCAAGCCAGAGTTACGGTACTTTGTCAATGAATAAGCATAATTACCACTATGACATGTGAGTGCAGGACTATAGGAAGTGTTTCACATTTGTGAAGGACAGAGTATAGTTTAGCTTTGAACCAACAAAATACTTCCTACTACTGGAATGACTTTTTGTAATTACAAAAAGTCATTCCAGTAGTAGGAAGTATTTTGTTGGTTCAAAGCTAAACTATAGTCTGTCCTTCATAGTTATCAAATTATCAAGTTTGTTGTCACATAGCATACCTTATGGGATGGATATTCTTGAAAGATTGATGTCAAAGGGTCAGGTAGTAAAGGTTCAAACACCAAACAGAAGTGGCCATCAAACGTGAACGTTGTCTGTAAACAAGGAAAGTATTTATTATTGGAGACATACATATACCTTTTATCCATAATCTGCATTTGTTTTAACACCCCTTTAACTAATGGCCCATGCAACAATTGTATCAAAAGAAATTTGCCAATACAAACTTTTCAGAAACATTTTTAACAGAAGAAATTGGCCAACGCAAACCTTTTTTTGGCAACACTCATAACATTTCAAAATCACTAAAAAAAAGTCAATGTGTTAATTGTATGCTGTTGTTTTCAATTTGGACCAATTAGAAAATCCCATATGAAAAACAGGGTTCATTACTTTATACCAACAACAATAAGAAAACATTGTTACAGAAGAGAAACAAAGACTCAAATCATCTTAAAAAGAATGATAGGAAGTACCAGATAGTTTCGTAATAATTCACCAAATTGAGATCAGGGGTGGACAAACCTTATTTTTTTTTAATTGTCCCTGAATGCCAAATATTTTTTCTGCACTTGTCCATATAATGGTCATATGGTAAATTTCAGTAAAAATTCACTTATCCATTGATGCTTCTGGACAAGCTTGGCAACAGGGACAAATGATTTTTGCCACACTTAGTGATGCACTTTATAATCTAGAATTCTGTGATGGTACATCAAAACATCCTTACCAGTATCCTCAGTGTATGAGAATGGTTAAGTGGATCCTCTACCAACAGTCTCCATAAGAAATGACTCTCTTGGGATCCAAGCCTATAAAACTTGGTATGAAGTACTTTGATGACAACAAGCTGATTAGAACAGAACAAGTCCTGAAACAAAACAACAAAACAGTTCAGTAAATCCGTAGATATCAAGGGTTCACTGGAAGACTTGTATAGTAAGTGCTTCACATTTGTAAAGAAATTACTAGTCTTGCATTGCACCCATAATACTACTTTTATTAACTCATTCCCTCATAACGAATTTCATGATTGGTCTCAATTCATAGCAACAACAAATGACATTTCTAAAGAATGAAAAAGAGAGCATTTGATTTAATCAGGTACTGTATTGAATAACTTTCAGCAGAATACTTACAGCGAATAAATGCAATGACATAAAAAATGATTTCAATGGAAAACTGGAGATTGATTTGGTTAGGTTAATTAACTATAGAAAGAGTTATGGTTGAATGACACTACCAAAAAAGTGGCGTATTCTGGCCATCATTGCCAGGCTTTAATGATATTCTTAATTGGTTTAAAGTTATTGACTCCTGTTTTATCTGTCCTTTAGAAGCTGATTTGGTTCATGAATTATAAAATGGGTTCATGATTATCATAAACCCATCCCTCTTACATATCATGAACAAACTCTGCCTATAAAGGACCTACACTGAAATTGCTCTGAGTTGTATAAACCTCACTGTATCTCACCTCTGCCAATACAAGCACTGCAGTTTGTCCATTGGAGTCCAGAATTTTCTTTACATCGTATCTCAACCCCATCAGACAAGAGCCTTGGGGTTCAAAATGTCCATCTTTGTTGGTATGGTGACCAAAGTCTTAAGAAAAAATGTAATATTAAATTAAATGCAAAGCAGTGGAATTGTAAATAAAACATACCCTGATGACCTGTGGCAATGATCAAAGATTATGACGAAGATGTTCAAGCATGATTTCTTAAAATCTAAAAAAAAAAAAAAAATGGCAGAATTCCTAAATAAAGGATATCAGCACAATTTGATCTGTTACTTTCATCTTCATAAGAAATAATTACAAGAAGCAACTGTGTTAATTTCTAATCCATTCATTCAGTATTTGCAGATACCGGGTACATATCAAAACACAACACTATATACTTAAAACAAAAACAATTACTTTGAATGGTTGAACAAAAAATTGCAACGAATTGAGAAGTTGCTTTTGACACAATTGAAGCGTAATTACAGATATTGTTCTTTCTTTATCTTTCTTGCTTCATATTTCATAGCCAACAGAAAAACTAAAACATATACTTTATATCTATAAAACATTGTCTGGTATCAAAAAGTTCCCAGGCAAGTTTTTTTTTAAATACTGTAATAAAAGAAGAATATGCTCATAAAATCAATTCCTCCTTTACCAATAATGTCTTTTACGGTACTAAACAAGCACAACATCAAATATCATTGCAATTATGATTTATAATTGAAAACTTTTTTTCAGTTTGGGATGTTTCAATAAAAATGTCGTCAAGTTCACACTTTCCAACAGATGAACAGCAATTTCTTAAACCTTATAGTGCTGGAACCGACTTCATGCTTATGCAAACAGGTTAGATCCGGACCAGCCACCAAGTAAATTGGAGGATGGCCTGTGATCTACCCGTTTGCTAATCCGGGTATCTTTCCTTAACAAAATTAAACAGGGTTTTAAGGTTTTGGAAAACAGGAGACACAAATATCTTTTATTAGAAAATTAACCAGCATTCTAAGGGTTAAAAGATACCTACCTGGCAGCTGTGGCACATTGTCTTCTTTGATTAGGCGTAAAAGTCTTCCTAAACCACCAGTAATGTATGGGACAATCTGGTAATCTGTTGCATCCACATTTACATGGTCCTCTACTGTCCTTCATATCAAATCAAAATAAGAACTTAAAAACACACATGTACAGTTATGAAGTATTCCTGGAAGACTTTTGATTTTCCTTTTTCAATAATTTTTAGCAATTAACATTGGGTGAATGGGAATGGGTTAAGTGCAGGAGATTTTTTTTTCAAAAATCCCATTATTTCCTTTAACTGAATTTTAATAAAGTGGAATCCATTGTGCTTAGTCACAACTATAGAATCATAGTGTAACGAACCAAGCAAATGAACCTCTCAAAGACACAAACACATCTGATCAGTGAAAAACACTGTCATACACTGTACAGTTGTGTTGTCTATATGTATACCAGCAGGGATCAGGAAATCTCCGATCGGTCCGAGAATCGCTCGAAAACCAGTCTTACGTCTTCAACCCCCCCCCCCCTCAAGAAAAAAATATGAGTTATTAATTAACTCCATGTATCTATTTTAATATAATGTGAAAAGATTTTAACGTTTATTTGGATTAACATTATGTATAAACTTAATGCTTCTGTAATCTTAGTTCCAAAAATCATATCAAAATTCGAAATGAAAGATAAAAAGGATATGAGGTCCGTTTGTTTTAAACTTTTCAAGAGTCCCTTTGGTGATTTCCCTGATGTTCTATACAGTTATCCAATGTTTAAAAATTGCGCTGTGTTAGCGTGGGAAGCAAATTTTCAATATCATCACACTTTACACATTAAAACTCTTTGATGTCTCGCAATCTAACATGTTATTTTACACTTCAGACGAGATGTACTCAATATGATTGGTTTTCACTAAATATGGGTGTCATATGTACTTCTCAATCAAGCGTGCCTGTCTGTTTACAATTAAATCCCCACTTGATACATTCCTCGGGCATTGTTTGACACGGGGATGACAATCAACAGATTAATTATATGGTTCTGGAGGTATTGTTAGGTGCATAGAGTTGTTATCCGTCTATTATACGGACCGATTTTGTCATCAAATCTCAATTTGTAACCAGTCCAGTACAACAGAAATCGGTCCAAAACCGACAAAACTGGCATTTTCCTGATCCCTGTATACCAGCATGTTCTCTCAAACAATGCATTAGGTTCCTAATTTGCATAAACATTCAACGAATGTTTCATAATTCCCCTTCCGAGAAGACTCGTCCCGAGTCTTGGCCCTTTGGAAACACATGGGGAAGGCAACTCCGATAGAAGATGTCTTAATCCCACCACTGCCACCAATGTAACGAACAGAGCAAATGAACCTCTCAAAGAGGCAAACACATCCGATCAGTGAAAGACAGCAAGGTCCACTATGTGATCATTCAATCATACTCAGCAGGATTAATCTTAGTTTGAAGGAATTTGTTTCACAATTGATGACAAAAGTAAAGTTTAAAACTTAAAGAAGGAAAACATTTTGTTTTAACAGTCAGTTTTAAAGTCAGTCAAAATGTTGGCTGGGTGTAAATCAAAGTGACACCAATCCTTAATGCGTGTTTTATACTGACATTTTTCTTCTGTTTTTCACAATAAAACCCATTCAATTGATACATTTTCATTGCAAGTGTAACAAACCTTACCAAGAGACAATCCCTCAACCAATTCTTATCTGTTCAGCGCGAAAAACTGTGCCAGATTACTTTAAAATTTCTGTCAATATAATATGCATGTCCTCTACAACAATGTGTTAAAAAAGTCATTTTGCAAACACGAAATTTATATCACTCCAACCTCTGAGAAGACTTGAGTTTTAGTCTGTTGGGATTATCCAGAAGAGCAACTCTGATTGACAAGATATTGACCCTGATTAGTGATGACCACCAACAAATGTAACAAACTGGGCTAAGAGCTCACTTACAAATCAAATGCACAACTACATCAGTTCAGTTGAAACCACTGCTAGTGCTTTATGGGTATAGAATCTCTTAATATACACATCTTAATATACACATATCTTGCAGGATAATGCATTGTCAAATGAAAAATAACAATCTTAAAGTACAGGGCTTATTTCCTCAATTGGGAAGAGGCCCAAGCCTGTTGACTTTGGGGAAAAATGCATGATTTTAAAGAAATTTCCAATTTGGGAAGGTGACTTTTATGGGAATAAATGATATTATACCATGTTTTTTCTTAAGTTTCGTGTTTTTTTCTGTTTTTTTTTTTCCAAATGTCAAATGGTTTTAAACCGTTTGCCAGAGAAATTATCCCTTCATTTCACTTTGGTTGGATTCCAAGTCAAAAGTCGTCTGCTGTTCATCCTCGTCACTTCTAAGAAGCAATTCACTATCCAAAGAAATATGTCATACACAGTTTGTACATAAACAAAAGCGTTGTATCATTCATATGGTTTGACATGAACAAAATGAACAATTAATCAACGAAGAGAGCAAACACCCACCATGTCCGAAAGGTATTTTAGACGGTTACTATACCACTAATGGAGAAAGGAAGGTTTGTCGTAACATTACCTTATTTTGCGGGAGAATGCACTTTTTGTACGCTCCATAACAGGAATAGTATTTCCCCGATCTCTTTAAATTGGGTTCATACTATTACACTTGAATTTTTTCTGTTGGATTATTTATACATGAGTTGCGCCTTTTCTTGTTTTTAACGGTTGCATTTTGCCGGATGTAGGAATATTGGCCTCGTTTTGGGGCTCCGTAAAGCGTCGAGTGCGTCCGAACAATTATAGATAGCCGCTGATTGGATGAAAGTCAACGTAAAAGCGTTCGTCTCTCTCCGCAAATTCACTTTCGTTTTGCAAAAAAAACAATAACAGAAAAGGCATTTTATTTCCATTTAAATGTATGTTATTATACGTTCAAAAACGTCTATTCTCAAATTTGATCAATTTCCAATAGAGTAAAAAATGCAAGCAACTGCATACTAAAGGTAATCAATATATTGGCCAGTGTTTACAAAGGAAAAACCCAGTTTTAAAGCCCTTCTAACATGTCACAGCTTGTTACCCGTCTAAAATATCTGATTGGCTAACCAAAATAGGCCACGCCCATTGCATTTGTTTACGCTTTTAAAGCAAAGTAAATAGTCTACGGGATTCATACAACGTGAAAGATTATAACGGTACGGATGCAAATTATTTAGCACATACTTACGATTTTGTATTCAACACGTGGATACTATATTTATGTTGAACGACAAGGATACCCAGACAATAAGTGACTTTAACTAACAAGTATTGGATAACGTGTATGCAATTCTTGTTGACTTGTTATTATGATTTGATAAAATCTCTTGCTGGATGACGTAATCATTATTTTTGTATGCAAAACTCACTCTGTTGCGACTTGTTTTATTCTTCTTGTGAAGTGTAACGAATTCGAAGGATTATTCGTGTAAAACACTTTGAATTGATTTTGTGATAATTGTCCTTTAATAGGCTATTACTCGTGCTGTATCGGTCTCCAATCACGTAAGTATTAAATTTTTCTTTTATTTGTTTCTAAAATATACTTGTTTAAGTTTGTAAACCATATTTGTGTTTACATTATTCTTGCCTTTATTATTAGAAATAAAGGACATTTCATTTAGATTCTACTATAAATATTGTCGCGCTTATAACTCAGGGTTAGGTACGTTCTTTTGGCCGTCTTGCAAGCATATTATTTTTGGCGCTTTAAAGCAGACGACACTTAAGAACATATTAAATCGATTGTTATAGAATGAAAATGGGACAAAAAGGAATGAAGAAAAAAGGAACAAAGCAAAAATATTCCTACAAGAGGGTTTTAATTATCATTTCTTGGAACAGAGAAAAAGATACCCCTTAAGATGCTTAAGTGACCATCATAGTATACATGTACACTATGCACAGGTGATGATCATCTTGATCTTAGATTGTGTCATTTCATTTTCGATGATGCTACGATTAATCATTTTTGCTATTTCTAAAGAACCTTATGCTTTTTGTTATTTATCTTTAGTAGTAAGTGTCCGGCTCCCATACCATCACTAGAAAAATGTATATGCTAATATAGACTGTCCTCCAGTAGAAATTACTAATATCGATGAATAGTGTTCAGAACTTTAGAAAATGACTGGAAATGTATCATGTTCTCATCAACGTCTCCGTCGGTCAGCGAGCAAAACAGAGAACATGCAGTTGTTTTAAAAGTTTCTCAATTTATCTGCTGCAACGTTCTTGCTCATAACAGGTTACAACAAAGTCCGTTTGGTGCACAAAGTAATCCGCCTGGGAAACACCGTCCCGGAAAACACTATCAGAACGGTTTCAGATCATTCAACCCATTACCGAACAATAACGACATTAAACCAGTTTGTTGCAGGCGACTCTGGAAAACATTGTGGGAAAAGGAGAAATTGCTCTTATCGAGCAATTTCTCTTTTCCCACAATATTTTCTGCCCTTTCAGAAGATTGTTTTCAAATTTCATCACATTTTGAAATGCTGTCTGCAAACTCTTTCAATTTGTAACAGTCGAGTGTTTGGTAAATGGTTAAGTGAAAAGTTACCAAACAGCAACTAAGCTGACATCGTTAAACAAATATCTTAAAGGCACACATTCTCCACCAGTCTTACACACTCTGGTCCCCTTTAGGCTCCAAGTAGATGAACTTTTGAAAAAACCCAAGGTATTTAAGTGTCCTTAACATCTGACATACAACTTTTTACTAGTTGGCCTTTCTGTTTTAGAACGATAAGTGCTAATTGTCGTTGATAATTATTGTCTAAGTCTTGTTCAATCATTTGAACGCGTCATAACCTAAAAGTATCAACCAAAGGATTTGTATTTAACAAATCAATTTGAAAACAACTTTTTTGATAAAGATGGATAACACATCTTACATAAAAGGAGGCTTTAAATGAAAAGAAATCGCTCGTTACATGCATGTTCACATTTGGCTAAATGCTGTGGTTTTGGTTTGTGATTGTTGAGATAGTGAAATACAATGTACGTTATTTGTCATATTTTCTTAACGTATTCCCCCATTGCTTTCATTTTGGATCGACTTGCCCATTATGAGCAAATATTTCCTACCACCACTTTCCTTTAATATTATATAATAAAAATCCTGGAATCAGAAATCGAACCTATCGTTCCCAAACACACCAAGGTTTTTAATCGTTAAGGATAAATACCAATACGATAAAGATATATCATCACAATCATGATAAGGATGTGATATCGGGTCACCCTCACTGTATGTATAAGGCCAAATATAACAGCCTATTACAGATACTTATGCAAACATAAATGATTACACTATAATACCTCACTTCACTGCATCTGCTGCTGAAGACTTTAGAAACTATAGTGACAAAAAGGATATATTGCTCCTGATGAGTAATTTATACCATTGTCACAACGGTTTCTAACCAACATTATAAAGAACGTTTTATTGCTATTATGTCGTCTGCGGTTGTTTTCTAGTTGGACGAGTCATATATCCCCATATAGGGGAATCGGTTAGTACAGTTGTACTTCAAGTTTTACGTAGGCCTATTCATCCTCGCACGTACTTCTAGTCGCTAACATCATTAACCCAATTACCAAACAATAACGGCATTTAAACACTTTGTTGCAGACGACTCTGGAAAACATTGTGGAAAAAGGAGAAATTGCTCGTAGTCGTAGCGAGCAATTTTTCCTTTTCCCACAATGTTTTCTGACCCTTTAGAAGATTATTTACCAATTTCATCACATTTTGAAATGTCGTCTGTAAACTCTTTCAAATTGGGACAGTCTAAAATTTGACGTTTGAGAAAGGGTTAATACAGTGTATTGTATATTCTACGAGCCTCTCTCTCTTTTTGATAAGCATGCATTATGGCTTTCTTTCCCTTTACTAGACATTCCGTGACGACAACGCTCACGTCTGAAATACAATACACCAGCTTATCATGTGAAACTAGCACGGATAATATCTTTATCTGATAGCTCATTCTCTGTAGATTTTACCAGTTTATTATGCTGCTCATTTTGAAGCGTCGACGAATTACCTCTTGGGAAGCCTTTTTGGCATAGAAAGGAAGATGTCATTCTCTCCCAGTGTTTTCAAACCAGTTCATTTGGGAGACAAAACCATTTTTTTCACTATCTTCTGTTCCTCTCTATCCTTTCTGTATTTTGAAAGAATTCAATCCTTGACCTTTATCGAATACGCGACTCATCCTCGTGGTATGTATAAAGAGGTTTCTCGTAGTTAACTGTTATCAAATACAGTGAATTTGATACTCATTTGTTCTGGGACTGCGGAAAATATTACCCAGAATCTTTATGTATGCATGAATGAATCCGGTTTTCCATCGCGATTTTCTTGGTGTATGAGGTTGGAGACTGAATCATATGTCCAAAACGATAGAATCGGTATCCATTTTTTACAGAATACTAATGTAACCCCGTTGTACAATATTTATTCGTTTCAATCACTAGTCATAGAGGATTGGAGAAATCGATATGACAATCGGAGATACTGCTCGTCACAATGTGTTACCAAATACCACTAAAATTATCACTGTTTTCATACGGTATAGTTGTCACCGTCAGTTCTTTTCTTAATTGGTCAATCATACGCTGACTAGAAACTAGGGGTAGAACTGGCCAGGACCAGTTGCTAACAGTGAATGTCTTAGCCTTTACCAATCCCAATTTATATTCACCATTGTCTTCTCTCTTCTTCAGACACTACCGACCAGTTTGGGATATAATGTAAAGACACTATGCTTCAAATGTTGAAAACAGAGAAAGACGAAGCCGCTGACGCCCCCCTTCCCTCGGCATTCAGTCCCCCGGGGAAGTCCCCAGCCCTCTCGGAGTCGCTGGGACGATCCCCGAGTCACCTGTCCTCACTGAACTCCGGGAACAAGAGAGACAGTGGTTATGGGACGGACTTTTCCCCGGCATCAACCACGTCGGCAACGAATAGATTCACCTTCACTGATACGGAAGCAACCGAACCATGTGACGTCATGGACGATATCGACTCGGAAGTGTTCGAGCCGTCCGTGAGCAACGTCATTCTAGAAGAGACAGAAAGTGACGATACTTCGGACGATGTTGATTACGATGATGACTCTAGTGACGATACAGACAGGGAAGTGGAAGAACTGACGGGAGGCGGAGCGGATGACCGACACGCCGTCTCTCAACCGATCCTGATCCAGCGACCCTCGGCGCCAATCCCGACCCCCGAGGAGAACGGGAAGGAGACGGAGCGGGAAGGCACGAGTGACGAGAACGAAGAGGGACATATGATCTCACACCAGTTTAACCACACGCGATGGTCGAACATGCCCCGCAACAAGTTCCGCCCAATTGCCAGCCGCAGTGTTGGGACTCAAACCCCGAGCCCCACATGTCAGCTGATCATCAATGCCACAGGGAATAGACCATCACCGAGGCTGTCACGGGGTAAGTCTGCATATATCTACCTATTTATACAAGACAATCTGGTGTTTAAGTCATCCAAATGAATCGAAATGTAACACATTCTATATAGTATGCAGGCCTTTTTCGCCTTTTATTATAAGGGCCTATAAATCAAAACCTTCCCAATCAGTCCGTTTAAAATCATGCAGTTTTTACAGAAGGGCAACATCTCAACAGCGTTTTGGTTTCCCAATTCAGCAATTTCAGGAGTTTTTACTTGTCAAAACTAACAGGTCTATAGTTCTTCACAATTCTGGGAAAAGGTCCTGGTATACTTTGACAGTGTTTTTGCAAACGATAGCTAATTAAACTAATTATAAAAAAGATTATTTTGAACAATGATTCAAACACTTTTAAGGAAACAGGACTAGAGGGTTGTTGCCTCGATTCTAATGCTAATGACATACTTCTTAATGAGTGTTTTTAACATATATATAAGAGAAATGAAGAGCGCATAATCATGGTCGTGTGATTTGGCTGCTCTATTATCTACAAATTGTCCTGAATCTATACCAGTCTATTATATTTGACATTTAGATGCTAGACTAGACACGTTCGCTTTTCAGAAGGTCTTCTTTGGGCTGCTTATGTATTTGGATCATTTCTGCATATGTAACCGCGTTTCTCGAGATCACAGCAGTAGATGCTAGAAAAAAAATTGTTACAAACATATAGTTTGCTCAAGGGGAGCTTTATCGTTTTTTTGCTCAGTGGTTTGTACAATAATTCTCTTACAACGATCGTTTTCTACAATGCTTTGCAATCGTTGATCCAGGGTGAAATAGGACTTCTCTTTGAATGGTTTTTAGAATATCTAAGCGAACGAAGATTCCTGGCAGCCTTTTTACAACCCGTTCCCCACTCAAGCCCAAGCCCAATTCATTAGCCAAATTGAGACAAAAAATAAAGGCAAGTTATGTTGAAATAATTCATATGATGCAAGTTTACAATGTGCACTTCTTGACAAATTAGGGTACATTATGCTGAAATAATTCATAAGTTGCACTTTCAAAATGTGCACTTCATCTTTTCACATTTCTTCAAGCATACTGTAGTTTGAAATGGTGACATACGGTAGACTGGAATCTTCATTGGAACTACAAAACATTTCCCTGGTTGGAAATAAAACTTTTTAAAGGGAGTCATAACTCATTATAACTATTTATTTATCTGTTTTCTTGAACAGTTCCAAATGTTGACAAATATTTATTTGTCACATTGTTTTCTCACCAGTAGACTAGGAAAATAATGTCTCATGGAGAATGGTCTTTAAAGGCTTTTCTCGGTCAATATTTGCATGATTACTAGTACCCATAAAGAAATCCGCCATTACGCACCGTAAATGCATGAACAAGGGAGGTAACCAATGAGAGCTTGATCGCACCCGTAGTGTTGTAGCAAATGCGGGACGTTGTTTGATCATGTTGCTTCAAAGCGTTTTGTTGATAATGAGAAAAGTCTGCCTTTGTTTTAAAAGTTTGAATGTCTCATATGGCATCGTTAATGATAAAGAACCATGTTTCCAAAAAGAAATGGCAAAGAAGTATCTGCGAACAATCTGTTCTGATGTAAACCTTTCCAATGAGACAGACTTTCGCTTTTGTGGTTTTATTTGCTTTTTTTTGGCAAACACGTTTTTTACGTTTAAAAATCAAAAGTATAGGGACCCTAACATCTGGTAAGAAAAGTGAACTTGTCTAATTTCTTTTTCGACCAACGACTTTAAAATCCACCAACAGCACTGTAGTGCAACTACGGGTTTGTGATTTAATATTCTAATTGTCTTGAAAACATATCGCTCTGTAGATTGTAATAACCACTACTAGTATCCCGAATAAGAATTTGTGAGTGGTCCGATTTGAATACAATAGTAGACAATAAACTAAAACATGGGAAAACATTGTTTATGATATTTTGTAGAGTAATGCAAAATGAATAAACTGCTCAGTATGAGTTATTTATTCAATTATCACATTGGTTTCACAAGTTTACTGTTGGAGACACGTCAGATGATGTTAGGTATTATCAGAGACTAGTTATCTATGTCTCTGGTATTATGGACAGGAATGAAGGCTCGATATGAAACGAAAAGATGGAAAACGAAAATGAAATAAAAAGGGTCATGTCTAAAACGCTTATGAACTCGTAACGGAAGGTGACAAATAATGCCTACTTCCGTCTAGACGCTGTCATGATTATTATTGTCTCGCGTGCTACCACTTTTACCCCATGGTTAACAACTAATTCGATCCGAGCAGTGGGGAATTTAACAATTCGTGGATTGAATAAGTAAGTTGACTTTTTGTGCATTATAAGACTTTTGAAATATTGTTCAAATGACATAGATGTTGCCAGTTCGATAATCACTCCATTTCTCCAATTGTATACTCTTTATATTTATATAACCCGGTAATATTTACTTCTTTAAAGTGTGTTTAAAATGAATTAACATGTATTTTGAATAAATGCAATACTCCGAAATAACGACCATGAGTGTTTGCATAGATATGTTTTCATTTAGGTATTTTTAAAGAGTATTTTGTATAATATCTTTGCCCAGTGTTACTATGTGGTAAATAAAACTGAATGTCGAGGGTTTGATGGTATCGTTCTTCAAAAGCGTGCTGCTTGATTTTGCTTAGATCCTCTTTAATAGGGAAATAAATCTGGTATAAGTAACATTATATCATTTTAATAGACGGGTGCTCTAGACGCAGCGATTTATCCTTACACTGATTGAAAAGATAACTTAACGTTCTTACTGCTGCATTCTATACACCATGGTACCGTTTTACTAAACGACTTACGGAAAATATTTGCATAAGTGAAAACTGATATTTATGGATAACATCATAAATAAACGTGGAGACGATTCGAATGACGTGTAACCTTTCAATATTGCTTATCTAACTTTTGAAATAAGGGGTAAGGTTGTTTCGAACTTACGTAAATTTTTACCGTAAAATATCAAGTAAAACGCTGTCCAAGTCCTGTATCCTTGTATTTTTGCATGAGTGCTATCGACCACTGTTACTAAGGTATCGACTGCTATCCCATACATATTGAATCTAGAATTGAACTTTAACTCTTAAAATACCGGGTTATTTTCTAGAAATATGTTTTTGTGTTGTCTGCTTTCAAAAACTTCATTTGTTTGGGAAAGATACCCAGAGTAGCAAACATGTTAGATTCGTGCCAGCCGCCAATTTACTTGGCGGCTGGCCTGCATCTAACCTGTTTGCATAAACATGAAGTCGGTTCCATCATTATCAGGGTAAAAACTGGTATCTTTTAAATGTATCATTGGCAGAAGGTTTAAGAAGTTTGTAAAATATGGAACTAGTCAAAATGTCATCTTTTTGGAAAGATTTGTCACTTAATGGAGTTTTCATAGTATCGTACGCATTCGTTATAATTTGCTCCACATATTCAGAGGACATGACATATTGAAAAATAAACCAACAGTTTTATATAAGGCGATATCGTGGGAAGTTCGATTTTTCCTTTTTTTGTAGCAGACAGTTGATTACTTTAAAATGTATGTCTTTGTTTTAAGCAATGACAAATCAGAACAACAACGATTTTTTTTTAAAGCTTTTCTTAGAAGAAAAGTCGAAAATGTTGGACCGCCCGTTTGCCGAATTGGTAATCAATTTAAGGGGATTAATTAACATACATACAAGTACATGTATTGCATTAGAATTAAATGTCTTAAGTCGTGTTTAATAACATTAGATATCGGTCAATTTCAACGATATGTTATTTCTATAATTTTTGGCCATGAAACGGAGTAATGCACTAAATAAGGCATCCGAGTTTCAAAAGAACACAATTCGATATTCTTTCGGCAAAGAAAATGCGTTCCATATTTTTTTGCATATATATAAGTAGATTTATGTAGACATAACGGATCACGTTTTAGTGGGGGCAACCACCTTAACCCTTTACCGAACGCCAAATAAACGACTGTTCCAAACTGAAAGAGTTTGCAAACGACATTTCAATGTGTGGTAGAATTGAAAAATATCTTCTGATAGGGCAGAAACATTGTGGGAAATGGAGGAATTGCTCGTGAAGAGCAATTTCTCCTTTTTCCACAATGTTTGCTTAAGTTGTATGCAAAAAAACAGGTCAAATGTCGTTATGATTTGGTAATGGTTTAAATCTTCACTTACAATTTGGAAACTGCGTAGTAGAATTTCTGTACCGAGTCCTACATATTAAACCCCTTCTTTTGTCGCAGTCATACCAAAACGGCGTAAATCTTATATCAAAATGAAGAATATACGATATTTTGAAATGTCACTGACAATTTGACGTTGATAATGGTTGGGGGCACGTAGGAAAGTTTCACAAAACGCCAAAATATTCAACAAAAATAAATAAAACCGGGAAACCTCACGTGGTTGAACACGTTGACACATCATGATGATAGATGTTAATTTCATAACATTCGTTGCAAAATATAAATTTGGTTTTTTACATAATTTTGGCACTTGCCCAAATTGAAGGAAAGGGGATAATTGTGACAAGTAATATTATGACAGGAGTCTTATTTTAACCAACTATCCCTTATCGTTTGAATTATTTGTACGCTGAATGTGCGGTGAAACAAATTTGTAAGGAGGAAGGCTTTGGACTTCAAAATTATTGATAGTCAAATATAGGCCTTCAAACACAATATAAGACAAAAAATAATGTTTAAAGTAAATGAGTGGAACATTTTCGACCCCACCTAATGAATACTGCAGAAGATTCAAGACACTTGAAATTACAAAAAGAAGAAAAAGAAGAATTTTTTATTACAAATCCTACTTTGCAAGGCAACACAACTGGAAGAAATCTCTTCGATATCACAAACGCAAGTTATACAAGGATATTTTGGGGGTCTGAAGCACAAATTGTAGAACAATGTTATTTAGTTATTTACTTATATAAAGGGAGATTGTCGTTAAAACGTGCGAGGTAATGAAGTAATAAAATGAAATAAAGCAGCCATAGGTCGATTTAAAAAAAAAATGAAAGAAACGTACTGGACTTACATATCGCCTTTCAATCTTAACGAAAAGACCCGCCCCTATTTCATTTAACTCCGCCCTAAAAGCCCGCCTTTGTCGGTTTAGGATGACATCAGATTTAGAAATAGAATAGCCGATATGCGATGACTGGCCGAGTCAGAAAAAAGTGTTGCCTAAATGTGAATTTGTTTTGTATACTTTGTGTTAAATGTGTTATTGCACAAGAGGCAGGCACATGCTTCAATTTGATTGATCATGATTTTTATTATTATTTGTGTCGTCTGCTGAAATCACTCACACGATAGAGAAAGTTAAGCCACGTTCCTTTTGATAGTGTGAAATGAATGCGAAGAATAATATGACACAAATTAATTGAATATTATACATTGTGTCACTTATGGGTGAATCATCGAACACTGATATATAACATAATGACATGTAAGATAAGAGACGGTAAGTCGGTCTTTGAGAAAACGGGTCTCAAAACTTTCCTATATACAAATGCAAATATTTTGAAGCACCGATGCAGCAGACGATAAATTGAATCATTGTATCTATATGATAATTTGCTCATCATGAGTACAAGCTCCATTTATTTTGTTTAAATACGTTTTGTTATTCTTTTTACCACCAACGCATACGACAACTTAATTAACCATTGATAACTAACAATTCAAGTTGATATAATCAAAATTATTGATGGATTTAAGATGCGAAGGTGTTGCATTTCTATATTAACATCGATCCGATAAGCCGTTTACAACCTCTTACTTCATATACCATCACAATGAAATATATACTACGGAATATTTAAAATAGTAAAAACCGTTGAAGATTTGGAGACCAAGGTTTCGTTTTTCTATGCATTAGCCTCATTTTGCATTTTCTCTAAAATGTACGCCCAATGTTCACATACAATGAGTTCTCGTTAATCCGAACACGTCCGGTCCCAACAAAATGTCCGGTTTACCGATTCATGCGGACTATTGAAGTAGAGCATGTTCTTATACACATTTAGACATAAACGGTCTGTATGCAGGTGTATGCTTATACCACTTTAGCAAATGCCAAATTGTCGACCGTCCCAAATTGAAAGGGTTTGCAGACGACATTTCAAAACGTGATGAAATTCAAAAATAATCTTCTGATATGGCAGGAAACATCGTGGGAAAAGGAGAAATTGCTCGTCACGGGCAATTTCTCCTTTAACCATAATGTTTTCAAATGTCGTCTGCAACAAACTGGTCAAATAATTCCGTTCCCTTACAATTTCGTTCGGATTGCGAGACATCCGGATAATCGGAAACCGGATAAACGAGGCTTCACTGTATATGGTCTATATGCAATTGTTTTAATCGCTACTAGATAGCACCTCAATGTATTCCTCAATGTACTTCATTTAATTCAGAGGACTCTAGAGAACACCTTAACGAAATGATAAATTGCTTTTAATGAGTGATTTATCTCTTTGTCACAATGCATATAGACGTTATTTCAAAATGTTCACGTTATTTTCGTCTATTGTTGCGCTCATTCGGACTAGTCCATACATTAACATATGGAGGCAGGGTTACCCCTTAGAATGCTGGGTACTCTAAAAAAAGAAAGATTTTTGGGTCGTCTGCTTTCCAAAACCTTTAAATATCTGCTTAATTTTGTCGAGGAAAGATACAAAAAGTAGAAAACAGGTTAGATCACAGGCTAGCCGCCAATTTACTTGGCTGTTGGCCTGGAAGAATTGTTTTGAATCATACTTTATTTTCGAAGTTTTACGAAAATACAAATGAAAGTACATGGGATAACGACCGATCAGTGAACATGCGGTTCATGTTCACCTCATTCAATTCTATTTGAGTATATTTTCCACCTGCTTACATTCTTACCGAGTCCCTACACTTATAACTAGCGTGTTAAGTAATGGGTTAATTGGCTTATCAGAAAGAAGGTCTATAACATAAACAAGAAGCACGATCGAGTTACCAGAGCAACAGTTTCAAAGATGAGATAATTTTCTGTTTTCCCAAGAAATCCCCGAGAAAACTAGATTTGACGAGTCTCGACAGGTGTAGAAGACGTTTACGTAATCCAGACTCGGAAAAGATATTCCTTTCTTGTTATTTTCGATAATTTCGCTCGGAAGCATTTCCTTTATTCTCTTTTTCACTCAATTGGGGAACATAAAAGTGTTTTTTGTCTGGGTCTGTAAATGTTTAACTCTTTCCTTCTAGTAGTTATCCTTTATCACACCTACAAAAGAGACGAGTTTGAAAATAGTAGAAAGTGCTCACGAGGAGCTAATTCTCATTTTACCAACAATGGTAAATTCCTCATATCATTTACACAATGTTGAGTTTAAATGCTCTTAAAAGACATGGCGCCTGACATTCCTTTCAATTTGGATGACTTACAAACATTTGGGAAAATGGCTGGAGATGGTCAAATAATGTGGGATATATGGTTTAAATTAACTACATAATATACAGACGGTAACGTTTAATTCTATAATAATGCGCAAAATTTGAAGAGGACGTCTTATGTTTTGAGGATTAAACGAAAGCACTTCAAAGAAAATGTTGAAAGGAGACTGCTCAAAATAAGAACACTAGGCATCCTTTGCGATGTTCTCAAAGTATTGTATCAAGATATATAATGGGTAAAACAAAAACAAAACAAAAAACACACACACAACAACAATAACAACAACTAAACAACAGGACCAGCAACAAACGCCGAACAACAACATAGTATTGCAAACACTAAACGTAACGACTGTTATCATCAACAATCGGTTAAATACAGTCTACAAACCACGATTTCCCACCATACGTGCATCCATTACCTATACACGTATTTTTATAACATAAAACCCCATTCATTCTGTTCATTTCACCCCTCTTCTCTCTACAGTAAGAACGCTCGAACGACTTCGGATGCGATCGGAGAGCGGCGAAGTTATTCCGAATGCCTTACCGGATGTAATACCTATGTCACGTGATAGGTCTGTTTCGTTACCAGATGTGCCTGCGTTTAGACGACAAGAGCATGAGCAGGTGGTTGGTCGGGAACTCCGGCGGATCAGTGACGAGTTTAACTCCTCCTTCACGCCTGTCAGACGGGTAAGTAAGCAATTTGATTGGTTGTTGTACAGGGTTGACCGCTGTTTCAACCAGCAGTCACTTATATCGGAGTGACAGGTCACAATTTGATGTATGTTGACTTATTCGCATAACGATTATCGTTTTGATAAAGCCTATTTCCCCCAACATCTTTCTAACGCAGTTAGCAGCGTGTATGTTAACTCAAATAACTTTTCAGAAAAGGAGACAATCTCCTTATGTTAGTTCTACGATGAGACCGACCATGGTCAACTGAATGATTAGGTCATTCTTTCCTACAATAGCACGGGTTACTTAAGAATGGCTGTTCCTCTTTTTTCATATTCCATGTAAATTCTAACAGACCGTCTAAATTTACGATAAACAAACCTATCAAATAATTGCAATATATGTCCAAACATTGTTTTCTAGATTACTTAACGATCATTATAATTGTTGTGACAAAAGGGGATGTTCCTCATGACTCATTTTTATTACCTCACTATATTTGATTGTCATGCATTACATGTACATACACGCCTTAAGATAGCTGCTTACGAGCAATAGGTCATAAGCGGTCATATTGTTATGTGATATTATTGCTGAAGTAATCCTAGTTGCTTGCAAACTAGATTGGATTTCCTGCTATATCATATTTCGTTCTGTGTGTTAATTCAACCTTCCTCACTGTTACAAATATACCAATCCGCACTTGCAACATAATGTGAATTCATAGTATTTTTAAGTTTATGATGAAAAATTACAACGTATCTAATGTTCAGTAATTGGATCGCTAATGTGCTCATTATGGATAAACAGGTCACATGGTCCTACTAGGGCACGGCTAACGTAAGCTTGGGTCGTTATGATGCCTGATTCACGACATGACTCAGTTACGTTTCTGCTGTTGTTGAATTCATCATTACTGGGCTATGGCTCACAAGTATATTGCCAACGATAGTGACGTCACCAATGACACCAGTGTACCTTGAACCCGGGACACCCGAGCCACGTGTCCTCCAACTTAAGCATTGAACCACAAAGGGCCCAGCATTTTTGCACAACATCTTTAACATATCTAGATTTATAAGCCCCACTTAAATTTCATTTCGATAGCAAACTAGGATCAACTAAATTTCCTATAGACACAAGATATCAAATGTATCAGTGCTGACGCTGATGATAACACTTATGCTCATAAATGTAATAAATGTTGTCATGCTAACATTATAATCTATGGTATCAATATCCACAACATACGAATGTCGGGAAGAAAGTTCACTGTCCCGTGTGGTCTCGAGCACCCCCTGTAATCGGGGTATACGACCCCCTTGGGAAGCCTTTATGGGGTATCACGATTTCCAAAGCGGATCCAATGTCCTTTAAATGTGTTGCTTACGTAAACCTTTTTCTAATGTATGGACTATGGTTTCTCTCTGCGATGTCATCATGCGAGACTTAGTATTCCCTTAACGATTGGGAATGTCGCAATGACCCCTATACTGATACAATGACCCCTTACTCCATAATAACTCTTCTGTAGGGTTTCTTCTGATGAGCCATTTATCAAGCCGATACAATCAATATCAATAAGAAAATATATGTTGGTTCTTTCTTTGTATCGCCTGCTGTTCCTTCCAATTTAGGACAGTTCACTATTTATCGGAACCGATATTTTGACCATGTGTTCTCATTTCGTCATTAGTATTGTCTCCCTTCCCTTTTTTCTGTCTGTAATTTTGTCGATCGGTCCGTGTATTCGTCCGTACATTTGTCTATCTGTGTGTTTGGATAGGTATTCTACAGTTCTGATGAAGAATTGTCTGATTCAAGACTCGAGACCAGACGAAAGAATTCGCTGACATATTTTTGTCAACATTTCTCTCAACACTATTATACAATTTTGAACAATTAATGCGAACACATCGTGTATATAAGGACAATGACCCAACTTATACGACTTTTGGTAAGTTTCTATGAATGCTGAACGAAATAATGGTTATCTTGCCGCTGTTGTTGCTCCATTTCGTAGGTCAAACTTTCTCTAATAATATTTTTCAAAAGGTGAGACAAAAAGAAAAAAAGCATGTTTGCAGGAAGAATTGTTTTGATGCAGGGAACACATTACAAAAGTAATACTTCTGCGACTGGATGTCGTTTAATATGTCGTTCACAATTTTTTAACAAAGTGCCAAAAGGAAAAAAATAAGATCATAATCAGTTTTAGTCAAACATGAGTTCAATATTTCCTTGAAAAGTAACGTGGCTCTGTCCATATTTCTCGTTATTTACTTATTTACTTATTTATTTTCAATTACCTGGAATTAGACACAATGAATGTTTCCAGTCATGATAATTAGCGATATTGACCCAGTTTCCAATGGGATCCATGGCTCACAATGACGCAAGCTGTTCTAAATGTAGACTGTGTCTTCATTGGTGATTCGTTAAGCAGACGAACACGCTCGACCCAAATCAGATTTACACGAAGTAGTATGGAATAAGAGTCTGATCGGGAGACGCTGATCGAATGCGGCAAACCTTTTTTTCCCCACAAATCCTCACTTACCCCTGAACACATCCAATGACGGTCCCAAATTGGAAGAGTTTACAGACGACATTTCAAAATGTGATGAAATTGGGAAATAATCTGCAGTTAGGACAGAAAACATTGTTAAGAGAAAGTTCTCCTTTTCCACAATGTTTTCCAGAGTCATCTGCAACAAACTGGTCAAGTATCGTTATTGTTTGGTAATGGGTTAATCGCACATTCAGCTGTAGATAAACGAAACTTCTGTGACAAAAAGAGATATTGCTTGTCACAAATAAATTCTCCTTTTGGTCTCATTGTTTTTTGGACTAAGTCCATTGAATTTACATACCACTTTTTGATGGACGGTATTTTATCGATACACAAACAGCGGTCTGACCCAAATTACTCATTAAATACCCGCCTTCACTGTGCGGACTAATACCTTCTTCGAACTAGGAATGTAGTCCAGATTTACTCGATTTGTTTTGCTTTATATTATTATAACTGTTGCCTCATAGGAAATCGTAAAATGTCCAGATGTTCGAAAAAAAGACTATCGTTCAGTCTCTGTTCACAGAAATAATAATTATAGTAATGGTGGTAAAAGGAGCAGCTGTTTTCCTCCAGAAGTTGCCCAAAGAAATGTTCAAATGTATCCTCAATCATCTTGCTTTAAACGCTCCTTAGTCCTTCAGCGCTATCAGCGCTTTGATTACCAATGAAGCAAGTGCAATAGAAATAATATCTGTCGTAATCTGTCGTTTCTTTCAATTTGGACCAGTCAAAGAGTCATTTATGGGACTATGGATTTAACTGTTTCTTTCTTCTAAAGTGGGTATGTTCCAAATTGGCATTTAGTGGAGTTTACACCCAAGGCTAAGGATACGCCACTGGTCGTCAACCACTAATACTGATTAACCGTAATCCAATTTCTCTATAACGATTCTCGACCTCAAAACAGTGTTAGATTTATTCCCAATCCAGGGCCAAGAATGAGTGTGACGCAATTCGCGTGTTTGTTGATATTGAAGCCCGGTCGCGTGTCAGTGTATTATATGACTCACTTCGGCCGTTTTTTTATTGGGGGTCTTATGTCATTCCAACCAAGCGAATAATCACTTAAATCCCCTACTTGGCACCGATTTAGGCTCGAAGTGAACCTGATATCGTCACTTACTCTATACGCATTAATCATTTCCTTAATTAAACACGATGTCAAACACCTTTGCAGCAGACGATACTCGAAAGCAATGATTGTGATTGATTTCCCATTGGTAACAAATTAAGCGTTGGCCGTAACTAGAACATGCTGTTATATATATATGATAGACATATTTGTTCCTCTTTAGATTGTCCTGTGTATTTTGGTGCCTGGTTAGTAATTGTTGATCCTTCTTTTGAAAACAACCGCCCCAAACTTTTAGATGTTGTCCTGCGTGGTCATGCGATTATGGATGCGGTCCCCGAATTTGGTGGTTCCGGTTTTAAGCCCAACTGCTACGCCTGGTTTCGTGGGAATGTCCTTTAGCAAGACACTTGAAAGCCCTAGCCTAGGACTTATAGTGCTGGAATCAACTTCATGCTTATGCAAACAGGTTAGATCACAGGCCAGCCGCCAAGTCAATTGGCGACTGGCCTGTGATTAAACTTTTTTGCTACTCTGAGTATCGTTCCTCACCAAAATTAAGCACCTATTTAAGGTTTGGAGAGCAGACGACAAAAAATAATATTTTTTAGAAAATTACCTTGCATTCTTCGGGTTAGACAAAAAGTGAAGGACTTGGTTTACTGTTGTACTGAGTCAACGATTCTTATGTATATAGGGCATCGACTCGTCTATTGTTGCTCAAGTGCATTATACAATGGCCCTTTTAATTGAATACTCGGTAAATTATCACATTTAATCACTAACCTATAATTATTTGCACAAAGATGCGCGAACGCCATGTTTTGACTAAAATAAAAGAAAGAAATGTTTGCTTTTGAAAACATCCCCTTATTCGATTTAAGGTCATGTAATTTAAACAAATTATGGAAGTGAGTGAAATCCGCATACAAATGGTAAAATAAAAGAAGAAAAGAAGAAAAACAAACCGTCTAAGCAAAAACGAAATGAAATAGCGTCAACCACTACAGACAAACGCATCATTGTACCATCAAGAGGACAAATTCATCATAAACAAACGTCAAATTACCTTTGAAATACCGTCTGCTGCACGACCCAAATGCTTTTGAAGTCGTCTACAGTTTGACAATTGTTTTCCTTTTATTTCGACCAGACGTTTCCGATTGCGCGTTGCCAGACAATTTCGATCGTTATACAAGTGCACACAGGTCGATCATTTACGCAGTTTAACCCTTAGAATGCTGGGTAATTTTTCTGATAAATAAATTTTTGTGTTATCTTTTTTCCTAAACCTTAAATATCTGCTTAATCTTGTTGAGGAATGATATTCAGAGCAGCATACAGGTTAGATCACAGGTCTGTCGCCAATTAACTTGACGGCTGGCTTGGATCTTACCTGTTTGCATATGTAAGAAGACTGTTCGAGCACTGTAATTAGGGTTAATATAGGCGGCCTTCTCTTTAAGACATTCATCAATATTGAAAATTGTGACTAGCCCGGATTGAAAGCAATAGCAGACGGCCAAAAGTATCACAGAAGAAATGCACTGTTATCTTTTATTTTTAAATGAAATTGATATTTCAAGCGAGTATGCGTAGAGAAGTTTTTAAAGCATTCTGAAGAGGATGTGACAAGTCAAGGGTTCAACGCAAGACTATAGCAAGTGCTTCACAAACGTGAAGCACTTGCTATAGTATTGCGCTGACCCCTCGAAGTGAGGTATCAATCATGAACTAACACGTCAAATTCTCCTTGGTTTAGGCGATCTGTTGTAGATGAACCTCACACCAATGCAATAATGTCAATGAAGACAGCAGTTTATGTACAACAGACACTGATTCTTCCACTACACCGGTGTGGAGCTTGGAAAAAGACTAATCGAAAAGGGTCGAATATAAGGCACTTCCTTGTAACGAGTGTAAGAATAAGAAAGAAGATTTCATCATGAAAGCACTTGTATACATTGTCGGTACAACAACCAAACAAACGTCTGAAAAGTCTTTCCTAGTACCAGACCAGACAATAGGAAATACGTAGGCTCATCTGTGACGACACTTTACCGAGACGCATTTACGATTAGTTTTCGCATTACACGGTTCAATCTTTCTTGCTTCAGTCCATCTTTTGTGCAAATGAAATCAAAAGGCCGCGTTTAACCCTTAGAATGCTGAGTAATTTTCCAAATATAGATTTATGTGTCGTCTGCTTTCCAAAGCCATGGATATCTGCTCTATATTGTTGGGGAAAGATACCCAGAGTAGCAAACACGTTAGATCACAGGCAAGCCGCCAATTTACTTGGCGGCTGGCCTGGATCTAACCTGTTTGCATGAGCATGAAGTCAGTTCCAGCACTATAAGGGTTAATAAAGGTTAATATAGACAGCGTGAAATAATCGTCGATGTCTAATGACCCGCTCTCAATACCGACTTTTTTGTTCGCGCCCCGCTCATTGTTTGTGTTTTATTTATTTTCCGGATCGCCGTAACTTTGGGTGACTAAGCACTCGTGTTGCTGACGGAGCCCAAAAATAAACACACACGGGGCGAGCCCAATCAATAGATATTGGGCGTGGTTCGGTCGTAACCGACTGATTGTCCGTCGGTATTAAACCCCGACACTTCATTATACCTCACGTCTCTTCTCCTGTAGACGACTTATACATTTTTCCACTCGCCACAGTTTTGTGTCTTGCAGTACGTGACTTTCAAAAAGCATTGCGGCAAAAGGATAATTTGTTTGTCATAAGCAAGTTCTCCATTTTGTTTCATTGCACGGTATTTATCTAAAAACATATTTTTGTGTCGCCCGCTTTTCAAAATCTTAAACATTCGCTGAACTTTGACGAGGAAAGATACTCACAGTAGCAAACATGTTAGATCACAGACCATTTACTTGGCTGCTAGTCTGGATCCAACATGTTTGCATTGGTATGAAGTCGGTCTCAGGACTATAAGGGCTAAAGATTTGAAGAGAACAAATAACCAAATGAATTATTATGAGAGTAAAACTTTTGGTTGAAAGAAATCCCTTTAGGATTGTATATGTTGATCTGGAACATCTTTGCATATGTGTCATACGATACGTTTTCATTCGTACTCACCAACTTTAAAGCTGATTTAATTTCGACCTTTCTGTTATCTCGAAAGACTTTTGCTGTTGCTGATACGTCCTATTTTCCCTTGTATTTAACACTTTATTGTGAACAGTTGGGTACTCCGGCGGTTCTCTGGATAAGGGTTAATTCAAACGTTGCGTGATTTAATCTCGGGAGATTTTTTTGCCACCGCAGGGGATCCTTCATTATTTCACATAATCGTCACACCTGTTGTATCACTTTATTGACGTTCTAGCCGTTTTCCCAAACACACACACGTTCTTTGAAGTCTTTGCAATAGATCTTTTTTAAACTATCTTTTCTTTCTTTCTTTTTATTTTCTTGTTGATTGGAGATTCTGTAGTTTAACAGAATAAAAAGATGGTGCTGACTCATCATTTTTACACTTTAAAGACACGTGGTTTTCATATAAGCACCCTGATTCCGATGAAAACGGCGAGCTAATTCTTCCTCTGATTTAATAAGAATCAAATCATGTTGAATCTGTGAAAAAGTGATTTTAACTGATAGATAGGGTGATGCTGACATATTGTCCGCATGGTTTTATAACTCATGAAATTCAAACAAGCACCATAACTGCTATGAAAAGTTCATCTTGCTTTGATAAACATTGAAACCATTTTAACAAAGTGGAATCGCATTCAATGTCAGCAGTTCTTTTTCTGACGTTACGATTTATATGTTTGTCCACATCAAGTGCTCTTAGTAACACTATTATAAGAGGATTCCCAAATCGATGAATAGTCGATTGATTTGCCGTTCGAAATCAAAGCTTGACTGTCACGATACTGACATGTTCTTGTTGTGCCAAGTCATCAACAATTCTTTCTAAAACAATGCAAAGCTATGTCATTTGTTGATAACGCATGCATCAATTTGATAAAACATGTTACAATACCATATACACACATTGTATTTAAAGCATATTGCCCATTTCCGTATACAAAACGTATACAAACGTAACAGTTCTTTGTTCAAACATCTGGTCTGCTGATATTTGAATAAGGAAAGCCTGAACAAAATTACAAATAGCTAAATAAACCGTTGCTGTTTGAAATCGCTGCAAAACTCTGTTTTCATCTTGGTAAGGCATTGAAATGAAGATTTTATGTTCTCTAATTTCAGAGACGGATATCTACAATAACGCTTCCTTCATCTTTTCCACTTCGTGTGAACATTGACTTTATTGCGTACCTCTCGAACATCAGACGATTCTTGTCAAGCAGCCCGATATTCCAGACCGATCCTGATCAGAGAGACGCACTTCCACGGGATCGAAGAAACGACTTCTTCCATTGACAGATGCTTTGAGGAATCAGAGAGCAGGATTAAGTGTGTTGCCACGACGACCTCGATTTGAGGGATGCTGGACCGGAAGTAAAAGTATGCTGCAGGAACAAGAAGGAATCAAGCGTTTGTATTTGAATTAATAGATCTACGGCAATTGTTGCAATGAATGATTGTTGCATCCAAGACGATTTGTTATGCATCTTCAGTATTTATGCACAAACTTGTTCATGCCGATTATTTGGCGGAGCAACCAAACACTATCGGAAACGATACTGTGTCTTCGTTTGGTGAATGTTAGACGTTAATACTACAAAACATGCACCCTGGAATCGGATGTTGGGATTCGACAAGCGCGGAGTGATACATAAATATTCAGGAACAGTTTTTGTAGTTCTTCTCTAATACCGACTTGTACACAAACAGAGTCTGTTACTTGGACGTTCTTTTGCGATTTACAGATACTTGCCGCTCAAACGTTTGAGTGTAGACCACGATCATACTCGTAAACCGAAGTGTGCATTGAGAATATTGAAAACAATGCTGTCATATAATGGTGAGTTTGAGACGAAGAACGCTCGGATATCAGGTAAACTAGTCCCATTTATTTCGCTCACACGACCATATGCTCAGCTATAGATAAACATGAATATATCCTGGATAAACAACATCACCAGAATGTGAACGCATTCAAAATGCTCGATGGACTTGTCAGACGATCGTTGTAGGTCACGTGTCTGGGTAACCTTGACCTTTGTTGGAAATCACGTGACGGTGAGAGTTGTTGCAGTGTGTTGCTATTTTTATGCGCAGAGACTAGTCAGATTCCGTAATCAAAAAGGTTTCTTACGTCGTCGAGTGATTGGGGTCGATACTTGCATCTACAGGACTGTTAATTACAATTGATACACATTGACCATCAAAGAAAATTAGAAATTGATGTCTAACTTACTAATGATGGAGCATTCTACAAACAAATGATTACATTTCGAACAATTTTACTTACTCTTAGGACGCAATTTGTCTTCACATGGGTCACACATTTTGTTCATCCAAAGAAAAAATATTTTCAAAAAGTTATCATTGCTTCATTTAACCCTTATGGTGCTCGAACCGTCTTTATACTTATGCAAACATGTAAGATCCAGGCCAACCGCCAAGTACCTTCGTGGCTGGCATGTGATATAACCTGTTCGCTACTCTGAGTATCTTTCTCAACAAAATGAAGCAGATATGTAAGGTATTGGAAAGCAGACGACACAAAAATATATTTTTAGAAAAAAACCAGCATTTTAAGGGTTAATAATCTGTTTCACGATATTTGGCCAATAAAGAATTTGGATATTCAGACAAACTGTTCTGTGTTGTAGGTTGGAAGTTATGTATTCGGAATAACCCGAGATCTCGGCGACTGAAAGGCCTCATAATCAGTTGAATGATCTCAGTTTTGTGTGAACAATTGTATTTGTTATTGTTATTAGTGTAAATTATGTAATCGTGTTCCTCCATTGTTTTCGTTTATTTCCCGTTTATTTTATTTGTAAACTGGAAGTTAGTGTAGCACTGCTGTTTGTTAGTTGTACTCAATCTCTTTGCAAACAATGACGGACATTTTTTATTATAGACATGTTTTGAATCATTGTTGGATAAACTAAATCACTCCAAATAAGTAATTTTACATTTTTGATGTATCAATTCAAATCAAAATTCTTCAATTATAACAAAATAATTGTTAATTTTCGACGTCGCTGCAGACCGTCGGTGTGTGCTACATTGACATTCGTACTCAACTCTGTACATCTTTAAGCATGCTCTACTAAGAGTCAGACTCAATTTTTATATAGTCTGGTCTTCCATACACATGCAAAACAGAACATAGACTGATTTTCTTATCCAAACGGTTGACTAAGATCAGTATTACCGAATCAGATTTGACAATCATTGAGAGTGACTCAGTCGATCATACTCGAAGTTGAAGAGCATTGGATCTTTTTTATTGCTTTTTTATCTTCTTGATTTAGTTCAACATTTGACCCTTATGGTGCTGGGACCGACTTCATGATCATGCAAATGGGTTAGATCCAGGCCAGCTGCCAAGTTGATTTGCGGTTGGCCTGTGACCTAACATGTTTGCTTCTCTGGAAATTTTTCCCTACCGCAATTAAGCAGATATTTAAGGTTTTGGAAAGTGGGCAACACAGACATCTCAACATCTAAAATTACTCAGCATTCTAAGTTTTAGACATAGCGACAATTCTTATTTCAAACTACGTATAACCATCGTGCCTGGATTTGAACTTTTCGGTTGTTTTTTTCTTCCATTTTTGATGTTCAAAGAGGTAATTTCATCATTGTTTTCAAAGTTTTAGAATTGCCATACAAATACTCATCAATGAATCATGTTTTTATCACGCGTCATAAATATGTATTATATGATTATGAATATTAAATGACAAAGAAATCTTGCCGCCTTCCTCTAAGATTCTGCCATGTCTAAACCACAGGTGTTTGAAACAATATTCGATGATATTCCAATATTTTCACCATATAGTAATAGTGCATAAATTGGAATATTATCGGAGATTGTTTCAAGCATCTGTGATTTAAACTAGATTGATCTTATGCATTACCTTTACATTTGATAATGTGAATGCTGCAATATGAAAGCAGCAGCAAAACTATATGGTTAGCTAAAAGTGAATTGACTTATGATATGAAAACGTGATGAGCCTTTTCTTCTGTTTGAAACAGTTTTTTTTTAAAGATAGTTCATCTTTGGAAATGGTTTAATATGTACATACGTGCTAATTTTCAAAAATAATATACCGAGTTATTTAACAGAAAGCATGGCATGCCAGTCATGTGTGTTTAAAGTCGACTCCTCCGGGTTTTGGAATATCCGTGTGCTTTCTTTCTTTTCTTGTCTTGCCAAGTGCGTTATTTCGTCGTTTCAAATCTTTGTGATCTCGTACTTATTACCTTACTGTCATTCTTTCCTCCTTGTTTATGTTCTCAATTTGACTTCTATTTTCACATTGATGATACTTGATTGCTGTTTGTTAAAGCCAAATATGACATTTATTTATTTTGACAAAATAAGTTCCTTTGGACCAAATCTTGCAGAGTAATTTTAGCGTCTCGAGGGTTCAGTGCATTACTATAGTAAGTGCTTCATGTTCTTGACCCACTTACCATAGTCTTGCATTGAATCCTTGATTTATAATCACATTTTTAGAAATTGAAGATTACAGTGCATGTTTTTTAGCGATTTCATTTCATTGATTCTTTGTTTGGATTTTGACATTGTGTTCAATCATCAGCTTTGATTTGTCTTTTTATCATAAATCGTATTTTCATTGTGGAAAACCAGTAGCTTTTTTGGTTTTTCTTTTCCATGGAATATAAATACATTCAATTTTGATACAATTTTTAATTGTCCCCCATTTACTTATTTTGCTATGTAAATTGTCACTTTTATTTGAAATTGTATCAACGTGCTCTAGATGTAAAAAGGAATTCATCTCAAATCGTGATTTGAATTTTTAAGAAGAACATCCACAATCCGCCATTTTGAAACTCATCCTTTCGTCAGATTATTTCGTTCGTCCTCAGTTTACACCGGTCGGGGTCGGAACTATTCGGTGTAAAGCGAATAGTTCCGACCAAGACCGATGTATACCGAGAAAAGAAGTAATCCGACGACGTTGAGTAATTCAAAATGGCGTAATTTGGGTATTCTTCCTTGAGACGAGGCGTTACTGTTTATTGGGAACGTTGTCTTGGATCGGGTTTTCACTTACAAACATCGTAATATTGACTCGGAACTCACTGTTTTCTGCTCTCATTAGAATCGCCTCATCGAGACAAGTTCAATTATAACAGATAACACAAAGTTTGGTAATTATTTTGTAAAAGATCCAGATAACAATGTCTTAGTCCCCGAATTTGACAGGTAATTATTTTGTACATTATTGGTGCGTAATCATTCATTTGATCTCATAGAGTTTACTTGTATCTATTGTATGTATGTCACACAGTAAAGTCCACACGAAAACCATCTCAGAAATGAGACCGCTTCCAAAAAAGGAAAATAATTGTCAAAATGAAATAAACGAACTTTTGATGTTTGAACGTTTTAAAAATAGAGATTTTGAGTCCCAAACCAAGAAAAGCCCGGTTAACCCTTTACCAAACGCCAAATTTTCGACTGTCCCAAATTGAAAGAGTTTGCAAGCAACATTTTCAAATGTGATGCATTAAATAAAGAATGCTCTGATAGGGCAAAAATACATTGTGGGAAAAGGAGAAATGCTCGTTTAGAGCAATTTCGCCTTTTCCCACAATGTTCTCCAGAGTCGTCGGCAACAAACTGGTCAAATATCGTCAGTGTTTGGTAATGGGTTAATGGCAGATGGTATTCCTTCTCTAGATGTTAGAATGGTCTTTTTGTGGGGTTTACTGTATCATAAGGCATATTAAAAAGACGAAACGTTACATGTGTTTATGTATATATATTATTTTGTACACGGTAATCTGGCCAACTGGCTACGATTCCCCATTCTCTCGAATCGTGTTCTGTTCTTCAATGATATTTTTTTTATTCGTTAAATTATGAGTCAGTTTTGCTTTGGTTCATTTGGGTATTATATGGACATTAATATCGTTTTGACTCGAGGGTTTTTGACAAATCTTGTTTTTTGCTCTCTATATATATTTTTGAATGGTACCATGTAATACTGTTTTGCCCTCGAAATTATATGTTTGATTGGTGCAGATCAGAACTACCTGATGCTTAAAGCTAAGTTTCTCGTAATGGAATTGTCGAATGATATAATGTATTGCAGAGCAAGAATATCCACACATAAAAGAGAACATACATGCAATATGCAATTTATTCACTTTTATACCATACTGTTTTCGGTGAAATATTAACTAGGACATAGCTGTATAAGTTGTAAACGTATACAGTGTATCACTTTGGCAGAACTTGTAAAGCAACCAGATGAAGTTTGGTTTTCTCGATTGATGCTCAGGGGATTTTGAAATATTGAACTGTAACTTCGGTGGCATTTCGTTTCTGTAGGTCACATCGAGGGTTCAATGCAATACTATGGTAAGTGCTTCATGTTTATGAAGCACTTACTATAGTCTTGCATTGAACCCTCGAGTCTAGTCTGAAAGATTTAATTTGTTAAAAGTAGATCCACCTTCGACCTTTCCCAAACGCCCTGACATCATGACGTTTCAAATGTGCTAAAGACATTTTGTTTTGGGAAAGGTTACCGTTAAATTAGAAAAATGTTTCTGTGAGTAATTTCTACATTTCCATTAGTCATTGATATCATGCCAAGGGAATGCCGTTTGATTTATTTCGAGAGTTTAGGTTTGACCTCCAAATTTATTTCAATTTTGAACGGTCAGATATATATCGTTTGGAAACGATTCAAAATTCTCAGATCTAATGTTCTTGCTTAGCCAGACGTTAGATAATTTCCACATTTAAGAATATACGACTGGTCGTATAGCAGACGACAAACAGATGATGAAAGGCATATTCGTTCTCTAAATCGTATGGTAAAAACCGTGCTTACAGAAGGATTTTTTCGAGGGTTCAATGCATTACTATAGTAAGTGCTTCATGCTTATGAAGCACTTACTATAGTCTTGCATTGCACCCTTGATTTGATCATTTAAAGAAATTCATCATTTTGTCACAGTGGTTTCCTAAATAAAAAATCCAAAATTTGGCATCTGGTAAAGGGTGTAACATATGTATGTCAACTAGGATCAAAGTGTGTCGCGACGTTGATAATGTCGACATTAAAAATGTCGTACGAAGGTCACAAAAAATTAATTGACGCAATCTTTGTAGTGTCCATGTACCGATCCAAAATGTTAGAAATCCATTTATTATAGAACATTGGTACACTGCATTGGTTCAAGAAAGTGCTTGTTTCTTTTGCCACCTCTGTCATTTGGTTTGATTGACCCGTATTTTTACAACTCCCAATTACGAAGAATGTATTGTTATTATGTTTGTGAAAGGCATTTGAAACATAAAAGGTTATTCTTTCATTAACCCTTTTGTTTTCTGTTTTTATCAACGTTCGTGGTCCATGAGAGATGTACTTTGACCTGTATTATACGTTCACTTAACGAATCAATATCCAATTTCATGATCTGTTATAAATATATAATGGAATGGATATAGGTCCTACGTGACCCAGTGATAAAGATGGAGGACCTGTCTTAAACTCCAGGCCCAACCGGTACCAAAAGTTTAGCGATAGTGTCCTTTGGTATCCCTTGTTTTACAACATTGACCTTTGGTACCACTGATTTTGCGATAGTGGCCTTTGGTTTCTATAGTTTTGTAACATTGGCCTTTGGTACCAATGGTTTTGCAACATCGACCTTTGGTGCCACTGATTTTGCGATAGTGGCCTTTGGTTTCTATGGTTTTGTAACATCGACCTTTGGTGCCACTGGCTTTGCAACATTGGCCTTTGCTACCTATGGCTTTGCAACAATGGCCTCTGGTACCGCTGGCTTTTGCAAAAATGTCCTTTGGTACCACTAGTTTTGCAAGAGTATCTTTGGTACCGCTGGTTTTGCAAGTTGAACCTTTAGTGCCACTGTTTTTTTAATAGTGTCCTTTGGCTCCGCTAGTTTTGCGGAAGTGGCCTTTGGACCAAATATTAATATGGCAACCGAAATTTGTGGAAAATCCCGTAACTATATCAGAGATTACTTTGGTAGAAGGATAAACTTATGATAATAATGAGCACACTCTCCCGCTCTGGCATAATATTTAAATTCCGAATCACTTAAACACAAAGTTTTGACCCTTAAGCAATGTGACTACATACAAAGGGTGTTATGATCCATGATCTGCCGGTTCTTTCAATATTTGGAGATTCAATAAACCATGAATGTGACTGCGAAACATGTTTATTTCCGAATGAAGAAGTATAACTTACTCGTTTAATAAGATACCCGTATTGATATATGTCGACATCTAATACCATTTTCCCTTCGTATAAGAATGTGTGATTGGTCGAAAATGAAGGCAAAAACGGACCACAAACAATATGAACGAAATATTTTATACGATATTGGTTAGAAAGCATGGTTATTTAAGGAGAAATTGCGTTTCACAAGCAACGAAATAGTTCATACGATATTTGTAAGAAACCATTGTGACTTAAGGAGAAAGTGCTTGTCACAAGCAATTTCTCCTTGAGTCACGATTGTTTTTTTTTTTTCATTTTTGAGAATTTCGCTGCATGTCCGTAAAAGCCTGGAGTAAGGGATGCAAATTCTGATTCAAATTGGGGACATATAAATAATATGTACGCATATGTAAACCAATCCGGAACCAAACAGTTTACCTTATCACAACCCCCTGTTCTCTGATAGATCGGCTTGCGTGAAGTCTAGATCCAGACTAACCACGAAACGAAGCCGAATAAGTATGACTCACGGTTTGCGGTTTTCCTCCACATTATCACGCCAGATGTTTTTGAGCCTGGCTTTCTCTCTTTACCTCATAAAACGACCGCGTTAAACAGATACGTATTAACTGTTAACTAACCCTTGGTTTAGTTTATTTACTTGCGCCAGTAAAACGCGTCTAGGTTAAGGTCAAATACCCATAATCCGTGATTTTGAAATTTATTCTTTCGTCGGATTTCTTCGGTCGTTCCCGGTATACCTCGGTTTCGGCCAGAACTATTCGCATTTCATCGAATAGTTCTGGACCCCGACCGAGGTGAACCGAGTACGACCGAAGTAATCCGAAGATAGAATGAGTTTCGAAATGGCGGATTATGGGTATTCTTCCTTAAGTATGGAGTCTTCCTCCATCATTAAGAGTCAGGCATCGCAACATAATCAAAATAATGTTGACACGATGTAAAAACGATATAAACAAAGCGTCTAGGTTTTTATTACCTGCTTCTATCCGAGGACGGTGAATCAGCATAATTGAATCATTTTAATGTTAATTAAACGATTTTTTATATTCGTGTTTATAGTTGCAGGGAGTTTTGATAAGCACAAACCCGGTAAAGCTGAGATTAATTTTTTCTCATTTGATGAAACATTCGCTATTACATAAGGAAGTCATCTATTAATTATTTTCACGACGTTTCAACACATCTTAACACAGCATGCAAAAGACGGAACAAGAAACCACTATGACAAAATGTGACCGAGCAAGTTCACCTTTTCTCACAGTGGCTTCTATGCAATATCACAATAAAAACACATTTTTTCACAATTTGCGTTTGTCGCATGACGTTGCCTTCAATTTGAGTCAGCACCACAATCGTGTTATGATCTAATAAAAACGAGCTTTTTTAGCATAAGCCCTCCTCCACCTGTATTATAGGTATTTTCTTTTTATCGTTCTTTTTTTTATCTGACACTTGGGAGACGGAAAGCTGCTCTATAGGGAAACTTTACGCCAGTTCTCATAAGCCAACGAACCACTTAACCCCTTAACCAAACGCCAGTTTTTCCACCGTCCCTAATTGAAAGAGTTTTCAAACTTAATTTCATACAGTAATGAAATTGAAGCATAATCTTCTGATAGGGCAAAAACCTTGTGGGAAAAAGAGAAATTGCTCGTCACGAGCAATTTCTTTTTCCCCACAATGTTTTCAAGAGTCGTCTGCATCAAACTGGTCAAATGTCGTTTTTGTTTGGTAAAGGGTTAAGAAGTTTATATACGATCTACATACGAATGAAATTGATTAACCCATTTGTTAATCATCTAGCAATTTATAAGTGCACGCTGGGGTAATAATGAAGTGGTTGTTCTGGGGTCTTGCGTGGTCCAGTGGTTAAGGTGGCAGACTTATAATTCGGGGGTTCCGGGTATGAGTTCCACCTACTTTGCAAGTCACTTCAGAGCCATAGCCTAGAACTGGTGGATTCAGAAAAGCCATTATAAAACTGAACACTTGTTGATATGGTGATATGCATCGTACAAGATAGGGGTAATTCTGAAGTACGACTTAAGAAAGTTTCCTTTATGTAAAATTAAGAATAAAACAATGTAGAAATACAAACATTTGCTCCAATAGAAACCTTTTTTTTTGACACCGGCTCATATGAGATTTTGATAATCCGAAACCGAGTCATACCTTGGTATCCCGTTGGGGTTAGCACGTACTGGATGTTTAGAACCTTACTTGTCCAAATCGCCTGTTTTGTAGAGTCACGGCGCCAATTGAGACTTAGTCCTATAATGGTTCACATGTACTCTTCTCACAGCACTTTTGCTGTTTAGACGCTGAAATCGTGCGTTATTATCCGGGAGCCTTTGGACATCTGCCCTCGTATCAAGGAACCATTTCACATGTTCTTTGTTAAGCTCTGACCTTATCAACATGTAACATCCCGAAGTAAATGCTCTACAGTACATACACTTTGAAGTGCTTATTGGTTTGTAAAAAACGATGTATGAAACATTGTGACAGTAATACAATATTGACTCGTGATAAGTTCATATTTTGGCATAAGTATTTTGAGTTCGATAAGTTCAATGATAAATTATGTAGCTTTTCATGGTCGACTTTAAAAGAAAAAGATCTGTTCAAAGTCCTCTGTAGCAACTGGAGGAAATTGGCAACCAATGTTCTACCTCTAATATTGTTATAGGCTATCAGGCCGTTAATAATTTCGATGGAATTGTATTTTGTTGCTGATAAGAATTCAAATAACCGGCAGATGACAAAAACATAAAGTTTGAAAGATATCATATGATTTGTACCTTTTGCTACAAATCATCGTGATTAACTTCGTATTTCTCGTTACAAGCATAACGTCATATTTTTCACAATGGTCTCTTGAGTTTTCTGAAAAAAATGCGTTTAAGATGGTCATTTTCATGCTATGACTTAAATAAGGGCATACGCTGAATGTTGCTTTTAGTGAAAAGTCCGCATGTATTATTCGTAATGATTCCAAAAGTTGTAAGTGTAAACTGGGATTTTACCAGAAGCCATCCCAAGGGGGAAACAGATAGACTCGAACATGTGATAACTATGATTACAAACAACATCTACGTACCAGAGTACCGTTTTACTAAACAGTTTACGCTTAAGATTTGCGTAAGTCTAAAGCAACAATTCCTCTTATTTCAATATTGGGCTAAGCAACGAGACGCTTCCAATGACGTGTCACATTGCGATATTGTACTTTCATTGAAGATACTACCCATGTAAATCAGTTATGAGTTAAGCAAATATTTTCCGTAAGTTGCTTTGTAAAACGGTACCCTGCTTCTTAAGAGTGCTGCGATCAACGGTTCCTAATTGCAATGTGACCCAATTAGAGCTATTTGAGAGTGCTTCCTTATTTCATGGGAAAATGTAAAAAAAAAAAAAACACATTTACTTAAAAATGCTATGTTGAAGCTTGCATGTATATGTGATCTAAGTGGGTTTGATTAAAATAAACACAGTGTGACTCAAAATAAGCCGTTTTTTTTCATTTCTCTACCAACTTTAAACGTTTCAAAAATATATTACTGCGTTTCTTTGTTTCGCAAAGGTATATCTTTTTGTACGTGCTACTCTGACAGCCTCATAAAAAAGCCATATAACCGCTAAACGTTATTGCTTAATTCTGAGAATATTTTGTTTTATCAGACTGAACGATCTATTAAACCCTTTTCCAGAAAAGCTCAACACTCAACGTATTTAAACGCTAATGTTCTGGAAACATTGGAAAGATTAACAACTAACAAAAGTTTAACTAGTTACGAATATAACTGTGCCTGAATAGTCGAACTAATGCGTACTTAAAACATTGTGAATATAGCACATATTTTCTATATGTCTAGCAAAAGAACATGCTCTACCCACCTTCTTGTGTCTTATCAACAGCTACTTTAGGTACAAAGGGTAATTGAAAACAACGACTTTAGTATGGCCTACATTATTGCACCTGCAGAGGGAGTCTTTCAGCTAAACCATCATGACAAAATGGGCAATTTCATATTTGTCATTTGTTTAGTTTAGTTTAGATTCATTACCCGACACAGGTCCCATATGGGTCCTCTTCGTCAGGGCCGTTTCCTGCATTTTTCAGTCATAATGGTTCTTATCCAATACTTCATACAAAGATTTTTCTTCAGCTTAACAGCTATCGCTTGATGATGCTTTTTAGATTCATTTGGATGAGCCTGACAATTGGGAGAGGGTGAATGGGATATTGAATAATATTTCCTAATAAAGCTTCCTCCTATTTATAAATCTCTTAACCCATTACTAAACAATAACGACATTTGACCCGTTTGTCGCAGACGACTCTGGAAAACGTTGTGAGAAAAGGAGAAATTGCTCCTTATGAGCAATTTCTCCTTTTCCCACAATGTTTTCTGCCCTATCAGAAGATTATTTTTCAATTTCATCACATTTTGAAATGTCGTCTGCAAACCCTTTCAAATTGGGACACTCGAAAATTTGGCGTTTGGTAAAGGGTTAAAACAACGTTTGATAGAAAAAGATGTTTTTATGAGGGTTGGTGCAGTTGAATTGTGTATATCATGCTTATAATTCTAAAATCAATTCTTTTTATTTTCCAATATTTTGTCACAGCAGCCAGTGTCTTCAATAACAACCAGTGATTCAGACTACCTTCGATTATTCGTGTTTGCTTATATCCTTTAAATAATTAAAAGGCGTTGGCATTTCTTGGTAAAACATTTCCCATCCTGTGCAAGATATTCAAATGATAAGTAGTCTTGACCTTTCTAGTGTCGAAAACGACCACAAAATGTTTGCTCCATACGCACATTGCTGCAATGAAAAAAAGAAAAATAAGCATCAACATTCACTAAACACTACACGTCATAACAAACTTTTTGACGGATCCAAATTGATATCAACATCAGACGATCGTTTATCAAATTTTTCCATTTTCTCATGATTGAGTTAAGAAACCGCCTTGACAAATAGAGAAATTGCTCGTCATAAGCATTTTCTGTTCTACAACATTGGCTTATTGTTTCTTCTCTTTTGTTTTTCGTTTAAACAACTAATTGTGCTGCGATGCTTTATATCTTTTATAATACGGTGTATGGAATAAGAAATAAGTTCTGAATCAAACTTTTGTTAAACCACTTTGTTCCAGACGACTTAGAAAACATTGTTGGAAAAGGAGAAATTGCTCGTGACGAGCAATTTCTCCTTTTCCCACAATGTTTTCTGCCCTATCATAAGATTATTTCCCAATTTTAACACCTTTTGAAATGTCGTCTGCAAACTCTTCCAATTTGGCCCAGTCGAAAATTTGGCGTTTGGTAAAGGGTTGATATTGATACACAGTCTCGTTTAGTCTTCATGATTTCTACGTAATATATTAGATACCTGTTTCGTTTAGAACATTTTGGTTGTTTGCTTCTCCTTTCAATTTGGACCAGTCAAATATACTTATATGAGAAAATGGATTATTTTGACGAAAACGTTTAAAAATTGGCATCTTATTGAACGACCAACATTTTGAACTGGTTATAAACACGCGTTTCATTATCCCACTCTCGTAGTCACATGAACGGTTTTTGTCTTCAATGTTACGCACAGGAATACTTGTTCTATGTTACTCAATGGAACAGCAAATTCCATAAATCTGACTTCCACAACGATTTCAAAATATCGTTTGAATGGAATGTTTTGAAAAAGGTTAAAGTGTGGTATTTCAGATTATCTTGAATCAAACAGAGTTGTTACATTTAGCATGACATAACTATTTCGAAAAAAAAATGCTTTATTACATTATATGTAACATACCTTTTATATCTTATCATAATGTGTTCTCCAAATAGTTTAAGGGAATCACGCTCATTTGACAGCTCAGTGAATTTCAAGAGCTTGTCGGCATTTCAATCACGACGATTAAACATAGGGTTATGCATGTAATCATTGTTCCATTTTTGTAAGGTCAGGCTTTTTTTCCCAAGATTGTTGGCTGTTTTATTGATGGTGTGCTATTTTTGGAGATGGCGGAATATTTCGAATGTTGTTTGGCTAATATAAAAAATATGTGGTTTATTTTTGATAAGTGGTGAGTTATTTTTGACTGAATGACGATAGTTTTTCGAGGTTCATCGTTGTTAATTGACACGCATGTTTATTATCTTTTCATCTTATCATTCATTTTTACAATTTACGTAAAGGGCATTATTCACGGAGAATTTGATAAACGGTATATGTTAAGATATGAAATTTGTTCGTGATACCATGTTCAGCCCGTCATTCAAAAGATAATACCTTTTCAATTAATCAGAAAATTAAAGCATTAAAAAGAAATTATAACAGGACGCCTTTATGAGCAATTACGCAATTGTTACAATATCTTTAAAATGATTGATGAATGGAAAAGTTATTCGATATGTTCCATATAATACTTAAAACATGTTCGACCGATGAAAGTCCAATATAGACTTATAAAAAAGTCTGTATAGGATGAAAGGTAAAAAAGGTTATTAATATCTTCTCAAATGCATCATTGATGTTATCGGTCTTCAAAGTTGTCAGATTCCACCACGATCTTTTTATTTTTATTTTCCTGACGAATTCACTTTACTTTGATGAATTCTATCGAAGTTCCTATACAGCATGTATCATGGAATTCCTTAGATCCTCATGTGTCTGTCAAATTATCATGAGTAATGCCTTTACGTTTGTGAAAGAAAATCATGTTTTTTCATGTCTATTACAACAATGTTCCTGTTGAAAACCCGAAAAGAAAATGTTTGAAAATATGTACAGAAAAAATGAATAAATGCAAATTTGAAACTATCCAAATGGTTTGTTTGTTATTTCATCCTTCACCCCCCCAAGAACGTTAAATATATCAAGTTAGAACCTTAGTTTGCTGGGTAGGTATCTTTTCCTACCCATGAAAGGCTTCGACTTTGGGCCATGTTTGTTAAAGCCACACTGAAGAGTACGAGTAGGCGAGGGTATATACAGATATATTCATGAGGCACAGCTACAGCACGCGAGAGAAGACTTATAACTAACACATACATACTACACTTCAAATCAATGCTGAAGTGGAAAAGCAGCCAATTGTTGGGGATAGAAAAGGTGGCATACGGTAGGGGACACTTCAGAAGCATGGATGTTTACGCCTAAGTCAAGAAACGACTTAAGTACTGTTGAAACGGCGAAAACCTCAATAAATGTAATCTTTGAACAAGATATCTTGCATGATGAAGAGAAAATAAAGAAATAGGGAAAAATTAAAAAAACAAACAAAAACCATTATCATATTGGATAGAAATTATCTTGACTTATTGTTGCAACCTTTTTCTGTCAGCTTAGTGTCTAAAGTCCTCTGCTTCAGGCGTTACAAAGTAATTTATGATTGCGTACTTGCTGTTTTGACTATGTATCATATTGAAGCAACAGATTAGACGAAAGTTCATTTACTTTACCTTCCTGTGTTCTCTACATGTACTAGACTTGTAAATAGTGTCTTGCGAAGGAATATACAGAGGGAATTGTCTTCCCCAAGGGATATCCACAATTGGTTCTTCAAATGGCCTAGTGGTAAGAGTTCGTGGTCTACATTCAGCGTAGCCACCAAACCGCATAGGTTCGATCCCTGATCTTTGAGACTGTCAGATCTGTATGAAAGTATGTTTCCTTTTTGTGGTCCGTTAGGCTTACAGTTAAACCGCGTCTCGTCTCTTCGCTTGGTTGATTTCGGAAATCAGTTGCTTTGAACGAGTGTTGTGCAGTAGTCGCGATTAGATACAATGGGTATGAATAATTGACCCAAACCCCGCAATTTATCTGATATATTGTTGAAATCGGAGTTAATCGCGCACCCAGTCAATCAATTTGGGCTCTTTTGGTCAAACATTTGAAGTTCCGATTTGTGATAATTTAGACCTCGCAAATAAATGATAATAATAAATATAACAAAAATGCGGCACTCTTCATGACTATGAAACATTATAAGCCATTATAAGCATTGATCACATGTATCGTCCTTCGATGCCAAAGAATCGAATTTGCTATATATACCACATACACGTTGAAATCATTGTAGGAAAGGAAATATTACTCAAATAAGAATGACAATCCTTCCAGATGAATATTAACCCATGTTTATTCCCATCGTAGTTGTACAGTGATGTCTCGTTAATACGAACATGTCCGTTCCCAACAAAATGTCCGGTTTACCGAATAATCCGGACTAATGAAGCAGAGCATGCTCTTATACACGTTAAGTCATAAAGGGTCTGTATGCACGTGTATACTTATAACCCTTTAGCAAACGCCAAATCGTCGACTTTCCCAAATTGAAAGAGTTTGCAGACAACATATCAAAACGTGATGAAATTCAAAGATAATCTTCTGATATGACAAAAAACATGTTTTCAAAAGTCGTCTGCAACAAACTGGTCAAATAATTTCGTTCCCTTACAATTTCGTTCGGATTGCGAGACATCCGGATTATCGGGGTCCGGATAAACGAGGCTTCACTGTAGTTTAATGATTTGTCTTTCCCTTCATAAGATTTTCTGACATTCAAAAATATATCCATTGATAACTAATCCGAGTTGCCATATTTATTCAGAATGCTTTACTCTCGCCTTTTCCAGCTAATCTGACCCATAAACTACGGCCTCGGTCGGGGACTTACTAAACATAGATATTTCTCATCAGCTAGGAATCTCCTCAATGGTTTATCGATCGTTCGTCCCCCGAGGCCTTCGTACCTGCTGCGAGTTTCCCAGACGATTACTTTTGCCGACATCAGTTGGTGTCCGCCCTTGTGACTTATGCATCCTTTTCCTTCATGCAGAAGACTTTTAAATTATCGACAACAGACGAATTGCATCGTCGTTGAAGCAGGCGACATATTGAAATATTGTGACGAAAGGGGAGTGCTCATTGCATTTTTCCAGAAGTTCATTTTTACCGCCACAAGTTGGTGATGACCCTTGTGACTTATGCGTCCACTTCCTTCATGCAGGCAATTCTTAACTAATTTGAGCAGACGAATTTCACCGTCTTTGAAGCCGGAGACATATTGAAGTATTGTGGCCAGTTTGCTCATTGCGATTTTCCAGACAATCTTTTCCCCAGCGACTTGTTGGTGCGGCATTGCCCATTTGATCTGCCGATGATTTCTATGTCGTTTGCTGCAGAACGATAGATATTGAAAACATTGTGACACATAAAGTAATCTGCTATTCCATCTTGTCATATTGTTTGGTTTGACTGTTAATGCATGAACAAATATGTCTGTTGTCTTTGGCCGACTTGATTGGTATTCGTACCGGCAAATGGTAATCACGTTCGCCGCAAAATCCCAACTTTATTAACCTGCTGCAGAAAGTATTTAAAATTATGTTTGGAAAATGCAGTTATGAATGTTCATTTGAGCCTTATCTCCCCTTTCTAACAATACTTTCTTAAATTATATATCTCGTCTGTAAAGTCTTTCAATTTGGGACGATGGCAAATGTGTCGTTCAGTAAAATATGATGTTGAGATTCGGAGCTAACTTTTTCTAGCTGGTCCCCGTAAAAGCCCAAAAGACGAACATTGTTTATCCTTCATAATAGTGAGTGATAAGCGTAATGTTTGGTTTTAACAGGAGCGATTTGGGTCATTGAAAGTTGCCAGAGAGTCGTCTGCATGCAAGCGCTTCGCATTATTGGCAAAATACTTAGCATGGCATTGTATTTGAAACGTGTTATAGGGCCCTACATTTGCTGAATCGTTCTTTGGAAATTTGGACTCGAACCAGGTCAGAAAATGATTCTCTGCGGTTAATAAAAAAAAATCTTTCATTTGAATGAACTTGTTTCATCCTTTCTCTCATCGGTACAATTGATCAAATCGACATAAAGAGATTTTACAAAGTTTTTTGACCAAAGAGAGTATTAGTTGTGAGAAACATTTTACATACGGGTAACAATGAATTCTTCTCAAGTTATGCTAATCGTTTCCTTTCGATGTCAATTTGGATCAGTCAAAATACATCACATGGTATATGGCCTTCTGCTGCCCATAGGAATTCAAAAAGTCGCATGTTTAAAAACCACCATCTTATTCGATTTCAAAATGGATGAGTCATATTTCATTTAAGTGAATGCATGCGACACTTGTCTTTTTTATATCATCTAATCAATGCATTGCCTTTAAGAAACTAACCATTAGAGAAAAATGAAAAAAAGCGACTTAGACATTAAACTTAACAACAATTTTAACGCCATAATGGTTAAGTTTATTTTTTTTTCTTACTTGTCTTGGTGTCAGATGCACGACGAGAGTAAATATGTAATTTTATTACATTCCTGACAGTCATAAACCCGATATCTCCTGTGAGTGAGAACCCGTTGTAAAGTTTTCGAATCGGAGATAAATTAAGTCAGTCGAACATGGCAAGTGAAATACCTCATACGCACAGCTAAACGTTTCATTGGAAAATGCTACAAAAACGAATTAACTCCTAGAAATGTAAGTAATAGGATATTCCATCGCACATCTGTGACGACTGTGTAACAATGCACTAGTACATCATTCCCCTTTCTTCACTTATGTGCGATTGAAAATTCCTCATATTTCCATAACTTACGTTATATCCTCTTTCATTCTGCAACCAGTCTAAAGGTTTAATATGGCATTAAGGATAAGCAGACGAACGTTTGATGTTGGATCATCGCGTGACAAGCGGGAACCAGACTAAACCACTGCGCCGCGTACCTGTTAATCACCAGCAATGGAGGTTAATTAACGAAAAGGAAATATTTGATATTTACACCAATCACCCACTTAATCTCTGCGTTCATTACATGTGTGGCATTCCTCGAATTCCTTTTCTTTCTATATCTGGGAAAACGGGACAATGTCGTGCTGTTTTAACCATAAATACGTAAATACCTTTTCCGAGGTTCCTGGGACAGAGGATCTCAGAAACCTTTGTATCTTATGTTTTAAGAGCGAACTTCTCTGTCAGATTGTTTGGATTGAGATAATGCAATAATACTTATATTGTCTAAATTCCATTTTGTCGACTACTAGCATTTTTTATTCAAACACTTATGTCCACTCAACGATATATAAGAAGCCGTGCTAGTATCTCAAACTACTTTTGGTAATACCAGAGGCATACTGTAAATAGATTATCTATGTCTTATGTTATACACACAATTTATCCATTTCCAATAATAATTCGTAGAGTACATGGATAAGAAGTTGACATAGAATTTTAGATATATTTTTTGGCATCAAACACATTCCTCCAGAGTGCAGTTTTATTGCATTCCATTTCTGTTACTCTTTCCTTGATGCCTTTATTTTGGTGTGCTGGTCCGTTTATTCGTCCATGAATTAGTGATGACAAGAGGTCGTTACAGAACCATTTACCCGAATTGTTAATCCTCTACACACATTCCTTAAATCAGTACATTCGGTTGTGTTAGAATACCCATAATCCGCCATTTTGAAACGCTTTCTTTCGTCGGATTACGTCTTTCGTTTACGGTATAAATCGATCGGGCAGGAACTTTTCTGTTTGATACTTATAGTTCCTGCTCAGACCAATGTATACCAGGAAGACCGGAGTTATCCGACGAAGAACATGTTTCAAAATGGCGGAGATGTCGTCGTCCAATTAAAGAGAGCATCCAGGCGATACATCTATACTTAGAGTTCCGTTCCTTTTCGATCCACCTCGATTGTTGATGGAAAAGAAAATGGAACTCTTGGTAGAGAATTGTTGTCATAATTCTCAATGGTACCAGACCATCAATGTCTGAAGTAACGATAATCACTCTCGTTCAGATTTAGAGGCTATGTGTTATTGAGACAACTACACACTGACTTCAATTTAACAAGCACCTGCCGAAAACACAAATTATTCACATATTTATTGGTGAGAATACTTTGCAAAATGATCTTCTTCTCCGACTCTCTTTGTATATAAGGATGCGAGTCCAAACCTTGATGAATTGATAACAAATGCCAAAAATTCAATGCTTTGCGAAACCTTCCTTCGCGACGCTCTTGGTAGCGGATTATGTGATCTTAAACTGGATTCTAAGTGGTATGGAAATATTGTTATTGAACCATGTGACATGAATATGAGCTAACTGTTCGAGCGATTACATCCAAATGACGAAAAATGTTGAAACAGCGTTTACCACATACAATAAAACAATTAACTGCCAAACACCCTTCCCACTGGTTGGAGAGAATAGGTATTGGTAGGTAGTCATCGAACTGAAATCGAGGACAGTAACCGCTTCACAGTCGCGTTCATCGTGTTAGAATAAAATGTCAACATTGGCCAAAACCGAGAAAAAATAGAAAGTGATGTAGTGCATCAGCAGTAATTACATTTGGTAGTAATGCAAAAATCATGCTCAAAGTATACAGTTTCAAGAAATTGTCCTCATTAATGCTCTCCGATAACGCGAGTAACACGGACACAAAATGGCCGAACTGTGTTATGAATCTATCGACTTCCGGTTCCGGGTGGGAAATTGACAGGAAGGTCACGCTGTCACCCATAATTCTCTGTGACAGCCATTGTTTAGAACGGGAATTAACCTTCATCATGGTTTCGAATTTAATTCGTTCTCCAATTTTGCTTCGATTTTGTACGGTTGTTGCAAAATCTAATTATGAGTGATTGGTGTTCCTGTTTCAAAATAAAAGCGAGCATGTTATGAAAGGGACATGCTCGTATACAGTAAAAGTCCTTTATTGTCAACAATAACTATTTCTATAACAATGCTGGTCGGATCCGTTGCCGACTGCAATTAAAAACACTGTGGGGAAGGAGGAACATATTCTATATTCAATTACAATGTTATAAACTCTTATTATTTGTCAATTAGACTGAGTTAACAACAAAATGTCTTTCTGTAGAGAAGATAAACTAAAGCTGTTACAATCCACAAACCGAGCTATGTCGTATGGTGTATTCGTCGAAATGACTTAAAAATGTCGTCTACAGAAAAAAAGGTCACAAAGACGGAGGTCAAAAACAATGCAAGAGAAATTCTCTCGTTATTGTGTGGTTTAACGTTTAAGTAAATACCAGAGTTTCACAAAATAAAACAAAAAAAAAGTAAAATAATGAAAAATAAAGAAAAAAGATAAAGATCGCTCGCCAATGAATTCATAAACTTGTCTGCTGGAAAATCCCCCATAAAAATGAAGTCAATATTCCTGAAAGTTTTGGCGGGAAATGCTACCAAAAATCCGTCTGTAAGATATGGTGCTGTGATCCCTACTCAGTACTTAGTACTTAGGATATTAAGTTGTACAAAATAAGATTGCCTGTGTAAATTCATTCTCTTTTGACTCTGTTGTGAAAATGCTAAAACAAAGGCCAATCTTGGCGTAAAATGGTGAAAGATGTATCATTTTCACCCAAGCTTTAAATCCACTATGTTTTGACAATACCGTCTGCCACAGAAAGCAGCGAGACTGTAGGTCAGTAGGTGTCAGATAACCGTCTGTCAGATATGGTGCTATGGTTATGTAAATATTGTGAGTAGATATCGACAAAACGCTAGCAGACGGCGGTGACACTTCGCTTTGGACGCTCTACCAAACGACAAATTTCCGATACGCCCAAATCGTTGCAGACGACAAGTGAAATACAGTTGGAAGATTTTTGTTCAGCCGGTTGTATTATAATACTTGATCTAACGAATATATTGAATATTCTTTTCTGTGTCGTTTAAACTTGTTTGTTTCCTTGGTTTTTGTTTTTACACCGCATCAGTAATTTCCGCGTTGATAATTAAGACCTCCAAACTAGACTGTCCTTAATGACTGATCAGGCTATGCAGAGTCATAGGTATACAGTTCGTCAGTCGAAAGAATATATCTTTTGGAAATTCGTATCTAGCTATCCTGCAATTTGAACACGCAGACGAACAGGGATCTTGTGTGTTCAAGTGAAGTGCTTTAACAAATATGCCACGGAGGCCATTGGAAAGAAAGTGCTAAACTTACTGTTGTAGGTGAAACATTATAGGTGTAACATTGTGTAAGTGATAAAGCGATACATTTGAACAATAGTTTTAAATGTCATGTACTGTAAACTCCCGCATATGTCTGAAGAATCAGGTATAGTCATTTCCTTCACACTCTTTTTACTGTATTTTAAACATCAGCTGCAAACATATTATGCTTAATTAAAAATAAGCATTAATTAGTTCATATTGCAAACTGTTTTGACAAGGGGAGACACATTTCCAGTCAATTCAAACGAGCACTCTCTTGTGCCTGGGTTTAAAGCATAACTGTGACAGAACAAATCCTGCAGATTAGCATTTTCTTCAGCCAGCGTGACCCTCCTTCTTCCCCCGTTAAGAGAGCCGAAAATTGATGTGACTTACCCGGTTTAGTATCCAGGTACCAGGCATCGAGAGTGAATTCAATAAGCTTCAAGCTTCTGTCACACTAGATGTAATATAGATAAGTTGAAATTAATTACCAAGGACGGAGTTTGGACAGTCCTCGGTATAGACAAAAAAAAAAGGTTTGGAGACGTTTATTCAATTCAATGTACCGATCTGACAGTATACACAGTCAACCAGAAAACAACATGCACCTTTATCCAAAATATCGAGGAAACTAAATACGTTCCCCTCGAACAACAGTCACCCTACCATTGATACGGCAAGGAGTCAATTTCGACTGTATTTCAAACGACGCCTATAAAATCTTATCAGAATAGCCGCGTCGAGACGATTCTGACAAGTACCAACAATGTAGGTTTTAGAGAAGCCATCGAGAATTTAGCCAGATTCCCATCTTATATTGATTCTTTGCAATGCTTGTAGACAATTTGACCATTTCTAACTCGGATGATCCAAGCTGTACCTGTAGAATCAAATATCTACGTCTGCATCATTTGGGCCATGTCCCAAATTCGATCACCTTGTTTTACGACATCATACATAACGCTTTGTTTACGTGGACGCCCAGGCTAACAGATGCACGAAGTCGTCCTTTGTTAGTTGTCGTAAATCTCTCCGATCCGCGGCACTGTTTACAAGAAAAGACAAAAAAAGATTGGACATAAAAATTCTTTGAATCCTGGTCATAACAATGAAATAAACATGCATCGATTGACGTGAATCAGGCGAGATGTGGTGATGAATGGGAAATTCCCGGCATTCCTCAAATTCCCGTCTGCTTACATTTTCTCCATTTGGAACACCTTTGTCCCTTTTCCTAGAAAAAAAAAAATATTGACATGGAGTTTATACAATACATCCTTTTGAAACTGGTCGGTAGAAATTACTCAATTGAAACAAAATACTCTTACATATGCACGACATCAAAAGACCATAGCAGTATATAGTGCACAATTCATGTTAATTTGGAATTATTGTAAGAAATACCTTTTGTGTTTAATTAAGTGAACCACCTCAATAGTCACGCGCTTATTCCATTTTCAGGGTGTAGAATCTTTTCGATAGAAAAGAAACAAAACATTTTTAAGAACTAAATGGATGAACATTTTTGTTGTGTCTTGAATGCCTACCTCCCTAACGCTTTGTTGAATACATATCTGTCAATTAACTTACATATCCAAGGCAATCTTTCTTTTTTGATGGTGTTACAGACAGGGAAAGTGTTACCATGTTTCATGTATCGATCCACAGACATCAAAGTTACCCTTTTACCAAACACAACCTTGAGTTTCCATTTCTGCTGCCGAAGGTATTTGAAATAACTGAATCAAGTGAAAGCATTAGAGACTCATCACCAGGAAATAAATATCAAAGAGAATATTACATTTTTAATAGGTACTAATTACTAATTACAGTTTATATATTGCATTGGGAACCATAATTAAATACGTTTGATTGGGCAAATAACTGATCCATTGCTTTATCATCGTCGCTGTGGTTTGTTCAGAAATGGACCGAATCACGAATCCAACTGTCTGTTTAATGTTGTTGTTTTTATTGAAATATTGTAACAAAAAGAAATACTGTCTGCCAAAAGTACTTTAGTCTCTTTTATTATCAAAGTCTGTTTTTGTATATAAGCGTGTTTCCATCCGTGCTAGCCACTGAAGGTGTAACACGCGAGCTTTCAAGGTGGGTTAATGCTGCAAATAGAGTACATGTGATTTTCTTCATTGTGCAAATGCCTTTACGACTGACACATAAAGTAAGATTAGAATAAATTTGAAAGATTTTCTTTTTCAATAATGAAAGAGTTGTCGGACCAATTTCAATATTGATTGTGTAAAGAGACTTTTTCACAACCACATGGTTGTTTATGAAAACGGCTCAAATGATTGCTATGCCTCAAATGCTTCACACTGACAACAATTAAATTCCTCTTCACCACAATCACCGCAATCATGAGATTCACTTCAATTTGCATCAGAATCATATCAGAATGTAAAGTAGTGAGCGAGACATATGTAGTTGATGTCTCTTTACCGAAATATAGGGAATATTGCACATCCAATTGCAAGCGTCTACGAATTATACGGTGTTGTTTACAGATGTGGGGAAATCTGGTAGTTATAAATTGATTTCTTTAAAACTGTATAACAGCTTTGCTTTCATATGATACCCACTAATGAATAGTCATCGAAAGCAAAATTACACCGATTTTAATTCTTTAAATTGTGAAAACAGAGAATTAAAATGTACATTAACCCCAAAAGCGTGACGTCGCTTATGAGATCTATCGCATGCATACTGTGCATACTTGTATTAAATAAACGCTTCCTGAATTAATAATGCTTTCAATTGCTACTTTCGCTTTGATGTCAAACAACAATAGATAAAGTGTATTATTTTAACGAACGTTTAGAAACTGTACAAGGAGATCTCTTTAGCAACGGACTGGTATTAATTATGAAACTCCGTTATACTAACGGTACTTAGAGGTCGTAAATCAGAAGCCCATTGACCCATTACCAAACAATAACGACATTTTACCACTTTGTTGCAAACGACTTTGGAAAACACTGTGGGAAAATGAGGAATTGCTCGTGACGAGCAATATCTCCTTTTCCCACAATGTTTTCTACTCTATCAAAAGATTACTTTCCAATTTTATCACATTTTGAAATGTCGTCTACAATCTCTTTCAATTTGGGACGGTGAAGAATTTGGCGTTTGGTAAAAGGTTAAACTAACGGTACTTGGAGGTCGTAAATCAGAAACCCATTAAAACGTGGAAACCCTTGATATCAATTAAACAGCCAACTGCCTAATTGACCGCTGCACAGATCGTTTCATTGACCACGCCCCTTTATAACTGCAACATGCGTCCCACACTCGGGGGGTCTAAGGAATACTAGAACTATGAGGATTTATGCACCTACACAAAGTGTTGTACCAGATCAAATTTCTGCAAACATCGATCAGGCTAATAACAATTTCTACTTTTTGAATTCGAAATCACACTAAAAGCGTTTACGCATATATTCGTTAAATCGTCTTTGAGACCTCTTAAAGACGACATCATATCCGATTTTCGAAAAAAACAACAACACAGCCTACCTAAAGTCGGATGTGTTGTCTCTATGTATTCCAAAACGTCCTCTAAAACAATGGTTGTTAAATTAGCATACTCGTTCACTATATAGTCAAACTTGTGTTAAGAGGCCAGCCTATGGAACTGGGATAGTTGGCTGTTTAAGACAGGTTGGCTGCTTAACACAAATTGGTGTACACTATAAATCCAACAATGGGACTTTATGAATTGGTTGTTTAAGGCAGGTTGGCTGCTTAAAGGGATGGCTGCTTAACACAAGTTGGGCTTTATTGACCAACCTCGAATTACTTGCTGGGTTCGTATTGAGAGAGGTTTCGTTCTGATACATATGCTTTTATCCCACAGTCCCATGTAACATACAGTATTTAGATTGACTTCTTGATCAAATTCCCAAACATTTAAAAAAGATTAGAAAACTGTACGAATCAAAACTATAACGATCGACTGGGGAATAATGTCTGAGTTGGTATTGATAGAGGTATGGGTTGGTAACTAATGCTTTTTTTTATCCCACAGTTCCATGTAACATACTGTGTTTAGTAGGTCTTCTCAATCAGATTCTTAAAGCGTATAGAATCAAATTAGAAATCGTACGAACCAAGACTAAATTGATCAACATGGAGATCGTTTTCTGAGTCAATTAAGGGTTTCCTTTGGTTACCAATGCGTTTATCCCACAGTTTCGTGTAATATAAAATTGTCTTAAGTACGTCTTCTTGTTCGGATTACCAAAAAGATTCTTAAAACCTGTAAACAGTTCTTAAAAATCCAAGACTATAACGATCAGGTAGGGTATAAATTATGTACTGGTAGAGGTTTCGTTTGGTTACCAACACGTTTATCCTACAGTTGTTGCACCAATTTTTCCTGTTTAACACGGTTGCAGCAGACGACCCGAGAAACAATTGAGACGAGCAATTTCTTCTTTTGTCACAATAGTTTCTATCCAATATTACATATAAAACGTCATTAATCATACATTCCAAATGTCGTCTGCTATTGCTGCTCTCAAATAGCAGCGCTAAAATATGCATGGGAGAGAAGGTTTAGACTTTAACCTTTATAGTACTGGAACCGACTTCATGCTGATGAAAACAGGTAAAATCTAGACCAGCCTCCAAGTAAATCGGAGATATTTGAGGTTTTGGAAAGCAGACGATACACATATCTTTATTGTAGCGAAATGCCCAGCCTTCTTAGGGCTACAGACAGAAGGTGGTTAAGTGTTACCTATCGAGATTAAAGGGTTATTGATTGACGGACAACCATCAATGTGTAGTGTATTTCAAAGTGAGCCGATCAGAAACAAATCTGTTTTCACTTTGAATGACAGGTAGTATTCGTTTGGCGATTCTTGGTACAATTTATTAACCGACAAGCTTAATCTATACGCGTACAGTGCTAATCTAGAGTCAGTATAGTCCGAGTGATCGAGACGTATATATTTCATTTTACACACAGTTTCAGCTTGGATGATTCGAGTTAGGATCAGTATGCAGTAGTAATGTTTCGGACCTATAGAAACCGGGAGATGATGGCGTCCATTTTAATCGATATATCTTTTGAAACAAGTCTCTCAAATGGGATGTCAAAATTTCAGGATTAGCCATTGCCGATTATTCTTAATGATTTAGTTTGGTACAATGATTTAGTGTGGTACAATGATTTAGTGTGGTACAATGTAACAAAGTCTTAAAATATATCGCATAGTAATCTATTCATACATTGTAATCAATGATCAATAGGGAGAAACGATTTTAACATTTGCAAAGTCCTGGGAACAACAAGAGCTCACAGACAAAGTTTCGATTGTAAGTCAAACTCCCATGGAAACTTGATCAGACGGCGCGAGCGCAATAAAGTTTAATATACCATGGTGATTTTATTGACTCATCAATACTTACGAATCAAACGCGCGCTCTTTGGGCCTAGGAAAAACGCCCTTTGATAAGCTTTGATAACTCGTCTTGTATCCGTGTTTATTACGCTTGTCCGGATATCAAAGCCGAGATTTCCAACTCGTGTTTGAGTGCATGACGGCACGGAAACAGCCGGAAGTCGGCATAAATACTGGTTCCGGTGCGCTTTGAGGTAAATTAAATCTTTACTTTTCAGAGTTAGATTCCCGGAAACGGTAGACGATAGCCATATATTCTAGCGGGTATGTATGGGCCAGGATCCTAGACCACATATAGTCTTGCATACCATTGTATTGCGCATGTGACTGGAAAGAACGTTGTCTCATGATCTTCTCTTTCACGGTTATCCCTTTTCTTTATAACAAATCGATAAACATTATATATGGCCTACTTTAAATTTGATCATTTTACCAGAACTAATCATGAAATCATTGAATGTTCATCAAAATGGCTTAATGTCTTTTTTTTTTATCTAATAAACTACATTCTTTTGTCGAATTAGTCCGCTTGTTCTTCATATACAGCATTCGTATCGGAACTATTGGCAACGGGCAAAGATAAGCAATTTCTTCTTACTGAACCATTTAAAAATGTTTGAGTCCTTATACAAAGTGAAAATTCAACATAACGAGTCAAGTTGCCTTCGACTGACAACGACTTTTTCATTCTTTAGTTTGAACTTATCAATTTAACACCGTTTGTGACGGAAGCTTGAAGCTAACAGTTCCGACACAGGCCGATGGATACCAAGAACAAACGAAGTAATCCTACGAAGTTAAGAAATTGAAAACGGCGGATAAGGGGTACTCTACCTTTACAAGGTTTACCTCTTTGTATGAATGTGGCTTCTAAAGCTATCGGTCATTACCTGAAATTCTCTTTTGTTGGACAATGGCAAGTGGCAAGTGGTAGCATACACAACCATTTGTGTAAACAAGACTTATGAATTCGAAACATTGGTAGTCTTTTTTTTTAATATAAATTGAATTTTAGTTCTTACCAATATAGTGCTGGAAACGACTTCATACTTATGTAAACAGGTTAGATCCAGACCACCCGCCAAATAAATTGGCGACTGGCCTGTGATCTAACATGATTGCTACTCTAAGTCTCTTTCCTCTTCAAAATTAAGCAAATTTATGTAGGATACGGAAAGCAGATAAAACCAAAATATATTCGAGAAAATTACCCAGCATTTTAAGGTTTAAATACCGAGTGTTCGCGAGTTTGTATTAAACTGTACCTGACTTGATTTTCGGTCACACTTTTCAGGATTATTCATAATTGATACTTACAAAACAAACACAAAGATGGGGCGGAACAAGACATTCTCACAAGTCAATTATTTTCTAGATAGCCAGATGTCGACGACATAATGATTACGAACCACCACCACTTACGAAAATTCCTTGCCATACATTAATATCATTTAGACTAATACTTGTGTCACATTTTTTACATTTGCCGCAACTCCCAAAGGGGATCAACTCAGGCGGATGAATGTGTCAAAAACGGTTCCAAGTTTGCGAGCCAAACACTTCAAGATGCACATCGGAAAAGGGCCATGCTTTAATATCAGTCAGTTGTTACTTTGTATTTATATCATTTACGATTGCCAACTAGCAACACATACTGGTAGACGCTAATTTTTGTAAGCACTACGGAACGGGTAGAAAATTCCCTCAACTGCTATATTTTTTCTTTTATTTTTCTTTAATGAAATCCAACTCGCAAAGAGCAGATATAACAGGTTTTCATGTTCGTGTAATTGTTTTATGATATTGCGATCGGACGAGACCATTATTTTACTGCTAGTATCGACAGATTTACAAGAGAAGCTACCATGCCATTGCATGTTATTTGAAACCTGATTCGGTTCTGATAAGAATTGGATGTGTACCATGTTTGAAGTACAGACGAATGAAGAACAGCTTTGGCTAGTGATTTAAATGATTTGAAAACTTTATTTCTGAGGGTGCATTTATAATGTATGTTTTTTTTTTGCTTAACGACATGTAATGTTCTTTGTTTGAATACACTATTTTACTTCTATATAAATGATTTGGTTATTGGATATGTAAAAAGAAAACTCGTCAACTGGCTTTTGGATGCACACAATTCCAACTTGAAACAAGCTGTTGCTGTGGGCATCTTGAAGCTGGGGGACGATACAGGGGATTACATAAGTATATGGTTTTTAACTTAGATATTATTTTTCGAGAATTACCTCATCAATACTTCTCTGAAAACGAAGTGATGACAAGAAATATAATGATAATGAATGATAATAATGAAATAAAGATGATAATGTTATTGATAATGATAGTGATGATAATAAATAAAACAACAACAATGATAACCATGATAATGCACACTAAAACAACATAACATCACAGCGTTCTCGTTCGCCGGATTTATTGCCAGGACCTATAATTTATCACGCCAATACCATGATTGCTGTTGTAACATGCGCTTTTAGTTATTTACGACACAGCCCAGGAAAAGTTTAATTAGCTCTGTTTCCGTCAACGACGTCGCTCAATATGCCCATTTGTCAAGAGTAAAGTGTGGCAGTAAATTATTGCTCTGTCGATGAAATTTGATACATGATGATAAAACATAATTCCTTTCAATGAGAAGCCGTGTCATGTAAACATGTATTATTTAGTATACTTATATACGTTCTGTTCCTGTCTGATTAACCTGGGGTCCTTGGTAATGCTTTACTAAACGACCTAAATAAATGTGAGCAAAAAACATTATTCATTTTCATAAAAAGTCGTGTCATATAACATGTATCCTTGAACCCTTTACCAAAAACCTAATATGGACTATCCAAAATTGACAGAGTTTGCAGACCACCTTTCAAAATATGATATAATTGAAAATCAGTCTTCTGATAGGGCAGAAAACATTGTGGGAAAAGGAGAAATTGCTCTTCCAGAGTAATTTCTTCCTTTCCCACAATGTTTTCCAGAGTCATCTACAACAAACTGGTCAAAAGTCGTTATTGTTTGGTAATGGGTTAATATACATACACATGCTGTTCCTATCTAATAACCTCAGGTCCTGGGTACCGTTTTACTTGCGTATGTCAAAACTGATAAACGTGGAAACTATCTTAAAAGAAAGCACAGTGTTGCAATGATGTGTTACTTTGCAATATATCTTTGCCCATTATTGAAATGAGAGGGAATGCGGCTTTGAAATTACGCAAAGTTTTAGCATTCAACGTTTAGTAATACGGTATCCTGGTCCGTGTGTATACTCCGTCAACAGTGCATACATACACCCCTGGTTTTGTCTAAGGGCAGTCTAAGGATAATTGGGAGAGATACCCATATTTAACAATTTTCTGGGACACGGAGAAATACCAAGTGCGTAACAAACATAAACGAAGTCTAAAGTTATGGACTATAAATGTAATTTTTCACGGTGACAGTTTATTTATTTACGTTTCCTAGAACCACATCAGCCTTAGGATACAGAATAGCTTTTTGTCGAACAAAGGTCAAGAATTGGATCAATTATCTTTGCGATGTAGTTTGAATTATTTTATCCATTTATTGGATGAAATTAAAACATTATCTTAAATTCATTTATTTCCTAATCGTTTAGAATGCAAGTACAGACACATCAAAATCAACACTCTTGAATATGCTGATACATTGCCATTTCTTGTCTCAAGTATAAATGTATTAAATATGACAAAGACATCCCTTCTTTCAAACGGTTCTGAGGCATGTTATCCAGGGGTAGGCATCCTATTCAAGATTTATCGCCCTTGCTCATTTGGCGTAAGTTCAAGAAAGCCTACATTCATGATCACAACGAGCAATTTATCGTTTGAGCACAGTAACTGTTGTTGTAAGGAATTTTAACCCTTAAAGAGCTGAAACCGTCTCAATGCTTATACACACATGTTTGATCAAGGCCAATCGCCAAATAAATTGGCAACTGGTCTGTGTTCTAACTGGTTTAATTCTCTGAGTATATTTTATTTCCTCATCAAAGTTAAGCAGATATTTAAGGTTTTGAAAGGCAGACGAGATTAAGATATATTTTCAGGAAATTACTCATCATTCTAAGGGTTACAGAGAGGTTTAATTGTGAAACGAGTGTTGGTGTTTGAATATCCTATTAATGTCTTCTTGATCCCAATGTCAATGCATAAAGCAAAAGTTACTTTTTAGAAATGTAGCCTATGTGCTTAATAAAAGATAAGCATAAACGCCATTAAGTGTAAATTGTTTGGATACTGTTATCAATATACAAATCCCGCTAATGTTTGCGGTAATGGGGTTGATATTATTTGGCACATTATGTGCATAACTGACTTTAGGAATGAGGAATTAAACATATTTCGGATTTAAGCGAAGCCTCATTAGATTACCTTTACCTATCCCAGTTTCATTATATTTATAATTTGAAGAAAATGTTATTGGTTTTATTGAGAAACAAGATTTGAAATAATTCAAGTAACATATGTTATAATGGAAACATTAAGTATAATAAGTCATTTTAATTATCCAAAAGACACACTTTCTATTGCAGTAAATACATTCATTAGCAAATGGTGAACGATTAAGTCCTTATAATAAACCGCCTGAATTGCTGACAAGTTTAATGGGCGGACACCTCTGTAACATTCCGTCTAATCCACTGGGGTGTATTTAATCCTCCTTTCCCAATCTACAGAGGTCTTGAGCTCTCACTAGACATGTTTATTGCAAGAAAGAAATGCAATCAGTTGTACACGACGATCCACGTCACGCGAAAGAGTTCAAAAAGTTTATTGTTGTGAAAAAAGGCCACTGGCCCACAATTCATCATATGATGGATACAAATATGTTAACAAATAGTTAACGCTACGCAAAAAGAGAAAATGATGTCCATTTAGTGAGACAATGCGATATCTAATTTCGTAGAACTGCATTTGTCATTTCTAAATATGATCAATATTTGCGACGTCTCTTTTTGCACCCTTCGACATGTTAATTTCATGTATTTCATTCTCGTATATATGTTCATTGAATTATGTCAACAATGTACCAAATGGGCTTATAAGCATTATGGAATTATGTAAATTAAACTTTCAAAACTTTCATGTTATCATTGTTACTTGGCAAAAGCTCTCCTCAATAAGTTCAAAGAGCTCAAGCATCATTCAAAGTGACTTGAATTGCTTTCTAAAGAATGATGCTGTTTGTCAATCTATGCCTTGTTTTAAACATCAACTGCAGTTTCTGCATCACATAGAATATAAATAAACATTTATGTATGTATTATGTACGATTAATATAATTAACGGTCTGCCGTATGGTACAATAACAATGAAAGTGGTCAGACCTTTATGGTACTTGAACCGACTTCATGCTTATGCAAACAGAATGGATCCAGGCCAGCCGCCAAGTAAATTGGCGGCTGGCCTGTGGTCTAACCTGTTTGCTACTCTGAGCATCATTCTCCATCAAAATGAAGCAGATATTTAAGGTTTTGGAAAGCAGACAGCACAAAATATATATTTAGAAAAGTACCCAGCATTCAAAGGGCTAAACTTTCAGAAAGATATGCACTATTTTCCCGTGGAGTAGAACAGGGGTAACCCATATGTTCTCTAGACATGTTTATTACAGCAACCCAATGCACCACAATTGTGATAGTATTATAATTTCAGTGGGAGTTAATAGGTACCGAATGGTCTCTAGGCGTAAAAGGGTAATTATCGACAGGGGCGAACATGTAAAATGTGCATTGCTAGAACAAACGGTATTTGGAGACCTCGTTTTTGGAATACAGGAAAGCCTAGTGTAAATCCCGGTCCTTACGATAAACAAAGTAAATCATACACTATTCACTGTATATCTCGCATTACTCATGTCTAGACACCAGGGTACCGTTTTACTGAGCTACTTATGAAAAATATTTTCGTTAAAACTGATAGTATCTTAAATGAAAGAACAATACACGTTTTGCAATGTAACAAATTATTGGAAGCGTCTCGGAGAGACGATTCTAATGATTGTCACAACTACAAGAATGCTAAGCCCTATAGCTAAGCGTTTAACAAAGTCAATGTGGCACAATTCATTTGTTTGTCACGGGTGAGAACTGTGGGCTAGAGATGGGATATTGTATATCCATCATATATCTATCTCTTGTCAAGACAGCTGATCAGGACTCACATAAACGGAGAATTATCATCCGAAATTTAACATCGAATGTGAAAGTTCCATACAAATAGAATATTAAACTCTCAATCAATTGTGTTTGTAATGCTTTAAAGAACTCTAAAATGGCATTAAGAAAGAAGTTTTGCTGTTTGACTCGCAGTGATGATGTGAATCGTAATCCTCATAAGATACATGTCATGACACGATCGATTGATGTATCGTTGTTCGTCCTTTACAGATCATACCAACTCTAAAGTACCGCGGAACACATCCATTTTCATTTTTATTCTGAAGCAATCTCACATGTGTATTATCTCCCTCATATAACGAGCTTATCATCTTAGGTACTGGCTTTACAAATTCGGTTTGAGCATTCAACACTTTAATTCATAGTTGGATGGCTATCTTTTCCCATAGTGAACGTAGAATAAGTTTTCCAAACAACACGTGTTGTATGACATGCATCGGCGCTACCTCGTATAATTGAAACTTTAATTCGACCTTCACTCTTTACAGGATCAAATAACCTTCTTAGGTTTTGGAAAGCCAAAGTCAATTGTCCAGGAGTTCGCGGTATAATTTATTCAGCATGTGGGACGCTTGGATACAACTAACCCTTAGAATACTGGTTATTTTCTTAAAATAGATTTTTGTGTCGTCTGCTTTCCCAACCTTAGATATCTGCTTAGTTTTGATGAGGAAGTAGACTCAGAGTAGCAAACAGGTTATATCACAGGCCTACCGCCAATTTGCTTGGCGGCAGGCCTGGATCTAACCTGTTCACATAAGCATGATGTCGGTTCCAGCACTCTAAGGGTTAAGGTGGGACCATATTTAACCAAATATTGAGTACCGAGGTACATAAAATGCCCTGACCTGTCTAATGGCCTACCATAAAAGAAGGCATGAAATTGTCACAAGCGATTGTGTGAACTCGGCGAACATTCTGACCGAAACAGAATTGACAGATCAGTTTGGGATGTAATGATATGTTACAGAGCAAGGTGTCCGTACCCTTCTCGCATTGTAATAGGAAACAGCCACCGATTAGTAAAAAGCATGCGATGCACTATCGGAAAACCTGATGAGCTTGTGCTGTTAAACTAAAAAAGATAACCTGACGATGAAAGGAGTTTTCTTGATTTGACTTTTTGACCATTTTCTTTCATTTTTGTCACATTTTTCAACTTATTCTACCTCGATTGTTACCTTCATCGGCGACATATTTCGTTTGCAACGGTCGGGGGAGGGGAGGGGGACGCACAAAAAGCTCAAAACACACAAAGTCCGCAGTGTATTCCCCAAGTGGCCGTTACTTGTTTGATCATTCGCGTACAATACTGCACGGTGGCTGTCCGTGACGGATTAACGCACGTGTTACAACACTCGCGGGACCTCTCGGATTCCCGCTCCCACGTGATGTACCACGTGGTATGAGCCTACAGACGGCGCTGACGTCGTAAAACAGCTGTCACGTGGACACAACGAGAGCAGGATTTATGTTTTGGACAGGTCGCCGTTCGTGATTTTATTTACTTTTTTGAAAGGGGGAGGTTGTCGGGTAATTAATTAGTAGACACTTTGATTCTGTACAGACACGTGGCGAATTTGCAGAGGTTAAGGAACCGTTTTTGGTACCGTTTTCCTCTCTTGGCTGCTCTTTTCTTGTTGTGATTTGTTGGTCAGATGTCGTTTCATCTTGCGATTTGTTTCTACTGGACACAAAATAATGTTTTTGTTGAGTCTTTGGAACTTTAACAATGTTTAACAATGTTTTTCCGTTGCTAAAACACTATTGAATGTATGTTATCTTTTAGTGTGTATCATATCTCTTGTTCCGAGAAATATGTTGCAGACTTAACCGTTCAGAATGTTGAAAACATACGATAATAGTAGATTATAGAAAAAGGTAGTGATTAAAAATGCGAAACGCAATTTAAAGTTTTCGTTTGTCGTATCGCAATGATTTTAAATTTCTTATGTTGTAAATCCGTTTGAATTTGCCCTGTAGATGGTGAAGATAAAGGATCGTCTGCATAGGCGTAGGAGCGTTTTCAACATTGGGGGGGGGCCAACTTCAGATGAGGACCGGTCTAAGAATAAATGTTCCTAAACTTTCTGATGACTAATCATGCGTCTTCAAATTCAATATCATTAAATGAATTAAAAGAAAGCGTATGAAAATGTGTATCTTAGTTAAGACAAAATAACCAAAAGAAAAAGAAAATAGGATTGTCCAAGTCTCGATCTCATGCTTGAAGCATATTGTATTGATATTAACTAAACGTGACAGCCACCATGCTGTCAAAGTTTGTCTACAAATTCGAACAAAAAATAAGTTTATATTTAAATACAATATAGGGTCTGACTGCTTAGAGTACGTCATTCAAAACACCTCGGCCAAAAACATTCAATTGTGATATATAACCAATTTGTGTGTATTTAAATACATATTTAGTGCCTGTGTGCATTTTGCGTTATCCGTCGGAAATCAGGCGAATTACCCCAGGATTTCTGGTGTATTCATGTACTGCCTACGAGGTATATCTACCGACTTGTTACGGGGATTGCCGAGTAGATACGATTGGTAATGGGGAACCATTTTTGAAAGTAGGTCAGCAACGAAGGGCATGTCCGTTTGCAATCGTATCTACTCAGAAATTCCCGGCACAAGCCGGGGATTGCCGAAAGAGCCGATTGACAAAATATGAAACAAAGATGTGTTGATATGATCATCTTTAATGAAAAGGATAAAAAAAACATTCAATTGTGATATATAAACAATTTGTGTGTATTTAAATACATATTTAGTGCCTGTGTGCATTTTGCGTTATCCGCCGGAAATAAGGCGAATTACCCCAGGATTTCTGGTGTATTCATGTACTGCCTACGAGGTATATCTACCGACTTGTTACGGGGATTGCCGAGTAGATACGATTGAGAGTACGTTTCACTGTTTTCGTTAGTTGAAACTACTTTCCGTGAGCTGAGATTTCATTGGATAAACCTGATGTATTCAGATATCCATTTGCGATGATGACGTCAAAATGATTTGGTTATTGTTCGTAACAAAAGGCGAATTGATATTAGATAAAGCACAAAATACACTTTTATATTAATTCTGCTGTTAAATTTCATTTCTTTCATTTTTTCTTTCCAAAAATATTCATCTTCCATTGTGAATATTGGGGGGGCCAAAGTATACTGGCCCCCGTCTGATATTACCCCCCTGGCCCCCCTGCTCCTACGCCTATGGTCTGAAACATGACAACTGTAAATACTAGTGAACGGTCGTGTGTCACACATTTTGTATTTGTTTAGATGTTTACTAACGGATTTAATTAGTCACCCGAAGCCACGGAAATGCAGCAATTATGGTCAGTGTCCTAAATTGCCATAATCCTGTTATTCGGATGTTAAACACGTTCTGGCATGTTGGCCCTTTTTTAAGTTTTGTTTTTACTATTTCAAAATAAAAAGACGACGTTAAATACTCTTTGCAGCAGATGACAATTGAAAACACTCCGGAAAAAGAAAGAATACAAGTAATTAACTTATTCTCTTTTTGTCACGATGATCTTACATATTTACATAGATCCATATGATATTTTGTTAGAAGGCCTGATAATGAGGAGGCATGCGTTTTTTACCTGAATTATTCAAACGCCAAGGGGTAGCTTTTATTCCATCCAAACGTTCTATGCACGAATTCCAGAGAATGTATTAGTCGTCTTTCATCGTTTTCCGTTTAGAGACTTATATGAATCATTGCAATTATATCCTACATCAAGGCTTAACACGACAAAGAATGTTAACTACTTGTGTACTGATAGGTCTATGGCCTTATGTATCAATTAAGTTTCTACCATATGAACAACTGAAACGAGTCAACGAATACCAAATGTTAGTATCATCCTTAAATTGCTTGATATTGCGCATATTATGCGAAATACTGGCTATTTTATTTCCATCGCTTAAAATGGAAGAGAATTGTGATCGAGTGGAAGATCTTCGGCCTCAGGACACGGGGGTCGTGGGTAAGATTCAGTTGTCCACACATGGGTATTGGTAATATATCAGGCAGCAGAATCGAGATTGTTTCATCTAAAGTTATGAGAACTTGCTTCGCATACGATGCGGAATCAATAAGTTTTAACGTAAGATTTAACTAAGTAGTTCAGTTAAACTACAATTCAATCGTAGTGTCATGAACCAAACTGTATGAATTCATATTTATTTTTGTTGCGAGACAATAACTCACCACTCACGTTCCTAGATCAACTCTCGCGATAATATAATGAGATAAAATAACGCACGTGTCGGTATATTCGAGATAACTCGGCGATTATCGCTGTTAACGCAACGTTTCAGGTTTTGTCCGCCATCATTTGTAGCGAGCGGTAAATTGCCTTGATAACATCGATGGAAAACGTTTTTGTAACAAATATCGAGAGTTAAAAATCAACTGGCAACGATACAAAATGACATACAGGCAAAACATTTTGTTATTATTCCAGAACGTCGGTACCACACACGTTTTTGTATCCTTTACCATGATTAGTTGAACCGTTTCAATAATTTGAATATGAATGTTTGAAAATAATGGAGGAGGAGGAGAAGGGGGAGGAGGAGAATGAGAAGGATGAGGAAGAGGGATGAGGACCTAGAAGAAATGTAGTCGGAGCAGGACCAGGAGGTGGAGGATGGAAGGAGGGGGAGAAGGATGAGGATGAGAGGAGTAGTAGGAGGAGAACGAGCAGGAGGTTGAGGAGGGGAGGAGGAGTAGCAGCAGGAGGTGGAGGAGGAAGAAGAGGAGGAGGAGGAGGAGGAGGAGGAGGAGGAGGAGGAGGGGGATGAGGAGGAGGAGGGCGGAGGAGAGTTGGAGGAGGACCATGAGGTGGAGGAGGAGAGGAGGAATGGAAGGAGGAGGAGGGGAGGAGTAGGAGGAGAGCGAGCAGGAGGTTGAGGAAGAATAGGCGGAGGAGGAGGAGGAGGAGAAGGAGGTGGAGGAGGAAGAGGCGGAGGAGGAGGAGGAGGAGAGGTGGAGGAGGAGGAAATAGAGGAAATGGGGATGGATCAAGAGGTTAAGGAAGAATTGGCGGAGGAGGAGGAGCAGGAGGTGGAGGTGGAGGAGGAAGAGGCAGAGGAGGAGGACAAGGACGTGGAGGAGGAGGAAAGGAGGAAGAGAGGAGGAGGACAGGAGGAGAAGGAGAGGAGGTGGAGGAGGAGGAGGAGGAGAGGAGGAGGAGGAGGAGGAGAAGAAGATGAGGAGTAGAAGGTTATAGAGGAAATGGAGGAAATGGAGGTGAAGCAGGACCAGGATGAGGAGTAGGAGGTGGAGAGGAGAGGAGGAGTAGGAGTTGGAGGAGGAAGAAGCAGAAGAGGAGGCGGAGGAGCAGAAGGTAGAGAAAGAGAAGGCGGAGGAGGAGGAGGAGGAGAGGAGGAGGAGGAGAAGAAGGAATTTGAGTTGGAGCAGGACCAGGAGGTGGAGGAAGGTAGAAGATGGAGGAGGAAGAGGTGGAGAAGGAGTAGGAGGAGGAAGAGGAGGAAGATGGAGGAAATGGAGGTTGAGCAGGACGAGGAGGTGGAGAAGGAAGAGGCGAAGGAGGCGAAGGGGGGAAGGAGAGGAGGAGGAAATGGTGGTGGAGCAGGACCAGGAGGTTGAGGAAGAGGAGGAAAGGAGCAGGAGAGAAGGAAGAGAGAAAGAGGAGAAGGAGAGGAGGGGGAGATAGAAGAGGAGAAGGAGCAGTAAGAGGAGAGAAGGTGGAAATTGAGGAAAGGAAGTTTGATCAGGACCAAGAGGTAGAGAAGGGGTCGAACAGGAGGTGGAGAGGAGGAGGAGAGGAGGAGGAGGAGGCGGAGTGAGATGGAGGAGGAGAAGGCGGAGGAGGAGGAGGAGGAGGAGGAGGCACCAAACGACGTAAAGAGAATATGTTGCTCTGTATCAGTTTTATCAGAGTTATCACCTATGTATTTACTGATCACCTCCCGGTCTGTTATATATGATTGTTCAGCTTTTCTCCCGTGAACTTTTCCCACGCTGCTCCAAGTATGCAATCTAAGTCGATCTAATTTTGAAAATGTCCATTCTTTGGTATTTTGATCAAACAAAGTATTTAAAATGACATTGGATACGCTATTGGTGTTAACATGCACATAGGCTTAAAATGAAAATGAACTCTCGCTCGAAACAAATCTTAGGAACGACCCATTTTCATTTAACCCAGAAGCGCGTATCTTTTCAAATTGCTTATCCTTTCAAAAAGGCATTAATCATCGATATGGCACCTGTATTATAGAATATCTGGGGAATACGTCTGTCTCTGGCAATTTATTTACAGAGACGTTCAACTGCTGGCTAACTACTGAACTTGTTGGTCCGCTATCTTTTAATAGATGCGTAAATAGGTGGGTGGGGTATTATATCATTTCTCAACCGTATTTCTGCGCTAAAGATCAGCTGGGTTTCCTTTAAACATGGGTCGAATAGAATGCGACAGAGCGTTACATGCTAAACGGCAATTCTTAACGTAGAGCGATGCATGATATAAAGTTCTAAACTTTTGGAATTTCTTTCTCGATCTGAATTCGATAATCTTTATATTGACCCATTTTGAATGTTCAAAAATGCTTACTATCTCATGTTATTCGGCATATGTTGCTGTTGTAGTTGTAGATTTCAACTCGTATAATTTTGTGCACTTATGTCAATAATTGTATCGTTATGTGTATGATATCGTGTGGCTTTATGTATCTTTTTTGTATCATGACAAAAATGTCTTAGCCATATTTAAAATAATTGTAAATGGCCAAAGGCCAAAGTCAAAATGCTTTGCCGACTCTTGCCAATAAAGTATTGAATTGAATTGGACTGGTATTATTGTAAAGTAATTCAATTATTTATGATACTGATTTCACAAACAGAAATTTTTCCACATCTTAATCCGCTTCCATCTATATATAACTTGACATGCACAAAGATTTATCGACATGGAACGAGATAGAAAAAACAAAAAAGAACAAAGAGACGTCATTAGGCAGACATTGAAACGGCAATAACACTGTTATGTAATTAATGTTGCCGATAAAAACCTGATTTTATCTCCGGTATTCTGCTTGGGAAAAAAGTCACTGACAAAATTTGTAGGAACCTCACAGAAATGAACATGCCTTGAGATCCCACCCACGAACCAAAGCATGCAAACGGTCGTGATTTACGAGCCCTTCTCTCATTACACATTCGGCAAATGCCACCTAGGTAGCTTTGGTGAGTCACATATTACCAACAAGGATCTGTAAATAGCCACAACAAACCTCTCGAATCAGCCACACGGAATAGAAACTAGCCGCGAGATCAAACACCGTCGGAATCGGTCAGAGTGTTTGGTACTTGTCGATGAGTATATTATAAGCCTGGGGTCCTGGGTGCCGTTTTACTAAACAACTTAAGGAAAATATTTGCGTAAGTCATAACTGATAAACATGGATAATATTTTCAATGAAAGTACAATATTGCAATGTGACACGTCATTGGAAGCGTCTCGGAGAGACGATTCCAATGATGTGTTTCATTGCAATATTGTTTAGCCCAATATTGAAATAAGAGGAATTGTTGTTTTTGACTTACGCAAATCTTAAGCGTAAAGTGTTAAGTAAAACGGTACCCTGGCCCGTGCGCATGTCCGGCATTAGGGCGGGGTATACGAACGGGCCAGGAACCCAGGTTATATGTATATTAGATGTCGTTACGTTACTGCAAGATCGGGGTCCGAATAAACCTTTTATCAAACTTTTGTTATCCAAAATTGAAGGATTTTTCAGATCGGAGATGGAACCAAAACCTTATCTCAAGTACATTGCGCTGCTCTTGTGGGAGAGGAGGGACTTGTTTGAAAAAGACGGAATTGCGCCTATAAGCATTGTTTTCTAATGTTGTCTTAGGCATAAGCTTATGAATTGGGTTGTTTTTGGTGAAGAATAGAATGCATTTATTTCGTATGTCCAACCCCAACATATATCTCGTATCCTGTTTTGCCGTATGTTATGTATTTGCAAACATAAGTACATGTTTCTAATCATTTTGAGAGTGTTTTTATTCGTTTATGTTCTACCAAGTAAATTGTTTTCTATATTTCTATTTTTCATTGTTAAATTCTTCGTTATTGACAAATTATATTTACTATCACGAAATTATATTTTATTTTTTTTCTCTCCTCATAATTTATTGTTTCTTCTTTCGATTTTGTACAGAAAGTAAAAATGGTGAATGATGTTTTCACTTTATCTCCTAATATTGACGCATCCGAGACTCCTGTGAATTTAATTTATGATCAGCAAACAAATAACTTCAATAAAACGACAGTAAAGGTTGCTTTGAACCAGAAAATGAAACGCACACAACTTATAGCTTAAAGTCTCTTTGAACATTTGTATATGGAGTGTCTGATAATTAATCCATACAACCCGCGAATATAAACACAGACACAGGCGCTTCTTGATTTGATAAACTACAGCACCCAAGTTCGCCACATGTAAACAACAATCAAAATAAAGAGCCGTTTATTTTGAACGATGAAATAAAAATAAGAAATGTAAGCCCTTTATTAAAACGAAACAGGTACGACTGCGTGGCTTTAAAGCGACGTGATCCTTTTGATTAATAGTAAATGAGCGTAAGTGTAGTAAAGAGTGCTGCTTGACGTATGGCCATGGACCCTCCGGTATGATCTATTTGACCAATTCTGAAATAATTACTTGCATCTAACGCACATATAAAGGTCCTTGTTCACAGATGAGAACATTTAAAAGTCAAAATATAATGTCGTTTAAACAGTACAGTTTTTGTAAAGTTGTTTGATATGCAATATAAAGCTGCTATTGAAAGGACAATTAATTCAGAAAGGGCCCATTTAACTGAGTGTGTAGGGTATGTAGATCTCAATAGCGTTGTCACGCTTTTAGTACAAAATACATGTTAATTCACTGTATACACACTTTAAAGAATTGAAAACCATGTAATTTTGTAGCCAATGATTATTCTTCAGTGCGTATCATATTACAGTACATCTAACGCGCAGCTTTAAAGAAATGTCACATGTAATAACTTCAAAATGTTCTCACATCTGAAAACAAGCGCCGTTAAATGCTCCATGAAATATTTCAGAAATAAAGTAGATATGACTTTTGGTTTTAGACAGTGGCATTATATCTCGTACGCAGATAAACTATGTGCTACAACAAGTGTGCGAAAACACGTCTTCACAAGTCTTCATAAAAACGTTGTCTTGGCCCAACCTGCGTAGACCACAACATCTCATATGTGATTTTTTTTCCTTCTACGGGGTTGGGACATTGCTTAAAGAGTTCATATTCTATACAAAGAACGAAAAACAAAGCAGTTATGACACATGCTATTGCGAGATGAAACTTACGGAAAACCTTTTGCTGACTCTAGTAGCTATCGAGAGCTGAAGACAAGAACATTAAAGGCCTTGTTATGGACTAGAACAAAACTATCGAGTGCTTCACGAAAGTTGCCTTTAATGCAAACAAGCCCGCCTTCAGTCTGACTGTGAAGCTATGCTGGCCTGGAATGAACCTGAACACAAAACTTTTGGGTGGACTGATAGTCAATTTTGAGGATAGACAACAGTGTTCGCTCATCGAGTAAAGCTATTTTGTTGGAGAAAAGGCGTTGGTGTTTGATTCATATTGGTTATTTCGTTTGTTTCGTCTGCTGGTTTAGCCAAACTGTTTAACGCTTATTAGCAACCGAAAGCGGAACGACTCTAGACAACACGAAATCTGAGGGTATTCCGTTTCTCAAGAGGAAATAATGAAAATCAGACAAAATACTGTACTATTATGTGTTTGACTCAACCCATACTAAACAATAACGACATTTAAGCAGAATGCTGCAGACGACTCTGAAAAAGTGTGAGAAAAAGAGCAATTTCTCATTTTCCCACAATGTTTTCTGCCCTTTCAGAAAATTGCTTTTCAATTTTATCACAATTTGAAATGTCGTCTGCAAAATAAATATCAACTACAGAATTTGGTTGTTGTAGACTGAGAGTAGGTAATTACTACCATAGCCCCTCGATTGAGGTTAGCGCCCAATAAAAGGGAACGTTTTTTAGCCCGAGAAACGTTGGATCCAATAAAGCGGTTCCATATCCACGGGTTAACCGCTGTAATTTGTCATGCTAATGAGCGCCATTAAGAATATATTTATCGACGTCGGAGAAACGCTTCCATAACATCGAATTGATAAAGACGCATGGGAGAAAATTGTATGTACACAGCACTGGGTTATTTGTTTTTAATGACATGTACTTGACCAGGATGCTTTCTTTACGCCGGCCAGTTGATAACCATCGTTCAACTCGTTCTACATGATTTACGGACTGCCCTTTGGTGTCCATCGTTCTGCTGTAGATATGTCGTGGAGGCAATTTGATCCCGGAGCGTCCGGGGGAAAATGTACCGTCCATGCTGTATGTTCGTTCATCTAAGATCTGACGGATCGGTTTGGAAAATCTAGTTAGAAAACATGTAAAAAGAAAGGATTAACAGGGAAATATGTGTCAACAGTGGATTGAAAATGTCGTCCTAGAAACTCTTGTGTAACTAGCTGGTCTTAGCCAAGATGATGTCCTCATTTATCATTCTTTGTCCATATCCTTTTCTGCTAGAACTTGTTAGTGTGTCGCAAGTGTTTAACGTCAGAATGGAAACAATTTGCAGGTCTGGCGTACCGTAAGGTAGGTCTAACACAAATGGAGATTATTTTTTTAAGGGATAAGAACTGCTGCTGTGATTGTTTTAAGTACCTTGGGAGCAAACACACCGACCAGAACAATGGAGGCATCATGGTTCTAAAAACTAGTTGCACATTCTAAAACTATTTTACCTTTCTGAAGGAATATATCAAATAAGTAGAAGTGGTTGGCAGTGGCAAACCTTCCTTTGGACAATATTGACACCTGCATACACATTGGCTTTAGACTTTTAGAGGCACTTTAAGTTGACTGAGTCAATCGGAATCCCTCGGTGATGTTTGCAGGCCACACTGACCACCTGCCGGAATTTGCCTAAGAGTTCCGATTGTGACTGAGTATGCTGCTTGCAATCCTTATCTGTACGTGGTTGCATCGTAAAGTAAAATGATAGACTGTATTTAAAGAACTTGCATTCTACTACTTCGCTTTACAATACTGTATATTGTTTTAAAAGTATTTGATTTGCATCCTGCCCTATAATTCTATAGACATGGTTTCTAACTAAAACACTAATATATTAAGTCAAAGTCCTACGCAAATTGTATTGACATGAGTGCTAAAGTACATACCACCTACGTTGCTTTAGAAATTTAACCTTCTATCGGTGTAGCATGACCCAGACATTAATATGATGAGCTGCCCACTCGTTAAATACAGACAAACAATACCGCTTAGTACGGATAATTCCAGGAGTACGTACAAGCATTCCATAATCCATCTTACCTTTTACAAAACAACCAATGGGTCTCTTTCATTTGTAAACGACTAATTAAAATATTAATTGGCAACAATGAATTTTTAATTAATATATATACTCGTAAATATCAGAAGAATCAATTTTATTTTTAATAATTATTCAAAATGTAATCAGCAAATAATGTTAAGAATTGGAAATGACATAAGTTGTGAACTTTTGAGAGAAGTTGAGTGTTTTAGCAAAATTCATAATAAAGTCCATTTCTAAACGACTTACATAAGGAAATATAATCTAAAGCAGGGGGCATTTGTATTTTATTTTAGAAAGAGAGGAAGAAAGAAGATTTTAGAAGCTGTGTTTCATTGGTTTTGCTTAATTTTTCCATTACTTGATTAAAACATACAGAAAAAACGTTTTACCTAGATATTAGAACACATATATTTTATTGAAACAGAAATCTGGTTGCTTAACCCTTTATCAAACACCAAATTTTAGACTGAGTTTGCAGACTACAATTTCTTCTTTTCCCACAATGCTTTCCAGAGTCGTCTGCAACAAACTTGTCAACTGTCGTTATTGTTTAGTAGTGAGTTAATGGAGCGGACGATTTTTTTACCGTTTCTCTCGCATTGGATTTTGGATGGACCCAAATTGAACGAAAATTGTAACGACAACTACAGGGTTTGAACAATGTCGTTTCCTTTGTAATAAAAGGTAGAAATCATTCTAACCATTTTTTTTCTCTATATTTTCGGATTCTATTTCATTTTAATCACACTGTTCTATTATGCGTCTGCAACAAGAGTATTAAACAGTTTTATATGAACGAATGTGTTGATATGATATAGGAAAATTCGGAATCGAATGTACCGCTTTAAGAATATTGACTACTACCAACTATAAAAGTACTTACATCTAATATTGCATTTAAGATTTGTTGTCTGCAGAGAACCTCATAAGAGGTCGTCTGCAACTGGTGGGAAGCTTAATAACATGTGGTCTGATGAATGTTAATTTGTCTGCACAATGCTTCCACATTACATCCAGTCAGCTTGATGCTGCAGACGTTTAGAATTCCTGTGGTCGAATTAACTGATAGATTGTTGTCTTTATGGAAATACTTGCGTTCAAAATGGTGATGGGATTATAGTGTTGACGTAATGACTTTGAATGAAGCCAAATTGATTAACTCATTACCAAACAATAACGACATTTTACCACTTTGTTGCAGACGACTCTGGAAAACATTATGGGAAAAGGAAAAAAATTGCTCGGGACGAGCAATTTCTCCTTTTCCCACAACGTTTTCTACTCTATAAGAAGATTACTTTCCGATTTCATCACATTTTGAAATGTTGTTTGCAAACTCTTTCAATATGGGAAAGTCGAAAATTCGGCGTTTGGTAAAGGGTTAAACTGCAGTTTCAATCGATCGTTTGATCCTTACAAGTGTTTACCTTTAGTAGACAACTTGTAAAACTCTTGTGACTAAGCTGCAAATGCACTTCTCAAGCAATTTCGTCTTTGAAAGAAGTTTTCATATAAAGAAATATGTCGTTTGTGGAAGTCTTGATGCTGACTTTTAAAGGTCTTTGGTCGAGCCTGCTTAGCTAATGATAAGGATATAACAGACAGTACACATTCAACTTGGAATACGTAATGAAAACTGCCATGAGTCTTCGAGAAAAGTCGTTTTCCAAGCACTTTGATAGTTTTATATTTCTTTTCTCATCCAACTCGTTCTAAACCTGTACCACATCAAACCAATGGGATTGTGACGGATGGTATTTAATGACCCATGACTGTAGAAGCTACACCCTGCATCAGAATGGGCGGACCTATCATGTACTCTACCATCATTCAATAGGCAAAATCTTATCTTACCTCAATGAATGATCTCACTATAAATGCTGAAGACAGACGAAACTACAAACAAACGTCTATAAACATAACGATATAGTTAGCGTTTAAAGAGGAAAAAGAGGATGAAATACAAAGGAAAGAAGGGAAAGGAATACTTAAATTACTAGCATGTCTTTTATCCAGAACAGAGGTATATAGGAGTTAATTTTGATCTCTTTCATACAACCATACATTCTAGGGTTTCAAACAACAGTATTAATTGCTAACCCAACACTGAGTCTTGGTTTGCGATACTTGTGATTATCATGCGGTATTTGCTCTGTTCTTACCCTGTATACGCTGTTACTGGTTATGATCCAGAAAGCAGAATCGAGAGTGATTAATCTAAGTTGTAAGAACTTGTTTCACAGTCTATGTAAAATAAATAAGTTTAAACAATTGTATACGCTGCTTTTTATAAATGGCATTGATTTATGAACCTCCATTATGTAGGAACAACGATGGTTCGATATTTTGCCGAAGCAAGACTAACTCGGATGATCCAAGCTGTAACTGCGTGACTGCGAGAATGAAATATCTACGACTGGATCATTCGGACTTAAGCAAAACCTTAATTTTGTACAAGGCCTCCGACCATCAGATTAAAAAGAATAATGCACGATGCTTACACTGACGACTGGGATAACTATGATGCATTGGTAAAAACGGCTACGTTTCCAAATCAAATCAGCAACTGAATATTTTTTACATACAAACCTCTTCAAATTCAACCCGGATTGCGTCTAATGAGGCGGTTTTGTATGGGTATCATAGCCTCCACCAATTGTCCATCATGCACCACCTGAACTGCAATATCCGGCGTGTTACGTACACGGGACGTTCCTAAATGAAATCCCCCGCCATTCCACAAGGGCTGGTTCAAGTATCCACTCAAGAGGAATCGATTTTGAATATGAAGATAAGATTCGTTTGTCTCGTGAAGATTCATAGCCCCCACAAAAATCCACACAAACTGGTATTTAGCCTGAGCTGAGTGGGAGGCAATTGATCAAAATCTGCCTGTTTACAAAGTTATCTGTAGCCAGTTGAAATATGCCATTTCAACAGCAACCATGTACAAATAATAACATATATTTATTTTTGTTATGGGTATATGAGCTAAGTATCGAAAGTAGCCTATGTAATATAATGTAATGCGTTTTATACAAATGGCTTCACGATCCCATATAAAGTGAAGTATTTAGCTGTTTACTGACGGAAATTACTTGATGGTCTTAACCCTTATAGTGCTGGAACCGACTTCGTGATTATGCAAACAGGTTGGATCCAGGCCAGCCGCCAAGAAAATTGGCGGCTTGTCTGTGATCTAACCTGTTTGCTACCCTGAGTATCTTTCCTCAACACAATTAAGTTGATATAAAAGACTGTGGAAAGCAGACAATAGAAAAAGCTATTCTTTAGAAAATTACCCAGCATTATAAGGGTTAAGAAGCTTGCCAAGAACACACTGGCCGATGACTTGCATGATGATTCTACCTTCATTTTGTCTCTTACTTAAAACAGTGATTTTGAAGCTTAAACATCTTCGTAGGCAGAAAAAAGGATCTATAGATTTTGTTAATTAGTAGTTTATTCAGTTTATATACTTTACACAGTTAAGTAATTCATCCACATTAGTTTTATGAAGAACACCTTGTTTGATGTTTGAACCATTACCGACATTGAAATAGCAGTTCTATATTAATTCCTGTTTCCACTAACCAACAGATAATGATGATAATTGGGATGATGTTGATCTAACATCAATAGAAATGGTAGTTATGATAATGGCAATAATAAAACAATAAAACAAGTAATACACCCTTTCACTTGAGCAAACTCTATATTAAAAAATATTCAATGTTTGACATAAGGAAATTTATCCAAAAACCCATTATCTGCATATTAACATTTACAACATAACGCAACACTTTTGCATCTTGCAGCAGACTACTTCCAAAAGATATTGTGGCAAAAGGAGAAATTGCTTGTAACAAGCAACTTCTCCTTTTGCCACAATACTTTTTCAATCTATTCACATATCGCAACAGCAGAGCTGACAGGGTTTTCACATGTTTACAAAGCTTTTTTAAATTCGTCTGCTTTAAGTAAAAATGTCGTCTGCAGGTGGTAAAGATTCAAGATAAACTTTCTTTCGGAATAATCATTTTCATAAGATGTAGAAGAAAATGTTTTACCCTGACATGCCTATTGTAGAGCCTTTGTTTGTTTTGTGTAAATCATTTCCATAGTAACAGGGATCATACGGACTGGTCTGCACTTACAGAAGAAAAATGGCTGATACATGTATCTATATCCACCATACGGAATTTTGTGACCAATACAAAGTTATGAGCGACAGCAGATAACAAAAAAATGCAAATTAAAAATAATAGTATGCTTAATAAAGCGGATTGAAATTATTGTGTCAAAACACGTTTATACGTGTGCAACGTCTTCTTTCGTACCGGTGTTTTTGTTAGGTTGCATTGCAGCTATGTAAAACATAATTCATGCTTATTCAAGCAGGTTATATCCAGACCTTGATTAAGATCAAGCCAAGTAAATTGGCGGCTAGCCGGTGATTTGACTTAGTTGCTACTCTGTGGAGCTTGCCTCATTAAAATTTTGCAGACGATACAAAAATCTTTTTTTAGAAAATTACCCAGCACTCTTAGGTTTAAGCCTTTTCCACATTATTTTATTACTTCGCGTTGGTCCACGCTCATATCAATGTACTTTCTCACAGGAATACAACCGTATTGATCATGCAAATTCATATGAACGCTCATAGTGGCACCAAAGCCCGTTTATTGATGTGGGCTACATTGGTGCAGTGACAGAGCGTCGGCCTCTTGTACCGAGGGTCCCATGTTCAATCCCCGCTAGGGAGGTGAAAATTATCGGGACTAACCCACAGATCGGCGCATGTACTGGTTTAGTATCAGGGAAGCAGCCATGCAGAGTGATTTGTACAAGGCTCAACCTTCCTTCAAAATCGATGTTAAACAAATAAGTTAAGTATTAATAATGCAGATACATATGAATGTACAGAGTGACACTAAAACCCGTTTATTTATGCCGCGGTGCAGCAATACATTAACCTTTAGTAATTATAAGTGCCTCTTTCAGGTTCAACCGTGTTTATTGAAAAAGATCCTTCATGTATCGTATACGTGAATCATTCCATTTCAAGTACAATATGTTTCAGAAAACTTATACAAGCCATTATAAAGGGTATTTTATTTTTTATTTTAAGCAGCGTATGATTTATATTACTGTAGTGGACACACCAGACTGTGTACCTTAGTACACCTCCAACAGTATCGCGCAGAATTAGATCCCCCAAGTACCAGACTGATTTTCCACATTAAGACCATTGTCCTATAGTGAGGGAGTTGGTGGTTCGATTTATCAATTCATAAACGGCCAGAAATGTTGTGTGTACCATGTCGCCAGTGAGAACAAAACTGTGGCGTTTTTAGTTTTCGTAGAATTCCTGATTAGTAATTGTCTAAAGTGACCATGCTTAGGGAGAAATATACGTAAGTGATTATTCCAAATGTGACTGTGGATTAAGGTTTATGATTTTTCTGTTGTGATTTGACTGTAGCATAATGTGTTTACACCAATTATCATGGTCAGAAAATGTCATAACAAATGGTATGGTTAATAACTAGACAGTGAACGAATTCTAAACAATAGTTTACTTTGGTAGGCAAATTATTCTTTGATTGGAATATCTTATCCGTTGTATATAAAGTTGTCTGCTAAAGTAAAACAACAAAGACCAAACAAACTTTAAGAGCTGTTTTATTTGTGAAAGTGTCATAGGTATTTGTGTCTCCATAGGAATTTTTGATAAAACAAAGAAGAAAAAATCTCTCAGATGCATCGGCATCTTTCGAACAAAAAATATCTTCACTCTTAGACATTTCTGTAACATATTCCTTTTTTATCTTTACCAAACAACAGTTTCTTTTCTTCAAATTTTCAAAACTAGGTAACATGTGTACAGATGTATTGGAATCGATAAAATAACTAAACAATGAGGAAATAAAAGATTCCCAAGGTCGTGCGCGCAAAATTAGTGTATGAGCTGATAAAACCGTAATGCACGTTTTATCAATAATAGGCGTTTTTATATCATAAATCTTTCTCGAGTGGATGACTAAAGTCATCGAAATTCCACGAATATTCCCGAGACAACACCTGTGGCTTGGTTAAACCCTTGCGTTTAATATTTAATCTATGAAAACTTCCTTTTCCCAATGTGAAACGAATGAGAAAAATGTTCGAACTAGGTATCATAATAAATAAGGTTTTTTTTAAAAAGAAAATGGTGTTTCACGTCGGTTTTAAGAGTTTTTAAAGTGGTACACAAAAAGCGATCCCCGTGCTTTTTTATGTCCTGATATGTCCATACCAGTACATCAAAACTGTCGTTGTTAAACACGCGAGGAATCAATTGTGAGCGACATATGAATCATTTCAAACGGTCGCCATCGAATGCTGGTACTGAGCGCAATCTTGGCATCATGGCCTACAGGTTGGTATGATGATCGACGGGACTTTTGAGGCCAAAGCATTGGATTAAGAAATGATATGAAGAAATGTTACACTCTAATTAAAGAAATGGCTAAATCTAATTTCGATTAACCTGGCCATTTGTCTGCACTTGTCCACATAATGGCGATATTGTGTACAGTGATGTCTCGTTAATCCGAACACGTCCGTTCCCAACAAAATGTCCGGATGACCGAATCATCCGGACTAATGAAGCAGAGCATGTTCTTATACATATTAATACATAAATGGTCTGTATGCACGTGTATACTGTACTTATAACCCTTTAGCAAACTCCAAATTGTCGACCGTCCCAAATTGAAAGAGTTTGCAGACGTCATTTCAAAACGTGATGAAATTCAAAAATAATCTTCTAATATGGCAGAAAGCATTGTGGGAAAAGGAGAAATTGCTCGTCGCGAGCAATTTCTCCTTTACCCACAATGTTTTCAAAAGTCGTCTTCAGCCAACCGGTCAAATAATTCCGTTCCCTTACAATTTCGTTCGGATTGCGAGACATCCGGATAATCGGGGTCCGGATAAACGAGGCTTCACTGTAATAAGTAAAAACTCAACTCTCCATCAATGTTTGAACAAGCCTCGCAATACGGACAAATGATTCTACCACCCCTGAAGCTTATTATCTTGGAAAAGTTGATCAATTAGCGATCGTAAATGAGATTTACCCCTATGTATCTATGTGTTTAACGGATAAAGCATTACATAAATAACAGGACACTTTTATTCAGCTGTATGATATGAATTGCAACACTAAGGATAAATCATTGTGACAAATAAAGGAATGACAAATAACATATTCACGATGACATCTTAATAGTCAACAAATTATTTGCCCTTTTCTTGCACAACTCAAATTACAAGCAGGTTCCTCCGCTAGGAGAGAAATCATCTGCCAATGAAAGAATAATCACCCAACCTTTGCCAATATTGAGTGTCTGAAGTGTCCCACTCAAGTATTTGCAAATATGGAATAACAACCACTTAATCCTTTACTGAACAATCGCTTGTTTAACCCTTTACCAAACGCCAACTTTTCGACTGTCTCAAACTGAAAGAGTTTGCAGATGAGATTTCAAAATATGATGAAATTGAAAAACAATCTTCTGATATGGCAGGAAACATTGTGGGAAAAGGAGAAATTGCTTGTCACGAGCAATTTCTCCTTTTCCCACAATATTTTCCATGGTTGTCTGCAACAAACTGGTCAAATGCCTTTATTGTTTGGTAATGGGTTAAATCGTGTTACTGAAGGAGGCTAATGAAATAAGTAGTGAGGATGGAGAAGAAATACAAATGAGCATGTTCTCTATTTTCCCAACCATGTAGCTACCTTCCCCACGGTGCAGTAATTTCCAAGTCCAGTTTGATTTCAAATGAAACCCGATCTCTTGTGATATAGGGATAAACCAGCAGACAAATAACGCATTTGGTGTGACCGGAAAATTGCGCATCTAAAAAGTAGTCCCGTCTGTTGCTCTGTTTCCTGGTTTTCTGACTCGGCGTGGCGGGAAATGCATTTAGACCACAAAGTGGTCACGTGTTTACGATTGGCAACTCTTTACAAAGCAATCAGGGGTTTCATATATCAAACGAGTGTGTTGATTTATCCTCGACCTAGTTCGTATACATACGCCATGTTGCATCATCAAGTCCGAATTGGATTTAGGAACCCAGTTTCTCATTCTTTTTCAGATTAAGGACGCTCTCAGAAGTTTTTTCTGAGCACTTCATCCGTGCAGCCAAGGGAGATAATAATATGTTACCGAAGAGAAACTAACATAGTAATCGGAGATACGGTTTTATTCGGATGAAATTTACTGTATGTAATTGTTTTCAAAGAAGGATCATATTATCAATAAAACTATGAAAGGCTACTAACATTATTATATATTTCTCATACATACTAAGCCCCCAGCTTCTATTTTTCAAGTTTAAAGTTATTTTAGTCGTTTTTATAAATGTTTTTCAAATACTGTTACCATAGAAACTGTCATTTTACAGAAAAACCGACTCGTCATCATATCCTTTTTTGCTTTTTGTATTTCAAGATCAAATTTTACTTCACATACTTAAATAACAAAAACAAATCTATGAAAGGAATTTTGAAATATCTTCTTTTTTCTGCAATATGCATATCAATTTTTATAATTTTTTTGTCAAATACAAACATTTGAAAAAATGATTTGGATTACAAAAAATGTTCAGATCGTAATAATTTAAAATACCATTGAATTATAAAGTATTGATTATATGAATTCATTTTTTTGTGTTAATAAACCTTCCAGAAATTATTTTATTACCTTTGAAGATGGTATGGTCGTTTTGACATTTTTGCCTTAAACGGTCACCATAGAAACTGTCAATTTACCTACATTTTCTTCTCATTTCTGAATTCACAATAAGATTTTAAATAACATATCAGAATTTAGAAAATTCTATGAAAGGATTATTTTTTGTATATAACTGTAGAACATGTTCTAATGCAGCACCTGTTCAAACGGTTCTGCATTATTTCGGACTAAACAACGGTCTCAATTTTTGCAGATGAGTCCGGATTCTTTTTGACACCCCACATCGTAAATGTCGAATGTTCGAGCCCCACGACAGGCGTCTGTCCGGAAAATGTTTCTCATAGGTTATGTTCCGAAATGGCTTGTTCGTAAACCGCGAACTATCTAAATTACTGGTTACCGACTAATATCCACTTGGCGCTTTGCATATTTATAGAAGTTGGGAGGGACTTGGTATAGTCAGTGAAAAGTGTCCCATAAGCCAAACTGACTGGCCCTTTCACTAGGGGTGACTATATGATTAACAAAACCTTTTATACGCACGAAAGTACGTTGTGGTACTATTACATAGGTGTTGCTTTTACCTTAAATGAGTGTTATGCGACATGGTTTATTTGAGAAAAACCATCAGAAATTATTACTACTTAGTATAAAAAGTCCATGAAATTAACAGTAAATTATTTCTTATAGGCTACAAACTCATTTTAGTAATATTTTGATTTCTGTCTCGTTCGTGTAGTAGCTTCGCTGTTCATATCGAGGGTTCAGTGCAATACTATAGTAAGTGCTTCATGTTTATGAAACACTTACTATAGTCTTGCATTGAACCCTCGATATGGGGTGTGGCAAGCTGTGTAGCACCACCCGTACTCCATTTGTCAGCCAGGCGACCATATGTATACATCCCATGAACTAAAAGGTGTCTGTGTTGGGATTCAAACCCATATGGTTAGGGTCCCAGTGATTTAAGTGAGTTTGAGATAAGCATTATAACTTCTCAATCCCCGATACCTGATTGAAGTTACGCGCACACTTCTTGTACTTATGTACCAAAATTTGAGATACACGAATAGGTGAGCAAATTTTCTTGCGGTTATTACAAAAAGACTTAAATCTTAAAGGGAGAAAGATCTTTAAAGGATCCACTCTAACAATACTCCAACATATACGTATTACGTCCTTATGTTTCGATTAGAGAAGTTCCTATAGCTATTCGGATGTATTTTTCTCCTTCATCTTTTCCGAGATGAAAACAGCTCTATCCCGGAAAGCAAGTGCTCCAAACTTTCCCGTGGGAGAAGTCGGATACATCTAAGTCGGGGTCAACAGCTTCCCTCAACCCTGTTCTCGTATAATTTCCCATTTTTACCTTGAATGTAGAATGGGCTATAATTTTCTATGGCTTCAATACATTCTTTGCATTTTCCCCAAAAATTTTATTGAACTTAGAGTGGGCGGCATATTTCTCTACCCTCAATTTTTTTGTGTGGAATTTCAATGGGGGAAGGGGAATTAGAGTTAACCTTTGAAAGAACACAGGAGCAACTCTGAGTCATGGCTCGCTAAATTTATCTCCAGCTAATCGCCGTCTCTATTTATCAATACTTACAGCCAGAGGCCTTTGTTCAATCGGTATACTCAAATATATATCACCCAGGTTATCGCACGAAGCTCCGAGGTTATGATAGCTCGCTTGTAAAGCTGCGATGCTGTATCATTAATACCTGTAGAACGGGGATAGAGCCATGAAATAAGCATCGAACTCAAAACTGTCGTATTTCGTTTCGTTATAGATGGGCGAAGTCCCAGCATAGATACCTTCAGTGCGCAGAGGAACCATTTTAAGGTTTCATGCAATAACACATTAAATCCCTACAAACTTACGATGCTCACGAAAGTCTAATTCAAAACCCTCTGAATGCTTGTGAATCTTATAGAAATAGAATATTGTGTCGTCTTCATTTTGAACCATTAAATATCTGCTTAATTTTGTCGAGGAAAGTTGCTCAGGGTAGCAAACATGTTAGATCACTGGCCAGCCGCCAATTTACTTGGTGGCTGGCCTGGATCTAACCTGTTAGCGTAGTATTCCATATAAGAGTAAATCTCGACTGGTATTTCACGACACAAATGAATTACTTGCTTCATTGTTGGACTGCACATTTAAGTGACGAATCACGCTAAAATGATGTCCTCTAGATCACCTCGTGTTCAATATACATAATATCGAGAAGCTCGTGCACGTTTTATCACGGGAGTTGGCAAGAAAAGCAATTTTGGGCGGCAACTCGGATTGTTTCGTGTTGGCAGCAATATTGGTTACTCATACATACATGTAGCCTTTCCGGTATAGAATTGTCTTTCTTCGATATGTACCAATGGTAGCTGCCTTTTCCAGTATGCGTGTTACATTCATGAAGATGTGCACGTATTCAAGCTAAGACATTCAATACCTTTTATAGTCGAGTGTTAACGTCAAGTCATTATGAAAAACGTTTTATTATTCAATTGGTCTAACTTGCCCCTATGCAACGGACTTTAACAAACTTCCTTCTGCAAACGTAAGAAGTTATAAAGGCACAATTAAAAGTGGCACATGGATAGCAAAATCGCATACGTATCTTAAAATTCAAAGTTGCACATGCATACAAATATCGTACATGTATTTTACTTAATTTCGAACTAAAACCACAATGCATTTAGAAAATTGGAAAATAGGCTATTTTCGCCTGCTGATGATTCCAATTTCGGCCAACCACACATTGTCAAATTCCGGGACAGCGGGTAGGCGAACATTTTGCATTGAGCAGATCAATATGGGGCGCCCGGGATTTTGGGACCCGTTCCAATAGCGCAGGAAACACTCATACACAGTCGCTATAGGTCGACAAGAAGCCTCCAGCAAGCTGGGTGAAGTGTCACTCAAGATCAGCTTGTACAGAATTACCATTCCAATCCGAGGCAATATTTCAGATTGATGTCACAAACTTTCAGATACACGTAAGTGTGAAACTGTTCAGCCAACCTACATGCTTCTTTATGGAAAGCGTCGCCTAGATTAAACTGTGCATGCCGCACAGTTTAATCTAGGGCGACGCTTTCAAGTGAACAATTTCGTTCAGGGCTCATTTTATGAGAAACCGGTGTATATATAGCTCATATGACTAATAGTATCATCTTGCAAAGCCTTAGTCATGATGCCTATTCAAGTTGTGTCTAGCTTGCAGATTTGTGAATCGGCGATTGTTCTGAGAATGTTTTGCCTTCGTAACGGAGATTTCCCACGCGAAGAATTTAACGCTTTCTGATGTTTTTTGTTATAAATGGTATGGCAATACCGTTTATAATAGATTATTAGATAATGAGACAGGCAAATGAGTATTACATTGTATATGATTGTGACTCGAATTGAAGGAATGCTGTAATGACGTGAAACGTTTTAAGATATGCTTTCTATTTTTGTTATATAAAGACAAAGGAATGAATGCAATATTGTTTTGGGGTGTTAACAACGGGCAATGAAGTGGGCGGCTTGAAACATCTATGATTATGATGGACGAATAAATTGGGTTGATTATGAGTAGCAAACAAGCCGCTGTAATTTAATTGAAAGATCGAAAACAATGGTACAGCAAACTATTTTACTGGTTAAATAAAGAGTCAAAATATTGTTAACAGCGATTCAGAAGCGTCTAATCTGCATGACGGCATGCAACCTGGAGCAACATGAGTATAAAACAAATATAAGGGGCTTTAAAAAACGAACCAATGGTCTCTGGTGTCATAGTACAATACCAGACATTCAATATCAGTTGTCGTCTGTTTGTTCTTCCGATTGGAAAAGTAAAACAAATCAGGTTAGGTTGAAAGAATATGATCAGTATTTGAATTCTGATGCTAGTAAACTATCATGCAGCAAATGACAATAAAAACAAAAGAAAACTAATATGAGAAATCTACTTCAAAAGTTGTATGTCAAAATTAAACTGTTGATGATCGAATTTGCTTATCATTTCCAAAATTCCCCAAAATTTATGTAAAACATTTTAAATTATCGTAAGTGGCAAATATTTTTGATAAAGTGTGCGTTTGATATGTTGCAGACGTCAATCGGTAAGTTGCATGAATCATGAGACGGTGGGGGAAGTGAAGGAATCTGCTAGGACAGCGACTAATATGGCTTAATATAAGGCTCAAAACTTTTTGTTCTGCTGCATCCGAACAAAAAAAATGTTTTGAGCCCTTTGCTACGTCATAGAATCAATCGCTTTTTGGAGAGGCTGAGCTCTTGTTACGTAAAGTTAATACTTTTAAACATATGTTTAGAAATTGAACCATCTTGTTTACTTCGATTGTGAAGCTATTTGTTATCGAGAACTTTACAGGCCTTTACATCACACAGACAATATTATATGTAGTTACTCTGCAATGGATGTTTGCTGTTACTTTCAGTTTGAACAAGTAAGGAAACATCACCAGAGGGATTGGGTAAGTGGGTAAGTGATTTGGCTCTTGTTTGTGGATATTTCTTAACCAGGTCAACAAATGAAGTAATGGTTTAGTTCTCACACCAGGTAAGAGACTTCACGAGACTTGACGAGATATAACGAGACTTCACGCCGCCTCCTTGACCTTTCCCCGCTCCACAGAGTGCAGCGCACGTGCAAAGTAGTGCGCGGTTAAAGAGCTGCGGTTTATATTATCGTCTGCGGTTAAGTGCGTGATTTTTTGTATCGCTTGTTTTAAACCTTTACCAAACATCAACATTTTCGACTGTCCCGAATTGGAAGAGTTTGCAGACGACATTTTAAAATGTGATGAAGTTGAAAAGTAATTTTCTGATAGAGCAGAAAACATTGTGGGAAAAGGAGAAATTGCTCGTTAAGAGCTGCGGTTTATATTATCTTCTGCGGTTAAGTGCGTGATTTTTTTGTATCGCTTGTTTTAAACCTTTACCAAAACATCAACATTTTCGACTGTCCCGAATTGAAAGAGTTTGCAGACGACATTTTAAAATGTGATGAAGTTGAAAAGTAATTTTCTGATAGAGCAGAAAACATTGTGGGAAAAGGAGAAATTGCTCATTAAGAGCAATTTCTCCTTTTCCCACAATGTTTTCCAGAGACGTCTGCGACAAACAGGCCGAATGTCGTTATTGTTTGGTAAAAGGTTAAATAAGCTGACGATATATACGCCGTTTACTGAAACAAAGGTTTATCTGAAAAAGCGTTACCAGGCGACACAATTGTTGATCATTCCAAATTGGTAGAATGCACAGACAAAAACTGAATTTCTAACACATTAAACATAGAGCTCTGAATAATCATTTCTCTTGCACGTTAGAGAAATACTACAGAGAAGAGAGAAACCACTCGCTCGTGTCTTCAATGTTTAATATAAAAAAGCTATTTGTTTTTATTCTCTCTATGATAATGCATGAGGTTTAAGCGTACGATGACTTTCTTGTGCAACCTTTTGCGTTATTATAAAAACCACCATAGGCCTTCACTAACAAATTGTGGTTGTTAATGATTGTTTATTGTTGTTTACAATTCCAACTCCTTTTTACCTACATCGAGGCTGGCACTGCAATTGTACATGCCCCAGCAGAACTGTCAAGCCACTTGTTGCTTTCGAATACAACTATTTTTGATAAGGAGGGAGGCACCACTATTTTGTATAAGCTTTAACGCTATTTCAACATTGTTCAGTTAAATCGTGCAGCATAAACCTTTGTGATCGGGTTGTTAACTTTGAAGCCATAGTAGCAAATATACGTTTATTGTCATTCTAAGAGAGCTGGTTTTCTATTCCAGACCAATGGTTTTTATTGTCTTTGAGATATGAGTACAGGAAGTATGATGAACATTTACAGTCGAACATTATCATTTTCTGTTGTCGATCATGGTTTTATTCTTACATGTTTTTTTTTTATTTATTTATTGGTTACACGATTTAAATCTGCTTGCATAGTTACTTAATCTGACGATTTGTTATTGTCAATATTTCATTTGTTGAAATGCTAGCTTTATCTCTTTGATAAAATAATGCGTGAGTAAAGTAGCAAAGAAGTACTGATAAGTTTGACGAGACTACATGACAATCTGGGGAAACAGTAGTTGTAGGAACAATGAAGTCGTTTTTATATTGCAGTTGTTTTGTTTTATGACTTTGCCCAGACACCAGCGGCTTCGGTTTCAATTCTATTTAGTTTTACCGCATGACTTCAAATATTGCTTTTCCTTTACAAACAATGCGTTTTTAAGCACATTGGTGCAGCCATTATGAGTCATTTAATCTAACGGCAAAATGCAAACACTTAATTATTGAATGTTCAGTAGCAACTTATTTCGCTCTGCCAGACAAGTCAGTTTCATTTCGGCTCCTGTATCCAATAAAAAATCTAGTTACAGTAAACAAACCTTCCTTCGTTGGACAACGTCACGTTTCGCTAAGTCAACGTTATCAAGGTCAAATAGGTAGCCGATGTTAGGAGCTTGCTGAGTTTTTCTGAGTAAACTTGTTCCCCGCCGTCTACTGACTCCACTATATTCCAAAAGATAGACAACGGGCAACTTACAACTTCTTGGCGATTTGATTGGTCAGAATGCAACGCTCCAAATATGACAACAACAACATGAAGCAACGTACACGGATTTCGCGTTAGTCATTGTTTTGTGAAAATCAAAGCAGTCAGTCATTTATCAGAATTTAAATTAATACACAGATTTGTATCAATTGCTTCATCAAAAATCCCATTCCGAAACATTTTTGAAAAACAATAACGTTACAATTACGTTAGGAAAACTTCTTCTCACGACAACGTTGAACAGACGAACGTTCATATCCAAGGACAGTATGCTCTTTTCGTTCCTTCCGTTACCAGCCAGAAATCTGCCTGGTAGATTTGCTCTAGGAGCTGTATGTGATTGATATCTGTTGACATAAGTAAAATACTTACCTACTTTCCCCTTACCATTGAAGGAATAATTGCAGTCTGTCGGTTCTCCGATTTAGGAAAGATGTCGAAGTATTTGATATTGCATAATGTACTGAATTTTAATTCCCAATTGTCAGAAATCTAGAATCAAATTTTGATATTTTATTTTATAACACCACACTTTGACACACCTTCAGTAAAGGTCTTAAGAAAAAATTCGTGACTCCTTTATTAACAATTGTTTCTTACCAATGTCACATGTACAATTCGTTCATACTTTCTATCGGTTACGATTGCTTTGCATTTCGACCTGTCACACATTCAATAGTTCCCTTTACCCTTCTCTCGGAGTCAAATTGAGGTTATCTTGATAGTCTTATATAAAATGGACACTCGGGAAGATATGGGACTGAATGACATCCCATCGGTTAACCCTATAACCTGAGGTTTCAAGATGTAAAGTTTTTGAGACGGGCGACGTTCAAAAGCAGTGATTGAAAAGGATAAATTGCTCATCGAAGGATATTTCTAACAATGCCTTTTAATTGAAAGAGCAGTACTTGACATACGTATTACAAACAATTTTAACTATGACTCATTTTCACCGTTGTGTGCTTTGTATAGATATAAAAGGATAAAATTGGAGACCTGTCAGGATAGATAAACCTTCTCAAATGGTGAATCTTTTACAAATCACAAAAAGACGGCATTTGGATCGTCCCAAGCTATTGAGTAACTTATAGAAACTTGAAAAGCTGATAAGACCAAATGATGTTGCTTTTTAATTGACAGCTTTTAATGTTGAAAACTTACAATTGGTCGTTATCAGTGAATCCACGTATATTACAGTCAGGGGCGAAATCAATTGTCCATATTGCCCAGCTTGTCCAAAGGCCTCAACAGACAAGTGAAGGTTTACTTGAATTCACTATATAACCATTGTACGGACAGGGACAGGAAAGAATTTTGAATTCACGGACAAGTTAATCAAAATCAGATTTTGCCAACCCTGACTGTTCGTCTGAAGCAAACATGTGTCACCAGGGTTTTTGTTTGAGTAAAGGGTTTAGTTGAACACGGTCGGTGATGAATAATACGTACGGAAGTTATTTCGTTCGCGAGAAAACGCCCTCGTCAAATATCAAACGCAATATATTATTCATCGATCCACTTGTTTAAATAATCTGTGGGGAGGATATATAACGGCTTTGTTACATAAAAGGACGGCTTCCTTTTGCGCAGTTTCAATATAAAAATAGAATAGAAATAAAACCTGACAATATCGGCGCTTGAATTATGTATGCAGTCCACTCATGTATTATATCCTATACTGAAATGCGACATCAAACTCCCCCTTCCTGTAAGGTAATATCAGTGAAAAGTTCGAATTCACCATGTGAGGAAGTTTCAAAGCCGACTTAAAGCTGATTTAAAGGCGCTTGTTTGCAGATGTGAGGAAATTTGGAAGTTAAAGTATGATTTCTTTAAAATTGCACAGCAGCTGTTCTGTTATATGATACGAATTGTAGAGTGGTCACTGGAAGCAAAATTAGATCGTTTTTTAAAAGTTTTTCAATTGTGTATAAACAGTGAATTAACGTTTATTTTGATTCAAAAGCATAATATCTAACCACATGTAAACAGTACATACATACGTAAATTGACGCTTTTTGACTGATGATTGCTTTGAATAGCTACGTTTAATTGTTTAATTGTTTAACAAACAACAGTACAAAAACTGAATTATTTAAGCGACATTTCATTTTGACTTTCAAATGTGCTCTTCTGGGATTAATGGTCTTTAACCTCTAGAATGCTGGAAAATTTTCTAAAAATAGATTTTTGTGTCATCTGCTTTCCAAAACCTTAAATATCTGTTTGATTTTGATAATGAAAGATTTTGAGAGTAACAAACATGTTCGATCACGAGCCAGCCGCCAGTTTACTTGGCGGCTGGCCTGGTTCGAACCTGTTTGCATAAGCATGAAATCTGTTTCAGCTTTATTAGGGTAGCTTTGCTTCTCCCTTCACATATGATAAACCGGACATTGCCGTATTACAGAAAGCAGTTGACGCGATTCATCACCAAATAAAATATAAACAAACTAAATATGTTCAAGAACTCTGCGGAAACATTCATTTTCCCAATATCTATTTCGGTTGCAGAACACAAAAGCGGCAATCATATATCATAATTCGAATCAAATATTTATGAAAGGACAGCACATACTTCAGGAAATTCTTCGATTCTTTAAAAGAAGAAAAACAAAAAATAGTTATCATTTATAAATGCATAATACAATATATGATTTAGCGATTTATATTTATACCAAATACTCTCTTATAAATTCCTACATATAGAGTACAATCTTTGTATACCAATATACCAAACGTTTGTTGCAGATATTGAGCAAAATAGGAAACATTATTTGCTCTCTTAAGCCGTTTTTTTAAACAATGTTTTACCTTTTCTCCTCCTGACGACTTTTAAATCCATTTACGGAACAAGGCAAAATTGCCCATGTTATAACTCTCCTTTTGTCATGCTTTCCGAATCGTATTAGAAAAGCGTGCATCTTTCATTATTAATTACGCTTCAAGTGTGGTATTTTTTTATATAAAATTTGGAGCAAACATCAATTTCCCGTGTGGTTAAGTGTCAAATGAGGCATCATTGTATTTCGGGTGCAGATTCAACCTTCCTGAAATATAATCTGCGAATCTGTAGGGACTTTTTACAAAGCGTAAATTCGTAAAGTTTAGCGTGGTACACAAGCGTTGGGAACATGTTTGTTTCGTTAAAGGTCATCCGGTTATCCAACATCTGCGAAAATTCGAGTTCCTAAATCAGGATGTTTTCTTGAAAAAGTGTTACCCGAAACGAAAATGAGCCTTTCAACGCTTATTTCTATATTCAAGTATAGAACTTATGTTCAGGATATCGCTTTACTAAACTTTCTATGCTAAGAATTTGCGTAAGTCGAAAGAATCATTCTCTCTTATTTCAATATCGGGCTGAGTAATATTGTCACGTGACACGTCATTGGAATCGTCTCTCCTTGACGCCTCAAATGACGTGGCACATGACAATATTGTACTTTCATAGATACTATCCATGTAAATCAGCTTTGACTTACGTAAATATTTTCCGTAAGTTGTTGATCAAAACGGTACCCTGATCCGCTTGAGGCGAAATGTGTAGGCCCATATCAACTTTTGCCGTCAGCACATGGGTACCGTTTTACCAAACAGTTGACGCTTACGATTTGCGTAAGTCTAAAACAATATTTTCTCTTATTTCAATAATAGGCTAAGCAATATTGCAAAGTAACACATCATTGGAAGATGTGTCACATTGCAGTATTGTACTTTCCTTGAAGATACTATCCATGTTTATTAGTTATGACTTACGCAAATATTTTCCTTAAGTTGTTTAGTAAAACAGTCCCATGATGATCCGAGACTTCACCTTATACGTATAAGTGTCATTCACACTTGTATCCCACTGCGGTTGGTGTTTTCAATATCTGTAATGTGTCACGACACGACATAAATAGACACAGATGTTGATTCGCCGAAAAAGGGCCACAATGAGTCTCTATAAGTGTCGCTCTCGATCAGACTGTGTCGGTGGTACGAACAGGATCGTTTACGGTATTCAATAATCGATAGGAGGGGGAAACTATGGTCACCCATCAGATAGTACCGTGTCATGATGATTTTCACCGCTTTATTTTATCTCTGTCAGAGGCAGATGGTTTAGCCGTTTCTGAACACAATGTTCTTTTTTTCTCGTCGCGCCCACTCTGCAATTGTGTCATTATAAAGGTTATATCTATTTAGATTTGTTATCAATCTATGTTGATACATAGTCTTTTTGCGTACTTAAGGCGCAGTACATAAGTGCGCCAAGCGAAACGCAATTCGATCATCTATTTAAAGACGCTCGTATCTAAAGGCGCTTGTTCAAAGATGAGAACATTTCAAAGTCAAAATAAAATGCCTGAGTCGATATAGTCGGATCTGGTTCGGTACAGGCGTATAGTAATCGATACAGTCGGATCTGTGATGTAAGGACAGCCCTTGGTAAAACAGACGGTATTGGATCGATAAAGGTGAAACTTGGTTGAGATATGTCGATACAGGCAGATCTAGGTCGATACAGACAGATTTTGGTCGATACAGGCAGATCTAGGTCGATACAGGCAGATCTTGGTCAATACAGGCAGATCTAGGTCGGTACAGGCGGATCTGGGTCAATACAGGCGGATCTGGGTCAATACAGGTAGATCTAGGTCGGTACAGTAGGATCTAGGTCGGTACAGGCTGATCTGTGTCGATGCAAGCGGATCTAGGTCGATACAGTAGGATCTATGTCGGTACAGGCGGATCTGGGTCGGTAAAGACGGATCTGGGTCGGAAGGGGCGGATCTGGGTCGATAAATACGGATCTAGGTCGGTACAGGCGGATCTAGGTCGAAACAGGCAGATCTGAGTCGATACAAGCAGATCTGGGTCGATATAGGCTGATCTAGGTCGGTAGAGGCGGATCTAGGTCGGTAAAGACAGGTCTGGGTCGGTAAAGACGGTTCCTTGTCGGTAAAGACGGATCTGGGTCGGTAAAGACGGATCTGGGTCGCTACCACCGGATCTGGGTCGATAAAGGCGGATCAATGTCCATGCAGGAGGATCTAGGTCGGTACAGGCGGATCTAGGTCGGTACAGGCGGATCTTGAGCGTTACAGGTGGATCTTAAGCGATACAGGCAGATATTGGTTGATACAGACGGATCTAGATCGATACAGGCGGATCTAGGTCAGAGGTGGATCTGGAACGATATAGGCGGATCAAAGTCCATACTGGCGAATTTAGGTCGGTACAGGCGGATCTAGGTCGGTACAGGCCGATTTAGAGCTATGCAGGCGGACCTTGAGCGATATATGCGGACCTAGGTCGGTACAAGCGGATATTGAGCGATATAGGTGGATCTAGGTTGGTCCAGGCGGATCTAGAGTGATATAGGCGGATCTAGACCGGTACAGGCGGATCTAGAGCGGTACAAGGGAATATGGATTGGTAAAACTGGATCTTGTGGTACAGTCAGACCGTGGTCGGTACAAGTGGATATTGGTCGATACAAGCCGATCGTGGTCGATATTGGCGGATCAGGGTCGGAAAAGGAGGATCTTGGAAGGTACATGCAAAGCTAAGTCGTTACAGGCGGTTCTGGTCTGATAAAGTTGGATCTAGGTCGATATATAGCTCGTCGGTAAAGATCGATCTGGGTCGGTACAGAATTGTCTTGGTTGATCCAGATGAATCTTGATCGTACATGCGGTTCTGGCCTGGTACAGGCAGCTCTAAATGGGTAAGGGCGAATCTGGATAGGTAAAGGCGGCTCCGAGTCGAAACAGGCAGGTCATAGTCGATACTTCAAATACATGTTGTACTGTTTGACTGCAATCACGTTCAACATCAAGATAACGCAATAACACAAAAAAGTTTAAAAACATGCAAAGTTTAATATGATACGTTTACAAACGAAGTCTTTGTTAGGTAGATCAGTGTATGTGTGTGTTTACTAAACATATAGGCAAACATAATATATTTTTTCACTCGAGTCTGGCTGACGAGTCGTAATGAAATGGGGTGAAGTCTGCAACCCGGAAACGTATATATTCAAGTCGAAAATGGACAAATACAATGCCACAAAGTGGACCCCGCTTTTCATGGGATTCAAACCAATGACCCTCGTATTCAGAGGTCTGCGTATTTACCAGGACCGCTCTCGTCTGACCATGTACCTCTGGATTACAAATAAGTTCCGCTGTCGACAGCGAATCCAGCGGCTTGGCTAGCATAAACCTTTTTATGCATATGGAAACAGGTTAGATCCAGTGCAGCCGCCAAGAAAATTGACGGTTCAGCTCGACGTAGATAGATTTTGACTGAGTCGGCGTGACCGCGAGAGAAGAAAGAACAGGTTCACGCTTAAGGCGTTTGAAATGAGACACAAACATCAAAATCGAAAATGGACAACTGTCAATCAGCTTCAGCCAACGTCGGTATTCCTCATCGTCTATATTTGAAACAAGATGACGTTAATACGTACACTTGTCAAAAAGGTGTGAGGTTTGAAATAAAATTGATAGTATACAAGTCAAACTTTTAAGCGTTCTGACCTTGTTTTATCCAATAAGAACACGTGTAGCTTAGAAGGTTATACATGTATATGGAAAACAGAATGAGTTCACTAAATAATGTCAACAAATTCTTGTAGACAAAGACAACCGTCCTAATAAATGAATACATATGTAAACGTACTTGGTATTACCGTTGTGAATATTCAAACGGCCAACCAACCAACCAGCCTACCAACCAGCCTACCATCCAGCCATCCAGCCATCCAGCCAGCCAGCCAGCCAGCCAGCCAGCCAGCCAGCCAGCCAGCCAGCCAGCCAGCCAGCCAGCCAGCCAGCCAGCCAGCCAGCCAGCCAGCCAGCCAGCCAGCCAGCCAGCCAGCCAGCCAGCCAGCCAGCCAGCCAGCCAGCCAGCCAGCCAGCCAGCCAGCCAGCCAGCCAGCCAGCCAGCCAGCCAGCCAGCCAGCCAGCCAGCCAGCCAGCCAGCCAGCCAGCCAGCCAGCCAGCCAGCCAGCCAACCAACCAACCAAACCAAACCAAACCAAACCAAACCAAACCAAACCAAACCAAACAGTAAATCTGTTAATCAACTTACGAACCAAAGCTTACGATCAAACGAATCCACCGACCAAAAACAAACGAGTCAACCAATCAAAAAGGTAAAAATTAACCAGCCGAATCAACATTCCAACCAATCAACCAAAGCCAGCTAACTCACCAGTTTAAAATCAACTCTTTCAATACATACAGACACGGTTTGCCAAAAATAGTAACATTTTTAAGGTGAAGGTCGTTTTGAAACGAGGCTTGCGAGTAAACAGACCGATTCCGACGTACTACACAGTACCAAAATGATCTGTGTCTCCTAGATACAGCGTTCGGACACCTTTCGGTGCCGATATTTCAATGAATTTTGATGTTCTGTCTCAAGAGGGTTTCAAGTTTAAGCATTTGGCAGCGCTTTATATGGTTTTATCTGTGTGACTACTAACCCATTACCCCATTATACCACACGTTACCACACCTCTCACAAATGACTTTAAAAACCACAGCGGCAAAATGCAGAATAACTCCATTTGTTACAATGGTTTATAACTTATATCAGAGGGAAAATGTTGCTTCTTAAATATTAATTGCTCTTGCATATGAAGTTAAATTATTCACAAATTCCCATATGGGACAATGGGTAAATCAAAGATTGTAGTATCATTTTTGATATGAAATTAGCACATAATTGAAGGAATAAAACAGTTTCAGTGGCAGATTTTTAAAAAAAAGTTTTGTTCATGTTGATGATACATTGTGCATAAGAAGATGACTATAAAAATTATTTCTAAAAATTGAGAAAACGCTCATAAAGATTCTATCAAATACCACAAACAAGTCGGATTTTCATATTTTTTTTTAAAAATTATTGTCTCTAATTACTAGTTAGATCTGTCCGAAATCAAATTAGAAGGAAAGAGTTAATGAAAGTTTTGACCTTTTTCCGAATTTTTCTTTATTGCTCCTTGGTCACATACGTATTTAGTCCTTATTACATAGGCTATTTCTAGTTCAACATTCACCAGTTCACCATATTTGTTTTACATCGGTTGTGAAGGAAGCTTAAAGCTTGTTCAAAGCCACTCTCGATGACTTATTCCTGGATACTAAACCAATAATCGCGTAGGTTTTGTGGGTAAGTCCCGGATTTTTCACTTCACCGTATAGGGATTCAAACCCGGGACCCTCGGTACAATAGCCCGACAATAGCCTGACTCTCTACCACTGCACCAATGTCGTCCACATTTCGAATTAAAAAGGACAGAACAAACTAATATGGGGAATACACCTGATTGGAACTGTCTTTTGATGATTCTGGACGACCTAATTTCCTTATTATAAGTCAGTCTGCTGGACAAAATGAGCAACCTACTCATCAACTATATTAAATCATTTATTTGCATGTGCCATGCCATAAGGCTCTAAATAATCAAGAAGCATGTGTAGGTAATTGGTTTGTCAGAATAACTTCCATTGAATATATATATGATAGCAGAAAGCTTCTGAGTATGGATCAAATGCTTTAAAAATCGGCAATGTTGTGATGTTTGTAAATAAACCAGGCTGATGCTTGGATGAAGGCGGTCTTTCGGGTTTCATTTGAAAAGTCCAGAAAATTCAATTGTTGCCCAAGGGATTGGTAGTTTTCTATTCTAGTAGAGTTTAAGTAAAATTTCGTACATCATAAATCTACCTGCAGGATTCTTTTTGAACAAACAAATGTAAAGCCACATGAGAGTCAGCGGAAATTCTTTCTTTGTAAGAACGAAATTTGATGAAACTAAGGGACTGTGTGGTAATCTCAAATTCGTTGAACATGTTTTAAGAAGTAAGAAGCTCTTTTGGACTAAATGTGGCCCTAAATGCACGACCCGTCGTCTTATTAATATCAGTATGATAAACTACGACGTGTCACGGTACAATAATTAATGCAACATGTACAACGTTATTTTGGACGAAAGATAAGGAAAAAGATATGTTTTATGATAGAAAAATTATCAAATTTTATAACTGTCTATACCATTTCTTTATTTTTTGGGGAGTTATAGAAGACATCTTTCGTAGAACAACCCCTTTACGCAATGCAATTACAGTGGGCGTTTGTCACGTGACTATTTGTTTACTCGCAAAACAAGATGGCTGCGACACCGTGTTTGTGTGTATTAGGTTGAATGAAAAGCGAGCCTTTCGCTACAAGAAAGTTTCTTCTAAGGTTTGTCTCTTAGCGAATGGTATAGCGTTGCGTACCATTGAGCCAGGCGTAAAGTGGTTAGCTATGCCAATTAATTAGCTTAATTGAACATCAGTTAGTATTCTTGCCACAAACGCTTGCTTTTATTACGGTAGACGAATGGGTGGAGTGTCAGTGACGCTGATCTAAAGAGGCGTTCCAATACCGAATCTTCTGGTAAATGGACCACTCGCAAATATATCGATCTATGTCTTTACACTTGATAATTGATACATTTACGGAAGTAATCAGATTAAAACCTTGTAGTGCTAGAACCGTCTTCATTCTTATACAAACAGATTTGATCCAGGCCAGTCGCCAAGTAAATTGGCGACTGGCCTGTGATCTAACCTGTTTACTACTCTGAGTATTTTTCCTCATCAACACTAAGCACATATCTATGGTTTCGGAAAGCAGATGGCACAAACATCATATTTTTGGAAAATTGCCCAGCATTCTAAAGGTTTTGTCTACTTTCTGAGAAAACTACTTCAAACGATGCACGAAACGTGAAGGACATCGTTACGAGTGTAATACACCACCTTCAGGGTACGAGGATAGTAGGTTGCGAAAATGTACTGGAATCATATCGAACTGGTCAAGTACCCGGTTTCGTTATATTAAAGTCCCCATGCGTCAAAATATTTCTTTTTCGGAACTTACGAAAGTAAAGGAATACACATTTATCAATATTTCAGCAGAGAAAAGAAATCAATTAAATACTAGCTAACTTTAGGCGTATTTTCTTATTTTATATACAAATCCGGTGACAAGGATACATGACCTATATAAAGCTCGCATATATGTCAAGCTATAGACACCTGACCTGTGATACTCAGAATACACTCTGAAAGAAATCACCCTCGTTCTTGCACTGAAGTGTTTGCATCGAACTAGCCGGAATAACATACGGTTGGCGATGTAGAACTTAAACAGAAAGAACAACAGGGTATACGGGTAACTAATTACCATACAGTGGATGTATCATCCATTTAGTGATACCGTGGGGTTTTCCCCTCATTATCTACATTTATAGAGCGATTTTGGTTACTTTATCTTTATGAATATTTGTTTGGAGCAGAGCTGAATACCAAACGCCAAATCCTCATTTTACATATATTTTTCTATTGTATGACGTCCGGGAACTTTAACATGGATATAAAAGTTACATTCTAGAATCACGTCAATAATACGCAATACTATCAAGTATATGAAAAACATAACCACCACTTTGCTAAACATGTTATTACATTTCCAATGAAAATAAAACACACCAAAGCAGTCCATGCTTTAATTTTCTCCAAAGTTTCGCACATGCGTACTCATCATCAATAAAAACATTTCATGTATTCGCATGTGCGAGAGTGACTTCAAATAAGTCGATTGCGAGACCATGTGATGTCAAGGTATGGTGCTTTATTTCATCTTAGCAGTAGACGTTTAAATCATCACAGTTAACGATTTCGATATCCAAACCACAGGAACAATACCACATAAAAAGTGAATAGTCAGAAGTTTGACTTCGGTCCACGTTCAATTATCTGAAATGTAAAAAAGAAATTTAAGCAATGGACGACCCACAGCTAGCAGTTGTTAAACAGAACGTCGGTATCATCCGACCCCGACCGATGTATACCGAGAACAACCGAAGTAATCCGACGAAAACATGATTTTCAAAATAACGGATTATGGCTATACCATAATACAGAACAGAACGCCCGTCATTTAGAAAGCTTTGCGTGAAGCTCAATGCCCATGAAAGAGACATTTCCGTTTGACAGTTTCGAGACGATTTCTCATGAGGAATCACGCATGACAATTTGCCAGAAACGTGTCTTCAGAGTTCCGAAATGATGATGTGCCAAGCACTCATGGCAAAGCGTCTTGATCGTAAAGCGTTTTTACGACATTAACCAACCGATGCGCACCTGGCGCAAGTCTGTTTATATCGTCTGGAAGTGATATAAGCGCGGGAAAATGAAACGAAATGCGTTTTCCGCATAATAGATGTCACTTTCATGTAGTAACTGTCAAATAACGCAGGTTTGCATTCTTATTAAACGATAGACAAAGGACTCGTGCAAATACCTTGTCGGAATTTATAGTCGTCTTTGGTCTTTCGAATGCCACGCCTGAATTATGAATCGTTTTCGGTGTAATTGATGCTGATCTATAGATCTTGGGGTCTATTAAAGACACTATCTCAAGGACTTTTGGCTCATTTCAGGATATAAACCTAACACAAACAATACAACAACAATAACAACAATAACAACAACAACAACAACAACATCAACGACGACGACGACGACGACGACGACGACAATAATATCAAAAGCAACAACAAAAGCAACACCAATAATATAGCAATCTTTTTCGGTCTAAATAAAGTACTGTCTCTGTGCACTACGGTTGAACAATTCGATCGAAACGTTTTCCACACAATTTGGGTTCATTTGTCTTATATTCTTAACATATACGTCATCTAACTTAAATCATCATAGTTGAAACTACTCGGATATACTAATAACCATGCAAGCGTGACAACCCAGATCAATTTTTAACCCGAGAAAAGGCCAGCATAACTACATGGATTTATCATATTCCTGAAACAATGGAAGTTCTTACATTAATCAAAAGTGTTATTGTAAAAAAGTATCTAAAAATATCCTCGGAGCCGTCCGTATTTCGACCACGTGGTTTATAAGGCGGACACTGTTACCATTAGAGCATGGACGCTGTTATACAACTGGTTATCATTTTGAGCTTATAAGGTTATGTTACATTGCCTATACCTTAATTCAATCTTTTGAAAATTATCAAAATTATTAAAGTAGTGAACAACAGTCCATTAATATTTTATTTTTATTTCGTTTAGATATTTTTGCAATTGAAAAAAAAAGATCAATCGTGACGGACTTTATCGAACGGTCTCGACTGTGTTCGGAAGACTGTCGAGTATTAAATATACCTTGTCATGAGTATGCATGAATAAAGGCCATCAGACGGCGAGTGTTGGTGAACAATACTTTCCTTTTGTCAGAGTGATGATTATAAGCAAAAGTGACGAGTTCATAGCAGAAGACGTTATTCTATCTTTGTGTCCTCCCTAGTCTACTCGGATCTGATTGTTGTCATGGGCGTGGCTTATTCTGAACATCGCTCCAACTTTCCATCCGTGATAACTAAGAAATCTATTGTTATAGCTTATTTGCTTAAGGTTATAAAATTCACTCTCGATGACTGCTTCCTGGATACTTAACCATTACTTGCACCTATTTGTTGGTTGATTCTGGCAATTTTCATCTCGCCTGAAAGGGATCGATCCCGGGACCCTCGGTACAAGGCCGGACGCTCTGCCACTGCACCAATGTGGAAAAACAAAGGTTCAAATTAAATCGAAGTATATTTTCAATATCAATTGATTGCAGTAAAATGTCCACTACCGTGTGTGAAAATGACAAAACAGTTTTGTTGAATTCGGTTATCTATAGTAATCAAAACAATTGTTATACAGAAGAAGAATCTGCCCTTATTTATTCGAACAATGTCGTTTCTTCGTTAGGCTTAACCCATTACCAAACAACAACGACATTTGACCAGTCTGTTGTAGACAACTCTGGAAAAGCTTGTAGGAAAAGGAGAAATTGCTCGCAACGAGCAATTTCTTCTTTTCTCACAATGTTTTCTACCCTATCAGAAGATTATCTTTTAATTTCATCACATTTTGAAATGTCGTCTGTAAACTTTTCAATTTGGGACAGTAGAAAATTTAACGTTTGGTAAAGGTTTAATACATGGCAATCCGATCTTTTATCTGCACAGAGAAGTATAATACGTTCCTTTCAAATGTTTGCGTGCTTTAACGTCATTTTTTATTCTTTGTCTTGTTGGAGAGAAAAAAAAATGGATCAAACGCGTTTAAAACAAGCGATGACGTAACTTAGCAACGTTGCAGTGTGCACGCCTAACGTTCACGCTTACATACGAGTTCAAAAACCCTTTTGTCAGACGACATTTGAAACCATTGCGACAAAAGGAGTTTTTGCTCATGCCGAGCAAATTCTCTATTGGTAACAATGGTTTCAATGTATGCAAATCAATTATTCTGCCTTTCGGAGACTGCTAATTATCTTTATAGTTACATGAAAGCTTTTATTTTCGTCTGCTGCAAATTTTCCAGAACAAGAACTGATGAAAAAAAAAACCCAACATTTTCCCGATAGAATCTCGCCATGTTACGTAATAGATATTTTCGTCTGCTAATTTTCTACTAAAATCGGCTGCAACGCGAGATTGTAACATGGTCGTCTGCAGCTTTCACTGTATCGATGATTTCATGCGTGCATTGACCCCTTTACATGTTTATACTTGTACAAAATATTTCGGTGCTGACGCCCCCCCCCCACCCACATTTAACCCATTACCAAACAAAAACGACATAAAACAAGTTCATCGCAGACGACTATAGAAAACATTGTGGGAACGGGAAAAATTTCTCCTTTTCCAACATTTTTCTGTGTCTTATCCGAAGATTTTTTTTTTCAATTTCATCACATTTTGAAGTGCTGAATGAAATGTATCTTGATTAATGAAAACACCTTTCATTTTTTTCTTTCAAACTCGTCTTTTTTTGTAACATTCGATTTTAGAATCGTTATCACAACGAGCAACCTATCCATTTCTCACAATGGTTTCAACCAAAACTAAGTACCTCGGAGAAAATACTTCTTTTTATCCTGTCATTTGTCATGTTTTGTTAATTATTTGTTTTGGTTGGGACCAGTCGAAAACGTGGGTGAGAACGGATGTTTATGATATCATCCAGATTAAAAGGGGCCAGAGAACTGGTAGCTGGAATCATTGTAAGAAAGTGAAGTATATCTGGAATATTGGGAACATGATTGGCCGAGAGAGAATTTAAAAGGAATTAATTACGTTTGTCTAATCGTTTATCATCCATTTAGGTCCTACATGACTCAGTGGTTGAGTTGGCGGACTTGTAACTCGCAGACCCGAGATAAAGTCCCACCGACACCTCTGGTACGGTAGGAGTGACCTATTGGCAATGCACTTCAGACCCAGGCCCAGTACTAGAGGATCCATGAAAGCCGTAGCATAACTGAACAAAATGTTGACACGTCGTGAAACCCCATACATAAATGTCATTCCGTTTGTCGACATTTCTAGGCGACACGACCATGGCATCAACGAAATAGAGAAAGGCAGAATGGGAAATACAGCATAACATTCAATCCTGTCTATTCTACAACCCTTTCGGTGAATTTGGCACGCGGGTGATATGTTAACCCCTAGAATGCAGGTTAATTTTCTTAAAATAGATTTTTGTGTCATCTACGTTCCCAAACCATAAATATTTGCTTAACTTTGATGGAGAAAGATACTCAGAGCAGCAAACAGGTTAGATCATAGGCCAGCTGCCAATTTACTAAGCGGTTGTCCTAAAGCCGTCACGTTTACATAAGCATGAAATAGGTTCTAGCACTTTAAAGATTAATTTGTTGTAATAGTTTCAGCGAAGGACAAACGGAAAATTTCAATCATCAGAGCAAAATAACAAATTACAAAAAACGAATGAAGTTCAATGCTCTCTCTAAGAAATAGAGAATAGATGGTTGGTGTCGTGAATCGGAAATGTTATCGGGCAAGGCTTAGGAATATTATCCGGTGAGCCGAATAGAGAATAGATGGTTGGTGTCGTGAATCGAAAATGTTATCGGGCAAGGCTTAGGAATATTATCCGATGAGCCGAATAGAGAATAGATGGTTGGTGTCGTGAATCGGAAATGTTATCGGGCAAGGCTTAGGAATATTATCCGATGAGCCCAATAGAGAATAGATGGTTGGTGTCATGAATCGGAAATGTTATCGGGCAAGGCTTAGGAATATTATCCGGTGAGCCGAAGGCGAAACGGATAATATTCCGATGCCGAGCCCGATAACATTTCCTATTCAAAGACACCAATCATCTATTATATGTATCATTTTACCTTTATGTATACTTTTAAAAAACAAAATGAAAATAGAACACGTGAAAAAAAAGCAGAGGATGATGTAAAGCGTTCTTATGACGTCATGATTTGTCACGTGTTATATGGTTAGTGCCGGATATCACGAATGTTATACGGCACCTAGTTATCGGTCCCAAAATGGAACTGTTGACAGGATAAAAAATCTAAAGCAGATGTTACTACATTTGTAAAAATAGAAGTGTCAGAATACCAGACATTCAAGTGCCCACTTCCTAATATGTATCAATTTTTACGACGCAATAATTGCTAGGTCACCGTGCACTAAATCTCCATGAAAAAACGCAATAACCTACAATAAGTGGTTCGTATGAATAGCCGCGAAAAAGGTCGTCGATGCGAGCCAAACCTTTACCATATTAGGGATAAATCTTAGAATAACAGCGGGTAGAAATGTTTAATGTATTGTATACAACGACAGTCGGGGTTATATTTGAGTACAAAGAAGATTTAATAAATGAAAACTTGATCTGCTCTGAGATGAGCAAATTTCTTTCTTAAGACCACTTATATCTTTTTGAAATGTCATCAATATATAGATATGGTTTGTGCAAAAATGAATTATTAAATTTCACAATTACCTACAAAAGTATGCTTGGCAGAAATGTATTAAAAATTCACGGGAATCCTGCAGCGAATGACTGTCAAGAAACCCCGCTTGTATGAGGAAAGTATATCACAAAGGGACTGCGTGATAGTTAATATCAGATACCGAGCCGACAGTAAGGGTCATTATACTCACGAATTAATGATTTCGGGGAATTTCCCGTATAGATTTTATAAGCATTTTACCAGAATGACAAAGATAATCGCTAACACTAAATTCACATGCATAGAAATCGCTAGTTTTAAAGAAACCCAACCCTTCAACACGCTACTGTTCTGGATAACGTTGATTAAAAATTTCATCAGATACTTAACGACCTAAAAGTGTTGGGTTCTACAATTCTACAGTTCCATTTATGTCATTATGACATATATGTATTTTATTCGTTGTTAACCACCGAAAAAATGTGTATGAGCCGGAAAGCAGTACAAAGTTGAGAAAAGTGTTCTGTGCATGGGAAGAAATAACAGAAGCATGGCTACATTGACTTTCCACTGCTTAGATGAATTAATACCATTTCAAACTAATTCTAATCTTTACACATACTTATTCTGAGTAAAAGTGACATATTTAAGACTGTGAAGGCAGCCAGTTCACAGAAAGTTTTACCTTGAATAATCTACGCTGTTATAATCCATTAGTTTATCAACAGCTTGGATTATTTAAGGTATGTACGGGCAGTGCATATTAAGACTCAGTAAACGCAGCTATATGACTTAAAACCGTTGCAAACGACATAAAACCACATATACAAAACATACATGTATGCGGAGGTGAATTTATTGTTATATTCTTCAGCAACCGTAGGTTGTACATGCTAGAATATTCTTCTATAAAAAAAACCCACTGCGTATTGTCATCTTTTGGATGAATGCGGTTTAAGTTAGTCTATTTATGGGATTTGGTTTAAATTACAAGTGGGGGAGGAGCATTTTCACAGATATAATGTGATGATATAATCTTCAGTGGTAAAAGCACCCTATTAAGTCGTTATGATTATGAAACGGATGGGAATCAGTAGGAGTAGCACAAATTGTCATTTGACTTTTGACCTTATTTCATTTTATATTTCCGAAATGGACATGCCATCTGTCCAATAACATTGTAAACACGCCTGGTGTAAGTAATAACAAATATTTCCTATTTGTGCGTTCTTTTTTAATCAGTCGAATGAGTTTAGAGAGACAAGAGACTATTAATACATTGACCATTTGGCTGATAATATTTGACCCACTTTGTGTGAATCTACAACAATGGTTTCTGGTTTTAACTGCGCACAAAAGCAGAAATAAACAGTACATTAAAATTGGTGGTAAATTGATACGCACTTCAATATCTCACGTTTTTGATTGAATCATGATTTGCTATAATGCAACAAGAAACATATGTTAATCCTTAGCATGCTGGGTAACTTACTTGAAATAGAATTTTTTGTCGCCTGCTTTCCAAAACCTTAAATATCAGCTTTTTTGACGAGTAAATATGCTCAGAGTAGCAAACAGGTTAGAACACAGGCCAGCCGCCAATATTTACTTGGCAACTGGCCTGGATCCAACCTGGTTGCATAAGCATGAAGTCGGTTCCAGTACTGTAAGGGTTAGAATTAACTCGCTTGGTACAAAACCACACAAAGGTATTTCGTATTCAAATCATCACTAAAATCCCACTGCAACTAACACTGTTGCTTAAGTCAACTTTTGAAATGATTATTGAAAGAGGGAAACGACACAGATCTCATTGTTCAATCATACATATATGTAGTGATTTGCAAAGTATTGTTTTCTTAACTATTTTAAAAAAAACGAAATAAATTTTGATCTAAAACCTATTTATAAATGTCTAAGCGACCTCTCATTCGAGACCTTTTATGCAGGACCTGTCATGGGTGATTTGTTTAATGAAGTTTTTTTTTATATGTTCTTTCTTATTGAACCTTATTCTCGGAACGCGTTCTTTTCGACTCATTCTACTGCATTTACCAAATGTGCCTTACCTCATAGGCTTATCGTAAATGACTTTCTATCATAACGCTCTATTTCTTATGTTTTATCAATGAAACTTCACAAACCACTTATATCCTTTGTCTTTTGGAAGTTTCAATTAAATTTTATTGTGAGTACTCCATGATGTAGACGGACTTTCCATGCTATTGCAGTGAATCTTTAATATATGAAAAATAAAATACAAAACCCCCTACTTATTAACCCTTTCCCAAACAATAACGACATTTGAATACTTTGTTGCAGACGACTTTAGAAAACATTTTTGGAAAAGGAGAAATTGCTCGTGACGAGCAATTTCCTTTTCCCACAAGGTTTTCTGCTCTTTCTAAAGAATATTTTTCAATTTCATCACATATTGGAATTTCGTCTGCAAACCCTTTCAATTTGGGACAGTCGAAAATTTGTTGTTTGGGAAAGGGTTAAATGGTTTATTTAGTCGTATGGGATGGCGGGGTCTTGATCTTATGGGACGTATGATATGGTACCTATATGATGGATCCTACATGCATCCTATGTGACTTCTCAAATGTAGCTTATCATATATGATTTTTGATATTGAAGATATTGTAACTATTCTAGGCTGACTACATGTGTCACGTGATATGCGTATAGTAAATGAAATGTGGGAGACCGACATTTTATTACGACGTTCATTTTAACAAGGAACTTTAGCCTCGGGGTCGTTAACAGTAAAGGTGTTGGTGCGCAGGTAAAGCAGTTCAAAAGATCCACCCACTTGTCACAAGTAATTGTGTTTTACGCCATTTTAAACTCGTAGTGGGGGCATTTGTGCAAATAAATCTAATTTGTCTAACAACCGGTGCGTAGATAATGTGTCACACAATCAAACTGTATATTATATCGCCCAAAACACGTAAACCCCCACCCGACGATAGGAATTAGGGCCTGTACATTTTACGTCATTTTAAACTCGTAGTGTGGGGGATTTGTACAGTGTGATCTCATTGGTCGAACAAACACTGCGTAGATCATGTGTCATACAATTAAATTATATATTTTAACCACCCCAATTCTTTGTACTTCCACCCGACGTAAAAGTTATGATCTTTACGTTTCTTGTGCATGTCAAATAGGCGTAGAGTGAGCTATTATACTATACAGTAATTATGGGGAAATCCATGAATGCACGAATAGGTATACTGAGTGCATTGAAAACAATAAATCTTGATGAAATCGTTATAAACCAAACATTCATATCACATTTGAATATGGTACCTTAATCTTCAAGGATAACCGAGGAAGTCTTTTATATAACCCTTGCAGTGCTGGAACCGACTTCATCCTTATGCAAACAGGTTATATCCAGACAGTCACCAAGTAAATTGGCGTATGGCCTGTGATCTATCTTGTTTGCTACTCTGAGTATCTTTCTTAATTAAAATTAAGCAGATATTAAAGGTTTTAAAAAGAAGACGCCACTACGTTCTATTTTAAGAAAATTACCCAGCATTCTATATAAGGGTTAAGCGAAACTGATACAATATTCTGAGACAATGCCTACCAGTTTCATGTTTAAAGCCAATTCAGTAAGCTATGTATTAAGGAAATTAAATGAACGAGTATTTGTTCTACGCATTAACTAAAGGCAATGCACCGATAACGTTTTAGAGATAATGTGTCATATTAACACCAATGGAAACATGCGTCCCAGAAACAAACATGACATGGCAAATTCTCAGCCCTTTACTCCATCCTTCAACTTTATACAGGTTTTCATTTACAGTAAAAACGCATAAAAAAGTAAATAAAAAAGTAAAAAAGGGAAGTCACTTCAATACTCATTATACTAATCTAGGTCTTAATGTCAAACAAATTTCGTTAACCCTTTACCAAACGCCAAATTTTCGACTGTCCAATATTGAATGAGTTTGCAGACGACATTTCAAAATGTGATGAACTTGTAAAATAAGCTTCTGATGGGGCTTAAAACATTGTGGGAAACGTAAAAATTGCTCGTTACGAGCAATTCCTCCTTTCCCTCAACGTTTTCCAGAGTCGTCTGCAACAAAGTGGTCTAATGTCGTTATTGTTTGGTAATGGGTTAAGGGGACTTATAGGTTGGTTGTGTCCGATCTGTCTTTGACATTCTGTTTCTTTTTTATTATTTACATGTGCATAACCTTATCATCTTTGTACAAGTCACGATCAACTGTAAATAAATTCTAACAACACACGACGTAATTAGATTAAAATCTTGATCAAGGGTTTTAACCCTTTCCCAAACAATAAAGACATTTGACCACTTTGTTGCAGACGACTTTAGAAAACATTGTGGGAAAAGGAGAAATTGCTCGTGAGGAGCAATTCTTCCTTTTCATACAATGTTTTCCGCCCTATCAGAAGATTATTTGCCAATTTCATCACATTTTGAAACGTCGTCTGCAGACTCTTTCAATTTGGGACAGTCGAGAATTCGGTGTTTGGTAAAGGGTTAAACGAGAAATTGTTCGTCACGAGCGATATCTCATATTGGCACACTGTTTTGTACTTTCTTATTACTTTTTGCATGGGGCATACCCTAATCATCCTTAAACAAATCAACGTCAACTAGGAATGAATTCTAACAACACAAAACCGACCAACGTTATTAGATTAAAATCTTGATGAAGGGTTTTTAAACTTATTAAATCATAACAAACCGAATCATACCCCCAGCTAAAGTTGTAAGCGTGCGGGTCTGTTTACTAGCGTAATTCGCGTGAGTAAGTTACTAAATTTAGAATTTTCTCATACAAACATTGGCAACACTCCAAGTTTTCAAGTGTTTTAGAAAATGTCAAAACGTAAACTTGTTTTGTTTTGTTTTTTTTCGACTCTAAAGAAACCCTTGCCAGTAACGTTTAACATTTAAACCTGGTGTCTATGCTATTAAATCTCTAAGGAAGAAATTGCGCAAAACGGGAGTGCATTATAAGTCAAGCCCCTGAGTAAAATGAGATATTATGCTGATTTCAACACTATTCTAGTTATATATCGGTGGCCAGTAAACCAAAACCACCAGTACTTCTCCATGGTATTTTCAATCCACAAGATGCTCTATCGGAGAATATTCAGACTTCTCAAGCAAAAGCTCGATTTAATGCCTTACATGCTGCAGAGGGCTTTAGTGCTCATCGTGATACAGTGTTAACTTGCTCCTAAGAAATCTGTTATGGTTTATTTTCATTAATTTGTTTATTTTGTTGAGTTTAAATATTGCAACAGCAATGTTTCAGACATATTTCGGTGTATCGCGCGACGTGCCAATAAGGTCTAGTCCTACCGGGTGGAGAGAACCGTCAGTATTCCGTTAGCCAGCCGGGAGACCAGTTCTCATGGAGATTCGAAAACATGGCTACCGTCATGGGAATCACGCGAACATGGCTTTTGTGATTTCAAAGTTTAAGAACCCTAACCACTAAGCCGAGGACACCCCCCTCTCCTTGTTGACATAAGATATGTATAACGATGGACCGCGACAATGTTTACGTTTTATTGGCAATACACATGTATTTTTTACGTTTGATTTCAAAACACTCGGGGTCTTTTATAATCCGAATAGGCACAGGTTATCTTGACACCTTTGTTTACCGACCAATAACCCAGCAAACGAATCAAGAGACGACATCTAGGTATCATCAAATTCGTACACATTAACTTATACAGACGACTTCAAAAGATGCTTATATCAGACGACTTTTGGAATAATTGTGAAGAAAATGAATTTTCCCAACATGAGCAAATTCTCATTTTTGTCACAATGATTTGGTTGTTTGTTAACACATTACCACATAACGCCACATTTTTGCGTCTTGCAGCAGATGACTTTCAAAAAGCATTATTGCAATTAGAAAAGTTGCTTGTCAAAAACCATCAATGCTTTTATAATATATTCGCATGTCACAACAGCAGAGCTGACAGGTTTTTTTTCACATTTTCACAATGCTTTTCTAAACTCGTCCGCTTCAAGTAAAATAAATGTCGTCTGCAAGTGGTAAAGGGTAAGGCAATTAGGCAGCTTTCCAAAGCTGTATTTCACTTCTTGTTTAAGAAATGTTTTTGTCGGTTTAAAACGCGTGTAGAGTTTAAAGGATAGATTGTTTGATAAGGTCTTTAAGTAGAAGAGAAAAAATATAGACAGATTTATCATAATTTATGATTTTATAACGAAGAGTGCGACTTGCAATTTTATACTACACCTAATAACCCCGCACGCGACTCGTGCATGGAAATTGGATATGATCCGGGCTGAAGCTAGTTCAACCCTTAGAATGCTGGATAAGTTTCTAAAAAACAAACTTTTGTTTCGTCTGCTTCCAAAAACCATAGATATCTGCTTCATTTTGTTGAAGAAAGATACTCAGGGTAGCAAATAGGTTAGATTACAGGCCAGTCGCCAAGAAATTTGGCGGTCGGTCTGGATCTAACCTGTTCGATAAGCAATAAGCCGGTTCCAGCTCTATAAGGGTTGGTTGTTCAATGGCAGGAACTTATATATTTGTTTGCTCTCTCTTTGTGACGGTTTTTGTGGTTAGTCGCAATAAACTTTCCCTAAAGCGACCATATTTGATGCGACTCAAGGGATGTTTATTTGCGTCGTATACACAAACGCCTCTCAAATAAGACCGTGTGTGACGTATGCCTGTACATATGTTGTAAAAGTTTGAACGTTCAATATGTGGCATTTTCTCTCATAATACCGAAATTATTCTTTCAAACCCATTATAATACCATTAATAATGGTAAAAGATTATCCCATAATGAATCTTACAAATATCTTTAAATATATTATTTTCGTGGAAACATAAACAGCTAACGCCCCATTATAAGACCTTTCGAATGACATTTGAACCGTAGTCCTAATTTCGATATATTGTGACAAGAGGTTCTGGTTAAAGGATGTCAGTCGTTTGGTAATGTTGGTATATAATTACATGCAACCATGATGACTCTTTTTCAGTTGGTCCTAACCCATTACCAAACAATAACGACATTTGACCAGTTACTTGCAGACAACTCTTAAAGACATTGTGGGAAAAGAAGAAATTGCTCGTGACGAGCAATTTCTCCTTATCTCACAATGTTTTCTACCCTATCAGAAGATTATATTTCAATTTCATCACATTTTGAAATGTCGTCTGCAAACTCTTTCAATTCGAGACAGTCGAAATTTGGCGTTTGGTAAAGGGTCAATATTGAATATAATGTATTATTTTGTACCAAATGCTAACCTTCAACTCCCAACAAATCCCTCCCCAGCGTATGCGTCATATTACAACCGCAGGCGCCTGTGCTGTGTTAAGTCGATCACTAGGCCGATGGAAGATAAGTTTATTACGTCTTAAATTTTAGAAATGACCTCGTTTTTCAAAGCCGTCAGCACATCCACCAATCAAAACCTTCGCACATCCTTCGCCCGACGAGTGATCATTCCAAGGCATTGAAGTGCACACTTAAGTGTTGAAAAGTAGGCAATACAATAAAGTCAAATTGATTCAATTACTCGTCAATTGTTTGATGGTATAATCTACGCAATCGTAGAGGCAATCACTTTGATAAAGCCTGATAATGCATCCAAATTCTTACGAAATACCTATAAAAGGTTGGTCTTTGTTTGTTTTTTTGCGATTTTTTCTAAAAAAAATTATGATCTGCTTTCGTACATCGGTATTTGATGGACTAAAACTTTGCTCCAAAAATATCTTATTGCCTCGAATCTGGTTTAGACATTAAAACATTGTGACAAAATGATCAATTTCTCATTCGATGAGTTATTTCTCGTTAAGAGAAAGTTCTCCTTTTCCCACAATATTTTCCAGAGTCGTCTGCAACAAACTGATTAAATGTCGTTATCGTTTGGTAATGAGTTAATCCGTAATCCAAATATTCGACTCCGAATAAACCGAAGCCTTAAGGGATGTTAGATGGATACGATGCAGATATAAACATTGCTTTCTTTATCAAAACTGGCAGACGATAAAATTGAATGTTCGCTGTAACCCAATTGGTTATCTGTTATCGTTTTCAAATTGATGGGCTGATGTTGGTAAATAATGAGTCATCGTGAGAGATCGGGCGATATTGTGGGAAAACATTAAATTTTTACATGATGTTTCATGGGATTATATAAAGTTGATTAACTATTGTTTCCTTGATGCCTAACCCTAACCTAAGCCAACGCTTTGACAAACATTAAAATAGTCACAAATAAGTAACTTATCCTCTGTTACACACAACGATTTCCAGAAAGGAAAGCTAATCCTCATACCTTTTTGCGTCTTTTAATGCTTTCGATTGGTTCACATTGGTTCTAGCAATTTCTCTAGAATAACTCAGATACTACATTTATGGATTTGTGATTGCCGCTCTCATCAATTCTTTAGTAAAATCGTATCATGACAATACGCAGTAAATATCTACAGCAATAAACGCGTAGTTACTAGACGAAACTAGATGAGTGGTTGTTAAACTTAGAGAAAGTTCAGTCCGGATATAACAGTCGAACTCAAATTTCTTCGATAAAAAGTCATATCCAACGTAATCGCTATCTGATTTCAGATCAGTCATCCCAAGGAAAGCTGGGTAATTTTCTTAAAATAGATTATTGTATCATCTACTTTCCAAAAGCTTAAATATCTACTTATTGTTGACGAGGAAAGATATTCATGCTGATGCAAACAGGTTAGATCACAGGCCAGTCGCCAATTTACTTGGCGGCTGGCCTGGATCTTATCTGCTTGCATAAGCGTGAACTCGATTCCAGCATTATAAGGGTTTATACCCGTATAAGACATAAGGCGGCTCGTCAGAAAGAGATATTAGAAACTTTCTCTAGATAACACTCTGAGCTAAACTCTTACCACCTCGGGACCTTGGGAGTTCGCTATTCATCTGACACTATGGTGTCGTTAATTCTTTTCCAAACAACAACTTTTCGACTGTTCCAAATTGAAAGAGTTTGCAAACGACATTTCAAAGGGTGGTGAAATTAGAAAATGATCTTCTTACAGGGCAGAAAACGTTGTTGGAAAAGAAGAAATTGCTCTTAGCGAGCAATTTCTCCTTTTCCCACAATGTTTTCTTAAATCCTCTGCTACAAAGTAGTCAAATGTCGTTATTGTTGGGAAAGTGTTAAAGAGTGAAATAGCCTTCGTTCTTGTGCGTTTCTGCAGTAATTGATCCGATACGGTGTTATTTATGGGATACTCATAGTCCTTTGATTATTTCATGGCGCGCTTCGGACCCGAAATCAACTTTTAAATGACGTCACAAGTATGGTACGCCGAAACATCTGTCAATTCGTTATGGCCCTTTTCTGTTTGAAAATTTATAAATCAGTCACTAATCTGTTACAAAATGAATTCACAATGGCCTTGTAGCGTTTTACCAAACGTCTCAAGCGGCAGAGCGTCGCCCTCGGGACACGAAGGTCGTGGGTTCGAATCCCGTGAGTACCTGTCGTAAATCTACATTTGGTGCGAGTATTGATTATTTTTCCATGAAGTAGAATCCAGAGTGATTTATCAAAGTTGTAGGAACTTGTTTCACAATCGATGTTAAATGAATAAGTCTGCTTATTACAGACTAAGACATTTGGAAGTCGAAATAAAATATTGTTGAAACATTAAAGCTTTTGTATTTGCTGTTTAATACAATTTAAAGTAGCATTTGAAAGCATAAATAATGAATGACTTAAATCAAAAGTACATATAGATCTCAAAAGCGGTGTCAGGCTTTTCCTTTTTTAATGAATTGAAAAACAATATAATCTTGCTACCATTGACTATTCCTCAGAGTTTTTTAATTACTCATTATATCGTTGCTATCCTTCGGTAGTTCCCGGTATACATCGGTCGGGGTCGGCACTATTCGGTTTAATGCGAATAGTTCCGACCTTTACCGATGTATACTGAGAACTACCGAAGGATACCGACGATATAATGAGTTTCAAAATGGCGAATTATGGCTATTCTTCCTTAACGTTTATCTAAGAAGAATAAATTGCACCAGGCGAAGTTAAAAACTCAACACCAAGGCAACAGTTGCTCACGATGGGAAACATCAATGATTCGTGGCGATTTTCATATCGGTCACATTAAGTGAAAATGACGTGTCAAAGAGCTTTCAAAGACATTGTATACGGAAAGGATTTTAACCCTTAGAATGCTGGGTAATTTCCTAAAAAAAAAAAAAGATTGTGTGTCATCTGCTTTCCAAAACCTTAACTATCTACTTAATTTTGATGTGGAAAGATACCAAGAGCTGCAAACAGGTTAGATGACAGGCCTGGTCTAGATCTAACCTGTTAGATCATGCATCAGCATGAAGTCGGTTCAAGGACTACGTGTAAGGGGAGATACATTTCACACGATGTTGATAATGATAAGTGATTAGTAACGGACAAGTATCCGTGTTAATTTCTAATCTATGTCAAGTGGGAAGTGTGATACGTAGTCTAATTATATACATTTAAACGGCTTACGAAATCAAAAATACGCATGGCCACGTGGAGGTATCCCCCAAAACGGAAACGTGAAAACTATATTTAGAATATTTTGTTGTTTGTCTCATGATCAGTGAAGTAACCATTACAGGAAAATATAATTGAAATTAGTCGTAACAATGCTGACAAGATAATACGCTTATCTTAAAAAAAAAGGTTGAATGAAAAAAAAGAAAGAAAAAAAAAAAAAGATAAAAAAAGAAAAAACCCTCAGCGAACAATACATTCTATTTGAGAAGGTAGATACTGTTGAAAATATTTCAGCAACTTCCATTTTCCTTAAAACTTAAGAATGCTGGATAACTTTTAATAAATAGCTTTTTGTGTCGTCTGCTTTTCAGACCCCAAAATATTTGCTTTATTTTGATGATGAAAGATGCACAGAGTAGCAAACGGGTTTGATCACAGGCTTGGATCCAACCTATTTGCATAAGCATGAAGACGGCACCAACTTCGTGTGGTTATTTTTACGTATGTCTATTGTCCCATTCAATGTCACCGTTGTGTCCATTTGTTTTTCGTTACTAATTTGAAAATTATCGCTTTTCTTTGTCGCGTATAATATGGTTTTTTCCCAAGCCACAAGACCCAAGACGAAAAATTGACCCATTGTTATGAGAGTAGCATTTATCATTCCTCGATTTACTGTATGATTGTATCTATAATTACAATAACTGATTGTCCTGTGCCAAGTTCATGGATTGTTCTGCAATTCCTGGTTAAAGAAAACTCTTTTGTTGGCCCGACTTGCAAGCTGTTTGTATTATTGATCAACACTACCAGATGTAGACTTCCTTTTCAATCCATGTATGAATACTCTGGATAGTGACTGGTGGAAACAATTAAGACATTTACTACCAATTTCAGGTAGAAAACACATTATCCGCCATTTTGAAACTCACTTTCTAATCGGTTTACTTCGGGCATTCTCGGTAAACATCGGTCGGGACCGAAACTGGCCGTTTTAAACCGAATAGTTCCGGCCCCGTTCGATATATGGGTATTCAACCCTTATGCCATCATCAAAGCAAAACGTATTTACATACATTTTATAGCCACCTTAGTCTACCATAATCAAATCAAAGCGTATTAATAACGATTGCACAGCTTCGTACGTAAGCCTTTAAAATCACCTTGTGATATTTGGCGCCACCTTTTAAACCTGTGTTGTAAATATAGTGACGACATTTGTTCTTATACTCGGAAGACATTATGGACTGGAAGTGTCCCCGTAGTTAAGCGAATAACGTTTAAGGTACGTATCATCTTGACCCGAGATTTGACACCGGTATCTTAACCCTTTGAATGGCTTAATTTTTTGAAGAAAGATAATCAGAGTAGCAAATAGGTTAGATGACAGGCCAGCCGCCAATTTACTTGGCGGCTGGCCTGTGATCTAACCTATTTGTATAAGCATTTAGTCGGTTCCAGCACTATAAGGTTTCAACAAATGCATGTTCGTATTTAAAGAGCACAACCATTTTTTTTATTCTATCATTGACAACTTGGCACATTGTCATTAAATGTCAATCGACTTGACCCCGTTCATCTGACCTTAAATGCGTGCAAATAAGGTTATGTCCCAGATCTATTGTTGACGCGCGATGTACTTAACATACTAGTGGTTAGTTCAAATGTGTTTGTTTATATGGAGTTTCACGCAGAGTTTAATTGTCATCAGTTACTCAGTGGCGACATAATACGTATATAACCCCCTGGATCCCAACCAGAACCGTCCTTTTGATCAAATCAAAATTATCCCATTTATTTCCCTAAATAAATACGAATAAATGCATATTCTTCATCAATTTACGAACAAGCAAGGGTTTATGGTTTTCTATCTCAAATACATCATATAAGTAAGTTGTATTATCTAGAGTTCATTGAATCAAAATTTATGGTATATTACAAGCTCTTACGACTATGAATTGGTTATTCCCGTGTGTATTTACTGTTAAAACTTGAAACCTTTTCATCCAAGTGTCTTGAACCATAGTATGGCCCTTTTAACTTAAAAAGCGTTCCCATACGGCCGTATCAGGGTCTGATGTTTCCTTTTCATTTTTATTCCATCTTCTGTTTACGCTTCTTTCAGCACTTCTGGTCATCATTTCCTCCCTTCATAACAGAACTCCTGCACGGGCTAGTCAGAGATGAAATATAACGTACGCAAATCGCTTTAACCCATTACCAAACGCCAAATTTTCGACAGTCCCAAATTTAAAGAGTTTGGAGTTGACATTTCAAAATGTGATGAAATTAAACCACATTCTTCTAATAGGGCAGAAAACATTGCAGGAAAAGGAGGAGCAATTTCTCCATTTCCCACAATGTTTTTAGAGTCATCTGAAACAAACTGGTTAAATGTCGTTATTGTTTGGTAATGTGTTAAGAGTGGTCTTGTCTTACCTTACGATGAGTCATAGTGACTAGACAAATAAATAATTGGCTTGATTAGGGGTACCATCATTTTGGAAAAATACAAGTTAATTCCACGCTTATGTCACACTTTTAGGAACCCGTACGGAAGACCAGAAACACGTTAATTTCTGTTTATGTCTTTGGCTTATAGCAGCAATTTGGACAAAGTCCAAATCTCCATTAGTCTTGATGACACAGTCGTAGATATTCCATTTAAATGCTTGGGTATTCCAAAATTAAGCCCACATGATTTTTTAAGCTTAATGTCATATATAAACGCATTGACGAATTATGCGTAAATCCGATCGAAAAGAAATTGGCAAACTGTCTCATGTTAAGGTAGAATACCCATATTTCGCCATTTTGAAACGCATTCTTTCATTGAATTACTTCGGTCGTTCTCAGTATACATCGGCCAGGGCGAGAACGATCGTGTTATCGCATCGTGTTATGTTTTCCCCATTTCCCAATGTGCCACGAAGGAGGAAGACAATCTTCCTCAGTTCCGCGGTGGTTTCAGAGTTCAATGTACCGTTTTTTTCAAACCGCTTGTGCAGACCGGTTAAATCAAGACCAGCCTCCAAGTTAATTGGCGGCTGACCTGTGATCTAACCCGTTTGCTACTCTGAGTATATTTTCTCTACAAAATTAAGCAAATATCTAATGGTTTTGTAAGCAGACGACCCAAAATATATTTTTAGAAAATGTTCCAGCATTCTATGGGTTAAGGAAATTATTTGCGTAATCCTAAACTAATAAACATGGATGGTATCTTAAACGAATGTACAATATTGGCAAGTGACACGTCATTGGAAGCGTCTCGAAGAGACTATTCCAATGAGGTGCTACTTTTCAGTATTGCTGAACCAGATACTGATATAAAGGAGGATGTTGTATTGAACCTAATCAAATGCTTTATATAAATAATTAAGTAAAACGGTAACATGCATGATACAGGCTCGAATTATTTTTATCTTGAGTATAAAAGCAGGGAAGGCGATAAAAGAAGATGAAGCTTTGTCGGAATTTGCACCCGAGACCAACAGATATAGCGTGAATGCTCTAGCTCTACCAACCAATCTTCTCCTCGCTACTTAAGCTTTAAACATACCATTTCGAGGGTTCAATGCAAGACTATAGTAAGTGCTTCATAAACATGAACAACTTACCACATTATTTCACTGAACCATTGATGTTAACGTGAATAAGCAACTTCAAGGAGTATCTGCCGTATGAGCATTATTCTACTTTCCAACGTCAAACTTATGAAATCGTCTGCAACAAACGCGTAGAATCTTTGGAATATGTGAGTCATGATCCGTTTTTCCGCGAACCGTAAAAACTAAATAAAATTAATTAATCATAATCTAATTGTCTTTAATTGGCGAAGGTAATGAACCTGAAATGACAAGGTGATCTAATCGTTGGTTTCCTTTTAACGTCTACATAATACCGTTATGTAAATTGAGACGACACTATTTGTTTAGATAGCCTTTCAAGATAACACTACGTACTACGTGTGAATTTAAACTGATTAGTAATATCACAGTTAACCCTTTACCAAACGCCAAATTTTCGACTGTCCCAAATTGAAAGAGTTTGCAGACGACATTTCAAACTGTGATGAAATTGAAAACATAATCTTCTGATAGGGCATAAAACATTTTGGGGAAAGGAGAAATTGCTCGTCACGAGCAATTTCTCCTTTTCCATCAATGTTTTCCAGACTCGTCTACAACAAAGTGGTTAAATGTCGTTATTGTTTGGTAATTGGTTAACCAATTTCTCCATGGGACATATTACACCTGATCGAATTTGAAAGCAACAGCGGACGACAATAATGATGTATCGAAAATGACACTGTGGAATGGCCCAAAACCATTGTGACAAACGAAAAAATGTTGCCACCAAGAGTAATTATTTGTTTTGTCAATGTTGTTTTTTGCTGTGGTCAAATGCAGTGCCTGGCCTCATTAGTTCTGCTGGCAAGCGGGTCGTTATTGAGATCCATATACAAGTGTTCTTAGTTCGAGAACCGGCTAGGTCAATGTTCTATCACTACAGATGATTAATATCCATGTGAGAAAGCGGTCAGCAGGTTGGAAAAGGAATTTGTGAAGTACTCTTGATATAACTCCTTACCAAATGCCAATTTTTGGACTGTCCCAAATTGAAGGAGTTTGCAGACGATATTTCAAAATGTAATGAAATTGAAAAAAAAAAATCTCCGGAAAGGTCAGAAAACATTGTGGGGAAAGGAGAAATTGCTCGTTATGTTTCCAGAGCAGTCTGCAACAAACTTATCAAATGTTGTTATTGTTTGATAATGGGTTAACACCTGAAATATTTATTGCCATTTATAGGTGCGATGATAGCAAACGATTGACTGGAGTATTAAAGAAAGCGATATGAAGCGCCAGATAAACCAATGATGTCTTTTTCCCTGGCTCTCCGTGGTAAAATCACTAAACAAAAAAATCACCAGACCATCTTCTACGTTGGTTCGAACCCCAAATTGGCAAGTTTGGATTTCCTCGGGAGCTAATTTCTCAGCTGGCTTACTCAATGCAGTTAGTTAGTTCTACACAGCATATTTTTTGCCACTGCCTCTATAGGCAGTAAAACTTCATTCATTAATCATTTCTTAATTGGACAGAGCAGAGAAAGTTGTTGACACAGTCAGGGCTTTTTGTCTTGGGTGGGAAGAGGCGTCGGTTTATAGATTTTGGGAAGTTTTATCACTGAAATTGTTGAATTGGGAAACCAGTAAGCTGGTGTGATCTTTTGGGAAAACCTGCCTGATTTTGAAGAAATTTCCAATTAGGAAGGAATCCTTTAAAGGTGTAAAGCGAATAATACCGGCCCCGATCGATGTATACCGAGAACGACCGAAGTAATCCGTCGACAGAAAGAGTTTCAAAATGGCGGATCATTGGTATTCTACCTTAAAGAAAGAGTTATTTACCAAATGCGTTTTCATTCATTCAAAAATCAATTCGAATTCAAATATTCAAAAGATAAGGTTTACCGATTATGTTATTTCTAAAAGGCCAAATCACGTTCATGGTTAGAGTATTTATAGGACAAGATACCGGCTGAAAACGAATTTTCCCAATCAGTGGGTATTCCCATGTAATTCTCAAGGGAAGTTAGAAAAATCCCACACGGCCTTCTTTTGTTGACTTACGTTGAATTACCTTGCCTTGGTGCAGCGCTAACATTTGTCCAAGAACGTGATTAATAAAGTGTTGCAATTGACTTGCCACCAAACCGCCTCAAAATGGATATTCATAATAGTTTGACCAATGAAACTGTTAACAGACATTCGATAAACAAATGTGCGTTTGTATTACTTTCTGACAGCTCCAACTCAATGGTTTACTGCAGGACTATATTAAGTCTTTAACAAAAGTGAAAAGCTTATTAAAGTCTTACATTGAACCCTTGTTTTGACAAATTAACCCATACAAATATTGGGGTGTTTTTTTTACTTGTCAAATAGCTATCATTATGACATAATGTGGAGTTAACAATCATGTAAACAGAAAAACCAACGCGTAGTGTTTTTTACGCACTTGTAATGGTATTACCATCTTACTTTTCAGAAGTAATACAGTTAATGATTTAAACCCGATTGTCCTAAATCTAGAATGTTTACCCTATGCTCAATGTTACCACTCTTTGGCGAGTCTACAACGAAGGACTTATGAAACACAATGACTAAAGGAGGAAGTGCTTGTGACAAGCAATTTCTCCTTAAGTTACAATGGTTTCCAATCCTTTGACGTTGACATTATTTCGTTCACACTTTCTTTGTTGTGATGCTGTAAATTGCGACCTGCAACAACGCCTATCCCTTACCCCTTGTACTATCACATACACGTTATGGTTTATTGCTTTTTTTAGTTTTTTTTTGTTTTTTTTGTTTGGGGGGGGGGGTTGTTTTCTCTTCAAAAATGGGAAAACCGGGAAAACACCCAGTGTATATTTACTATTCCTGTCCTATAAGGAGGTCTTGAACCTCGGTTATTTCCCGCTACCGTGATTCCCCCCATGCAAAGTTGGCCCATGGTACTTCCAAGCTTTGGTTCGCAAAACAGAAACCAAATGGTATGAGTGGGTTTTTCTAGATTGACGTTTTACAATGTCTTCAGGAATAGTCTAGAACTATGACGACAGTTTGCATCTACGTTTTCCATTAATCATCCTGGTTTTTTCCTCACCAGCACAGTGTAATAAATTCTCATGCACCTATGATCGTATAACTATTACCACATAATGAACCATTCATCCCAACCATGTATTTCCTATCATCTTGGTGAATAGACCAATAAACAAGTTATAAAAAACACTGATAGTTTGTCGCATGCCACGGCCTCACTATAATCAGAGTTATCATATCATGTCACCTTCTGTAAAATGTTATCATTTGAAGCGAAAAATGGAGGGATCATTGTTTGCCCTTAGACTGCAGGTTAAATTTTGAAGATAGATTTTTGTGTTGTCTGCCTTTCAACACCTTAAATGTCTACTTAATTCTGATGAGGAAAGAGACTAAGGTTAGATCACTTTATTTGGCGACTAACATGGATTTAACTTTTTGCATAAACATGAAATAGATTCAAGCACTATAAGGGTCACAAGACGGTAGATCATTTACGGACATACACTATTTTACCTCACTTTATCTAATCTCCTGGGGTCCGTTTTACTAAACAAGTTACGGAAAATATTTGCGTAAGTCATAATTGATAAACATGGATAGTATCTTCAATGAAAGAACAATATTGTAATGTGACAAGTCATTGGAAGCGTCTCGGAGAGACGGTTCCAATGATGTGTTACTTTGCAATATTGCTTTGCCCAATATGGATAAAAGCGGAATTGTTGTTTTAGACTTACGCAAATCTTAAGCGTAAACTGTTAAGTAAAACGGTGCCCTGGATAAGACTTAAGAAACCATTGTATCAAAATGTCAATTGCTCATGATGAGCAATTCATCCTTTTTTGTATGATGGTTTCTCCACAAGTTTAATACATATTTTCTTTCAACGGGTTTTGCCTCCTACTGTTGATTTTAGTTTGGACCAGTTATATTTGTATTATAAAAGGGACATGGATTAACCCCTTACTTTATAATGACTGACGTTGACGCTTCTATAGTATAAAACTTAGGAAGCCATTTCTGCAAAATGTGCTTTTTCTTCTTATATCAAAATAAGTCCTAAGCAATTCCTCACATGAAATGCCTGGCTTTTGAAAAACGATTTTAATGTTCGAATGATATTGCTTTCAACAACTGAACCAAAATGAATAAAATCAAATATAGAAAAAAGTGAAGAAAAATCTAATCATTTCATCTTGTATTATGTCATCGATATGATAGTTATACCTTCAGGTGATAAAAACATGTTTGTGGTCATAATGTCATCGTGTGACATATTTACGTGAGATATCTCATGACCACAGACCACAGACCATGGGATAATGATCTCAAGGTGTTATCATATTTCGTCAAAATCAGTCCGTTGTGAAATCCTAATATAGTACGCAATAGGGGTATTCGTACGAGCCGGTACCCCAGGCTAGTACTGGGTATAAACATGGCCAGGGCCCCAGGCTATTCGTAGTGGTGTCATATTTGAGACTCCGGCTCTGGGAATGATCACTCCGATATTTAATGAAGGCAATGTTATGTATTTCATTCACATGTGATGTATTCCATTCTCATGCAGGTCTTTTTTCCCTTGAATTGTGAAGAGGACCAAGCATGTTGAATTTTGGGAAATTTATCGCTGAAATTGCTGAATTGGGAAGCCAAAAAGCTGGTATGACTTTGAATGTTTGGTAAAACTGCACGATTTTAAAGAAAACTCGAATTGGCAAGGTGCCTTATTTTTGATCCCGTTATATAGCGTAAAAAGACCTGCCATGTCATCAAAAGTGTACTTGAGTTGGTAAACAATTAGCACGGGTGTCGTATGATGTCTGGGCGATCGTGGTGCAGAGGTAGAGTATCGGCCTTTTGTACCGAGGGCCCTGGGATCGATCCCTGTTTGCAGAGAGGTGTAACTTCCGGGACAAGCCCACAAATCAGCTCGAGTACTAGTTTATTATCTAGATCAATATGATCAGCTTCAAGCTTCCGTGGCAGCTGATATGAAATAATTAAATTTAGAACAAAAATAAAACTTAAGTGTCTGTGTTGAGTTATTATCTAGAATGATAACTACTTTTATCTTGCCTTCGAACAAAATATTTTAATAATTTAACTATCATTCGATGGTACCAATGTGATCTATGTTTGATTTCCATTTCTGTGCGTGCTCATTTGTCTGACCTTTCTACTGTTAGTTTTGTGTGATTTTATCCCGTTATGGAGAACATGTTTGTATGGCCCAATTGTATTGCATTACTGTCAGTATCAATGTCCTCACAATAGAGGGCATGAATCGACTAGTAGTATTGGCTAGATAAGAGACAACTGATGTCGGATTTGAAAGGGGGAGAGTTAGTTTTCAAAATTAAAGAAAGAAATTTCTCGGATAATGGTATTGTTGATTCTATCCGATTACCATTCCGTTATTAACGTGCAATAAAGTCTTTTTGTCTTCCTTTTTTAAGGTTCGTATTGAAATTCTTACTTACATATCATGTATTTACTACAAATTGTCGTCTGTTGTCTCTTCCTTGACGGGTGACTTATTCCATATAAGGTAATTGTCTTATTTACATTCGTGTTGATATCTGTAAAGGGATGCAACTCCAATTCAAATGTTGAACAAATCGGCCTTTTAATCCTTCCGATGAGAAAACGAATAATTAAAATGGTTTGATAATTCAAAACGCCTTTTGAACAGGGTTTAACACCGTGTACTCATTTTTCTTCATTGCACTTTACTTTTGAAATAACTCTGACAAAAAAGTAAGTTGCTCATGATAAGCAATTATTCAATTTTTCACAATTGTTTATACCAAATACCATAAGCGCCTTTTACCCTTTTCTTCTATTTCACCTACTTTTTTTTGTAGCTCTCTCCTCCCTTTCCAACTTTTTCTTCTCCCCTCCCCCTTTCCACATTTTTCTCTTCCCTCTCTATGAACTTTTTCCTAGTCCAAATGAGCCAGATGTATATATCTCATTCTACACATTTACAGCTTGGATCGGAGGCAGTCTATGACTCTTAAGAGATGTTGACAGAGTCGTCTGCAAAAAAGTGGTTAAATATTGTTATTGTTTGGTAATGGGTCAAGGATGATTCGTCTGCGTTCAAAGTTAACTGATTGAAGTGGCTACTTACATGCTGTATCTCACATCAAATACAAACAAACGTGATTCCGATGAATTATTTATTTACACTGCAGCAACATGCATACTTAGACGTTCAACTTCCCTCATCGCCAATTTGACTTTTCATTGCGATGGTCAGTTAATAGAGCCAAGTTTCCAAGTTTCCTCTTAGGTGCTTCTCTCGGCCAAAGGGACCGAGGCTCAGTGGTGCGGGTGTAAGGCATTTTGTTCCTATCTACATGGGTTCGATTCCCGACTTCACTTAGTCCGCATGCACAACAGACTTCATTCTACAGTGACAGCTTGGACCATCCGAGTTCGGCTACACTGGTTAGATGCATTTCAAACAAGCAATTTATTTGGAATTTTTCTTTAACGCTCAATTGTGCATATGTGGGACATGTATGTTGCATTTACACTGCAGCAACATGCATACTTAGACGTTCAACTTCCCTCATCGCCAATTTGACTTTTCATTGCGATGGTCAGTTAATAGAGCCAAGTTTCCAAGTTTCCTCTTAGGTGCTTCTCTCGGCCAAAGGGACCGAGGCTCAGTGGTGCGGGTGTAAGGCATTTTGTTCCTATCTACATGGGTTCGATTCCCGACTTCACTTAGTCCGCATGCACAACAGACTTCATTCTACAGTGACAGCTTGGACCATCCGAGTTCGGCTACACTGGTTAGATGCATTTCAAACAAGCAATTTATTTGGAATTTTTCTTTAACGCTCAATTGTGCATATGTGGGACATGTATGTTGGGATTTCATTAACCTTTACAGTGCTGGAACCGTCTTCATGCATACTCAAACAGGTTAGATCCAGGCCAACCGCCAAGTTTATTGGCGGATGGCCGTGAACTAACCTGTTTGTTACTCTGAGTATCTTTCTTCATAGAATGTTAAGCAAATATTTAAGCAGGCTTGATACCTAACCCGTTTGCTACTCTTAGTATATTTCCCCCTTCAAAATTAAGCAGATATTTAAGGTTTCAAAAAGCAGACGTCACAATAAATCTATCCTGGTATTTAGAAAAGAACCCAGCATTTCAAGGGTTCATTAAATCTATAAACAACATTAACCACAAGTTTCGTCATTACTCGACTCAGTGACACATAGTATGATTCCCCTTGGGGTGAAAGTGGGTTTTTGGAAGGGAGACCTTTTGATTGAAAGTGTAATACCTATTTTTACATTCGGACATTATTTTTGAGGTTTATTAAGAGTGGAGAGTCTATACAAAAAGTCAAAAGCTCCAACATAACATAAAAATACATTTAAAGACACCATTTATAGAGATGCGCAATAGTCCTTGTCTTCTTTTATGTAATTTCTCGCCCCCACACTTCGGCTTGATAGACCAAAACCGTTCCCTGTCCTTTACAATTCGGGATTATGTAATGAGTCTTTTACATCGTGATTTTTAAAATTTTTGTGAAATGCTCAGACGATCCATACTATCCCCTATTCAAACCTTTCATTTAGTACTTATAAACTATTCTCCTTCGAATTATTATTCTAACATTTGTTGATGCACGACGTTATACATTTTGTCGTCAAATGAAGGATTCATACAGTCTTCAGTCAATGCTCTTTTCACCCGGGCATGGCCATAAATAACACATAACACTCCTGAGCTGGCGAAGGCGGGCTTTAACTCGTTTAAAAGCCATTATTAATAGTTGCTTTTCTAAAGCTCAAAATGTTCTTCAAATAGTTAAGTTATTTAAGCATCACCAGCTTTTCCGGACGCATTGTCAACTCACAACCTTACCGCTGTTAAACCTTAGAGTGCTGGGTAGTTTTTATTAAACAAAACTTTTGTGTCGTCTGATTTACAAAATCTGCTTAATTTTGATAAGGAAAGATACCAAGCGTAGCAAACAGATTAGTTCACAGGCCAGCCGCCAATTAACTTGGTGACTGGCCTGTGATCTAACCTGTTTGCATAAGCATGAAGTCGATTGAAGTACTATAAGGGTTAAATGAAGTCAATTTCTTAAAGTTTAGCGACTGGGAGAACCAAGCTATATCACACGATATGTAACCATGTAAGCAACAACATATGCTAATAAACTTTTGAACTTGTTGATTAGGGATTGCTTGTGCCTAATACATGTGCCATACTGGTGTAAAACTACAGATACGTGTACAGTTAAATCGTTTCAGGTGACCACTTTTAACAATGCATGGAAACTAATTTAGTCTAGTGCCATCTCTTACTAGAGCTTACTGGATGAGTAGCGTTCGTATTAAGCCCTTAGTTGTCTAATACAGCTCGAATCTGTCTCATTTTACTCTGGTCTCTTTAACCCATTCCCAAACATTAACGACATTTGACCACTTTGTTGCAGACGACTCTGAAAAACATTGTGAGAAAAGGAGAAATTGCTCATAACGAGGGAGAAGAAATTGCTCATAACGAGCAATTTCTCCTTTTCCCACAATATTTTCATTCCTATCAGAAAACAACTTTTCAATTTCATCACATTTTGAAATGGCGTGTGCAAACTCTTTCAATTTTGGACAGTCGAAAATTTGGTGTTTGGGAAAGGGTTAAACAGGATTGACTGTACGGAGAGTTGCGTGTACAATCCACCGTGACATTGAGACTGAAAGTATTGTTGAAAAAGACCTACAAGTACAGCTGTCAACCACTGATATGACAAATGAACTTGCCCCGAATTCTTCTCATGGTTCCTTTACCATTCATTTAAACATCTTACATCAAGGACATCCTTTGAAAATGTGCACACACTAGTAAAGTGATTAACAACATAGAAACGCTGAGAACGTGTACACATGATTATTTTAATTGAAGTGTTATTTGCAAAACAAGAAAAATGCATTAGTCTTTTATTATTTCCTCTCGTTTCTAATGGACGTGTTCATCATCTTTAGTACAAATAGGTTAAGACGCCTTTACATGGGTCGATATTTTAAGGTGCTTGTTTACAGATGTAAGGAAATTTGGAAAATAAAATTCAATTTCTTTAAAGTTGCACAACAGCTGTACTGTAATGTGATTCGCAGGGAATAAAAGTAAAAAGAATCAAAACAGATCGATTTTCGTGCTTTAAGGTATGTATACAGTGAATAAACATATATTCTAATCCGAAAGCGTGACATCGCTTTTGAGATCTGCAGCATAAACAGACACATCTAGATAAATTGACGCTTTCTGAATTAAATATGCTTACAATGCTATCTTTCATATTATATCAAACAGCAACGCAATTTCTGTATTGTTTCAACGACATTTCATTTTGACGTACGATTTTTCGCTTCTGCGAACAAGCACCTTTAAAAACAATACAAACAAAGAAGAATTCCTTCTTCGCTAACAATGATTTCCTTTGTCGTTTCCTCTTTTATGTTAAGTGATAGTTTATGATAATTCAAACAAATTTTTGTTCGAATAATTGATTTCGAACAAGAAAAAATTAAAAAATGAAGATGACCCCGTCTAGACGGGTTTAAGTATGTCCGAATAACGTTAGTGATGACCTAGCAACCTGACCTTTCGGATGACCCTTTTGAATGAAGTGACGAACTTTTGGATTGCTTTAGTAAACCCATCACCTCCTAAAAACGACTTTCATCACACCTTATATTTAGTGAAAGCGATCTTGAAAAAGAAATATATACATACATGTATATTGATCACGATTGATTTCAATTTGCAACCAATTGCGTCTGTATCGGCTATGGTATTATGTGCTTGATGCTTTAACCCTTTACCAAACGCCAAAATTTAAACTGTCCAAAATTGAAAGGGTTTGCAGACGATATTTCAAAATCTGTGGAAATTGAAATATAATCTTTTGATAGGACAGAAAACATGATGGGCAAAGGAGAAATTGCTCGTTAAGAGCGATTTCTCCTTTTCCCACCATGTTTTCCAGAGTCCTCAGCAACGAACCAGTCAAATGTCGTTAGCGTTTGGTAATTGGTTAATAATGTTATGTTATCCTGCGCTGTATCATCAACAAGTGTTATGTAATCATTAAAAAGGAGGGTTGTACGATAATTTATGTGACCATCAAACGACCGTGAGGTGATGGAGAGGAAAAGATTTATGAATGGCCGTATTGAAGATGTCGAAGGCCTGTCCCCGCTACTCAATGGTCTATAAGTGGACATTGCATCAGCTTCACGATTGAACATGCGCCGTGGCTACTGAAAAGGGGCCATCATTTGAGTCTACTATTTCCCTCAATTCAGGGAAGTTTCATAGTCTATCAGGATTATTTAGCATCTTTATCCTCGTTTAAACTTATCTATTTTACATCGACTGTGAAACAAGTTCTTACAGCTTAGATCAATCACTGTCGATTCTGCCTCCTGATACGTAATCAGTTCTCGCCCGAAATGTGGATTAATGGAAGTTTGCCAGGCAGATCCCGCTACTCACAGGACTCAAACCCACGACCCTCGTGTCCAGAAGCCGACGCTCATCCCCTGGACAACACCTTTTTCCTATAAGTGATATTGGGACTTTTCGGAATTGAAGGAAGTAGCCATGGCAATTATAAAGTGTGGAAAAGGTGTTTTTGTAAAATGATAAAGAATAAGTTTTGACAAAAGGAGACAATGCTCGTCGCAAGCAATTATTTTGTTTTACTTTAATCGTTTCTTGAGTCGTCTGAAGTGTGTGAATTCAAACGATGATATATGAGGGAAATGTGTAAATGCATTATCTTAGTAAGCTGATAAAAATAAGTGACAAAAGACGGAAGCGATCTCTTTGTTCTGGTATTCGTTATACGTATGGCTTATGTAATGAATAATTGCAGAAAACATGATAATTGCGTACATCACCGTGTGATAAAGGGGTCTTAAATCGAAACTCTTTGTGTAAGTTAACATGACCAACGTACCATGTACTCCTCAAATAAAATGCATGTTCTGTTATGTTCTATTAATAGCATACATTATAACATACATTATATTGGGGGAAAGTTTTGTTTACAAAAGTATATATTTTATACTTAAGTATAATCGCTCTTTGGAACGTAGAACTCAATAATATTTTTTGGAGAGGGAATTTCTTCTCTTCAATTAAGATCAACATTTGAGACCAAGGACATAATTTAAACATTTTTACGAAAAAGAACTACCGGGTATTCCTAGTTCAAAATATTAAAAAGGGACTTTCAATTCTTAAAGAGGCCGACACAAATCGGACACAATTCGTTGATCATAATTCAGACTTTTTCACTTGAAAGCCTGTTTGATCATGTCACGACACCAGTAATGACCTCATTTGGGTATTCCCCTTCCAACTTATGGGCGCGATAGTATGACATAACCTAACAAAGCGCTTATATTACAGCTAGTCCTTGTATCGCTTGTGGGAAACAATCGTTCATAAATCTAAACATCCAACAACGCCTGTACATGTATCAGAACATCAGAATCATTGTGAAAAAAAAAAATGATTTGCTAATGACGAAGAGAATTTAAAAATCGTTTTGATACTATTTACATCAGTGAACGATGTTGTATTTTTGTGTAGATGTTGTTGCTTCAGTCTGTACACCTTTGGTTTGAGTTATAACGTAGAAGCAGCAACACAATGGTAAATATATCAGGATCTGCGATACACGTGGGGCCGTGTTGGTTTGAGTCCGAGCCAATAAAAGGTTTCATTCCTACGTACAATTGCTTCACTGTGGAGTGTCATTTGACAGTGGACTGTAATTTATCGTCGTTATAAAATTATTATGTTCCCCAGAAAGCTTGAATAGGCTAACCTTCCAAAGCAATACGGCTGAAATACAAATGACGCCGAATATACCTAAATAGATCAATTATCTATGATAGTTTTCAGTTAATGTACGGGACGGTAAAGATCAAAGAACGTGCAACATGCATTATAAAGAACTATATGTTGTTTGATGTGGTAAACCAACCAATGAGGGTCAAGGTCTTATATTGGTGAACTCAGTGAATCACCGCTGCACATGCGCAACAGACAAGTGGTTTAACACTTTACCAAACACCGAATTTTCGAATGTCCCAAATTGAAAGAGTTTGCAGACGACATTTCAAAATGTGGATGAAATTGAAAGAAAATCTCTGATAGGTCAGAAAACATTGTGGGAAAAGGAGAAATTGATCGTTACGAGCAATTTTTCCTTTTCCCAAAATGTTTTCCAGAGTCGTCTGCAACAAACTGGTCAAATGTCGTTATAGTTCGGTAATGGGCTAAAAACAAAACGTAAGTACGTTAACTAGAATGCCATTCTCAACCGCTGTTTTGCTCGCCCAAATTACAGGAAAATTATTGACAATATAAAGATAATGATATTAGTAACATTTTAACGCCATTTCATGTATCCAACCATCGTGGACTTCAACCTGCCCGACCCTCCTCTTTCTTTTTTGTATCTGAACCATCATTCGTTTTACTTGGACAGCATACAGGAAGCTATTCCTTTGATGATTAAGAGTTTGATTCCATGTTTCGTCAACAAAGCGCCATTATATCATTATACATGTATTATGTTTTTGTAAGGTTAAAGGGTGGATGACAACGACCCCCTTTGATCTAAAGACGTGGATAATAAAGTTATATATAAAAAAAAAATTATACATGTACAGTATAAGAGTGACATTCTGTTTTTCTCTCCATAACTTACCATTATGAAATTCCTATTTAATCTCCATAGCTGAATCTGTGATGGAATTCCGTTTTCTCTCAATAAAATACTTGGCGGAGTTCCGATTTTCTTGCCATGATGAAACTTCGCTCTTCTTTCCATGATAGAATTTTGCTTTTTTCCATGATGGAATTCCGTTTTTCTTGCCATGGTGGAATCTCGATTTTCTTTCCATGATGGAATTCTGTTTAAGAGACGCGATGATGTGCGGTTTTCTGAGATGTCATCTTCCCATACAGGTGAATGCCTCCTGCTGCAGAAAAGTGTGGGAATCTGCGGTGGAGATGATTTCCGAAGCACTTTTTCCGTGCGGTTTGGGCGTCGGCTAGGTAATAAAATGGATCCGAACTTTCCAGGGAACTTGAGAATAAAAAAAGGTGAGAAACGTTTGTCCCGGGTTCCAAGTTTTGAGAATATCTTTCTTTCTTAAACATTTTTAGAATGATACATTATTTTCCGCATTCCATGTAAAATTCTCCAAAAACAATTGAGACAAAGGGATAAATTGCTCACAATGAGCAATTTATCCATTTGTCACATTTGTTTCTATCAAACATCATTTTAAACTTATGGGCTTATTTTTGTTGTCTGATGTTGCTTTGAATATTGATCATTCCCCCTCCATTGGAGGAGACTGTGTTAACCCTTTAAGGTATAGAGATAAGTCTTAACAGTGACACCATATTGTTTATCATTTCTGAAAACCTGATGGTGGTTGAGTGGTCCAATGGTTTCTGTGTAGGTTTCAAAACACATGTTTACACACAGGTTCGTTTACTGGCACTTTCGGCTTGTGATGTGCATATGTGAAATATTCTGGTTGCCAATTATTGACAGTGACAATCATTTGTACGTTGTGTATCATACTTTTACATCGCGTCAATAATCTTCAGTGGGCGACAGTGTTGCAGAGGTAGAGCGCCGACCCCTTTTACTGACGGTTCCGGGCTAGATCCCCGTTAGGCGAGGTGGAAATTGCCGGGACTAGCCCTCATATCGGCGTGAGTACTGGTTTAGTATCCAGTATTTGAATGTGAAAAATACCTTAAATGAAGTGACTGAAAGACAGGCAACGTATACTCTAAGCTTCAACTTTTGTCGTTCGTATTCTGAATAGAAAGGAAGCAAGAAATTAATGATGGCGCACTGGAGAGGAATTTTAAAGAACATAAATAGGTTCATTGACTTTCGTATTTTAATTCTAATTTCTGTTGAAACGACGTACCGACCCATTAACAAACCAACCCGTAAGCCCACAAGCTAACAATAAACCTGTCGTTTCAATTAATCTAATGCATACAAATCCGAGAAATTAATTACGTTTCCCTCGGAACAATTCCGAAACAAAGATTGGTGTGGGAAAAGCATTAAACGACAATGAATGCTCGGATTAATATCGTTTTATGTCTTATGCGTACCGCAGTTTAGACGGTATCTCACCGATTTATCAGCACGGGCGGTGTCTCACTCCCAAGTCCGTCCATGGTGAAAAGCGTACAATCTAGCGCATATTCATACAGCGAGTTAACCCTTTAACAATCACCACATTTTTGACTGTCCCAAATTGAAAGAGTCTGCAGACGCCATTTCAAAATGTGATAAAATTGGAAACTCTCTTCTGATAGTGTAGAAAACATTGTGGGAAAAGGAAAAATTGCTCGTGACGAGCAATTTTTCCTTTTCCCACAATGTTTTCCAGAGTCGTTTGCAACAAAAAGGTCAGGACGTTATTATTGGTAATTGGTCGTCTTCAACAAAGTGGTTAAATTTCGTTATTGTTTGGTAAGCGGTTAAATGATTTGGGTGTTCGAGTATGGGAAGTCCCCAAAACAATCAACAATATCAACACCCCTATGGGTGGATAATAGAGTAATCATTACCAGCATCTTTTTGCTTCTAGTCTCGTCTGTTTCAAACGCGTATTAAGATAATAAATGCGTTTCTATGACAGAAAGGACGAACAATAAAAACGCATCATATAGGAGATTTTTTACCCAAGATGGCGGTGGGGGTGTGCGCGCGCGTGAATCGTTCCGTCGCCGTCGTCTGCTAACATAAAATTCAAACCTGATACGGAGATAGTGTCATGCCATGCCGAGAGAGCATTGTGCAAATGGAATTTAGGTTTCAGTTATTGAATTTAATCTATTTAACCAATTAATCCATAGAGTATTTTCACTGGTCTAAATTGAAAGCATCAGCAGACGACAAAAACGGCGGAAATGGTGGGTATTTATATACATGTAAATAGATATATTCCTATGTTTATTGAAAGCCATTCTTCAAATTCTACATATGTTACATGTACGCATAACATATTGCGTTGGGCCTAACTCATTCATGTTGACTTATTATGGCAATTACTACATATATTGAATATATATGAATTCCACATTATTTATTTATTTATCTACACGATTTACATTAAGTTATATTTTAAAGATAAAAACTGACATAATTGACGACATGAAAGCTGAATCAAAGTACTGGTAGCGCTGAAGGACTAAGGAGCGTTTAAAGCAAGATGATTGAGGATACATTTGAAAATTTCTTTGAGATATATTTCGAGGAAAACAGCCGCTTCTTTTACAACCATTACTATAATTATTATTTCTCTGTACAGAGACATAACGATAGTCTATTTTTCGAAGATCCGGACATTTTACGATTTCCCATGAGGCAACAGTTATAATAATATAGAGCAAAACAAAGCGAGTAAATCAGGACTACATTCCTAGTTCCAAGAAGGTATCAGTCTGCAAAATGAAGGCGGATGTCTAATGAGTAATTCGGGTCAGACCGCTGTTTGTGTATCAATAATGTACCGTCCCTAAAAAATGGTATGTAAATTCAATGGACTAAGGTGCTGTCGCATCCTTAGTCCAAAAATCAAATAGGAATTGCAGCAGATTTTTCTCATGATTTACAATTTCTCCTTGTTTAACAATTTCTGTCGCCTTATGGAAAGGCAGCTTACTTCAGATGATGACGCTCAGGAGGGCTCGTAGTCTAATCCAGAATCAGCCTGCATGGATGACAATAGCTTTCTATCGAAGCGTTGTACGTGATTCCATCTAATTAACCGCGAAACATTGTCAATTAAACGCCTATCAATTCGCCACAATGAGAACTGCGTTCGCACCAAACGCGATTCGATACCAGACAACGAACCAACCAACGGCCTGTCGTTGTCAAATAAAAATAGCCTCGCGGTAAACCCTTTATGATGTTATAAACGCCCATATCCATGTTTCAAGCGTTAACCCTTTACCAAACGCCAAACTTTCGACTGTCCCAAATTGAAAGAGTTTGCAGACGACATTTTAAATCGTGATGGTAGTTGAAAATGATCTTCTGATAGGGCAGAAATCATTGTGGGCAAATGAGAAATTGCTCGTTTAGAGCAATTTCTCCTTTGTCCACAATGTTTTCCGGGGCCGTCTGCAACAAACTGATCAAATGTTGTTATTGTTTTTTATCGTAAAAATCTACAACTGGCTTTCAATAAAACGGTAATTCAGAATCAATTATTTCGTCTTCTTATTAATACTTCGGTCAAATATTACTTGGAAGTCTTTGAGTTCGATAATTTTGAGTACGAATGTTTTTGACGCGTGTGCAATTTGGAGGAATAAGTGAACGACTGCACCATGGCAAGGGTTACCTGTTCCCAAATTTAGAACAATATTCCGTGTGATTTATTTTGTTAAGATTTGAGATGTGTCATGCGGCGAGGCGTTTCTATTTAACTCTTGTTAGTGATATTTTGACACTCAAACAAAAACTGCTATTCATCTTCGATATGAGATGGCCCACAAAACCGCCTTACGCGTGCGACTGTCATTCAATATATCACGCTGTATTGAAAACTGTCACGCATTAAAATAGCAATTAACTCTTTTCCTGTTACAGACTAGTTTGAATAAAGAAATACTTCAGATGACAACTCTTGAATCAAATTTTGTGACAAAAGAAGAATGTGCACACAAGGAGAAATGATTCAAGGTCCATCTATAATGGCTAACTATGACCATTTTTCGTTATGACGTTACATTATTGCGTTATCATCTGCGACAAATGATTCAGGAAACGTATGCACAGTGTCGCTGCGCTCATTTATACGTTGGCGAAAGTTTGTATTAGTGAAAAGCGTGTCCGTGTATCAATGGAGATAGATATGTCTTTGAAATAGAGTTCCAATTTTGTCTCTAACTCATGTCCCGTGTGTGCATAGATTAACTATGACATTTCCAATGTTCCAAAATAAACGATTATTGGTATTTTTGATAAGGATATGCGATGCTGCTTTAATTATTTAGTCACTCTATCACCATGCTTTGTCTTCTACATATAACTGGGTATTTAAATGGTAACTTGAACTTAAGCTAGAACACCCACAATCCGCCATTTTGAAACTCATTCTTTCGTCGGCTTACTTCAGTCATTCTCGTTATACATGATTGGTCTGGGTCAGAATTATTCACATTAGATTCTGTCATATAAGAAGATTATTGTTTCAATGTTTTCCAGAGTCGTCTGCAACAAACTGGTCAAATGTCGTTATTGTTTGGTAATGGGTTAAAAGACTTTCTGTACATATACCGTTGAGGAAAAAACTGGGGTACAGGTATGTGTACTGACCCAGTGACACATTAAAATACCGTTTAGTACGCTGTAAAAGTTGAATTAAAATAATTTATCACAAGTAACATATGTCAGTGTTTTCCACAGGATTTTTGTCAGGTGCTGGGGTACTTAATGCAGGGGAGGGGATGCTCTGCATAATAGCGTGTACCCTCTTTCCCTGTCAATTTCTTTTTAAATTTACAACCCCAAATGGTTACTTTCAGGTACATATTTGATATTTGAAGACAAAAGTCACTTTTTTTAACGAAATGAAATACATGTATATCAAATAATCTTAGCAGCAAGAAAACTGCCTGCACAACAAATTTAAAAGCGCTGTGTACAATTAATAGCACACTGGAATCAATTAAGGCGCAGGGGAATTGCTTATTTTGAAATCCAGGCACTGGGGCCCTCACAGCACTTAAAAGGCCTGGTATGTGTGTCTATTTGCATATCGTATACCTCCATTTCTGTGTTCATCTTTTTTTCTGATATGTTGATGCTTTTGTTAGTGTAAACACATGGTTTGTATAAGTTTACAAAAATAGTGGCTATGTAACACGTTGTAGTATCATAAAGGAACATGACCTACGTGTACTCATTAAAATGTCAACAAATCGATTTCTTTCGCACTATGAACTATCTTTTTAACCAATAACAATTTTAAAGCACAAAGTGGTACAATCTCCCTGTTGACTTACCGAATGAGGAGGGTTCTATTCGGCTTTACCAGCTCTTATTGGCGGTAATGTACGGGGTTATACTCAAATCATGTGCAGCCAGGCATCGTGACATAACTGACAAATTGTTGACTTGGTGTTGATACCAAAATTAAACAAACAAATTACATGTATACAAAGCGTTACCAAAAAAAAAAAAAGGAAACAAGACAAAAAAGGACAACTAGAGTTGCAGAGAGGAAAGAGATATTAACGCATCCCTTTTTTCCAGTTATGTTCCGCTGTTTAAATGGTACTTAAATAATTATAAACAAGGTAATTGTGGCTTGATAAATTCCTCTCTCAGTGCTGTAAAAACGCGTGAGATAGCAGTCAGTGGCTTTGAAGGTATGTCATATAGAACTGGCAATGAAAAATATAGCACCACCAAAACAGATTGATAATCTGATCGCTGTAATATAACTTAACAATTGTCGAACACAATTGGTACTATGGAAAAGCAGATAGCATTTCGGGAACAGAGAGATGGGTTATCTTTCTTCAAGAAATGTTTTAATCCACAAACAATTCTTACGCTAACTTAAAGGTCCTTTTTCACAAAAGGGAGACAATTTGAAGTTTAACTTTAATTTCGCCTAAACTGCAAAACAGATGTACTGTTATATGACAGGCACTGAAGAATAGTCTTTGGAAGCAAATATAATCGTTTTAATTCTTTTAATCGTGTATATAGTGTATGAACACCTATTTTAATCATGAAGCGTAACACTGCTTTTGAGATCTACCGGAAATAAACTGTACTTAGATATATCGACGCTTCCTGAAATATTTATGCTTTCAAAAGCTACTTTTGATTGTATACCAAACAACCATACAAAACCTGAACTGTTTTAACGTCCAACGACCTTTCATTTTGACTTTCAAATTTTCTTTTCTGTGAAAAAGCACCTTTGCCGCGATATGTTTACAAAATTGAAACCAATCGCCAGAACGAAACGTAGAGAGTGCATGATGGGGAGCACTGAATAAACTGTTAACCCTTAGAATGCTGGGTGATTTTCCAAAAATAGGTTTTGGTGGCGTCTGCTTTCCAAAACCTTAAATATCTGCTTTATATTGATGAGAAAAAATACTAAGAGTAACACACAGGTTACATCACAGGCCAGCCGCCAATTTACTTGGCGGCTGGCCTGTGATCTAACCTGTTTGGATAAGCATGAAGTCAGATTCAGCACTATTAAGGGTTAAAAAGGGATGAGAGGATTAACGACGAATCTCGCTTTGTGCGGTTTAGTTAATTATGGGGTTAGATGTACTTTAACAGGACAGCGCGCGAACACCGTAAAACTGTAAACTGTAAACATGAGGCATGATGGTGCAGTTGTTTGTAGGTTATTTTTCTTCAACCCGAGACATTCCAATTCTTTTTGAAAGCACTCGACCATTAACGCTTATAGTGCTGGAACCGACTTCATACTTATGAAAACAGGTAAGATCCAGGCCAGCCGCCAAGTAAATTGGTGACTGCTCTGTGATCTTACCTGTTTGCTACTATGAGTATCTTACCTCATCAAAATGAAGTAGATTTTTTCGGTTTTGGAAAGCAGACTACACAAAAGTCTACAATTTTTTTTTGTGAAAATTACCCAGCATTCAAAGGGTTAACCCGTGACATTCCAGTTGTTATCGAAATTTAACCCATGATCTTACAATTCTTTTGAAATAATTCGACCTTTACACAGTAGTTCAACTGGGTTCTATTGGATGTTTTGATATTTGACCCATTGTCCTGTACTTCCTTATTTTTAAAGGTACTTAATTCTCTCAATTTGACCAATCACACTTTTCATTCAAGGTCATTGGTTAAAAGTCAAAATATTTTTGCTACATTAGAATTGAAACCATACGCTTACCTTGGTAGCTACGAACGGATAATATGCGAAAATATGGGAAGAGATCATAACTTCAAAACGAAGTAATGATTAACTCAAGTAGTTGTTTCATTTTTAACAATGGATTCTTAAAATGTCTTCTTGCGTGTGAAAAGGTTATCTACGTACAAGTTACCCTAGTCAAAAAGTAGGAGTGTTATCGCTTCGAATCTATAACGGTTATGAAGCAGATACGACTTTCATTGTGTGACAGCTAAGATTCGTGTTTGGAAATCTTTAATTACTCTTGGAATTCAAAAACAATAGTATTACCTATACAGATTGAGCAATCTTGACGAATGAATGAGATGTCAAATGAGTTTTAATGAACCATTCCTACCTCCGACAAATACAAACTAGATTTAAGCGTTTGGATTAATGCAACGAAGTCGTATATGATAGGGCTGTTACTGACGGAGAAGAAGAAGGAAGAAAATGATGATGTTGATTGGATGGTAGGTAAAAAAGGGAAACACTTGATAAAATGATGATGGTGATGGGATTGTAGGTGAAAAAAGGGAAACACTTGATAAAATGATGATGGTGATGGGATTGTAGGTGAAAAAAGGGAAACACTTGATAAAATGATGGTGGTGATGGGATGGTAGGTAAAAAAGGGAAACACTTGACTAAATGATGATGGTGATGGGATGGTAGGAGAAAAAAGGGAAACACTTGACTAAATGATGATGGTGATGGGATGGTAGGTGAAAAAAGGGAAACACTTGATAAAATGATGGTGGTGATGGCATGGTAGGTAAAAAAGGGAAACACTTGACAAAATGATGATGGTGATGGGATGGTAGGTGAAAAAAGGGAAACACTTGATAAAATGATGATGGTGATGGGGTGGTAGGTGAAAAAAGGGAAACACTTGATAAAATGATGGTGGTGATGGGATGGTAGGTAAAAAAGGGAAACACTTGACAAAATGATGGTGGTGATGGGATGGTAGGAGAAAAAAGGGAAACACTTGATAAAATGATGATGGTGATGGGATGGTAGGTGAAAAAAGGGAAACACTTGATAAAATGATGGTGGTGATGGGATGGTAGGTGAAAAAAGGGAAACACTTGACAAAATGATGATGGTGATGGGATGGTAGGTGAAAAAAAGGGAAACACTTGACAAAATGATGATGGTGATGGGATTGTAGGTGAAAAAAGGGAAACACTTGATAAAATGATGGTGGTGATGGGATGGTAGGAGAAAAAAGGGAAACACTTGACAAAATGATGATGGTGATGGGATTGTAGGTGAAAAAAGGGAAACACTTGATAAAATGATGGTGGTGATGGGATTGTAGGTGAAAAAAGGGAAACACTTGACAAAATGATGGTGGTGATGGGATGGTAGGTGAAAAAAGGGAAACACTTGTTAAAATGATGCAGAAAAAGACAATGTAAAACAGGAATGGTTTTTCCGATAAATCATTTTATAATGTTTGAACCAAGAAATGGACTCTTATTCTATATTAGAAATCATTCTTGGTCACCACATTCGTCATTTAAAGGATTTATGTCATTATACGCTTTTCCTTTGATTTGGTTTTAGGCTGAGCATTTAAAGCACTTTCTAACCTTTACGCCTAAAGATGTGAATACCGTATGCAATGCATATCTACATGTGATATATTTTGATAATATGATTATCTCCATTTCAAAGTTCAAGAAAATTGCAACAAGTCTTTAGATTATTATCCAAAACAACAGCGTGTTCTGTAGAAGCGATCTTTTTCAGTTTGTCCAAAATCGTGATTTACTGTGCGATACAGTATACTAAGGTCAACATACTTGCATGATCTTACTAATCATTTAACATTTCCTTTGTGAGCTGATTCATGGTGACTGCCTGAATATTCATTGTGATGACATAAGAAGTAATTGTTTGATTATAGGACAGCAGAACACAGTTTATTAGAAACATACATACAAATAAATGCATTACAATGAAAACAGTGTCGTGTCGTATGCGATATATTTAATTTTACAATAAGCATTGTCCTGAAAAAAAAAAAAAAAAAACCACAGCTTAAACACTTATATCAGAAAGCATGATGAAACAGGAGTGCATAGGTTGGTTGCTTTGTTTCCTGATGAGTGCATAAGTAACCTTTACAATCAGTGCATTGATATGTTGAAAATTAGATGAATCGAAAATATTGAAAAGAGACACAAACAATGTTAATTATTCTACAATGCTTTGTGTGAGAGTATGAGCATTAATCTTTTGATCAGGTAACCGTTTACCAAACGCCAAATTTCGACTGTCCCAAATTGAAAGAGTTTCCAGACGACATTTCAAAATGTGATAAAATTGAAAAAAATAATCTTCTGATAGTGCAGACAATATTGTGGAAAAAGGAAAAAAATGCTCGTTCAGAGCAATTTCTGCTTTTTCCACACTTTTCTTTCCGGAGTCGTCTGCAACAAACTGGTTAAACGTCGTTATTGTTTGATAATGGGTTCAAACGTACTCGGGCGATGTTTTTGTCACCCATCCGAGTCATTGGTTTACATAAAAGTTCGTCGTTGTTCTCCTAACTAAAAGGTCATTTAGATGGGCGTTATTTCGTATTAAAGAGATGTGACCTTTGGTACATGTTCGTGCAGTTTGATCCAATCTTCTCCACTGTGACTCAATAAAGCTATAGAACAATCTATTAACTTTAGAGATCAATCATGCTTCGTTATTTTTGAATTACGTCTCGTGCATAATGGAAGGATTATCGGACGATAATTGAGATGAACACAAAATAGGATGATGCTGCTCGAGAAATTAGAAAAAACCTGTTTGTGAAAAATAAAACCATGATCGTATAAGCTATGTATAAGCTTGTCCTGGGTTCGAGCCCGTCTATGACTTCTGGTTATGTGGGAGTGGCCTTTGGCAAGTCGCTTAAAAGCCCTAGCCCAGTACTGTTGGATCCAGGAAAGCCGTTACAAACCGGAAACATTGTTGGTACGGTACTTGCAAAGATGATCCCTGGTGGACCTGTAACAAAAATAACCTTAACTTAACTTGGATTGTAAAGAGTTCATTTTGATATCATACAAACTGATGCTAAAATGTCAGATTCTTCTTAATGTAAAAGTTGCTGCAAAATAGCAGACTTATTTATCCAAGGATAGTTTTTCTCTCAGATTAACCCTTTACCAACGCCAAGTTTTTTAATGTCCCAAACTGCACGAGCTTACAGACATCATTGCAAAATAATCTTCTGATTGGGCAGAAAAATATTGTGGGAAAAGGAGAAATTGCTCTTTAAGAGCAATTTCTCCTTTCCCCACAATGTCTTCCAAAGTCGTCTGTTACAAACCGGTCAAATGTCGTTATTGTATGGTAATGGGTTAAGATGAATGTCAATGAACTCGTTGTGACAGATATTTCTCCTGTTATGCATACCCAAAGGCGCACGATTTGATGATAAAAAGGTTATTCATACCTAGTTATATATGACTTGCAATATCAGGAGGGCTGGTGCCCGGCAGTCAGAGTATTTCGTAACGCAAAAGTGCAACATCCAAAAGTATAAGAAATGCACTATACCATAATTGACTTATACTTGAAAAGGCAGTATGCTATTTGCTATAGTGTTCGAGATCAGTATTCACAGCGCGTCCCATTTGATTGAGAAATCTATATGAAAAAGAAAAGGATGTAAGAAAAACAATACCTTTAGATCTGTTATATTCTTTGAGCCTCTTAGACATACATATCTGTATAACATGTTTTGTATATATGCTTCATTTTTGTGTATGGTAGGTGGCCTTATTATACAATAACATTTTTAAATTTGAATTTGAATTTATGGTAACGAATGATAAAAAATCTCAGTTGGAAGTGTGTAAATAAGACGGTTTTGGTCGATTTCATGCGCCTTACGAGTACCGCCATTGCGACTATCAGTGCTTCTATTAGAAATTCTGTGTATGAATAATGTCACGTCACAAGAGCGGTAAAACGCTTCCGAAGACCCACGTGGCAATGGTATCTAAATATAGCACTGGTTATTCTAAGTTTAGCGTTTTGTTTACGAAATAAACCCGTTTAAACGGTTAGTAACATCTGACGTACAAACGATTTATATCTTTTCTGCACGGTTATAAACGGGATTGGAAAGGTGCCAATAATGTAGTGTTAGAAACCTACGTTGTCGTTAAATCTGTAGAAGACAATTTATTCTAAAAAGTTAAGATCTAAATCTGTGAATAAGTTCTTTTAATAGACAGAGGCCTCCGTGGCCTAGTGGTTCGAGTACAGAACTTGAAATCACATCGCCCCTCTCCGCGTGGATTCAAACCCTAAGAGGGGTATTCGTTTACATGAGAGGCAGTCTCCCGACTGACTAACGGAATGTCGATGGTTCTACCCTCCTTGACCTGCCCTTATGGGCAGTTGAGTATGGGGTCTTCCTCCATCATTAAGAGTCGGGCATCGCTTCATAACTGAAATAATGTTGGTGTGATGTAAAACCCATATACTGAATACTGAATACTCTTTTAATAGACAAGTGATCTTTTACTGAAATTCATCATATAATCACTATACGGACAAGTGAATAAAACATAGGGCATTCAGGGACAATTCAGTGGAAATCAGATTTCATCTCACCTACCATTGCTATCTCGTGGGTTTACTACAAAACTATAGTAAGTGCTTCATGTTTATGAAGCACTTAATATAGCCTTGCACTTAACCCTTGATCTATAAATCATTTCTTTAATCAATGTTAAATGAAAACACAAGTGTTCATGATATTTATAATGTAGGCATTGAAAACGGTCAAATTGTTAACATCGTTTTAACATTTGTTACTCACACAACACTTTCTGCATGATAGTCCCTTTAATGTTTTCATTGAAGTATAGAAAACAAAATTGGGTGTCATAGTATAACATACAAATGACATATAACTCTTGTATTTAATACGAACAAATTTCCCTGATTGGGCTTATTAGTCAACATAACCCATTAATTGCTAAAAAGGCGTTTTTGCAAAGACTTATATGATTAATAGTTTTTGTTTGAAGAATTTTGCCTCAATTGCATGTTCCACCTCTTATCAAACAGTTCAATGCTCGATTGAGGGGAAATGTTCGGATAGGCTTGTAACTGCATGTGAATGAATAATATGAAATGAAAGTGAATGTAAATTATGTCTACATGATAGTTCCCTTCATGTATTTTCTGCATACATGTGGGTAAAACTGTTCCCAAAAAACAAAGATCCTTTACATGCTTCCTTGTTGTCCAAAATCGGGTCTCATTACCTTAATATTTATATAAAGGGAGGTAACCACTATGATAAGTTTGTATGGGCCTGTGTAGTGGGCAGGTATATCCATGATTGTGCTTTATGTCTACAGTCTGGTGTACTCATTAACCCTCCCTCTTTGATAGACGCTTCAATAGTAATGGATATATTAATGTCTCATTCGTACGACATTTGGTGGATCTGCACTAGACGACTTTCGAAATGTTTTGGGACAAACAATGATGATGCAATTTATCCGCTTGTTAAAAGAGAATTAATCTGCAAACAAATGTCAAGTTATTCGCACAATTCTTTATTTATTTGTATACACCAATATGCTTCAAAGTGAGCCACCACGAATGTGATGTGTAACATACTAGAACAAAAAGAATATAACCTTCACATACTACCAGTTATTTGCTCTTTGTGTTAGAGAACAAGGGCGAAAACGCCGACCTACGAAAAACTGTATACAGTAACATAGTCATAGTTAGCCAATTTCAAGTTTCTAGTCGGATGAAAACGAACAAAACTGTTAGGATGTCAGACTAAATGGTGTTTTGGAAATAGAAAAATGAGAACAGGGTACTGCACAAATGTTAGACCTACACAACGTCTATTGGTTAGGGTTTCAACAACCTTTCAGAAATGGGTATCGAGAAAGACACCATATATGTGCCAAATTAAAATAGCACACAATATATGTGTACCAAACCGAGATGGACACCATATATATGTGTACCAAACCGAGATGGACACCATATATATGTGTACCAAACCGAGATGGACACCATATATATGTGTACCAAACCGAGATGGACACCATATATATGTGTACCAAACCGAGATGACACCATATATATGTGTACCAAACCGAGATTGACACCATATATATGTGTACCAAACCGAGATTGACACCATATATATGTGTACCAAACCGAGATGGACACCATATATATGTGTACCAAACCGAGATGGACACCATATATATGTGTACCAAACCGAGATGGACACCATATATATGTGTACCAAACCGAGATTGACACCATATATATGTGTACCAAACCGAGATGGACACCATATATATGTGTACCAAACCGAGATGGACACCATATATATGTGTACCAAACCGAGATGGACACCATATATGTGTACCAAACCGAGATGGACACCATATATATGTGTACCAAACCGAGATTGACACCATATATATGTGTACCAAACCCAGATGGGCACCATATATATGTGTACCAAACCGAGATGGACACCATTTATATGTGTACCAAACAGAGATTGACACCATATATATGTGTACCAAACCGAGATGGACACCATATATATGTGTACCAAACCGAGATGGACACCATATATATGTGTACCAAACCGAGATTGACACCATATATATGTGTACCAAACCGAGATTGACACCATATATATGTGTACCAAACCGAGATTGACACCATATATATGTGTACCAAACCGAGATTGACACCATATATATGTGTACCAAACCCAGATGGGCACCATATATATGTGTACCAAACCGAGATGGACACCATTTATATGTGTACCAAACAGAGATTGACACCATATATATGTGTACCAAACCGAGATTGACACCATATATATGTGTACCAAACCGAGATGGACACCATTTATATGTGTACCAAACCGAGATTGACACCATATATATGTGTACCAAACCGAGATGGACACCATATGTGTTTACGATTGAATGTGGTGCTGTACCTTATTGCTATGGCATGTCTTGCAGCAACCTTAGAATACCTCGTGGTTAAAGTCAGTAGTGTTTAATCTTTGGATGAGTCAATGAGGCTGTTTCATTAAATCAACAGAACCAAATCATGGTGCGTAATTCATCGCTGAAATTGACGAAATACATATATATCTACTTTCTCTTTATTTAAAGTCTTTGATTTCAACAATTTCAAATAAAGACTGCAGTACATATATTAAGTGCTTATTCATTATTTTCATCCTTTGACTGAATCGCACAATCTGTTCACTTCATAATATTTACATACAGAGTTAATGGACCGAACATCATATTGCACCCGTCATCATTGTAGCGAAACGTACGAATAACCTTTCCTTACAACAATCTCGAGTATGACACATGGTGACTAGTCTAAATAATAACAAAAAAGATAAAGAAAAGAAAATAACAAAAACATTAATAACAATCAAAAGAAACGGAAAAAATACCATGTATATGTTTTTTGCACAGGGTATAAACCATTACTACACATTGAGAAATTACTCCTTCTTTTGTCACAGTGGTTTTCCATAGTTTTCTATAAAAGGTGCGTCGATGTAAAGATATCATGGTGTAAGGGAATTACCGAAATTTTCCTCTCACTCATGAAATGAGTTTGTCCCGAAACTGGTACCCACAAGTCACACCCAATGCACTCTGGAAACAAGTTCACGCGGTTGTATTTAGATCGCATAACGGGACCTCCCGGGTCTACTTCAAAAATTCACTCTCGATTACTGATTCCTTGATACTATACCAGTACTCGCGCCGACTCGTGGGTTAGTCCCGGCAATTTTAACAGCGCTTAACGGGGACACGAACCCGGGACCCTATACAACGGTAACACCAATAAATAAATCTTAAGTTTGAAACACAAAATCCCGATTTTCAGCAGCATCTTTCCGTTATATCAGCTGTACGTCCCCTTCGTTAACAGTGTTCAGAACAAGGTACCGGATTAAATAACCGTGTCCAATTGGTCATCCGAACTAATTATTATGTTTGAAGGTCGGTTTCGATTTGCCGTTGACACAAATTATCTAACGGTCGTAATAAAAAGATCATTGGCATATAATAACTTAATAGTTTACTTTAAAAGGTTTGACTCTTCTACGGAAGCTAAATCGACGAGGAAAATTGGGGCTTTAAAGGCACATAAAAGAAGATAAGTACAAATAAATTACTGAAAGAATATATGGAGTTCTTTTATTATGTTCATAAAAGTCATGAGAATTAATTACAAGTGCATTTAGACCCTATTAAAAAGATTCCCCTAATATAAGTTATTTTGTGCTTGAAATATAGTTGTCTCCAATTCATTCGTGATTATCAACAACCCGTTTGTTTACATATTCAAAATAAAGAATTCTGATTGGTCGGTTCAAATATTTGTGTATCAACTGTCAAGATCAGAGGTGAAGAATGAGGCAATCGGAATAATTTAACTTGCTAATCTGGGTTATTTCTGGTAGACTTTCACGTTCAAGTTTTGCTGATGTTTTTATTTGGTGATAACTTACATAATCTGATCAAAAGTTACCGAATAAAATAGTTTGATATAGCATTAATCTCCTTTTATGTGCCTTTAAGATATGTAGTAAATCAGTGACCTTGATTGAATTTGCTTTATGTTTTGATATAGAGAACCTCCTCGATAAATATGAGTGTTTAATACATCATTAGAAAGTTTTTGATCATTGGTTTGTTGAAATTAAGCATGACATTTATACAAATGGTTTTTAACCCATCATTTGAAGGGAATACAAAGCACAGTACATGAGTAACCAAAAAGATATTTGCTAAAACTTTTGGGTGTTTCGTTTTTGTAAAATAATTCCAGAATTCGTCGAGAACATGTAATGTTCGAAGCGCTTCGCCATTAGTTGTTTGACAAAAATCCTAAAATTCTAGAATGCTGGGTAGTTTTCTAATAAAAGCTTTTTGTGTCGTCTGCTCTCGAAAACCTTAAATGTCTGCCTAAATTCATTGGGGAGAGATACTCAGGGTATCAAATAAGTTAGACCACAGACCAGTCGCAAAGTTAAGTGGCGGCCTGGATGTAACCTGTTTGCATAAACATGGATTCGGTTCAAGCCCTATAAGGCTTAATTCAATACCCTTTCCCTCATTCAACACAACCACAAAAGAAAACGAAAATATTTGTGGTGAAAGGACAAAATGCTCATAAGAAGCACTTTTTTCGTTTGCTACATTGGTTCATAAGGACACGATGGAGAAAATTATTTTATCCGAACTTTTTAAACCATCCATAACATCACATATGTTTGTCTCGGGCAAACAATTGTGAATAAGGCACGCCAACAACGTACATTCGAATATTTGATTCTCAAACCTCAATTTGTCTCATTTTAACGGTACGCGGTCCATCCTCCATAAAAGTAAAGAATTATCCGTTCTATATGATATTTACTGATCAATGAACCCCATAAAGATAACAGTAGACACTTTAAACAAACGCTCGATTAAACATCGAACCCTGGTTAAGTTCAATATGAACACATATTAAAGATATTTACAGGTGAGTACGTAACAAATTGCTCTTTGTGAACTGTGACACGCTAAAATGTAGCTCTAGGCGGACTGTATGGTTCCAGAAATTTGGGGACTTACGCTTAATGCAGTGGCTATCGTTTTACAAATATTTTATGCTAAAAATGTGCGTAAGTTCAAAATAATATCCCCTCTTCGTTCAATATTGGGCTAAGTAATATTGCATGGTAACACATCATAGGAATAGTCTCTTCGAGCTTCTGCTTAACCCTGTACCAACTTCAGACGACATTTTTTTTACTTGAAGAAAACGACTTTAGAAAATTTTTGTAAACATGTGAAAAAATCCCTTTCAGTTTTGTTGTTGTGATAAGTGAATAGATTGAAAAAGCATTGTGGCAAATTGAGAAATTGCTTGTGACAAGCCATTTCTCCTTTTGCCACAATGCTTTTTGAGAGTCGTCTGCTGCAAAACGCAAATATGTGGCGTTAGATGGTAATGAATTAATTGTTCGATTTAGTTTTTGTCGTCTTCTGTTGCTTTTAATTGGGACAGGTTAGACGTTTCGAATTGGCGGAATAAGATAACATACCCAGTCGAAGCTGACGCGGCTTCTGCTTATTTTTTCAAAGAATGGTTTGACTCTTATTGAATCAACGATCTTTGAGAAAATTACATGTTATGATCACTCTCGTGATTATTATGTTTTTAGAGGAAGAATAAACGGTGTCCATTTCCTCAACAAAATATATGTTAACAGGAGACGTGTTTAATCAGGCAAGGTTATGTCATTTTTTCATTGCTAGTTACAATATCAAAACAATCTTCGAAAGAGTCGAGAGAGATATCAAAATAACATGTTAACAAGAGATGAGAATGAATAAGCTAAATGGCAAATATATCTAACGGAAATATGAGTTATGTGATATTTGGATATCGATTTTCGAACCATCTGATTTCAACAACAGTTAGTACACTCTTAAACGGATAAGTCGTGTTTTTAGGAGAAATGTTAACCCTTATAGTGCTGGAACCTACTTCATGATTATGCAAACAAGTTAGATGCAGGTCAGCCGCCAAGTAAATTGCGACTGGCCTGTGATCTAACATGTTTGCAACTCTGAGTATCTTTTCTCAACAAATTAAGCAGATATTCAAGGTTTATGGAAAGCAGACGACAAAATATATATTCTTAGAAAATTGCCTAATTTAAATGTCACTGATCTTAGGAATGGCGAGTGTGAAGGCATTTAGAGTTAAATTATTATGATGTCGACTTTTGAATGTGGTCAGAATGATGAAAGATGAGGAAGTAAGAAAAGCAAAAGAAACACGAAGATGTAAGCGAGACATGTTGCCATCCCTGTTTTGAGAGATTGCTGACGTCAGTGTTGCAAACGAATTAGTTCTGGTTATTCGTGTGACACAGGCTCTTGTAAAAAATGCTTATACATAGATAACTTATCATCTCTTATAACTTTTAATGGCAGAACTAAAGAAGATATGGGGCAATGTTCTTAATAATAGTATTCTTCTTTCTCCACTTTCTACATGCTTATCTAATCAGTATTACTATGTAAGCTCCTGTGCATTTTGTATAGCAATTGAGACAGTTACGTTATTTAACTTATTAATTTACATCTGATTCCTTGAAACAAAACCAGTATTCGCGCCGATTTGTGGGTTAGCCCCGACATCTTCACTTCGCAGCTAGCGTGGATCGAACCCAGGACAATTGGAGACATAGACTGATGGTCTACCACCGACCACTGCCACTCATATGAAGATGCTTTGGGTTTATTTTAGGGAGATGATCGAAAAAACTCCATTGATTTACAAGTAGTCAGTCATCTAAGAAAAGGTTTACCCTATGGATAGTCTGAAAATGTTATTTTCATCTGGAAAAATAATTCTGGCTTTATCATGACCCACGTGTGACCATGTCGAATTTCGCCCAATCAGAAGCCTGTTTCTAAACTTGCCTTTGAGCAAATTGATTCCTAGCTGTCCTCTATTCCAGAGATAAATTCGATTAACGAGAGGCCAGTTCTCAGTCTAGTATCTGAGTAGACCAAATCGTTCAAATTCTGACCGGATTGAATAATCATTGTTCCAAATGTTGGCAACCAAATCCTTTTAAACATGTGAAAAACACTTCAGTTCAGCTGTTGTGATACATGACAAGACTGAAAAAGCATTGTGACAAAAGGAGAAATTGCTTGTAACAAGCAATTTCTACTTTTGCCACAATGCTCTAAAATAGCCGTCTGCTGCAAGACGTACAAATGTGGCGTTAGGTGGTATTGTCTTGAACATTTTTTTCTTAGAAATCTAGAGCATTCAATTCCAATCCAAGTGGACGCTGCGACAAGTCTCACGCCGCCTCGTTATCGGAAACCGGAAATCACAATTGGAAACAATTCGTATAACTTTAAATGTCCTATTACAATGGGAACCTTTTACTGGGGGCCTTTATAGGGTTTCAATTGCAGTAAACCGACATTTTCCATTGTAACAATCAAGATTTGCGCTTGGAAAGTGAGATAATTAAAAATGAAAAAAAACGTTAGATTTATCAGATCGATTTCTTCTCCCTTTAAGAACAGTAGTAGATGACAACTGAAATCGAACTGAGAAATGGAAGATAATCAATTGGTTTAAGATAACAAATATTCGGAAATGACGAAATTGTCCATTATAGCTGTTTAGTTTTTCCAAGTGATAATTCCAAAGGTCGCCAGCACCACCTAAGTAAAATGCCAGAGTTTTATATACAAAGGTTAACGGACGACACGAATTCCACTTCTCTATTTTCAGTTCACGAATCCTTTTAACTAAACGGCTAAGCTATGAAGTAAAGCAGACGGACCGTTATGTCCCATTAAAATGGGCGTGTTCGGGGTCCATCCATGGTCGAGGGGGAGTGACCGACGAATGGCCATATGGTCAAACATATTTAATTTCAAAATCGATTTCAGGCCGGACATTAACGATCCGTTTTCCGTATTTCTCCCATATGGTGCCCGGCGGAGTAACGAACCAATCAAATTGCTCCTTACAGTAACCGAAATTGGGTTTAACGCATGCGTATGGTTGGTGTCGTTCCATATTAGTTAAGGTTAAAAAAATGACCGATCCAAGATGACGGTTGATGTCTTGTTAATGTGGTTGATCGGATAAAAAGGTGGGCTTTCGTTAGATTTTTTATTAAAGATTTAAACACATACGCCATCAGTACTCGTTCAAATGCACGTTCAACAGAAGATGTTAGAGACCACAGTAAGAATACAACAAAAATATGCGCACTGAGCAATCGCATAACTATATCGCAAAAATAATGTAACAATACAAGTGTAATTTTCTTTTGTTAGCTTGATCGTATAGGTAAGCAATATCCGATTGTGTCAATGCGTTTATTTTATTTGGGAGGACTCTCCTAAATCTGCCAGATAGTTCTCCAAATAAGGTATCTACAATACTTAGTGTACAACTTTCAGCCGCAATGGCTATATATCCGTCTCTTGTGGGCAAAGACGCGGGTTCGAGCACGTGTTGCGATTTACCAAAGAAAAAACAAGCAAATGGATAGGCATTATGACTTCCCGTCTTAACATAAGTACAGTTTTCTAATGCGAAACGTCTCGCAGAGTCGCATCTTATAACATGTTACTTGGTGATATTGCTGTTATCACTTTTCAAATGAGAGGCAATGCTTTGTTGAACCCAGGAAAGTTCTTTACGAAAGCTATATAGTGGTACACTAGTGGTTCTTAATGATTTTTTTCATGGAGCTAGTGTATCACGTGGTTCAGTGTGGTTTCCGGTCAAGATATCTAACTCAAAGACATCGTGACGAGAACTGTCGTAACTATACAGCTCAATGCTTGTTGAAAGCGATGCTAAAACATGAGCCAACATCACTTTTTTCATAACATTTCAAAATGATTCCAACACCATTCCATTGTTGTCGTTTAGTTAAATAAATGGACACAGACGTTAAAACAATTATCCGGCGCAGACAGCTTTGTTTCAAGAGAGACCACAATTAGACACCTGCGTTTTTCTAATTCTTGTGGTGGCGACGAGAAAAAACGGTACAAAGCTGAAATAAATCACAGATATGATGGGCCTTATTCCTTCAATTTCAATAATTTACGGTTATTGCGGTCTGCTCCAATGTCTAATCTTCGCCAGTAACGTTAAATCACGAAACAGATCGAGTTACCGAAATTCCTGATTTCGTCGGAAAATACACGACCATTCCATCTGCTTGATGTTGCAGTTCAAAGAAAAAAAATAGTTCCTGGCGTAGGGATTTACCTGTCTGTCTAATTAGCCACGTGGGTTTGAGGGCATGTCATATGATATGGCAGGCATAACGTGAAAATATATCGTCGGATACCGGCGATAAATACCTCCTCTGAGAATAGTGTTACTTGTATCGAAATATATTCTACTGCGAACGACCAGTTTATAAAGACATTCTGAGTCAATTAACCCTTAGAATGCTGGGTAATTTTCTAAAAATAGATTTTTATGTTATCTGCTTTTCAAAACCTTAAATATATGCTTAATTTTGATGAGGAAAGATACTCAGAGTAGCAAAAAGGTTAGATCACAGGCCAGCCGCCAATTTACCTGGCGGTTGGTCTTAATCTAACCTGTTTGCATAAGCATGAAGTTGGTTCCAGCACTTTAAGGGTTTAGCAAAAACTATTTCACTGAGCAAGTGTTTCAACCCGAAGAAGTATGTATTTGTAATACATAACCAGGCCAGAGCGATTCCTTTCGTAAAAGTATGAATACAGAATATGAATATAACATTCAGTCTGTTCAGAGACATTTTTCCTTCTAAAACCAGAGTTCGTATGATTTATAGGCTCGTTTAAAATTCGCTAGGTTAGAGAGTAGAATTAATTATGCATAAGCAGTGCATCTGGGTTAATCCATTACCAAACAATACGAAATTTGACCAGTTTGTTGCAGATAACACTAGAAAACATTGTGGGAAAAGGAGAAATTGCTCTCAAGAATTGTCATGGGCAATTTACAATGTTTTGTCATTTTTTTTTAAAAAAAGAGCTCTGCGTCAAATGCACATACGACAGAATAAGGTATTGTGGTGTAAGGGGTCAACTATTTTTTGTCTAAGTGTGGTGTAGCCTTGTATACAAATCAGGTTTTTTTTTAACAAAGCAACAAATATATAATGCAATTCCAAAAATATGGAACAGGGTTAGCGTTGAATAATTCTCTTTACGTCTCTAGAAATAAGTGGTTACCATCAAATAAACGCGAGGAAATAATTACCGCTGTCGTAGCCTAGATAAAATCAAAGCAGTTCCAAGTGAAGCAGTAAATTCACGCTAATGACTTTATTTGATCTGTAAACATGGCCTTTCGTCTGCTATCCTTTCCCTACAACAGACCAGACGACCATACTGCAGTGAGTTAGCGACTTCTGAAGTGGGCTGTATTCGAAAATATCTTGATAAAAAGAGACTGCTCATATATTAAATATTGTTTTGTTTGTGCAACCATTTCAATACCATTTAAATACTCATTTCATTGCCCTGTTAAACTATGATAAAAGTGTTACTTTTGTTGTCAAGTTTGTTACAATATGATAAAGATAACTTTTCCATAATAAGAGAAAAATCCACTTTGGCTATTTAGTTTATTGCATAAAAGGCACCACAATTTAAAAAAAAAAACCAAAACGTCAAATATGTCATAAATCACGAAATCATGATGTTTGATAGTGACAAAATAATAAATTGTTGATTTTGAACGTTGGTCTATGTCTGAAAAACGTTAAATGACCTAACCTTGCAACAGGAATAGCGTTTATGTCTCTGACCTGTTGGGAACATCCCTTTCCGTATGTGTTTTACTGCAGAATACGACAATATCGTCACATGGGTAAAAACGAAAGAAAAACATGAACCCCATATCTTATATAGGATTCAAAGATGTAAATATGAGGTTGAATATTTGTGATAATTAAAGGAACATCTACAATGTGCAATCATCTAATGTTTTGGAACACGGTTTATAATATTTCTGGATATGCGGTTTGATAAATCGAAGAATGTCGTCTGCCTTCGAGAAGGGTATCGCTTTCATCATTTCGTCGGTAACATGGCAAATGAGGTAGAAAGGGACCAGTGATTATTATTAATGTTATGGATGAAATACTAATGACTCCCTGTCACGTGATTGTTTATTGATGTATTACTACACCACTTATGGCAGATGATAGGATTACGAGGCGGTGATTGGTCTTTTCTTCGCGAAAATTTGATTTTGATTAGTCCGAATTCGAAAATAATCGCCGTAATACATATCGAATTAGTGACCAATATTTTTTACCTCTTCCTGTTTCCACTTAAATAACGATCTTTGATCATTTTATCTCTTCTAACTCATGGTTTCTCTCTTAAAGGGACTATCTTACAAACTATGTTGTGTGAGTAACAAAACTTTAAAAAAATCGGTTTCAACAATCCTCATAACTAAATGAATGAACATTTATAAAAGCTACATTTTAAGTTGAACACCTCTCTTTTCATTGAACAATTGTAAAACGAGCATTTTGGCATTCGGTGCTAAATCTGTTGTTCTCGGACGTACAGCGCATGCGTTATATGATCAGAAAGTCGATCAACTTTATATCTAGGTCCAAGACACTCATACCCATTTCCATTATTTCACAGGACGGAATTCACAGATGAAGGTTTACAAAATGAACAGTTCAAACGGTTTAATAAATCTGATACTTAAATGATCTGGAACTTATCATATCTGTTATGTTATTTCACTCGTAGAAAATATTTATTTTAAAAAGAATAAAACCTCAATTCGTGGGATAGCCCCTTAAAGCGCGTTTACTCTATTTTAAGCGCGTTTCCTCTATTTTAAGCGTGTTTCCTCTATTTTAAACGCGTTTTCTTGATTTCAACCGCGTTTCCTCTATCTTAAGCGCGTTTTCTCTATTTTAAGCGCGTTTCCTCTATTTTAAGCGCGTTTCATCTATTTTAAGCGCGTTTAATCTATTTTAAACGCGTTTCCTCTATTTTAACCCCGTTTCCTCTACTTTAAGCGCGTTTCCTCTATCTGTAAGACGATAGCTTATATTCCGTTATATACACCGTTCATTTATCGTGCAACACTTGGATATTTTCTATCTGCTAAAGAAGAAATTGAACCTATCATGATATAAGGGACCATTACCCGTACGGGCAATCTCTAATATTCCAACAGTCTTAACTCCTGTACTTCCATGTGGACATCTTCAAATCTTAAACAGAATGCTTTAAACGATTGCCAGTGGCAGCCTATGATGATTTAACTTCCTAGTGTAAAGTATCTAAGACCTAGATTCGTTCTGTGTCTGTGGTGAGTTATGAAGACAGGTACCATGCTACCACGCTTCATACCTATGTAAACAACAAACAATAACATCGACATCATCTCGGAATTCGGTCAGATTGAGTCTACGGAATAATAGCGACGCATTCCTTGAACTATCTTAACTCGACGATGAACATTTACCTAGGGATGAACTTGCTTATTCGTGTTTACGGTAAAAACACCGATTCTCGTTATATTTTAGCGACAGTTCACACATCCATGTTATTTTGCTCGATTCGGTTCGAACGTCCTTATTAAGGTAGAATACCAATAATACGCCATTTTGGAACATATTCTTTTGTCGGATTACTTCGATCTTTCTCAGTCTTGTTAGGTTTAATGTGAATAGTTACGACCCCGACCGTTGTATACCGAGAACTACTGAAGTTATCCGACGAAAGTATGTGCTTCAAAATGGTGGACTCGGATCGAGTCAAACAATGCATGGTCATATTCGTTACAAAGTTGTGTAATGAGAGAACAGAAAACATGACTTTTCGCCTTTGTAGTGGCCAGGAACAGAAGAATCGATGAAGAACAGAAAACAAATTCTCCTTTTTGGTCGTAAGTGAACAATATTGACAAATAATACCAAATGATTGGGCCAATGAAACTAGTACGTAACATTAAAACGCATGGCAGAATACCCATAATCCGTCAAAAAAAAATTTAATAAATCTATTCATAAAGCGGTTTACTTCAGCCGTTCTCAGTAAACATCAGTCGGGCCCGAAACTATTCGCTTGATACTTACCGAGAATGACTTAAGTAATCCAACCTAAGAAAGAATTTCAAAATGGTGGATTATGGGTATTCTACCTGAATCTAAAAAAATAAGAGCAATTCTGTTGTTTTCCCAAACCATTTTGTATCCCAACTAAGTAATGAATTATTTTGGTATCAATAATTGTCTGTGAGTGTTACGTTAGAAGAAACTCCTCGTTTCGGATAAGAGTATAAACACTGCGAAGTTCTAACAGAAATCGTAGTAGATGAACGGCAATTCACACGGGCAGTCAGACATTTCCGTTTATAAGTAGCGTGAAACAAACAAGTTCGTTATAATTGCGTCATACTAAATGGTTGTTACGAATCTACTTTAAGATCACAAAGGCTAGCATAACACCACAGTTTCCTCATTGAATTCGCAATGAAATTTGGAGAATAAATAAATCAAGCTAAACAATCAAATGTATACATTTATCTTATGATAAAAAGAATGGCATTTGATCAGCATTTCTACACTAACGCCCGTACAGGCTGCTCCAGGTCGACACTTCAGCATTTCTACACTAACGCCCGTACAGGCTGCTCCAGGTCGACACTTCAGCATTTCTACACTAACGCCCGTACAGGCTGCTCCAGGTCGACACTTGACATATCAGCATTTCTACACTAACGCCCGTACAGGCTGCTCCAGGTCGACACTTCAGCATTTCTACACTAACGCCCGTACAGGCTGCTCCAGGTCGACACTTCAGCATTTCTACACTAACGCCCGTACAGGCTGCTCCAGGTCGACACTTCAGCATTTCTACACTAACGCCCGTACAGGCTGCTCCAGGTCGACACTTCAGCATTTCTACACTAACGCCCGTACAGGCTGCTCCAGGTCGACACTTCAGCATTTCTACACTAACGCCCGTACAGGCTGCTCCAGGTCGACACTTCAGCATTTCTACACTAACGCCCGTACAGGCTGCTCCAGGTCGACACTTCAGCATTTCTACACTAACGCCCGTACAGGCTGCTCCAGGTCGACACTTCAGCATTTCTACACTAACGCCCGTACAGGCTGCTCCAGGTCGACACTTCAGCATTTCTACACTAACGCCCGTACAGGCTGCTCCAGGTCGACACTTCAGCATTTCTACACTAACGCCCGTACAGGCTGCTCCAGGTCGACACTTCAGCATTTCTACACTAACGCCCGTACAGGCTGCTCCAGGTCGACACTTCAGCATTTCTACACTAACGCCCGTACAGGCTGCTCCAGGTCGACACTTCAGCATTTCTACACTAACGCCCGTACAGGCTGCTCCGGGTCGACACTTGACATAGAAACAGTAGTCATCATTTACCGCGAGACGTAGCGCATGTACCCATAATGCTTTTTAACCCTTTACTTAACGCCAAATTTTCGACTGACCCCAATTGATAGAGTTTTTAGAAGACATTTCAAAATGCGATGAAATTGAAAAGTAATATTCTGGTAGGGCAGAAAACATTATGGGAAAAGGAAAAATTGCTCGTCACGAGCAATTTTATCTCTTTCTACTATGTTTTCCAGATTCTATTGCAACAAAGTGTTTAAATGTCATTATGGTTTGGCAATGGGTTAACACCACGTGAGATGATCACGTGAACTGATTGCGTAAATACAACTTTCCCACGGTGCCGTAGCGTAAATGTCTTGTGCGTAGAAAGACCGAGGGTATTACGAGGTTCATTTCCAAACGTTGAAATATATTTCCTTATGATAAGGGTGTCAAGATTAAAAGAATATGGAAATACGGGTATACGTAGAAAAGCAAATATCAAATTAGCAATTATCATCCTAATGATGTCAGATGTGAAAATGTTTCCGTACTGTTTTGATACCTTAAACACGTGTAAGACGTATAAAAGGGTGGGTTTCAAAGAAAAGTAAATTATAATAGGAGTAAATCTTGAATAACGTTAACACCTAAGCTTTTCTCTACACATCATATACTCCTGACCTATATTAGATGTATTCTCAGGTCCAAGATAAAGCTTGGATCAAATAGGTAGACAGACATAGCTTTAATTTTCTAGAAATGTTACCTGGGAAAGAATTCAATGTTCTGAAGAGCCTTTGTCCCTTTGTTGTTTCAATGATTGATAAATGTGTGTGTGTGGAGCTGATATTTGGAATTAAACATTTATTACGGGATCAAAGGCCAATATGCTCATTACCGATATTTCATGGTTAAAGAAATATATAGCAATTATGTGTTTCTGGAGGCTTTATATTATGCAATGGAAATACAGAATGTATTATCATGTTGTCTTATGAAACAGGGTGTGGCCGTAATACCAAACATCGTTCTACGAATAAATATTGCATAATACACTGTATACGCAAAGGTTAATGATGTCTTCGTGTGGTCTGATCCAATTAAGAGGTGAGTGTGCGACAGAAAACATCTATTCGTCATATGCGTTCATCAGCAAGTGGTAAAACGCAATTGATAACTATTTCATAATACTGCAGTCGTCTTTGTCCTATTACGAATAAGTAACTCATACACTCAAATGGTTCCCTAATTATCTTAACTGAGAGATTGTAGTATCATACTGATACAGTTAATCTTGTTTTAAGCGACCGCTCTAAAGCGGTGTGTTAATAGCTTTTTGGTAGGAAACTTTCTTAAAACAAGACACATCCCACGGGAGCTTTCTGAATGTTAAAGCTCTGTATTAGGCCGTCCATTGTCTTCCATCCTAAGACTCCGCCTCCTTTCATTGTGATGGTTTTAACAATGATTGGCAGTATGCGTCTTACGTTTAGAGTAATGTAAATAGGTTATAGAGCCATGTTGGACACATGAAGCCGGTTGCTGGGAATGTTCTGGTGGGAAATAAACAGGAACACGGATAGTTGCACTGACCGCTGTTGTATGACTGAAATACTGTTTAAACGGCTTTACCCCGAGAATGCTGGTTAATTATCTAAAATATATTGTTGTATCGTCTGCTTTCTAAAACCTTAAATATCTGCATTATTTCGTTGAGGAAAGCTACTCAGAGTAGCAAACCTGTTAGATCACCGACCAGCTAACAAGTAATTTACGACTGGCCTGGATCTAATCTATTTGCATAAGCATGAAGTCGGTTGCAGCACTATATGGGTTAACCAGGCAAAACAATCTGCCACAACATGCTCGGCCCTATGGTGGTATGGACACAACGCCCGAATCAGAAGTAAGCGTACACATACAGACTGTTTCAAGAGGGTACTTAACACAAACACCAAGTTTATTAAACAACGGTTATAAATCACTAATCCCATGAATCAAACAGTACAGGAGCATGATGAAGTCATCATTACTTGTATGATCATGGTATAATGCGTGCGGTAGTACACTAAATTCCGTTAATAAAGATGACGACATTTGCATGTTCGATTCACACGTTCCCACGCTATATTCTCGGTGCGATGTACTAAAATTCTACCTATAAAAAACCGCACATAGTCATGATACTAGTAAACAAACGTGCCCTCAATACCCGTGACGTCAAGTGCGCATGTTCAAATCTGGTTCCCACGTCCATTATTTTGGTGCGTAGAATACTCTCCCCATCCCGTGCATAAAAAACAAACCAACGACCACAGACACACTTACATATATCATCAAGGAGGGAAGTAACCAAAAGGAAAAAAAAAGAAAATCGAAAACATCAATTGCCCGTGTATATTGCGCATCAATAGAAGAGAGTTAAAGAAATATCTAAACCACGATATTTGTGGTTTATGACATAATCTATTTCGCATTACTTTTCGACAAAAGTGTCTTTATATCAAGATATGCGCGGAAATAATATTGAGAAGTACGCGTGAGGAAATCTAGATAATGTTTTATATATGCGCTGGCTGTCGTGATTCTACAGAAATTTTGCTGAAAAGGGCGAAACGGTCTTAATACTTCTAGATGCAAATGTTGATATTGGGTATCAATACCCAGGGGGTCACTTAGTACTATAAGGTACAAAGTATCATATCGTTTATGAGTAGTAATTATCTAAGTAAAATACAAGTCATTCATTACTCTGGTTTCCGTCGTACTAATAGAATGTACACAAGGGATATGATATTCAGATTTGTCATTCATATCATTTCTCCCATAATGCATCAAAACGTACTCGTGTTTGGTTACGAAACAATGCATCCCTAATTGGTTACACCGGGTATATTGACATATTTAGGAAATAGTTGCGAGACGGGTAATTAACGCTAGATTTATGCTAGATAATGAATGTTGACCGTAACTCGGTAAAATATTCGTCTTAGCTTAAGTGAAAACTCTTAAACTGTTGTCGTTGTTTTTTTTTTTGCTCTTTTTATGTTGTTGACATCCTTTGACTGGAAATATTCAGTGTGATTGCAAAATTTACCGTGTTTTCTTTATTTTCTCCCGCAAATTTTGAATTTTGTATTGGTCCAAATTGAGCCCACCACTATATGGCGTGGATAAGGTATGAAACAGACACCTTGTGAGAATGGCAAGAAATTATGAAGAGAAGGAAGAAAAATTGCTCATTACGAACTCAAGTCGCAATTCATTCATCAGTGTTTAGATATGGGTTTGGCCGTATTCATAAACTCACCTCGCAAGGGTTTAAGTGTCAAGGTCACTTGAACTTTGACTTAAGCAATTCAACGTGTTACCTTTTTTGTCTATAAGTCGAATAACATGTATATCGATAATATGTTATAGATGGGTGTTGTATATCAATGCGGACAGTGTTGTCTCACATCGGACCATAAATGCATATATTGGAAGATGACACAGAACATACGTTATGTGAGAATCCTAAAGACACAGTAGAACTTGATAATGAATGACACAGGACGATTGATCTTTTAACATGATAAAAACAATATCATTAATCCTTACAGTGATGGAACCGACTTCATGCTTATGAAACCATGTTAGATCACGAACCAGCCGCTCTCATCCCTTTTTAACCCTTATAGTGCTGAATCTGACTTCATGCTTATGCAAACAGGTTAGATCACAGGCCAGCCGCCAAGTAAATTGGCGGCAGGCCTGTGATCTAACCTGTTTGCTACTTTGAATATCTTTCCTCACAAAATTAAGCAGATATTTAAGGTTTTTGAAAGCAGACGACACAACAATCTGTTTTAGGAAAATGACCCAGCAGTCTAAGGGTTAATGTATTACGGAGAAGGCTCCATTTTATTGAGTTCTAGTCGGGTTTACTCGGTGCATCACCCAATGGTTGTAACAGGAGGCGGTGACATTTTATGCAGGTTGTCACGTTTTGGTCTCTTATCAACGTTCATGGATAAATATAAATTAGATACATATAAATTCACTTTATAGAGGCTCTTAACACTTACCGACGAACTTATTTTGCTCCATGACCATTACCCGGTGCATATCATGCAACAATGCATTAATTTTTCCTTTTGCCACAATGGTTTCTGACGACTACCAGTAATGCATGGACACACAAATGTGTTAAATATCTGATTTTCATCTTAATTTGTACCAGTCACGCTTTCTCATACGCCAGAAATGGTTAATGAATTAATAGTAAGATTCATGGATTACAATGCACTTTGGTTGGATTTATTCGTCTAGATTTAGTTGGATAAGCTTTATGTTAGATTTGTTATTCATTGTGTTGATTAATTGATTGATAGATAGTTTGATAAATCAATGTGCCATGTAGTAGGTTCCAAAATGTAATAGATTAACAGCGTAAAAAACCTGTGTTTGCCATGACGAATGCATATATCTTAAGATATATCAATATCGATACATGGTTGAGGTCGTTGAGTACACTGTCTGGTGTCCTGTAATAAACACACATGAATGAAAACCACATCGATCAATTAATGGATTAGTGCACTACTTCACAAAGTCATTCAAAGGGATATATGGATGCAGCGTAGCCCTTAAAGTGCTGAACCGACTTCATGCTTATCCAAACAGGTAAGATCCAGGCCAGCCGCCAAATAAATTGGCGGCTGGCCTGTGATCTTACCTGCTTGATAATTTTCGTATCATTCATCATCAAAATTAAGAAGATTTTTAAGGTTTTGGAAAGCAGACGACACAAAGATGTACTTTTTAGAAAAATTACCAAGAATTCCAATGGTTAAGTATCGTTCTTTATGAGCAGTTCATCCTTTTGACAAAATGGTTAGTATTCTACCGATTTATCAATGGCTAATCATCCAAAATACCGTATTTTCTTCGTAAATCTGACGTACCGGTTAAACGATACAACAAGTGTTTTCAGAGATAAAAAAAGGATTACCATGCTTTTACATTGAACTTTATTTCTAATTGTTATACTATTCCAGTCAGACAAACTGTAATTGTCATTATCCCTTAAAAAAAGAACAAAAGTAGAACTATTTGATCATGGTCGAACTGACAATTCTAATTTCTATTTCGTAAACTGAAGAAAAGAAAAGCCTGCATCCGAGATGAATAACCAAAAAAGCATTGGTAGAAATGAGGATGAAAAAACAACGTCTTCGCCGAATTGATGTTTAGTAATTTCCGTAATATTTTCAATCATATACACGCGATTGTTGGTACGCGATTTTACGCATGCGTACCGGGCGTTCAATGCATAATTGGAGACACGATCCTTTTGTTGTTCAGAGACGACCTCAAAACCAATGACATATCGCGCGGAAAACTCCAGTTTGTAAGCAATGCTGTTACTATAAGTGCACTATCATACATCCTTTGATATCATCAAAGAACCACATCACATCTGAAGTCTCTCATCTAGACCACGTGATATTCACCGCGAATATCGAGTCTTTTTTCTCTCAGCCTAATCGAGAGTTTATCGGGTTCTTTTCAAACTTTACCAGGTCATAAAGGGATAACAGTGCTCATATACAGTAGAATATGGGGGGGGGGGTGTTTAAGAACAATTGAAATTGAACATCAAATGCACCTTTCAATATCATTTTAAGAGCAAGTGGAACGGTAACAAGGTCAAATATGTACTTTAAGAATTGTAACATTGATGATTTTTTTTTTTACAATCATGGATACGAGTTCAGTCGAAAATTGAAGGGGACAATTCGTTGAACGACGCGGTTCAACAGTATTTAACCTACCAGAAAATGTTTTCAGTGGTTTATTGCACTGATATCCCGACAGAAAAATACAGAAGGAGCAGTAGTCATTATAACATTTGAAGAAAAAAAATTGCTTCATTGGGTAGAACAATCTGCAAACGTGTAGTGCTTCATCAGTAAATCATATGTCGGAAATGAAGGATCTCATAGATCACAATAAAGTCTTCTCCAAACACTCGACACGTTTTGCTGTTCGCCGTTAAGATGCTCATGAAACCGTTGTAAGCGAGTTTGTTCCAAGAATTAACAGTACACCCACCTGCAGAAGAGAAAATTAAATCGTCTTACGAAATCGGTTGTCGTCTGCAAATTTTATACAATTTCGGGAGGGACTATCAAACTGCATGGTTCTGTAAGGAGCTTAGAGAGGATGAGCTCGAGATCTGCATTCTTTATGAAACGCAGTCTATTTATTTTCATACCAGATGAAGTGGCGCGGTAGACGAAACATAAAACATGTTCGTCTGACAGTAAAATCTGGAGTGATAGACGCTCTTATCCCGGATATATGAACTGCTGTGGTGAACGATATCACTTAAACCCTTACTCAATATATCGCATTTTGATACATTGTTGTAGAAGTCGCTATATGTAACATGTTATATGCAATATTTCCTTATATAACGGTGGATTTACCAATTATTATAAAGAAAATGAATTTCATTTTCACACTATTTTGATAGTCTGTTGATTTTCTTGCTGTTTTGATAGTCTGCTGGTGTTCATGCTATTTTCATTGTCTGCTGTTGTTCATGCTATTTCGATAGTCTGCTGAATTTCGTGCTATTTTGATAGTCTGCTGATTTTGATACTATTTTGATAGTCTACTGATTTCGATGCTATTTTGATAGTTTGCTTATTTTCTTGCTATTTTGATAGTCTTCCGATTTTCTTGCTATTTCCATTGTCTGCTGATTTTCATGCTATTTTGATAGTCTGCTGTAATTGATGCTATTTTCATTGTCTGCAGATGTTCCTGCCATTTTGATAGTCTGCTGAATTCATGCCATTTTGATAGGCTTCTGATTTTGATGCTATTTTGAAAGTCTGTTGATTTCATGCCATAATAGGCTTCTGATTTTGATGCTACTTTGATAGTCTGTTGATTTCATGCCATTTCAATAGTCTTCTGATTTTGATGCTATTTTGATAGTCTGTTGATTTCACGCCATTTCAATAGGCTTCTGATTTTGATGCTATTTTGATAGTCTGTTGATTTCATGCCATAACAATAGGCTTCTGATTTTGATGCTATTTTGAAAGTCTGTTGATTTCATGCCATAACAATAGGCTTCTGATTTTGATGCTATTTTGAAAGTCTGTTGATTTCATGCCATAACAATAGGCTTCTGATTTTGATGCTATTTTGAAAGTCTGTTGATTTAATGCCATAACAATAGGCTTCTGATTTTGATGCTATTTTGATAGTCTGTTGATTTCATGCCATAACAATAGGCTTCTGATTTTGATTTTGATGCTATTTTGATAGTATGTTGACTCTTTCAATTTGACCCACATGAGTAGATGGAATTAAGAAGAAGGGGAAAACAAAGGTAGTGAAAGAAAACAAGGCATCTGCTATGAATTAAAAAAATGTAAAATGATTGAAAAACCGAATCGTTAATCCATGTCTTCGCTTCTGGAAGCTTACTGACCTGTCCAAGTTGGTTACAAACGTAAGTCTGTATATAAGTTGGACCTACAAAAGCAGAATTATATGTATCATAATCCAAAGGCAATGCAACAGTTTTGTAATATAATTTAAAAGATTGTGCATACTTATATCTGCTGTTGCTTCTTGAATAAATCGAGCTACTATAAATTGTTTTTTATATAACATAAAAATAAAAATAATTGTTTCAATGACATCTTTTTATTAAATTTATTTTATTAAGTTTGCTAATATGTGAACAAGCAGCCTTTATTTAAAAAGAAAGACTATTTCATCTTTTCCCAAATACATATCCATTGAGTACATCGGCGACAAAAAGGGGCGGGGAAATCGTGACTGACGTATCACGTGACCTGGTGAGGCTGTCGAGCGCACGTGCTTCCGTTTACATTCTGTCGGCGCGGCTCGGTGGGTGAAAATCAACAACCCTGACAGACGATCACCCGTAAATTACTTCAATATGAGTAACATTCCCGCTCTACGTAGCTCTCTAATTAATTATGGCCCCGGTCGGATAAAACGGGGCCCTCTAAAAACGCAAGAAGTTTTCGAGTTGCCACCTATTTCTTAACCCGTTACCAAACGCCAAATTTATTATTGTCCCAAATTAAAAGAGTTTGCAGACGACATTTCAAAATGTGACGAAGTTGGAAAATAAACTTCTGGTAGGTTAGGAATATTGTGGCAAAAGGAGATATTGCTCGTCATGAGCAATTTCTTCCTTTCGCATAAAGTTTTCCAGAGTCGTCTGCAACAAAGTGGTAGAATGTCTTTATTGTTTGATAATGATTTAATCGTATTTGAATTTAAGAAACCACATTTAAAGGAACATCGCAAAGAAAATACCTAAAATTTGACAATATGAGTAGAACAAGATATTTACATTGAAATATTAAGTATAAATCATTGTTACGAATGGAGAAACTGCTCATTACGAACCAGTCGATCATAACTCCACTGATCCGGACCTCGGCAATAATAATCCATATATGAATATTCACAGATGCTACGATTAAAAGCGATGATAGACCCCATAAAATAACACGGAAAAATGTTTTTGTGTAGAAACCATTGGGACAAAACAATAAACTGAGCATTAGGACCAATTTGTTCTTTGGGAACTGTGGTTTCCAATGCAATATGAAGAAAATACATCAGTCGGGGGCTTTCCTTTTTTTTTACCTTTTTGCATGCCATGTATCCAATGACTGGATAAAAAGAATTAAGGTACAAAACCCATAATCCGCCATTTTGAATATATTCCTTGGTCGAATTACTTCGGTCGTTCTCGGTGTTCATCGGGCATGGCCGGAACTATTTGCTTTTCGCCGATGTATACGGAGAACGAACGAAGTGTAATTGAATCCACCGTGCCCAATGAACAAATTGGGCCACGTCACGGGAAAGGGGGCACTCGGACATAGCAAACAGTGTAGCCCCAGACCAGCCGCCACGTCACTGACGTGGCGGCTGGTCTGGGGTTACACTGTTTGCCATCTTAGAGGACATCAAGTTCTACCTTTAAATAGATACAAATGATTACTGTCGTGACTAGATGCTGGAATAATAGCGCTAAGAAAGAGCTGAGTCAGCGGTTTTTATTTATGTCCGAGTGCCCCTTTTCGCGTGACGCTGCCCAATTACTCCTAATACCTTATAGAGATCAAGGTACATTTAGTATCGGGTAAATGCGCTCTTATGATGCCACAACTAATTTGTTGAAAGCCGCAATAAATAGTCCGGGAGTTTTTTTACATCCAAAACCTTTCAATTATGTTTATTTTTTATATTATCTTGGCACGTACGTAATTTTTTATTTTAATGGCAATATAAAAGGTGTTTGCATTTCTTGGGTAACGATGCCTCCAGACAATGTCTTCTTTTGTAACATAGTTGTTAGGGTCATTAGAAATAAAAGTGATTTAATCCCTTATTTCATTCTTCCTTAATTTACTACATCTGTTATAGAGATTTTCAGTAACAACAACGCAAAATGATGAATTGCTCATAATTGGCAATTTGTTCTTTTCTAACAAAGACATCTGAAAATCACCAGGCAATTTAATTTAATAAATACTAGCTTCCATCTTTTGATTTTATTTCTGTCCAACTACAAGTACATATGCAATGGGAATAAGTTAGAAAAAGTCTCGGGGTAATTCTAAACGAATGGTTAAATTCTTTCACCCGCTTTGATGACACATAAAAAATGCCGGAGATAATCCATCAATTAACAAGCGGAGCTATAACACGATTCTGTTGTCAATCAAGTCTCGCATCAAACGTGACCTGTACGTTTAAATTAGTTATTATATATAGATAAGTACGGCGATAAGTCTCCTATTTGTGTCTGCTCAGCGTCAATAACGCGGCAAGACGTCTGTTTTTCCTGGAAAACGGCAGTTACCGACTCAGACAAAGTAAACAAAGAACGGCGTTAGAGATTCCGGTAATTTTTCCACACTTACTAATCAAACGAGCCATGCATATTTTTTCATCGAATTGTTGACGGTGGAACAAAAGTTTTTTCTCGAGTATTTCTTTGGGATGTCGTTCGCGAATTTTGTTTTGATTTTAGTTCTGTGTATACCTTTATCATTGTTTGGGACACACTAATGCAAGCTACAAATCAAAATAGTTATCAAAATGTAGTCACGGCATTGCTGTCTGCGACACGAAGTTTTTGTCATGTGATATACAAGCCAGTTCCTTCCCATAAAAGCCAATACATTCCTTTACTATCAACTGCCTTGCCATACAAGCCAATGCATTGCCATAAAAGCCAGTGCCTTCCTATATATGCAAGTGCCATTCCATACAAGCCAATGCCTCGCAATAAAAGCCATTGCGATCCTTAATATGTAAGTGCCTTGCCATTCAAGCCAATACCTTGCCATAAAAGTCAGTGCGTTCTAATAATTATATGCAAGTGCCTTGCCATACAAGCTAAGGCATTGCCATAAAAGTCAGTGCGTTCTAATATATGCAAGTACCTTGCCATACAAGCTAATGCCTTGCAATAAAAGCCTGTGCCTTCCTATATATGCAAGTGCCTTGCCATACAAGCTAGTACCTTCCTATATATGCAAATGCCTTTTAATACAAGAAGGTGCCTCCCAGAACAAGCCAGTGCCTTTCAGCATTATAATTCTTATTGACCCGCTAATGCGTTCATTTATAAACTATCGCAAATCCTCGTAACCAACTAAACGCTGTTATTGGCCTATTAGATAGTGACACGAGACATAATTAATTAGAAACCATTCTTAAATCTCAGTTTTTTAAAAAATACTAATTAATCTTCATATTCCCATGTCAAATAATAACCCATTTCGCTGGCTAGCGTAATTTTGATGTTCCACGCTTAATTTAATACCTTTTAAGAGGAGAAATAAAATCCGAAACGCCTTGCGTCAGAAAGCGTTTAATGGCCGAGTGCATATCTCCTAACTCAACTAATTGTTACTAATGTGATATTTCTCGTATACTGAGTATACATCCGACTTCTGCTTAATTTTGAAAAGGAAAGATACTCAGAGGAGCAAACAGGTTAGATCACAGGCCGGACGCCAATTTACTTGGCGGCTGGCCTGGATCTGACCTGTTTGCATAATTAGTCTCCTGAAACATTGAATACATCACCCGTGCCATGACTGTGATATGAAATGTTCCCCCTGGTCTCAATGCACGCCCATGCTGGCGAAAAATGAGTAATTAGGTTCCCCTACCCGTCTCTATGCGTAATACTTGGTCCCGGACCAGGGGAGCTGGCAAATAAATTGAACGGTGCTAATCTTATCGCATCGCTAATTCGTCTTATTGGGGAAATATTCAGAAATAAGGTTATAGAACATGGAGTAATCTAACAGAAAAAGAGTTACCAAATACTTACTCTAGGACGTTTACGAATCTGTTCTATTAGATATTTTGAAAAATAGGACAAATACTCTAAAAACTGTTTTTCCTTTTTCCTGGTTGGTTCAAATATCAGAAACGGCATGTGGACTTTCACGTGGGGGCTGTCCCCGACTGACTAACGGAGTGCCGATGATTGTCAAAGGCAGTTAAGTTTGCAGGCTTCAACTATAAATATGTGTCGAACGACGATGCATGACTGTTCTAATATTGAGGCAATGTAAAATATATACATATAGAAGAGAAATGGGCGAGACACATATTTCCTTTTTTTTAAATAAAGTAGGCGCGGTAGACAAGTTTCCAAGACACATTTTGTATCTAATGTGTCTGCATACAATTAACGTATGAGTTTGTGACTGCAAACAATTGTCGATTTCTAATGTATTGTGTAAACTAATCGTCAATGTGTGATATAGTGAGGTAAGCCGTTAAAAGAGAGTCTATTTCTTACTGACTCGTTGGATTTTCACAACACCATCACTTTTATTCGTATCCGAGAACCAGTACAATCAATGCTAAAGAAGATGTTAAACCTTTATAGTGCTTGAACCGATTCCATGCTTATGCAAACAGGTAAGATCAAGGCCAGCCGCAAAGTTAATTGAATATTTACAACGTGCGTAAATCCAGGCTATTTTCTGACCTAGTTGTAGGCATTAGTCCGCACAAAGCTCATTTTGACTTGGAATGATTAAATGAGTAATTGGGGTTTTACGCAAATATTTATCGATTACCCCGTAAGTCTTAAGATGTGGTATATATATATATACATATGTTCCAATGGACTAAGGATGCTACGCATCTTAGTCTAAATAACGAGTCAAATTCTCTCTAAAATAGCATACGTAGATAGCAGCGCAGCGATCCACCAAGCTTTTACAGAGCTCTCAACTTCTGAACGCGGTCTGTTGATATCTTTATGGCAGACGTAAAACAAATAACATTTTTCTTGCAATTTACGCGATAAATTCCTCGGGCGAAAGAAAATAAAACCCAGATCATGTTTAATAAACTAAACCCGAGAGAACGAGGCGATAAATCAAATGCGCCGTAAATACCCGCCCGTGGAATGACATGCGCATTTACATTATCTCCGCGACAACGCACGTGTCTTGAGATAATATTACCCAGGATGACTCGCGCACTGACATACGAGCCAATCAACAAGCGGGGATTGTAATTGCAAGTGACGCGTTGGTTGGCAATTTGTTAACCGTCGGACGGGTTTGTGGTATGCATGTAAAAGGGAACCACAGAGAGATGCTTGGGTTACCTTGTAAACTGGCGAAGATTGTCGTAAACATATATCACAATCACTGTCTAACTTCATAACAACTAATCGATTATAAAATAAATTATTACAACTAAGGTATGTTATGTGAAAACGGATAGAATTGGAGGGTAACATATATGCGAACTTGTTAAGTGGTATCTTTTTCGACAAAACACTTCCAATTCGATCATTTCGTTTTAATTTGGGGTTGAAATGATATCAAATCATTCAAAGAAGGCTAAGCTCAGATTCTTTTCGCAAAACGTATGATACTTTTACACAAATTGACTCTTGGCTTCGAATTCATTATTACATAGCCTTTCCATTCTGAACTCTGCAATTTTTAAGGACGTTATGATAGTTCAACACAACCATAACAAACGGACGACGACGCCTCAAGTGTTTCGTCTTGGTAAAAGTTAAAAAAGCCTTTGACCCTTTCTAAAATATACAAATCTTCGACGCTTCAGCTGTATAGGGCCTTAAAAATAGCTGTGTAAACAGCTTTTTTTATGTTCAGGTTGTTTCCACTTAATTTCAACCTCAAACTACTGAGAATCTGTACTGTTTCTGCTATTTATGATTTGGCATGCTGTCTCTTTTCGCTTTAATGAGCTTGAATTTGGAATTGAAAAATGGGGTTTAAATCCTTAGATTAATGCAAACACACGAAACATGTTTTACGTTCAACTGTTTTCTTTGCTATTATTGGTATCTGTCAAGACTATATATCGAATTAAATTAATGGCTAAGATTGCAAATCTCGAAGACGCCATCATTCATTAGAATTGGTTGCTTACGTTTACTCTGTCCTTCCTCTGAGCATGTCCTATGTTTATTGCATTACGTTCGATAACTTTGGCGCATCTGAAAGAGAAGATGTAACTAGAAAGTTGTCATTTTGTTAAATTGTGTACTAAAATCTACAAAGAGAATGCGAGTTTTCACGTTGTTAAACTTTCATCTGATAACACATGACATATTCCAGAATCCCTTAGCGATGAAAAGGTTTTACGGTTGCCTCACCTATACTCGTTTAAATCTTTATGTAGCATATTTTTAAGGGTAATAAATAAAACAGAATGGACCGCTGTAGAATGGAAATGTCCTCTTCTGTCACAATGCATTTTCCATAATATAACAACCGCTCATCCCTCGATTACTATATTTTGTTGCTTTAAGTAATGGCAACCCTATGAGCTTGATGTTAGACTTTTCGATTTATCTTAAACTTATCTTTTTGAATCGATTGTGAAACAATTTCTTACATTTTAGATGAACCACTCCTGATTAGTCAATACCTATATACTTCCGCCTGTAGGTCCTGATCAAAACATTAATTCTACAACAGATACACGGGTGTGAGGTATTGTGGAGGACTTTGGTGCACGGGTGGAGCGTTGACCCCTAGACACGAGGGTTTTAGGTTCGAATCCTGTGAGCAAGGTCCGATTCGCGACCTTCGATTAATCCGTATAAGGCTATTGATGATCTATCCAGGAAGCAGACTCGAGAGGAAATACTAATCTTAGTTTAAAGAACCTTTGTCACATTCGATGTAAAACGAAAAATATATGTGGAGGAATGGGTTAACAAATAAGAGCCAATAAAAAGTATGTTTTTTTCGACATAAAAGTATGTATGTAATCAGACATTGGGTTTACAGGCGTCGATTCCCGCGCGCCTTTATCTTCCAAACGTACAGGCTAACGGAGCCCAGGCTTGTCTGTCTTCATTATACAGACGACACTTTGAAATTGATAACGCAGGTCATGAAATCATGATTCATCCCAACCTTCATAAATACACGGTTTGTTCCCGCCTAAATACACGATCAATACTCGTCTCGTTAAACAATATGGTTAAAAAAGGAATCAAGAGAAATTTCATATTTTTCGGAACAGTTTGATCAAATTGAAAGGAGCAACTTCATTCCTAATGAAAATAAAAGCGCGTTTTGAATGAGAAATGGATAGAAGTCTTTATGACAAAAGGGGTAAAATGCTTGCAAAGGGTACTGATTTAGCATTTCGTGCAAAATCACCGCAAGGAAATATATATAAAAAAAAATAGCACAGTATAGACTCATTAGAATAAGCAGAGTAATCCTTTTATTTCAGATTTTTTTTTTTTAATTCAGCATAAAGAAAACGCATTCATAATCATGCTACGTGTTTCAACTGTTTCTCTTATTTGGAGCAACCAAACCCTTATACATGAGGGGGTTGCTGATTAAAGATGTAAGAGACTTCCTTATCATGAAATGCGATACAGAATGCCACAGAGGTAATTTTCATGAAGAGAAAAAAATCTCGTAATGTTGCGCTAGATTATCACGTGATTAACACGCTCATGTTTACAGGCTTGTTAAAATACCGCTATTTAGATACTACGATAACACTTAAACGACCACTTTTTTGTTGTTGTTTGTTCATACCAGGGTTCGTTTTGCGGTCACTTCCGGTAGTATGACCACACGCCTGTATAATGATACACTTTTCTTCCATTTTACAGCATACTAAAGATAGAATTTACGTTGGAAATAACGTCACACATTGATTCATATAGACTCGATCTAACACACTCTCAAAATATTTCATTTTGACGGGATTTCTCTCTTTTTGTCACAATTCCTTCATTATATTTTACTTTACATAATATATTGCGTAAGTCTTTAGAAATCAAGAAACCAACGTCATAAAATCGCTCAATATGAGCAATTTATCATTTTGTCACAATGGTGTTTTTCTAAAACAAGTAAATACAGTCGATTTTCATCTGGCACTGCTTTCAAGCTTAACCAGACACTAGGTCCTACATGGAGAAAAGGGCCAAACAATCTTAACCATGAGATATCACAATACAACGGTACACTTTTTCATGAAGACCGAATGAGACACAAGATGCGACTTTACTCGTGGGGATTCCGACCTCACGATCCGTTGGCGCCGATCGCTTCACGAATGAACGCACTTTGACATGATAATTAAACTCACCTCCCAGAGTAACTCGGGATTAATTCCCTTGGTATTACCAGAGCGACACATCGGACCCGTTTTCAGGTGATAACCCCATTGGCCTTTCTTTATTGTAAACATATGCATTTTGCCCCTTCACAGTATCTTCCATGACGAATTTTAGAGTTTATCTCCTGGTTTAACTAATCCACAATCCGTACAGGGTCAAAGTTTTACGAAGAAACAAGGGGATCAAAAGCTTCTATTTTCTCCATCTTTATACCACTCCTATAAGCATATAATTAAAACACAAAGTAACATCCTAAATTTTCATGAACTTCTTTTTACTCTACAGCGACCCCGGGAAGTAATACCTGACCGGTCTTACACCTTCATAGTTGACAAAGGCTGTGTTTGTTTTATGACGTACAGGAGACCTTTAATAATACCATGAATGTTGCGTTGATACTTTAAGCATTTACGTATCCTTAAATCTGTTATTGTTACCGTCATCTTTAAAAAGAATGGCTAATATGAAAGTAATGACTGCCACTTTGGTAATCTTCATCTAATCTTCAAACATTTCAATATAGGAATAACAAATGTCCACGACATACTTTGGACGACTGCATAAATTACATTCGCCCGTTTCAATTAAGTGCATGTCCGAAGAAGGATTTCCAAGTAGACAGCACCATTGCATATAGATATTTATTTCTATTTTGATGATTTGGTTTCGACTGTCTTGTTGCTACATGTAATTGAACGAGTAAAGCTGGTATTTTGTATACCTCTCATACCAACACAAACTTTATGGTCACAGAGAGTCTTACCGGCATCAATACTATTGCGTTAAAGAACCCTGCTTACTTTTGTAGATCAGCAATCAATTTATTCAATCATTTTTACTTTTATAGATCAGCAATCAATTTATTCAATCATTTCTACTTTTTAACGACCCTCGCTATAGGTAATGCATCTTTGCGCTTTAACTTCAACCTAGGTGCTGGGTAAGCAGCTAACTACTCTGCGACTGTTTTGTTTCTAATTGAAAGTGTAAACCTGATTTTATGTATGACGTATGCTCCTTATATCAACACAAAATGTCTGGTCACAAAGAGTTTAATCAAACACAATGTGTTATGAAAAAAATAAATAAAGTAGTTTGAGCAATCATTTTATTCGAGCATTTTACTTCGAACTCGGCGCAGGGTAGGCAGCTACGCGTATCTACTCTCACCCCAAAACGTACCTTCGCGATCTCCTATCAAACTATCAACTGTGTCATATGGTATTTCCGGTTCCGGTCATCTAACTTAGTTACCCGGATGAGCGCCGATGTCATTTGGACAAAGACAACATTCGCTGGACACAAATTAATTTGCCGAGTTGTCCGAATCCGGAAATTGCCATTTAAACAAAGTCACGTGACATGTGCTATATCAGAACTCTGATCACGTGACGCAGCGGCCATTGTTGATAAAGTTTGGAGATTATAATGTTGTCTTAACGATGGACTAACTACTCTACGCACGCACTTGTTTAAAGTAAAAGTTACTTCTGACACTTTAAAAGGTGTCCGATTTATTTTTATACTGTCCGGACGTATGGCGAAAGGTGCACTAACCCTTATAGTGCTTGAACCGACTTCATACTTATGCAAACAGGTAAGTTCTATGCCAGTCGCCAAGTAAATTGGCGGCTAGCCTGTGATCTAACCTGTTTGTTACTTTGAGTACCTTTCCTCATCAGAATTTAGCAGATATCTAAGATTTTTGAAAGCAGATGACACAAATATCTACCTTTAGAAATATAACCATCACTCTAAGGGTTATAGGCCGCTATAGGTGATAGTAACACGAAGATGTGTTCCACGCGTGTGCAACAATGGTTCGTGAATAAATATTTCACTGCGATCGTATCTGCGTCATCGCCTTAAATCATTTACGAACAAAACATTTTAAAGCGTCTTAGCTACAACAGGTTTACAGGCGATAACTAAAATGATACAGAATAAAACAAAATGAAGATTCTCATATCACGTATTCACCAGTTTGCAACTCTGATTATTAATCTCGTTTTCGTCAGATTATTTTTTAAACGAAAGAAAGAAAGCGAAAAAAAGAAGGGGAAAAAATACCGCATATCATCTCTTTGCTATAAACCCAAATCGTTTAACTGTTACATTAAAATGTATCATGGTTTTGCTTTTCATCAACGATTGGTTTGTAATTATATTATACAAGAACTATATCAGGTAGGATTATCACGTGTACACAATAGATCTGTTACAGGAATGTGATTAACCCATTCATTCATCTGGTAATTTTTAACTGACCCAAATTGAAAGCAAAAACAGACGACGCCAGAAATAAAGCATGGAACTCTACATTTGGTCTCGATAGAAAGTATTGTGCACAAGGAAGAGCCAGTATTCTACCAAAGTTATTTACAAAGACATCTGCTACATGAAAGTTATCTGCTACATGTGTGTTTAAATGAGATACAAGAGGCATGTTAGGATTAAGGTTATTTGGTCGTTAATGACAAAGTAAACTTGTGCATTAAAAGCTATTTTAAAAATCAGATCTATCATAAGAAAAATAGGTTTTATATTTTCCAATAGAATCGACACAGATATTATGTCTATTTTTTAAGGTAAAGGGGAGGCGAATCTGTTATCAAATAATCAGAAATGAACGAAAGAACAAATAAAGGAAAAAACGCCGATGACTATAAATGATGCTTAGTAAAAGCCGATTGAAAAACAAGCTCAAACTGCAGTGTTTTCCTTAACATGCGCACTCTTATTGTTTATTACTCTCATAATGTACTGATAGCATCTACATTTGTCACACAAGTTAGTCCAGCGACCAACCCGTTCGTGTGATAGGTGATGGTTATCGAACTCAATGGACCAAATTGTGCTTCGATGTTCTTCGGATAGATAACGTCGCTTTAAAGCTAAAAGTCGAACCTCCATGTCAATGAAGGAAATACAACATTCTGGTTTTGTAGCGACGAGACAAGTACAAGCGGGAGCAATTGAAATGATGAGTGTTCGATAAAACTTTTACTATTGAATTTCGATTGAATTATATCGTGTTATGCGATTTATTGAACGCATCGCACCATTCTACGTTCATGTAATAGGAAAACATATCAGGACACTTTGCTTTGAATAGATGGCCAATTTTATCAAGTTGGGGTACTTTGCAATACCACTGCGTTTTAAGACCTAACTAGATAATTTTTATAATCTAATGTAATGCTGCATAAGATATTAGAAAAAAATATATATAAAATAAAATAAAATAAAATAAAAATGAGACTTATTTAAAAAATTTCAATCAAATTCTCCTGTCAAACTGAAAAAAAGCCCCATCCAAGTCCGTTTATAACTCAACTTTAAGTTTACAAGTTAAATCTTTCAATTTGGGAGGATATAAAAATGCTGTACGGTAAATCATGAATGAACACCTGTGTTGCAGTAGCAGCAGATTGTTGCAGAAGTACTAAAGAAAGGGATATCATTACCGCACGCGAGCCTCGTTCACGGCTACTCGGGGGTAACGAAAGGTCACGCCCTTCCGTCTTGATAGCAGAAGAACTACTCCAAACTATCTGCCGAACCCTATCCCGGGGAAACTTGTATATTGACTTTCAAATTTAAAACACCGAATACAGCTGATATAGGTGATTCGAGAATATGAGTAAAAAACACATACAAAACTGTATTGTTTTGTTAATGACAATGGACCGTTGTGATGTAGCTGTATTTCCCCAACAAATATTCAAAAGGCCATACATTCCGCAACCACCCCGAATCTGTTTGCATTCGAATAAAGGGCTAAACTATCTGCTAAAGATCATCAATAACTAATTGCAGTAATCAGAACAATCTCGCAATGAATATCCGAGATAGCAAGAGATTATAACGGGACTCTTAGACGCGTGAAGGACTCGAATGCACAAAGCATCTCAGTCATACCTAATGCTCGATTCTCATTGGACCGCTATTAGAGGCAACTTCTAATAATCACTCATCCAGAAGGTCTCTATGAGCCAAAAAAATTCTAGTTAACAGCAATCTCGATTCTGATTGGTCGATTTCTTTGAAGCTCGTATGTCCAGCGTGCCCTTTCCGATTTGTCCAGCAGTTCAAATATTCAAATGAGCTTACATCGCTGGATCTTATTGGTCAAGCTATCTGGTGGCCTGGCGTGGAGGTTTAGCGAATTACCGAGTGATTTACGCATCCGTCGGTGGTTTGTTGTCGAGTATTATTAGTCCTGATCGACACGCTATCTCCATGTGCTCGAGCGCGAACAACGGGAAAACGCGGGAAACAATGCCGCTAACAAGAGGCTTGTTTGAGAAATCGCTGACGGTCGTCCGACACTCATTAGATAAAGTGCTGCTCTTCTTTCTTCATTAACTCTCGGTGGTACTTAGCTTTGTAAAGTTTACACACTTGACAAGTAAATTTAGTGTTCATTTCTGTGTTACTTTTCGCAGATTCATATCAGCTTCATTCCGAAGATGTGTCGCTTTACCGAATTAAAACGCAAAATGTCCATTTTATGTATCACCGCTTTGAAATCACCATTACGTATGTTCTGTATGCTGCTCAAACCATTATTTATCGACACGTTGTGCTAAATAGACATTTATAACAGTGTTCTTACACCAAAGACCATAAATGAAATACCTACGCCACAAGAAATAGTTCATCTTCTTGTTCTAATTCCGGGTACACTTTTCTGGTAGTTTGGCAATGTTTTGTATCCGAGACGAGCTTATGGTTATTAGTTATTCCTTAAAATTTATAAAGAATGCATGCAGTGGAAAAAAATACATAAAAGCCAATTACATATAGGGTAAAGGTTTGACCGACATAGGTATACCACGTAATGTATATGTCATGATGAGAGAACTTTTAAAGTTCTTTTGGCACTGTTCTACTTTGAACACCATGTCATCATAGCATCAAGTTTGATTCTTCCGCGATTCAAATGAATTAACTCTTAGATAAGCGCCCGTATCAAAACTTCTATTGATTCATAATATCAACTCTTAGAGTAAACCTACATAAAATACATCATGAAAGATAACAGAAGTTGCCCGTCTACCAAAGTGCGTTCATCTAAGAAGCATTGAGTTATTTCAATATTATTGAATATTTCAGATACGTTCAAACATTATGCTTTGATATACCTGTATATACTTATCAAATTTGTTAGCGGGAATGAACTCTGTATTCTGTGACTCCGTCAGGCTTTTGTATTTTCCAATTGAAAGACGGACAAATACTGTTCTTTTTTTATGTCAATTAAATTTTGGTTCACAGACTGTCAAAATTGACTCCAAAATGATGCCATAAAATGGATAAATGAATGTATCATTAATAATTCATTCAAACCCAACCATGTAAATATAACCGCTAGTCTTACTTCATGCGAAAACACGGCGATTGGTAATTAGAAGATAGTGTAACTACCAATAATAATTTGTCATAATGGCACGACCAATGTTAACGCTTTACCAAACAACAACGACATTTGACCTCTTTGCTGGAGACAACTTTGAAAAACATTGATGGAAAAGGAGAATTGCTCGCGACGAGCAATTTCTCCTTTTCCCACAATGTTTTCTGCCCTATCAGAAGATTATTTTCCAATAACATCACATGCGGAAATGTATTCTGCAAACTCTTTCAGTTTGGGACAGTCTAAAGTTTGGCGTTGGGAAAGGGTCAAGAAACGAAGACAGGTGGCTGTCAATGACCATTTATTGACCAGTCATATTCCACAAAAAATGAAGAAAAGAAATGACACAATCAGAAATCCCCTTTCTAATTGCGCCAAGTTCAAGAAACATTGTGCTTGCTAGAACTCAAGATCTGGTACCATGCTTCACACTCTCGAGATCCCACAATGCCAGGTACCAGCGAACGAGTGAAAACAAGCGAAACAACTCTTGAACGTGGTGTTCGCGTTACAGATACTCAATCTTACCCACCCAATTATGATGTCGTAAGCGTTGGTCACACGGTGCGGTCAGAAAGAAAAATGAGATTTTATGGCACCTATTTTGTGGTCATCAAAAGACATGGTACCCCGTAATCTAACGGAGAGAGTTACCATTGTGGTGATCACGTCAGAATGTGACCGTATAATTGCGCAATTAGAGGAGATGATTGAAGATAATGAATACCGTTGACCAATGTTTGTCGGACCAGAGGTTTTCGTTTTTCTTCACATTTCAAAATCTTCGCTATAGTGTCAAGCAAGTGTGACATCAATTTCAGAAAACCTTTTTTAATCAATTACCTTATGGGAAAGTCGAAAAGGGTTTTCGATTGGGATGTATTATATCATTATTGCCTGTTCGTGAACAGAACAACTGACCAGACTGATGTAAGACATAGTGCAAGTAGATAATCGGTCTGCCACCTTTTTAGCACTCACAAAGGGTACTTGGTTATAACATACTTACCTCGATGGCCAGTGGCAGAATTATTATCTTCAAGCTTTACAATCCATTTGTCTTCAAAAAAAAAAAAATGATTTATCAAGCAATCAAACTGGAATTAAGCCATATTTCGAACATCTATTTTGACAGAAGTCGTGTAGCATGAAAATCAAGTCACTACGCTATCATATTTGATTCGAACCAATCAACAGCAAACAGGCATTGTTTTCGGGGTAACAACATGGTTACTTACATAGACTCTAAGTAATGATAGCGTAGCCAGTTGTTACAGTACTTACATTTTTCTTCTTATCGATACATTACTGTAGCTAAACAACCAGCCTTTTTATAAAAAATAATGACAGTAGATATACATGAGTAAACATATATCACGAGTGACACGAGTAGAGTTTCCCAGAAACAGAGTGCCTGTCTTATGTGTGGAGAATTGGGCTTTCGAGCACGAGTTTGGAAATACATGTACAAACAAATAACAAACAATCGATGGAACTACCTGTTCCTACCAACATGTCAACTGGTTGAGTGCGGTAGCACCAGTTCAGCTCAACACAGTGAAGCAGAAAATAATCAAAAACACGTTGAAAGAGATGTTAAACCCAAATTAAACAAATAATACAAAAATCTTGTGCATGGCCATTGTTGACCAGTACCGTGGATAGAGGTTTCCCACGACTATGTGTGCTGCACTTTCAAACAGTCTTGTCCATTTGTTCCTTTTGATGGATTTAATTAATTGAATTCATGTAAAAAGTAGTTTTCGTTTGATTTGACACACTCCGGGAAATGTATCTGCCTGAAATCCATCCGTCGTTTACGGACATGTTGACTTTATTGTTTCGTAGTAATTGCTGTACAAATGATTCCCCGTAAAAATCTCACACTGCATGCTGAGTTGGGGCAGTAAAATATGGAATCTAATCCGTCCATGTTAAACAGGGCATTCCTAACTTCCTTTAACCCTTTACCAAATAATAACAACATTTAACCCTTTTGTTACAGACGACTATGGCAAACATTGTGGGAAAAGGAGAAATTGCTCATAACGAGATTATTTTTCATTTTAATCACATTTTTGAAATGTCGTCTGCAAACTCTTTCAATTTGGGACAGTCGGAAAGTTGGCGTTTGGTAAAGGGTTATAACCGTTATCGACAGTGCAAACCCTTATTGGTGCGCTCATATAAAGGAGACATGACAATCGTTGTATCAATACATGTGGATATTGTTCAGGTTTAGGCTGAACCGAGAAAGTCGCTGATTTCAATATGATCAGCGTCAGATACATCAAAGTAGATTACAGCTTTGCTTGATTGATTAAAAATGTCCCCGAGTCTTTCAACATTGCAAAGATACCATATCACGGTCTACATGTAAATTGACCGATTTCAATATTTTATTACTTTTCGGTTTTAAAGGCAGAATCCGCACCTGCAAGAGATTTCACACACAATTATGTTATTCAAGAACATTGCATGTCGTATTCATTTTCGAATTGGTCAAAATGGTTCCATGAAGATTTAGAAAGTTTTCTTGAATATATTTGCGACTTGACTTTTGTTTTTTGTAAAATCGTCTTTGGCATATCACCACTAAAACGGACCAAATGAATGCACGCATCATAACGATAGTTACGCTGTCCCTAACACAGATTATTCCGCGAGAACGGTAGGATGGCGGTATTGTCACGGTACCAATGATAAAACAGGGTTGGATTTCAAAGCGATCCCTGATTAATCAAAAAATAATATCTCCTGACAGTTATATGACTGTCCAAAGTGGTGGACAAGTTTGGCTTCGGGGAAAACTAATTGTGCTCAGTTTGTACTGTCTCTAAAGCGTTTCCTCTCCGATTGTCCCATCTTCGACAAAACAAATCCATAAACTCTGAATTCGGCTGTAATAGTAGGTATAAGAGAAATATGCGAGGGTCGGTTCCAAAATGATCAAAAGAATGGAAATAACAATAGACGATAAACTATGACCGAAGCTTGTATATGATAATTGATAGAAACCATTGTAACTAAAACAGACATTGCTTGTTTAAGGGAGTAAGAGGAAGCAGATCGAATAGCAAACTCGGGAAAACCTCTTAAGCTTTTCATTCGGTTACCTTTGTTCCGATTTAAAAAAAAAACAACAGATTGTAATGAGAGGAAGTGATATAAAAGCAAAATCCATTGAAAACGTTGATAATTCAATAGATCTTGCGAGCGAAAGGGAATGCATGGGAAGAATGGTAAAACACCACCACACAAGACTGACCATGCCTGGACATACTTCCTGCCTGTGTATTATAAGCCAAAACGTCCATCTGAAAAAGAACAATATCGTTTTGTGTTATAAAGTGAAGCTTTGACTTTGACTTTTATTTTAATCCTTGAACAGTTATAACCAGTGATTCATTCAATCACTTCATACCTAGCCTAAAAAAATCAAAATAATGTCATGTCATTCAATGAATTGTAGTGTTCTGATGCTGTAAAACTCGACTTGCATCATTGTGTAATGGCAACATCAACACAACAGTGTTGTGCTCTTTTATGAAATTCCGAAGTTTTGATAGATTACGAATGTCTCAACTTTTTCCGCAGTTTTGATAGATAACAAATATTACTCTATCGATATCATATTGCAATCTTAAATTTAGAATAGGGTTTCCAATATTTTTCACTTCCAATGCTATAAAAGATATGGCGGAGATTCCTTCTAGTTTTAAACCTCGGAAAGAATGTAGGCTGTCCATGTTGCATCGAATATTTGAGAATTGAATGAGTGAGACAGACTTAACATCATTCCATCATGAAGCATTTCTAATACAGTGTACATAATACTTATTCAACAAGCCTCCGATTATAGATGGTTGGTACCAGTGTCGGTGTTACACAGAACTGTTACTGAAAAAGTGTCGCCCAAGCATAGAATTAATCTATACGTTACAAAGAGATCTTCACCAATAGAAATATCTATTTTGTGTTCATCATCATGCAAAGAGTATTAACATCGTATTATGGAAGAAAATTAGGGTTTTCCTTTACAATAACGGAAAGGTATCAAACAATAGTGATAATGTCTTTGAATAAAATGCTTACAACTCTCTCATTTCACAAAGATTGACTGAAAATAATTTATAATTCAAAACTGTCAATTCTCTTGCATTTTGCCTGTATGTGTCAATTGAGTTGAAAAGCTGGTCGTGATTTTGACGTGCATATCTCCCACTTAAAAGAGCGAAAATAACGTCCGCTAGAAACTCATTACGGGCTAAAAGAGTTTTCTATTTGCGAAGACAACATTCAATTAAATCGGTGTCAACTGATATCCCGTTTTATCAGTATTTATTAAAACAACATTTTAAAAGTCCCCAACACACGTCACCACCGCTTCCCCATTTCCGGTAAAATACGACCATGCATCGGTGTCGGGTTTCCATTCTCTTGTCGCTCGGAAAAATGGTTTCTGTTTTTAATTCGAGTTTATGGTGTCACAGGATCGGTTAATTGAGAAAAGCTTCCTAATCGAACGATAAAAGTCGCGAATTTCCTGATTGCCCGCGTATTTATGGACGACAGGGCGATGCGGTAAGCTTGTAAATAATCCCGATTTCGACCATTATGAGATTGTGTTTTATAATTTGGTTTCCAGCTCGATTTCAAGGCGCTCCGTGAAAGTCGGTTCTCCATGAAAATCACATGGGAATGGTTAATATAATATGGGTTGTCTGTTAACGAGCTATGGGACAGTAAATTACACCACAAGAAACAAAGGAGGAGGATTCGCTTTCACCAGGAGGTGCATTTCTCTTACTTTAATGACCTTTTAAAGCTTTCCCTTGCACAGAAAAAAGTAATGCATTCTTGAAAAAAAAATGACAATATAGATAAAATCACAATATAGTAGCAAAAAAAAAAAAGAAAACGTTCATAACGAACAATAACCATTTTGACGCCGTATTTTCTCTTATGCATATATATGGTGCAATAACTTATTAGAGTCCCCAGTCTTATTCGGACAATTTTCAACTTAATGTGTCACGTCTATTTGTCTAGGGGAAAAGATTAATCTTTTTCCATGAGTAAAGAAAATACTTTTTTAATATTTCTAGGTAAGAGAAAAACTTTAGATCAAGTAAATCGGATATACAAAGAGAAAGTATGACAGTTTATCAATATACTCACTCTTAAACTGTTTTATACGTCGCATATATTTCTAAAAAAAAAAGACACATCTAAACAATGTGAGAAGACGGACACCAAGGGATCTTCCATATGATTTCGAGATCGTTTCGGAGAAGCGTTTAATGGAAAATAAATTTTAACAGATTCGACGAAGTGGGCTGATATTAGTTTTATTTCACGGCCAGTTGGGGGAATAATGACGATCGGACTTGATGAAATTAGATTAGGTAATAATGCACGGTAATAAACGGACGATTTTAACGACAACACTTCAATCGGTGTGGTTTTTATGGTGGTGCGAAAAAAACGGGGATTGAAAGGGAGAGTTCAAATCATGACGCTCGGAACATGATTTTAATTCCGTCTCAAACAAAGACTTTGTGGGGATCCTGTCCCCAAAACAACCCTTTATAAAAGTGAAAAGTAATGAATAAAAGAAGAAGAAAAAAAAAAAAAAAAGATAACTAGACTCTGTTAACTATTTGTATCTATTTTACACGTGACCTCATATTGTGTAGAAACTTTGTCAAATTAAGAAACATTTCTTCTGGGGGACATGTTTTTACGAATGATTATTTTCGAATATGTATCCTATGCTTGCAAATGAATGAAATAAATTCAAATCCTTAGAATGCGGGGTAGTTTTTTAGAAATAGATTTTTGTGACGTCTGCTTTCCAAAACTTTTTTGATGAGGAAACAGTTTTTAGAGCAGCAAACAGGTAAGATCACAGGCCAGCCGCCAATTTAGTTGGCCTGGATCTAACCTGTTTGCATAAGCATGAAGTCGGTTCCAGCACTATACGGGTTAAGGCCCACTGAGAGCTACGGTCGTTTAGCACAGCAATCGGAACTACTCGGGTTTTTTTCGTGAGCTATGAAATACACGTTGTCATTGGATAAACCCGATGTGTTCAGATTGTTGGCTTGGCTGGTGCTATCGCGTCAAATAATCGTCTAAAAATGGAAATGAATGAAATAATGATCGGTTACGAGCGGAGTTCTCTTCTCCCAATACTGATATTGAGATGCGTCATCAGTGCTTGGACAGATTTCACGTTTAATTGCCTACGAGGGCATTGGTTGTGGCTTATATAGATTAAAGACTAACCAAAAGTAAGGCTGTCTGATTTAGTAATTAATAATAATTTTAAAAACGATTCAAGTGTCACGATAACCTCCACTGCCAGTATGGACAAGAAGCAAGTTTCAAGTTCAGTTTATTTGTAAATAAAAGCCAGCGGCAAACAATGCAATGGAAACGCAAAAAAGAGTTTAATTAAATAATCCCAGCCATGAAAAATATCTATCATTTCATCAGAACTCGACAAATGTTTAAAAAGATCAATATACAGTGATGTCTCATTAATCCGAACACACCCGTTCCCAACAAAATGTCCGGATGACCGAATCATCGGGACTAATGAAGCAGAGCATGTTCTTATACACTATAAGTCATAAACGGTCTGTATGCACGTGTATAGTTATAACCCTTTAGCAAACGCCAAATTGTCGACCGTCCCAAATTGAAAGAGTTTGCAGACGGCATTTCCAAACGTAATGAAATTCAGAGATATTCTTCTGATGTGGCAAGAACACATTGTGGGAAAAGGAGAAATTGCTCGTCACGAGCAATTTGTCCTTTACCCACAATGTTTTCAAAAGTCGTCTGCAACAAACTGGTCTAATAATTCCGTTCCCTCACAATTTCGTTCGGATTGCGAGACATCCGGATAATCGGGGTCCGGATAAACGAGGCTTCACTGTATACTGACTAGCAGCAACCATATCAGAAAGAAGGAAAGGCATTTAAATGTCTAAACAGGAATACATTCGATATGAGCGCGCTTATTAATGTATGAACACGGTTACAGACTAGAAACAACATTTCATCAGTTTTCCATTGAAATCAGCAATTTGATATGCAGTCAAATTCTCCATTAACTCTTCGCATCCATTGTACGAACGATAAAAGAAATTTACAAATTAGTATCTGGCGATCTAAGATTAATATGTCTTTTATAAAGTTTGATTGGATAAACCAATATACACAGAGAATCATAGGAATCCACTTTGAAAACGGTGAAGTATCCAATTGTTCGTGGAAAGTCCCGACTTTAACAACTGTAAACAGGTAAATTGTTTAGAGATCACGAGTTATCGAAACCAGACGAATCTCATTAAAGGTCCTTTTTCACAGATGAGATCATTTGAAAGTCAAAATAAAATATCGTTGAATCTATGCATATTTTTGAACTGTTGTATGAACTATAAATAAAAGTTGTAATTAAGGGCATATTCAATTCAGGAATTTGAATGTGTGCAGTTATTCGCCATTGATATCAGAACTGTTACATCGCTTTTGGATATAAATACATAATATCTCACTGTGTAAAGGTTCGTAGATTTTTTAAACGAACTGCTTTTGATTCTAAAAGAATACGGCTGCTGTAAAGCTTTCAAGATATCTCTTTTTTAGCTTCCAAATTTCCTCACTTCTGTGAACAAGCACCTTTAAAGCAAATCGATAAAAATTGATATTGAAAACATCATAACCACCACCCCCCATCAAGAAATAGTTTAAGATTCGTTAGAATCAGGTTAAACGCGAAAATGTGTTTAACAACTGATACCGTGAGAAAGTCAGTATCGGGTTCATCAAATTGTTGTATTAGATAGTAATTTGCTGCCAAAAAGCGACTGTTATCTGTTTTGATAATAAGTTCATATGTTAGCATTACCAATAAAGCCAGGTTGTCAATTTTAATAGATAACATAAAACAGCTATTACGCGGGGGCCGCTCTCTCATACAACGGGCACGAAATCGTTTGCAAAAAGACACCATTTGTTCAGCCTGTGAAATTAGCACAGCTTGATGAGGGTTGGGTTTTCTCTAGTTTTTTTTTTTATAGAATTGTTGTTATGCCCCGTAAGATACAGCAATTCATGATTTTGGTTGGTTTGAATTCACGCAGATAACATGTTTTTCTTTCTATAATTTCATCTGTTTCTTATGTAACTTTATTGCCTGTAAAATAATTTGTGCCGCCAATCCTTATTCATTTCCAGATCGTCAGCATCAAAGACATTGAACCTGAAACGACAGTAAAAAAATCGATTGACATGCATGTACAATTAGTGGTAACAAAGTAATATATTATCAAAAAACTTATCAATGCAAGTGTAAAACCAATCCAAGAAGAAAACGTCATTTTAGAATTATTATATGTCTCTAGGACCCAAGTCTATCAACAGCGTGCCAGACATTCGATCACAGGGGTCTCAAGATCGAGCTGCAACTTGGTCATGACATGACTCTTTTGTATCGATACAAAACAAGAACGGGGCTGCAAATGACGTTGAAAGGGAGTTTTGGGAAATAGAAGAAGCATTAATACATGTATTGACAGTTAAAACAATTATTAATTGCCTTAAAATGCAAACTTTCTGAATTGTCGCCAAATGGGCGAATATAAATAATGTGAAGATTCCTAAAAGACAAATAACAAAGTTACAATAAGGAGGCTGTACATTCTCATGATTCCAAAAAGGCCATAACGTACTCTCGTAATTATACACTAATTACACAATTCTTGTGTTTGTCTGCAAGTGCTCATAGTTTCGATGAGTCAGATATTTGATACCAATATAAGGACCAGATAAATGAGTCATTTCCTAGCTTATTTACTTATTACTGCCTAGCCTCTATATAAGCAATATAACCATATCGACGAGACGATTCTATGGAGTACTCACGTTAAGTAGTTCAATGTATATGGAAGTGTTGGACATCCTTTTAAAACATTATTATTAGTAACTCATACGATATGGCAAAATCATAAGTTTTGACATATGTAATGGCAATCTGAACACATCGGGTTTATCCAGTGAAAACACCTCTGAAATAAAAGGGATGACGCCATATTGTTTCCCGCGAGGATGACGTCACGTTACTTTCGTTTTTAAAAATAGATCTTAAATGTGAAATCTAAATGTCGTTAAATTTGATTGAGGAAACAACTATACATGTCACAACAACAATTTCGTCATTTGGTATGAAGTACTGATAAAAAAATGATTTAAAGGATGTCCAACACTTCCATACACATTGACCTACTTAATGTGCACGCTTAGAAAATGTGTTATACGCCGGAGGCCGATTTACTCGAAAAATTATAACCCTACACTTATATTCGAGGTGTATTTAACGGCTCACGGAAATACCCGAGTAGTTCCGATTGATATAACGGTTTTCCTAATCCAATTAGACGACTTTTCAGATTTCGCATTAAAGATCTATTTTTGAAAACGAAAGTAAAGCGACGTCAGTCTCGCGAGTAACAATATGGCGGCATCCATATTATACCAGAGGCGTTTTCATTGGATAAACCCGATATGTTCAGAGTTAGGGGGTGCGTTTCCATGGTCTCGTGCGAAGACAAAAAGGTGTTCTGTGGCTTATTACGTCACCTGTTAGCCCTTTACCAAACGCCAAATTTTCGACTGTCCCAAATTGAAAGAGTTTGCAGAAAATATTATAAAATGTGATGAAATTGGAAAATAATCCTCTGATAGCGCAGAAAACGTGGGAAAAGGAGAAATTGCTCGTCACGAGCAATTTCTCCTTTTCCCACATTGTTTTTCCGAGTCGTCTGTAACAAAATGGTAAAATGTCATTGTTGTTTGGTAATGGGATAAAGGGGTGCGTTCCCATGGTTCTAGTGCGAAGATAAAAAGTTGTTCCGTGGCTTATTACGTTAAGCTACCGGCTCACCTGTTAGAGAAAAGGCGTCTGGCTTGTTCCGAGCGATCCAGACACAGGGTTCTCAGAAAGGTGAACGCTAATGAAGACCCCGCCGTTACCTGATTGCATTTGCAGAACAAATTAAAACGCTTTGTCGGCAGTTACCGTTATTTCTTTATCTGAGTTTTCTAAAACCCTTTACGCATTCCTTAGCACGATAACGCATGGAGGGTGACGTCTTGTGTTTCATGTCCAAAGCGCCTTGCAGGACAGGTAGAAGTGTCAAGTTGCATTTTTCTGCTTTCGAAAACGAATCTAATTATTCATTAACAAACAAAAGTTCTTATTGGAATGAAATTAAGCGTATCTGAAAAGGTATTCTTCATTAAAGAGAGGAATTTGTTTTGATATGAAAGATGATAAAAATCAATTATTTGGTCTGGCTGGTGCGGCCTCTTGAAGAAATGGTCTTAATTTCGAAATATTTCTAAAAACGGGTTATGTGTCTATTGTATGCATTCCGCTACAAGAATTGAAATGATCTCGTGCATATCAAACGCCATGTTTACGAAACCTGTTATAAAGAACTCAGTGTAGTTTACAGCCATTACAGGTTAATCAAAGTCGTTTGTCACAGAAATCATATTAATAGACCAACATGCAAGATCAACCAATAACTTTAACGCCATTATATTTGTATTACAGTTAGGTGAATGTTCTTTGTATACAAGAGGTCGATGCTTTACCTTTGCACCACTAGAGGAATTTACAAATTCATCTTTGACGTTAGATATGGTTTTGCACTACTGTTGATTTCTTTCCGTCAAGATTGAAATAAACAATGCATGACGATTTCAAACAAAGAATAAATCTTAATACGAATTAATGGGTTAATAACGTTGTGTTAAAAACGTAAAACGGTCCTTGTATATCGAACTGCCAGTGCATCTGACGAGAGTAAGGGGTTTTAAAATGGCATTAACGTTGTGGTAAAAAGGAAAAGACCTTATAAATAAACCCTTGCTTTCAAAATATCGAACAAGGTACGCACTCACGTGTTACCCGTTTATGGAAAATAAAGGATAATTTCTTAGTGCCCTGTGTCACAATTTCATTCTCAGCATCGTCGACATAAAACAGCCTATGTTAACCAACCGTTCGAACTATCACGTTTCGATTTAAATAGCGGGTAAAATTATCCAAAACTTTAATTACATGTTATCATAGACAACGTATAGAATACGAATTAGTGTCATACGAAATACATTGGGGGCTTTCCATGACGGTTTTTATGTTTTCAGTGTCCATCATGCCATTTTTCATACAAAAAGGTATATTCAGTAGTTTTATTTCCAATAAGTTGTGTCACACTTATGCAATACGCTATCAGGGTTTTCGACTAAACGACATTAGGAGCAGGGAAGCCAAAATCAATTGTTGTCTGTATTTCCCAGCTTGCCCAAATGCCTTTACGGAGAGGTATTTTTTCTTTCTTTGGTTAAAATCAACTATGTAACCATCATACGAAAAAGTACAGTAAGAATATTTGGGATATACGAACAAGTAAATCAAAATAAAATTTTGCGATCCTGACTTCAGAAAAACGTTTACCAACGACTGAGGTTAAAGACGCTCGTGTTAACTATATTTTTCTTTTACATGTATAAATCAAAAACGTATCAACACTTAGCGACTCTGCAACAGAAGGCTTCGAAAAATTATACTTTCTAGAGTTAAATCTGAACCATGTCTTGTTGGTAATCTCTCATGGCTTACGAAGTAAAAAGCTCCCTATAAAATTTCAATTCATTTTAAGGTAAGATGAAAACGCAGACCAACGTTTACAGACAACATAATCTGATACAAGACGCCATAGTATGCAAATGCTTTATCGCATCCTTTACGCAACGACGACTCATCCCTGTCACAAGAAGGGTAAACGATGGCTCTAATCACTGTTTTATCGATGCACTTTGACAAAAACGAGATCTTTATCACACAGGGGGCGCTGAGTGTCAATTTCATGGAGTTTTACGATTGATTAATTAAACAGCACGTTCTTAACGGTTCCATAGCATCAATGATTATTCTTGGAAGGGCTTATCATATTGCGAGATTGCAACTGCAGCATCGGCACGTGACAGTCCAACAATGCACGCGAAGGTAGGCAAATTAGCCACTAATTGTGCAAAACGTCACGGACGATCTCGCGAAGCGCGCGTGACGTTCCGAGAATTGAGTATCATTCACAGCGCGTGCCATTCGCACGCGGAGCGTAGGGGCGGTGCGCACGGCTTGACTGCGCATTTTCCTGTTTGGAATTTATCTGAATGAAGTTGACAGGTATTACAATAATGCGGATACACAACTAATGTCAACGTGTCTTATAAATCAAAATACTAATGAGCGTTCCGCTGACTTGCGATCGGGAATTGTCTGTCAAAATTTATTCCAATCACGAACGCCTTTCGGTGGTAGTTGGACGGCAATAAATTTTAAATGTCCTGACCGTAGGTCAAAAGTTAAAGATGGTTTAATAGCGGTAGTTTGTCCAATTGTTGACAGTGGATCACAGACCGAGGAGTGCATTGTACGGTACATTAGCACAGCGTGAAGCAGAACCAGATATCGGTATCGCCCACGAAATGCACACCCCCTTGTCACAAATAGACATGCACTGTCATTACATGTATTTGCTAGTTAGACATGTTAATGCCAACCCCATGTCCGGCTACGAGACACACAAGAATGAGAATGAGAAAAAAAATATGTTTTCTGTATCTTGTTAAATAAGACCAAACTCTAATGCTGCGTGAATCGTCATTTGGTCTGATGTTATCTCATAACATTACTCGAATCACTCAGAACGCATTTACTGAAGCTACCAAGAGAGCTTTCTGAAAGACTGGTGTCCGTAATCAAGTCGTTAGGTGCCTTAAACACCACAAGTGTGTCTCCTTCTACTATGGACAATATTGAATGTGGGCCAAACACGGGTGGATCAAAGCAACATCTTATAACAAAAAGAAGTCGAATATGAGTTGTGATTTGAAGTTTATCTGTGTTTAGTTTAAACATTTATTTTACATCGATTGTGAAACGAGTTCTTACGACTTAGTTTAATCACTCTCGATTTTGCTTCCTGGATACATAACCAGCAATCGCGCCGAATGTGGATTAATGAAAGTTCGCAAGGCAGATCCCGCTTTTTACTGAGTGATGAGGAAAGCGTTTTGAAATGAACGCCAATTATTAAAGTCATTTATAAACCATATGATATAATGTTTAATTAAACTCAACAAAGCAAATATGGTAGAAATTTGCAAACACATGCCGTGAGTAAAAATATTTTCAGACAAAAACGATTTCGTTTTAAATCTGCAGCAAGCGACTTGAAAAGGGAACGTCATCATAGCCTTAAAAATAAAACAGAAACAAAACCCGTTTTCTTTACCAGAAATATTCCTTACTGTAGAAAACAAACAACTTAAATTGTCCAAGAGATATTTGACTTTTTAATGAGTCGAATGCCTTTTTCAGTAGTCTGGACCTTCACTCGTTATGTCAATATTGGTATATGGTCAACATCAGAGATGACCATCTTCAGCTGTCCAATCAACCTACTACTTCTTAAAACATACCTTTGACGTATCAACTTCTACATATGTAATAGACACCATTGTGACAAAATGAAAAAATGCTTCAAATGAGTAATCGTTTATTTTATCATACCGATTTCTACCATATGCCATAAAGCAACTTCTTTTGTTATGCAGTTTTTGTCGTCTGTATTTGCTTTGAATCTGAACCAGGTACAGATTCCCATATTTGGGAATGAAATTAAATTGTTTGTTAGAAAACAAAAACAACATGAATCTAAAACAAATATGTTCCGATGTTTGTTAGACAGTATCGTTTACTTCCGAATAGATTCATCAGCTATGTCACCTTCAATTACGAGTGTGAAGTTGTCGGTCAAATTCCCGCTTTATCCTTTACAACGTTTAATGAAGTACCGTGCAGTTTGTCCCCGGTGAATGTGTCCATAATCTCCAAATGTTAAAACCGTACGACCTTTCGAAATGGTATTAAACCATTTCTGGAGCGGGAATGCCTGCACTGAGCAGTGACTGGTACATCAGGATGTTACTGTAAGACTTGGATAAAAATCTATAAAAATATTAGAGAAGGCAAATTGATTTCGAAACAGTATTATTGTATAAACTGTAGTTAATGCAAGAAGTACACAAACTGAAAAAAAAAACAAAAAAAAACCCCCCAAAAAAAACATTAGAGCAGAATGCATGGTTTCAGATTAGCCTCCTCACCTGGACGGTTGTTCGACAATAGTTCGAATGTCATATTTCTAAAACCCTTTCTGCTAAATAACAAAGAAAGTGGAGAGGTTTAAAATCTGATTATAAACGGGTGTTCTAGCGCTCATCTGTTTACATAATCAATTATCTACGTCCCGGAAGTGCAAACAGGGTCTTTCTGGGGAACAAAAGACTACGCAGCATGAAAATAAACACACTGGGATAAATACAAACACTTCAAGTCGGCTTTACAAACATCATCAAAACGAGTGTCGACGTAACATTAATTGTAATTCCAATAAAGTTTCGTTTGGACATAATTGGATTTGAAGCGGTCGCCATTAGCAGTGTTAACTAGCGGCGCCATTAACTCTTCCGTTATCAACCCTTCTCCAAATTCTTCTTATGCAGATTGCCCTAGAAGTATTTGCAGCAGACAACAATTGACAACATTATTCTAACACTTTTGCAATATGAACTAATGCCGAGTGTGCCACAATTACTGAAATATAGATGAAATGTACACCTTTGGTTGAGAACACTGTCATAAACAATTTTGCAATATAACAAATGTTAAGTTCATTGTGTCAAAATGTTTTCAATATGAATTCTACAACGGCACAATCTCTTTTAAAATAAAAGTTTTATTGATATGCCTCTGTTTTGCCATTTTTGTTATACATGTAAGACAACTTATCAAGCAAATTAATACTTGTCAAACACATTTGATACCCCACTAAACCACCACAAGTGCCAGAATACCATGTAAGAATATACTATTCAAAGACGTCGGCTTTCTTTAAATGAAAGATAAAGCAGGACTTTTGATAAAGTATGGGAGTATTACAAACAGTTATCGAGTTATTAACGAGGTGATAGGTAAAACTAATCTCATTATCTGCGAATGCATATTGTTTGTGTTGCGTGTTAAATGGCAACAGAAGTCAACAAATGATGTAAAGCGGCTAACAAGTGGAGGTGTCAATGTAAACATTGAACTCTGTAGACCCCTAACGTCGCCGTTACCGCATCAATCAACAAGGGAACCAGAAACATATGTTACCCATTACTAAACAATAACGACATTCAACCACTTAGTTGCAGACGAGGCTTGAAAACATTGTTGGAAAAGGAGAAATTGCTCGTAATGAGCAATTTTTTCCTTTTCCTATACAATGTTTTCTGCCCTATCAGAAGGTTATTTGTAAATTTCATCACATTTTGAAACGTCGTCTGCAAACTCTTTCTATTTGGGACAGTCGAACATTTGGCGTTTGGTAAAGGGTAACCACACGTAGGTGGGTGGGGTGAAACACGTGGATTCGCCTGCAGCATCAGGATAGGGCTTTTGTTTGTTTATATGGGGTCTAACGCTGTAACAAGAATACTTCATTGGTTTTGCTTCTTTCCTGGATCCACAATTCCGTATCACAAGACCTACATATCAGCCAGTAGGCCACAAAGGACTTGAAGAAAGAGACGTTTTCTGTGTAATGGAAAACATGTGCGTAAATCAAAATTGATAAACATGGATTTCATCCTAAATAAAAACGTGACACGTCACATGAGGCTTCTCGGAAATACAATAGTTTACATTGTTCAATTTTCATCAATGAAATAATGGGAAATCTTGTTTTGAACATACGCAAATTTTTAGCATAAAGCATGAGCAAGAGGATATCCAGTTTTAAACTTAAATTCTTTATGAATAATATTTTACATTGTTAAATTTTCATCAATGAAATAATGGGAAATCTTGTTTTGAACATACGCAAATTTTTAGCATAAAACATGAGTAAGAGGATATCCAGTTTTAAACTTAATTTCTTTATGATATTTGGTGGAGACCAATGTAACAAAATGGTGAATTGTTCATGTTGAGCAACAAACAGTTTTGTCACAGTGGTTTCTAGTTTGAGTTTATTTGGCAACAGATACCCAAAGTGTGGGATCATGGGGTAAGGGCTGAAGGTTTGTAGCACGGGTTTTCCTGGATTTTATATGTCAATAAAGTTAAATTTGTCGACTGCAAACCCTCTGTTCAACTTGCAATGATAGTAAATGTGTCAATCAATGAATGCCTTGGGATACTTCATTTACGTATGGGAACTTATTAGATTAGTGTGTGCATTGTCTACAAATCTAGCAACCATTCAAACTATCAGCGTCTGCTGGTGGTCTACATAGTGTCACCACAGCATTGTATCTCATCATTAGAGCTTATTAATAGCAGACGACTAAATTAAAACATGTTAAGAAATATACTCCAAAAATCCAAACAAATATATCAGCATCTGCTGAGGCTCATGGTACCGTATGACGATAATCAATATAGTGTCACCCTTCACAGCAAAAACATTGTAACTCATCTTCAGAGCTTATCAACAACAGACACCAAAATAAGGAGACGGTAAGTTACATACTCTAAAGATTGGAAGTATTGAAATGATACATCTGTATGTTCAATAGTGAATTTCGTTCTTTATTTCGGAACAGACATGATTTCTTATTTTGAGTGGCAGGTTCGTTTAAGGAATAAATACATATAACGAGTAAATATGTTGTTTTTTTTTTAGAAGAAAAGAGAAAATTGACTTTAAGTGTCCGCTAATTCATTCGTGTAACTCATCTTCTTGAACAATATTCGACCCTCTTAAACCAGGTCTCAAATCCCCAGTGGGAGATGAATGATCAAACTATTCTACATAAAACAGAAGTCCAACTACTAGGCCAAGTAAGCCACAGTTAGTTCAAACATATTTTATTGCCAATTGAGCATACAATACAAAGTACACATTTGTAAGCAGGCATATTATTAAAAAAAAGCGTGGGAAGGGGAGAGGCAAAAAAGAGTAATGCACAACTTTTAAACGGCCTTTCCACTTAAAGAAGGCAAGAAAGAAAAACAAAATACACCATGGACCGAATATTGTGACGCAGATCAACCTGTCTCAGATACTAGAGCTGATCTGCATCAACAATACACGTATATGCAATAGTTATAACGACCCGTTCTTCCGTCTACAGAAGTAAACTTCGAAGGTCCAATGCAAGACCATAGCATGCCCTTCATAATTATAAAGGACTTGCTAAGGTCTTGCATTGAACCCTCGCAATGTAGACACATGTAACGCTTAAATCGAACAAACGAGGTTATAAGGATCCCAGCCAGACAAATACAGCATAAACCGACTTATTTATATCCGAACTTATCATCATTATTATCGCGCAGTAAAACCGAACAAAGGTGCAGTTTAATAGAGCAGCATTGATAAAGACATATAAACAAACTGCGCAGTTTTTTTTCCGACTCTCAAGTCTCGATACATCTGAAGGACGTGGGGCAAAAAAGGTGGCTTATACAATAACTATAACATAACCCTTACAGTGCTGGAACTGACTTCATGCTTATGCAAACAGGTAAGATACAGGCACGCCGCCAAGTAAATCCCCTGAGTACTCTGAGTATCATTTATCATCAGGAATAAGCAGATATTTAAGGTTTTGGAAAGCAGACGACAAAAAAAACTATTTTTAGAAAATAACCTAGCATTGTTAGGGATAATATGCATTGGTTTATTCACATGCATTGCCGACCTGGAGAAGTCTGTATAATATACATGTACACTGACTCATCCGGATCGACAATTTAACCCTTTACCAAATCCCAAACCTAGACTGTCCGAAATTGAGACAGTTTGCAGACGACATTTTAAAATGCGATTAAATTGGGAAAAAAAATTCTGATAGGGCAGAAAACATTGTTGGAAAGGGGGAAATTGCTTGTGTGCAACAATGTGATTAAATGTCGTCATTGTTTGGTAATCGGTTAAGTGTTTGTAATGTTGTTTCAACTTTGCAAACGAGAGACCATCGTGACCTCATTTTTAATTAGTCGGGTGCAGACCACATACAAAGGGTATGACCACATAGTAGAGATCGGTCCAAGACGCCGGGGCTTTTCCCGAATGTGCTTACATTCTGACGCCGTCTTTGTTCGCAAGGTTACATCTGTAGAGACTTCCACTATACCAGTATACCGGGTACGCACATTTCCCACGTTCTACAAAACACGTACCTTTCCCGCCTCACACGAAAACTAGGCGGTTAGATGTACTCAATGTGAATATGATCAGTTCGCGAATCGGAATCAAAACCCATACGCGAATCAGTCTAGATTGGCGTTGTTTTCGATTATATAAAGAAAGAACACTCCTACACCAATGTGGGCAGAAAGTAGCAGTATCAATTGATACGGCAGATACGGCTTGATTGAATCGTAGTATCAGTACAAATTTGTTACACTTCTCCAGTGGAAGATGCGTCAGCGGCTTAATATCACAATGCGGCTAGACGATATTTTCCTCGAACAGTTTTAGGAGCCGTGATCTAAACTCGCTGGTCAAAAGTTTACTCTGCGGCGCCTGTTCGCTGCCTCTCACCTGCGCTACTACGTTGAGTCTTTGTGTGCAAGGTAATTGCTTTTCCCGACGTTATTAAGCGTAACAAGAGTCTACATTTTTTATTTATTTATATTTGATAAACACACCGAGGGAACTATATCTCTGGGAGATTAACTATCGGTTTATTGTTTTAAGAAAGAGGCATTTACTTCATAAATGCACATCACCATAAAGACATGACTAAAGGCTCATCTCGTTTCATTACTTATTTCTAATAAAATAATATTTTGATTGATTCTATGCATAGAGGTATTACGTACGTTGTTGTGTGGCATTGTAAATGCACGTGATAGAGTAGGTACTGTTCTAAACACGTGTAATATACTTATCTCTTTATGACCTGCAGGCAGCGAGACATTGTGACACACTGCCACATACAGAGGCATCTTTCATGAAAAAAGGACGAAGTTCACAATTTCTTTGGATTTCTTACACCACTGTACAGGGCTCTACCTGGAACGTTTTTGTACATGTCGTAACTGTCCTTTTTTTTATATATATTTGTGCAAGAAATCAGGAATACATCAATATTTTTTCAACGAATATCAAACATGATTATATATTGATAATTCGTCAAATAAGTGTTTTTTTTTTGAAAACATTCCGTATCGAATCATATTTCCCGAGGCGGGGAGTGAAAAGTGACTTCCGGACTCAAATCGTCCATGCCATCCCCTGTTCCAGGATAGATTGTCGATTAGGGACTATAAAACTATTCTCATTTTTGTGCATAAAACAATCGACCTCGGCTAGCAGTTGATTGTATTCAAATGATGAAGCAGAGCAGCAGATCGTCTTAATGATATCATTTAATTAATCAAAGGCTCTTTTCCGTATATCTGGGTCACATGGCTAATACGCCTTACGAAATATCTGACACTAATTTCATTATTTCGGAAATTTCCCACAATTCCAAGCACTTCAATTCTCATAGAAAACATTCGAACATGCCCTCTAGCAGAAGAACATTAAATCTCTTTTTTTTTCTCGTTTTTATTCATTTGCAAAAACCGCAAATACTTGTGTCGGTGCACAAGAAAGAAATATGCGAATTAACAGTAAGAATAACCGGACGATACTGTCAATTTCTCCGATTTTACTAGCCCTTAGAATGCTGGGTAATTTTTTTCAAAATAGATTTTTTGTGTCGTCTGCTTTCCGAAACCTTAAATATCTGCTTAGTTTTGATTAGGAAAGATAATCAGATTAGCAAACAGGTTAGATCACAGGCCAGTCGCAAATTTAATTGGCCGCTCCCCTAGATCCAACCTGTTTGCATTAGCATGACGTTGGTTCGATATATGTGTTAACCCATTGCAAAACAATAACGAAATTTCACCACATTGTTGCAGACAACTTTTTGGGAAAAGGTGAAATCGTTTTTAATGAGCAATTTTCACCTTTTCTGACAATGTTTTCTACCCTATCAGAAGATTATTGTTCAATTTCAACACAATTTGAAATGTCGTCTGCAAACTCTTTTAACTTGGGACAGTCGAAAATTTGGCTTTTGGTAAAGGGTTAAAACAAATATAGATAATCATAAATAAATCTATATGGCGATAGCACGGGTGCGGATCAGACGGTGTATATTACACACGATGAACCGAACCGACGATCTACGCGGATACCGCTATGTAGACATTATACCAAATGCCGACTAACCTCATATGTCAGGTTACACCATTTCAAGCTCTCCAATGGGAACATATTTTCCCATCATGCAGAGCAACAGCCACTTGGACCGCGGCCCAATATTGTGGTTTCACATCCAAACAGACAAGCGCTTTTTAATTCGTTTGTTGCGTCAAGGGAAAAGTCTCCCTCAGGCATCTTCGGAAAATGTGATGTATCTAATACATTAACACGTTTCCAAACAATAACGACATTTGACCACTTTGTTGCAGACGATTTAGGAAAACATGGGGAAAGAAGTTGCTCATAAAGAGCAATTTCTTCTTTTTTCCACAATGTTTTCTGCCCTTTCAGATGATTATTTACAATTTTACCACATTTTGAAATGTCGTCTGCAAACTCTTTCAAGTTGGGACAGTCAAAAAATTGTCGTTTGGGAAAGGGTTAAGAGCACGTACCAGAACTATCGACGGGTATTGTTATTTTTGTTATTGCTTACTTCTATAACGTGAGTGATTGAGTAGGTACGTGTGGCCGGAGCGTAGAAGTTGCTCCTTTGGAACGTTTCTCTTTTCATGACAAAGGTTTGGTCATCAATTACTTTAACCAATCACCAAATTATAACGACTTTTGACCATTTTGATGTAAACGGCTCTGGAAAACACTGTGGGAAATGGAAAAGTTGCTCTCAACGAGCAATTTGTCCTATTTCCCCACAATGTTTTCTGCACTATCAAAAGATTTTTTTAATTTCATCACATTTTGAAAGGTCGTTTGCAAAAAGGTCAATTTATGCCAGTCAAAAATGTGTTGTTTGGTAAAGGGTTAAACATAACTTAAATCATTGATTTGTAGTAGAAACCATATTTACAATGGGTGAAAATGCGAAATGTATTATGGTGATTAATCTCTCTTTTTTCACATCTTTCCTATCCGAACACCACAAAGGAAATACATTTGATCGTAACATCCTTTTGTCGTCTCGTGTTTCTTTCAATTTGAGCGGTAAGAAGATTCCATATCGTTTCTTGTCATAAGGCTGGTAATCTGTTAAAACCTAAACAGTTACAAAGCGTTTTGTGTCTGCAGACGCCATTCAAATAAATGTCCATGTATCATACTTGCGATTTCTATGATTCAAATTAGGTTCGATTATAACTTATAAATAGCGAATCAAAATGAAGACATAATCATATCCAGATATCTTCTGAGAGCATTTTTGGAAAAGGGAAAAGAAAGTTACCATCAATTGAAACCTTTCGTTTAGAAACAATAGAAACATTAAGATATATGATCAAAACTCCAACTAATCAAACACGTAATTTCAATTAACAGAACATGCGTTTAGTTTGCTTTATACGAAATGCACCATATTGAAAAGGAATGAGATGTAATGAAAATACTACATACTTAACCATGTCTGTACTTTGTTTTGTTTTGATCATGCAAAGGTGTTTGATGTGGTGTCTTAACGAGAAACATTTCCAAAAGTAACAGGTGAGCATATTCAAAATATCGTAACGTCACGGAGTGATGTTTTCTAGCAACTTACAATATTAATCCTAAGTCAGGAACGCACGCACAATGTATAATTTCTTTGTTAACATTCGGAATGCATTTCCTTGAAACCTATTACATCCTTAACTAAGACCTACCAACCAACGAATACGCGTCTTATTACAAAAGAGTATTGTATTAATGTACAGCCCCCCGCCCCCCCATACAAGAGCCATTACTTTCAATTAATTACAATTCAAAGAAGGTTAGTCGGCTAGGGTACGGATATGTCCAAAGCTTGCTCAATGCCAACTAAACCTCACCCCTTTAATATACACTAGAATCGCTATACAAACAAAGTATTTGGTGCTCGTTTTAAAACGATACTTTTACGTTAATGTTTGTAACTCGTTTCACCATTCCATAGCATACAAGCCTTCTTAGCTCGCGAAGAAAATATGCACATTGATCAGACAAGGACAATCGCTGACTAAATGGTCGTATCTCCATCTTTCCTCATGATATCGAAGCGACTAAAAGTTCTTCCTAATACGAGGTAACGTCTGCCGGCCCAAATCATTTCTGAAGTACAAACATGTGTTTGATCAATGCAGTTTGAAGGGTTTGTGGTAAGACGGGCGAATACGACAGCTATTGTGGTACAACAGTTATACGGGCCGGGTAATTAGCCTCTTCCAGACAGCGACGAGCCGCTTTTATTGTGAGAAATTGCATAAATTCGGACCGTGCCATGGAAAACAGACCTTCAATGATATACTAAAATTGCCAAGTTCGGTGTAGGCTCTAACGAAACTCAACAATGTGTCTAACAGTATTTCAGCAATACTTCGGCACCCAACACACATGTCTATGATAGGTTTTACTTGTTAATCTGTTCGTTTCTATGAGGGCTACCGTGTAAAAACAAAAACAAAAAACATCTGAAAAAGGTGGCGTGGCTCTTTAAGAACTATCCTCCGTGACAAATGTACAAAACGGTAGTTTTTTCTGTGCACTTCATTTGCGCATACAACGGAGATAATAATCTGTTACCGAAGAGGTAATCACATAGTAGTTTGATAAACGTTTTCATTCGGATGAAATTTAATCTATGCAATTTTTTTACAAAGAATAATCATATAATCCATAAATTTATAAAAGGTTATTAACATTATTATATATATCTCATACATAATAAGCCTTGAGCTTCTATTTTTCAAGTTTAAAGTGATTTTAGTCGTTTTTATAAATGTTTTACGAATATGGTTACCATTTTACAGAAAAACTAAATCGTCAACATAGACTTTTTTTTGCATTTTATTTTTCAAGATTTAATTTTATTTCACACACTGAAAAATAAGAAAATCCTATAAAAGGAATTTCTAAATGTCTTCATTTATTTTTAATATACATTTCCATTTTCATTGTTTTTTGTCTATTAGAAAGATTTGAAAAACTTATTTGGATTACGAAAATTGTTCAGATTGTAATAATTTAAAATGACACTGAATTATAAAGTATTGAATGTATGAATTAAAATATATCAAAAATTTAGAAAATTTCATGAAAAGATTTTTTTCTTTTTATAAAACTGTAGAAAATGTCCTTATGTGTCGATCCAAAAAGTAACCGAGAAGTCAGCACATGCGCATTCGAGTCTGTACATTGTGTTACTCTACTGGACAATATTTGAAACATACAACATAGAGCAATCTTGAATAAATGCCCACCCAAAAAAGAAACTATTTGTTTATTCTGTAACATAGACGTATAACCCATTACCAAACGCCAAATTTTCCATTGCCTAAAAGGAAAGACTTTTGCAGACGACATTTCAAAATGTGATAAAATTGGAAAATAACCTTCTGAAAGGGCAAAAACATTGTTGGAAAAGGAGAAATTGCTCCTTATGAGCAATTTTCCTTTCCCCATAATGTTTTCCAGAGTCGTCATGTAAGTGGTTAAATCTCGTTATTGTTTGTTAATGGGTTAAAAGAAAAGTTTCAACAACAAAAAAATGTTTTCATTAAAGAGCCGCAAATGTCCCTCCAGATAAGCCTATGCATGTTGGCAATATTTAATTCCGTGTATTCAATTCTTGTATTATTGTTCATGGAATTATGTCAACAATGTACCTAATTGGCTTATAATCATAATGGGATTACGTAAATAATCTTTCAAACGTTCAAACTGTTTTCTCATTGGCTGATCTTTGGAGAAACTTTAAGCTAAAGGTTCTCTGACAAACGTTTCTCACAGAATGGTTCGAATAATTACGTTTTCTCTATTTTCTTTACGACCCCAGGAACACATGCAATGTCTGCAAACGTAATTTATTAACAGTCCACAATATGCTGTGAAAGTAAGTTTAATTTCGTCCCCCCCCCCCCACAACAATAACTGCGTCACATGCATGCTACAAACGTTTAACTAGGTGGTTGCTAGCCATTAGTCGCAGATTTCGACGACACACTAGGGAATACAGCCCATATTCGGAACAGACGCGTAATACACCGAACCCTTTTATTCGGCGCAATATGTATTAACCCTTTACCAAACGCCAAATTTTCGACTGTACCAACTTAAAAGAGTTTGCAGACGACATTTCAAAATGTGATAACATTGAAAAATAATTTTCTTCTAGAGCAGAAAACATTGTGGGGAAAAGAGCATTTTCTCCTTTTCCCACAATGTTTTCAAAGTCGGCAGCAAAAATCTGGACAAACGTCGTCTTTGTTTGGTAATGGGTAAATTGTCTTCAAAGACAACGTGAAGAAGCCATTTTATGACTTTGGGAACATAATTCACAGTACCGCTACACATATGTCGTTTCTTTAGATTTATGTATTTGTCTTCCTGTCTACCACGCTTATATGAGAAGCAATTTATAGTTTTGTCACAATACTTTTAAAAATATACTGAAGTTGACCCGTCAACTTAAGGTATTACGAAGTAATTAATCAACCCTTTACCAAACGCAAAATTTTCGACTGTACCAAATGTAAAGAGTTTGCAAACGACATTTCAAAAAAAGGTGAAATTGAAAAGTAATCTTCTTAAAGGGCAGAAAACATTGTGGGAAACAGAAATATTGATCGTTACGAGCAATTTCTCCCTTCCCCAAAATGTTTTCCATAGTCGTCTGCAACTAAGTTGTTAGATTTCGTAATTATTTGATAATGGCTTAAGGCAGTAAGTACTAAAGCTACTGACTGTATTATTGCATTATTTGTCAAAAAATACATTTTTGTGTTCTATAGCGAAAAAGAATAAATTGACAGTTCATTAATATATTTGGCTGTATCATTGTGTGGACCTAGCTCGGATGGCGTTCCATACAGACGCTTTGATGAGACGCATGTGGTATATCAAACAATTCGCACCTGCCGATATAGTTTAGAACGCAGAGATATAAGGTCTGAGCAAGGATAATCGAGCGTTCGATACATTTGAAAATATCTCACTATATCGCAACGTAGTGATAAAATAGGTCTCCAATGAGCTGTAGAAATCTTGCATTCATGCATTGTAGAGACACATAGTCACAATATGTTCGCACATAAAGGGAATGTTAGCAAAACAATTATTTACCACCTCATCACCTAACGCCACATGCCTTGCAGCAGACGACTTTCGAAAAGCATTGTGGCAAATGGAGAAATTGCTTGTCACAAAGCAATTTTTCCTTTTGTCACAATGCTTTTTCAACATATTCACATTTCACAACACCAGATCTGAAAGTTTTTTCCACATCTTTTCAAAACATTTCCATAGTCGTCTGCTTCAAGTAAAAAAAATTGTCTAAATGTGGTAAAGAGTTCACTTGATAACGACAACAGAATCTTATAACATATATTGTTTCAAAAATACAAAACCCTTAAATGAGTTTCCAATCATATGAGATCCAGTTGATTAATCGTTTCAATTCTTTTCTTTTTCTAAGCGAATATTACTTTGTCTTAAGTACTTTGTCATCTTAAGAATGAGAGAAGACTTGAAGCAAATCATTTTCATGATCTAGAATAAAACACAACGCATCCAATTAAATCTTACAAGCAATAATTAAAGTAAGACGAACACTGCCCTTGAAAGCGGTCATATTTCACACCGTTCACGACAGCTCTCATAGCGTTCGAAGCGAAAACACGCGAGAAGTCCCGCATGACCGTAAATCCGTAGAGTTCGTCTGCTATAATTGATTCACTTTGATTCTTTCATCATTTCCCGTGTGATTGTTATTAGGGGGTAAATTCTATCTATTAATCATTATTAATCTTCTGTCTCAGGCTTTTTCGAATGAAATCACTGGTAAATACGTTTGAAGCATTAGAATAAAGAAGTGAAAGAAAAGTTATTGTGTCCTTTACGTTTCTATTTGACAACAGTTCGAGAAAAGGGCTGGAAGCATAAGATACGGTTTATTACGAGCCATTGCCTTATTTTTCACCACCATGTTCTCCTTAACTCTTATAGTGCTGGAACCAACTTCATGCTTGTGCAAACATGTTAGATCCAGGCCAGCCGCCAAGTAAATTAGTAAATTGGCGGCTGGCCTGTGATCTAACCTGTATGTTAGTCCAAGTATCTTTCCTCATAAAAATGAAGCCGATATTAAAGGTTTGGGAAGCAGACGAAACAAAATCTATTTCTAGAAATTTACCCAGCATTCTAAGGGTTAAGACAGCAAGCATACCATTTTATCTGAATCGCCAATACGGTGAGGATGAAAGGGAGGTTATTTGTAACAACAAACCACATTAAACAAACGTTTGATGTTCCTTGGGCTATGAAACGATAGAAACAAATGGTTCGTTATCAATTAGATTCTATTAATATATATTTTTATATATGATTCTCTCTGGATTTACCCCGCCTGATATTTGGCTGGTTGTGGGTTCGAAACCAAATTATGTCTTTTTAGAAATCAAAACGTAATGGCTATGACAGTTTCCTTCCGTGCTCATCTTGACAATCGCCTATCATTCCCTTTCGATATTCGTTCCAAAGAAAAAAATCTAGCATTGGTGGAAATATGCAAGAAGCATGGACTTGTGAAATATTCGAAACTGCGACGTGTAACAATAGGCGAGAGTGGAGTCCCTCTCTTTGAACCATCGCGGTTAGGCATTTACCATATCGACTAAATGTTTAACGATCGATCATATAATTTACTCAATTCAGGTCACCGTGTCATCATATCTAAAATCATTGAGGTCAATGAACCCCAATTGTCATCTCGAGAAGGAAGTTTTACATAGATAAACCACTCTTAGTCAATACGGGTCTATTCATTTTACAGAGTTATTGCCATCAAAAAGACTACCGAATTACTTTGGTTCCAAACTAATTGGAGTGGGGCGTTTATTAAAATACAAACAGGCACACTTCTTACAACACTATTGGCCATATGTTTTGTTCTTGGTAGAGGAACATCTTCAATTTTCGCCACAATTTTGATAGTCGCCGGCATATTCTATTAGCTTAAGAAAAAGTAATGGGTCAGTTGTTTCAAGGTTAAAGGCACAAGTCGTCAAACAAGAGCAGCATGTACAATTTTCACATGGTAGTCCAAGACGCTATGTCAAAACCATGAGTGTGTTCGGTATCACAAAAAGCCATCTTTGAAGCTTCTGCGAACCATTTGATCAAACAATCGAACCAAGTCCTCCAAATCGTTATAATCGCATACTGATTATTGCTGGAACCGAATTCATGCTTATGCAAACCTTTTAGATCCAGGCCAGCCGCCAAGTAAATTGGCGACTGGCCTGTGATCTAACCTGTTTGCTACTCTGGGTATCTTTCCTCATCAAAATTAAGCAGATATTTAGAGTTTTGGAATGCATAAGCTATTTTAGAAAATTACCCAGAATTCTAAGGGTTAGGCATATATAGACGTCATATTACACAGTCGCACCAAAACATCCCCCCTTTTACATTTCATCGGTTTTGCGTTAACTGACCGCTCGACATAACGGACAAAATAATTGTCGGATAGTTTGGCACGGACATTAGATCAAAGTGAACATAAATGGCAGGGCACTTTCATATCGTTTCTTTATTACTTCTCGCTGTTATCTGTTATCGCATAATACATTCGCCTGTAACAAAACAAATTATAGTTTGTCATGGTGACATTTGTTTTTCAAATGTGTTGTTCCGTATAAGATTGTGTGTTAACTCTTATACTGCTGGAACCGACTTCGTGCTTATGCAAACATGTTAGATCCACTAGCCGCCAAGTAGATTGGCGACTGGCCTGTGATCTAACCTGTTTGCTACCCAGGGTATCTTTCCTCGTTAAAATTAAGCAGATATTTAAGCTTTTGGAAAGCAGGCGTCAGAAAAATCTATTTTTTTTTAAGATAACCAAGCATTCTAAGGGTTAATACAAAGGCTAACAAATGACTATGGATACAAAGGCTAACAAATGACTATGATTCCATCTGGTTGATTTTAGTTAATTTGTTTTGTTTTTGTCACTATACAAATGGATCAATGGGAAGTTAGGCAAGATTGTTAATTTTACGGGTTCCTATGTGATTAAGGTGTCGAGCCTGAAACTCTGGGTTCAAGGGTCGATCAACTGTGGTTAGTAGGTTGATATCTTGGGTTGAGGGTAATGACAATTTACCTAACAATTCCTTAACCATGTTTCTCGGAAAGGAAACACTTCAACGCCTTAGTAATATAGGTCGACATAAGTCGTTAGCGAGTCAAACAATGGATCACGGGTTCATGTTTAAGTTGGAAAGGTATTATTTCCATTGTTTAACAAAATTAATACGCCATTATCTATCGATCTCTCATTACAAATCGCAAGTGCTAGCAAGTGGTGATAAAGTGATTGGCCGGTAAGAATATTAGTTGGTGCTGACTATGAAATATAGTATAAAATATTCCTTGCTGATAACGCGGTGTGATTTAAAATAGTCTAATTCGCACAAAAGCCGCCCTATTTCAACTACTAACCGCAAGACATATTAATAGCATTAATATCTGTCGAAAGATAAAAAAAGAATTTAATTGTTTCACTTCTGGATCGTGTTCTAAACGTACCATGAAATCATGAGAATAACTTTCCAATGCTTACAGGGTGTTTTATACCAGCCAATTTCTCCCTCAAAGTAACTCTTAATATTTTTTGAACACTTAGGAATGAAGATCGCATGTTATTGCGTCATATTAGCTGCTGGCAGAGAAAAAAAAGCGACCCAATTCTACGAGAGATGTGAACGGAGTTACCGCGGTACCAGGATGGACTCTCTTGAAAGCTGCTTCCCCCGAGCCCCAACATTGAGGTTGGGAACATAATTTTAAAAGGGTATGCATGTTTTCTTTTATGAAACTGGGCAGAAACTTTACAAATAGAGGCTCATTAACGTTTGTGAGATTTTCAAATATCTGTCCATTATTGTCCTAATACTGCAGTAGAGTTATGCGGCGCGGTATCGGCGAGGACCTTCCTATGTAACATGACTTCCAAAACGTTGAGAACGAAGAAAAATTCCCAACTATAAAAGGTTGTATAAGGTTTCTGGTATTCTTTGCATAGGTGTCGATCACCAACGTGTTCATATGTGTTCAAACAACGTTTTCCCCTGGAACGGCGTACAATAACGTAAGGCAATAAGTGCGCACTTATCAATTATTCATTAAAGTCACTTTAAACACTTTTAACACGATTGATAACAATTTCTGGTTTTGGTGCAAAACAATCTGATCACTCTCCGCCTGATTCTAATTAATTCCTTACTTCATACCTCCTTCCTTCATATTTAAGGAAGAAGATTGGCGTATCTAGCTTGGTTAATTGAGAAGTCACTAAGCTTACAATGAGCCGTTTCTTCTATATCAATTTAGATATAGTTAGTATTCATAGATTTGGCATCATTTGGGGTACAAAAATCGGACACCATAAATTTATAACGGGATCAGACTGTAGTTTGGATCGAGACTGTTCCGGCCGGAATAGCCAAAATAGAAAGTCATTATTCCATTCATTCATATGCTCCTATTATGAAGAAAACGTATATTTCCTCGCTATTTTTGTAGTCTGCTGTTCCTTTGACTTTGGAAGAGTGGCACATTTCACATTACAAGGCCTTATATATGCGCTGTCAATTCTCCGCCATAAAGATCCGCTTAAAGTATCTACTAAGCTGTTCGACATTGAGCCAACTCATGGAGGAGCTAGCCCAGAACCGTAGTGCCTGGCGTTCAAGCCCGAAGCTGGGAGCCAAAATACAAAAGCAGCACCGCGTCAGTTTAGCATAGCTACAGAGGGTCAATCGGATGGAGGAAGAAGCGTTAGATGCACCCCTATTTTGATCACCCTTCACGATATGTAGAAGGACGTTCAACGGAAGGATTGGAGTAATCAGTCGATCTACGCACTCAAAACAACAAGACATATACGAAATTTAGACCATGGTCATCTTCGACATCGAAGGTTGAACTATACGCCATATTGGTACGGTTTCCGATGTTTGACGATGTTTCTTCACGACGTTGGACTCAATAGTCGTTTATTAATCAGACACCCACCATATGGGATACCATACCATCAATTCTTTGATATAGGATCCGTAACACGAGTTTCGTACGACAATGCTACGACACAGGATATGAACGTTAATTCCGTTTCCGGAAGACGAAAACTTTTCTTGGTCAGGGCGCATTCCAATATTTTCTGGTGGTCACGTGTCACCGTAAAGCAGATAATACATTAACACTCACTCCTAAATTGCATATCAATATATAAAGGATGAATCGATTTTCCTTTTTATAAATATTCGTTCCAATATATGTACACCAGTATTGGTTAAAGTAATTAATTGCTCGTAAATGGCGATTTTCTCCCCTGACATATTTCTTTCTACCCATTGGTCTAGCACAACCATTCTTTCTTTTTCAAAGAAATGTATTGATGTATCGCCATCTTCTATGCTTTGATTTTCGGCCGACTCGGAATTCCGTCCGGCGTAATTGGTTAATGACCCAAATGACTGGGCGATCATGTTGTAATTGACCACAGACGTCCAGTATCGAACGTAATCGTGGTTTATCAAACGCTTAATAAATTGACCAATAAAGCCCAATCAAACCAATAAAAGAAGTAGGATGTTAAGTTCGATATTACGTTAACAGCTCATTTTATTTTCCGTGTTGATTCAATGTGTTACCAATCGATTGAATTTACAATTTGACCGCGTCACGCAAAATACAGTTATCCAACGATGGTATACATTGTAATCGCGCATGCGTGAGGTCACGCTCGCGATGCTGATATTTAGATTGTCTATCGTCAATTTAAGTCTATACTCATATTTATGTATGTATTCACTTGCATAGCTTCTCGCCAACTATTATCATGTTCTTCCATTGATTTGCTTATTTTCTTGTAAAAAATACTTTGTGCTTTATACTGAATAAAATCAATTGAATTGAATTAATATTGTAATGTACATTATACCAAATACATGTATATGACTTGCGCAGAGCGAGTTCCTTCTAAATTCGTTTTAGCATATAAGCACGAATGCAGATAAAGATAGAAAAAAGTAAACAATATTGACAATGCATATCTCCTTAGATCAGAAACTGATCAACCTATTGTTGAAAGATCAATGAAACATGATATTTAACTGCCTTCTATTATTGCATTTAACGTTGACAGGTCACAAGAAACCACTTCACTGAAGATGTTAAAGGGATTCCCTTTTTATTATTATTATGTATATGGAGCTTATAAACACACTACATAGCCGATTTAGTAATCGTGTGCGGTCCCAATGAAACTGTTCGGTAAAAAGGTTTTAATGTAGATAAATAACTGAGATCAGTGAGAGGTTACATATTTATGAAGTGAACAATGCAGGTCAAAAAGTGAAAAGAAGAATAATCCCCTTTTCTATTTACGGAACAATTCGCTGCTATACTGTACACAATTTCAAGCGGAAATCTAGGTTACCCCCTTTTTCTAACGTCACGCGTCCATTTCACAACCTGTTATCCCAATTTGTCAAATTTCACAGGAACATCGCAACTCCTGTTTGGACCGTTTTCCCTAATTCGAACGGAGCGGTGGAAGATCTGAGAAAACATGTTACAGGGGTCTTTACCCAATTACGACAGATCATGACAATTGTTATCGGGCTTCTGACATGATGGACGATCATTCAGGAGCCCAAGCTATCTGTCTTCGCGCGCAATTAGCCCATTTGAAAGATATCCACGGCCTCGTAAAGCGTTCGATGACGCTGACCGCGTGAGGTCACGCACTCATCAAAGAAAACCACTTCAGACGCTTGCAAGATTATGTGATAATGGCTAACAAGAAAAGAACTCTAACAAACCACGTTTTGTTTAGTATTTGTTTCACCAATTGTATTACGGAAAATATACAATACGTTCGTTCGAAGTGTTAAACTATTGAGAGAGTGGAAATTTATGCATTATGAAAGATTTATCAAAAACCGTTTATGAGAAATCCTTGTGACGAAAGGAGAAATTGTTCGACACAAAAGATTCTCGTTTATTCCAGCTTTGTTTGTGGTAAAAAACAGATTTATATGAGGAAACGGTTAACCCACTACCAAACAATAACAACTTTCAAACACTTTGTTTCAGACGACTCTAAAAAAACATTGTGGGAAAAAGGAGAAATTGCTCTTAACGAGCATAATTTATCGTTTTCCCACAATGTTTACTGCCCTATCAAAGGTTATTTTTCAATTTCATCACATTTTGAATTGTCGACTACAAACTCTTTGAATTTGGAACAGTCGAACATTTTGTGTTTGGTAAAGGGTTAATCATGTGCCACTGACAAGCATTTTCTTTTGTACTGAACTTAATTTACCTTTGATTTCGGCATCCTTACAGAAGATGTTTACACTCAATGTCCTTCAGCAGGATTAAACAGGTAACTTAATTGCATCAGAGACCTTTCGATATGTACCTCTTTGATAAAAAATGGGAGAAAACAATTATTTGTTATTTACCATAACAATTTCTTTGGAGGGTCAATTGTTTTTCACTCACACTTTTATTTTCACATCGATTTGATAACTATTTTTCAGAGATGTCTATTTCAACTGATTGGCAACTTACAGAAGCTTGAAAATGTTTTAATAACTAAAGTCAATAACCTATCAATAATTGTTATGTTGTTGCAAGTATTACCTTTATATTTGATGTTTTGTAAAGCAGGTTTTGATCATTAATGATACTGGCTCAATGTATTTCTGCCTTTCTTTAAAGATCACCATTGTTACAGAACAGATAAGAAATACTTTCCAATTGCGAATTAAGGCGATAACAGCGAGTCAAATGATATAAAAATGGTATGAATGCATTGAATTTACAACCTTTCATAATTCCTCCCAATTTCTTTCTGCGGGCCAGGTAACAACATATTGATCTCCTTTGATATAAGCTGAGGGACCAAGTCTCTACCGTTGTCTTTATATTAAACAGACCAAAACTCGCGATCGCATTGAACCAAAGATGCCCTATCGAACTCATGCAAATATAACCAATGGCTTGGAACCACAGTATTTCAAACGTGCATGCCACGAATCAATAGGTAATGGGCATAAATCCCTACCTCACTTCAAGCTTAGGAGGTCCCCATGTAAGGTTTCCACAGTAATTCGAAAAGATAATCCTTCATGCAGTTTGTAGATATCGGAAATACCTTGCTTTCAGTCGTATAAAATGAGCAACTGGCAAATCGTGTTGGTCAATACTAATCTTCACATGGCACGGGCCTTGAAAATGTTCTCTCGGTCATGATATATCCATAATTACTTGTGCCAACCAGTGTGATATCATGCCGTTTTCAACAATTGTTACATAATTTCGACGAAAGACCACTTTTGCATGACCTCTGTATAGACTTCCTGCATTTAAGTTTGTCATTTTAACTTCCCCGTGAATTCAGACTGCAAAACAACAAATCCTACTTACCAGTCTTCTCACATTGAACTTATTTGGGTAAGCATGTGATATCATCAACTACTATTTATCATTAAAGCATACTAGCGCTCAGAAAAAACTGCAAAACTAGGTAATATGAGCTATAAATTATGATAGAATATGTTGAAACATAGCGAATAATCAAAGGATCATGTCAATATAACGCCTGCACTTTTTATTATCTAATTTTCAAAGTGCTATTTTCACAAATTTGGTGCCCACCAATTTAACGTCATTGTTTACATTCGAGTAACAACTAAAATAGCAAGGAGTGCTCTTTCAATGAATGGGGATCACCTGGATAGAAAAATCACGTGAAACACATAAAAAATGCTGTGATTTATCAAATATTAATAAATTGAACATTCAAAATGGAGTATTAGTTTGGTTTTTATTGGTTCCCAACGGTTTCTGCTGACCTAGTATCGCTAATTGTAAACAAACCTTATAGTATTCACTCTTTTTAAAGCAGCATGTGAACGCATGTGAACGTGTTACAGTCTCAATTCCTCTGAAAAAGATAATTTAAAGTACTTCTAAGTTAATTTTCAATTACTCTAGAACTTAAAACAATTTAAGTGTAAATGAGCGCAAGTATGGCTTTAAATTAAAGAACTGAAAGAAATAACTCAAGTGATTCCTAAAGAACAAAAAAAATGCCATCATGGTTAAATATGTTTTTTGAACCTATTTAAGCACCGGGCTATTAAGTATGTATCTAAATCGAATTCCAATTAAATAATAAAAAAAGATGGTGTATTATGTTCTCTTATGGTTAAACCTTACGCTAACTAATAAGTTAGTGCAGAAGTGCAAAGAATACATGGTTAAGACAAAACCTGCTACCGGCCTAAATTTAACACATTACCAACTAACGGGACATTTCCGCGTCTTGAAGTCGATGACTTTCAAAAAGCATTGTGGCAAAAGGAGAAATTGCTTGTCACAAGCAATTCTCCTTTTGCCACAATGTTTTCCATATATTCACCTAACACAACAGCAGAACTGGAAGGTTTTCCACATGTATAGGCTGATCGGGTGCGATACACACCGACCTTTAGCCGTTTTCACATGGAGCGGACCGGAAGCTAACCATATGTCATGCCGGAAGCTACGTAACGAGGTGACGACACAGCACGCCGTCTAGCGGAGAAACAATTAAATCCAATTATCTCCCCTTTTACATCACCCTCTAATCGGATTACCTCCCGCCCTGTAAATATTTATCCTCGCGCGTTACATGTCGTGAAAGCGGCCATTGACAACTCTAATGACGTAATGCCTAACGATATGTTGACACTCACACATTGTTTCATTTAGACAGTTGTCTTTAAATCACCCTTATTTCCAATGCGAAATCCCAAACGCCTCTTTCGTCCTCTTCTTCAGACGAGATTTTGTCAATGACCAAAAGTATATCAGATGCGGACGAAAACTTACATATTCTATGTCGAATGTTATAAAAAACATTTGGACTGAAATAGAAATGCCTCGGATGTGGCATTTTCCCTTCCCATGTTTAAAAACAGTGACTCCTTAAATTTCCGGACCCAAGTAGTTGGAACGTTAACACGTGAAATATTTTGGTATTTTGAAAAGGAAGCATGCGGGACTTATGCCACCAAGGCGCAATTACAGGCATTTCAAGTCCATATTGTTTGTATATGTCAATGTACTGACTCAAATATTCTGTTTTCAATCAGAATCATGCAGTATTGAAGTTGGTTGCTCATCAACAACTGTAGGGAATGAATACTAAACCTTCACATATAATAAAAGGCCAATGGCGAGGTACAATATCTCCAGCCGCAAAGTAAATTGATTAAGCAATGTAAAGCAATATTTTGTGCACTATCGAACGAAAACGGCACGGGACAAGCACATCCAGGATAATATTTGGAATAAGTATCACAACACTAGATTTTGTATAATTTTGCAATTATTTCATTCAGTAATGACACAAAGGAAATCTTACAGTAGTTTCTATTTAGATTCAAGAAAAGCATCAAACGTCATAATTGACTTGTCGCTGCGCAAAACGAGCTATATTTCGAAGGGATGTTCCTGGTGTGCTCCAAGAATTTAAGAAGTCGGAAAGAAAGCATTGAAATGCTCGTATTGTATTAATGGCACCCCCGAAAACTTGGTTAAAAAATCAAAGTGGTAAACGCTTTAACTTTAAATCATAGGAGAAAGCTAATAATTTACAACAACTCATAAACCGGAAGTAAATATGATTGGAACCAGTCCCTAGACAGGTTATCGATTGTTTATTAATTAAAAATCAAAGCCGGAAACCAGGTTTTTGTAACTTACCCCCGGCCTTCCCTTGATATCCGACAAGGCCGGACCACAGATCTTCAATTAAGGACGTGCGACGCTCCATTAATTCTTTGATCTCTTGGTACTTAAGATATTAACGTGAAATCTGATGAAGTCGTAACTTCCCCCTGCGCTCCCCACATGGCCCTGTCCTATCGCTCGCTATCTGAATGGCCCCTGGTCATTTCATCGACCAATAAAACTCATGAATGATTAAAGCCCTAATCTAACGATTCCCACTAATTAGCCCCTTGTTTATCGTCAATTAATTGAAAGTTAACGGTACAAGTTTTTGAGGAATATCTCAGAGAACATTAGTGTTAACATGAACCCTTATGAACAAGATTTAGTGCTGAGTCCGAATTGAATGGAACTGTAAACTGCGATTAAAATGTTCCAGAATGCATTTTCATTGAGATATTTGGAAGAAATCAACTCGACAAAAGGAGAAAATGCTCACTATGAGTATTTTCTCCTTTTGTCGCGTTGGTTTCGTTAATCAATGACGGCAGGTTTGTTTGAACAAGGATATTAAGGAGGAAAAGATTGATAATGAATTGACCGTTAAACCACCATCGCCGCATATGGTGCTCCCGAGAACTTGTCGTCTGCTTGGAAACACGATCTTTATCCTTCGGACGCTCGGTTCCAGGATATGCGTCTACTGGCTGAGAAATTTGAGACCCGTCCTGGAAACGCTCATTAGCAAAGTGACTAGAAAAGCGAATATAGTGGATTGTGGGAACAGTTTGTACTTTTGGTTAGTTGAAACCCCCTCACTTGATTAAACCTATTTTTTTTTTTGTCAGATTACTTCGGTCGTTCTCGACATACATCAATCGGTGCCGAAACTTTTCTCTGTTCACCGAGTAGGTCCGAAAACAACCGATGTATACCGAGAACGACCGATATAATCCGACGAAAGAATTACAGTAGTTTCAAAATGGCGAATTGAATTCTTTAGCAACCACTGTGACGACCATTTCATTAAAAACGTGTTAAAAAGAAATCAAAAAGAAAAAAATTCTTTCATACTTTTTCGTCATCTTCTGTTGTATTGAATTTGACCAGTCACAACAATAGTTAGCTTTTAAACTGATCTTATTGTTCATCGATTGTGAAACAAGTTCTTAGAGACTAAGATTTATCACTCTCGATGCTGCTTTCTCGCACCGAATACGAATTAATGAAAGGTCGCAATGTGGAATCCGCTACTCATGGGATTCGAACCCACGACCTCCTTATCCGGAGAGTGACATTCAACCCCTGGGCCACTGTCTCCACTGGCATTGGTTTTATCGCCTTTGCAAACATCGTTCCTTCCCTTTATTCATTACTTACCTGTTCACGGTATTTAAGGTTATGGCATCCGAAAATTCTGTCGCGATTAGGAAATGCGCACATTTACACATACCGTACTGATTAATGGTTCGCTTTTAAATGTAAAATGAGCATAATGAAAAAACAGGGAACAATTGACAAAATAAAGTTTAAAACAATTTATTAGCATAACATTAAAAAGACGTTGATACATACATATGTACATTTACATACACATATTATATCTAATCATACATTTTATAACGTAAAGTTAGTATCATACCGTATGCAGGGATGCGTGACATCGCTAAATTCCGGATCACGGATAATGTTTTTAAAAACACGTTCTTCGAGTTTACATAAATGAAATAAAGTATGTTGAAAAAATGTCGACATCAAATATGTTGCAATGTGATTTAGGCTTTATTAAAATGAACTAAATTACTCGGTAAACATTGTCTTGATATAAAAAAAGGCTACTTTCGAATCCAGACGTTTTATATTTCTAAGTTGAGATGTTTTGGTGATATATTGTAGTAAGCAAAATTTGTAAAACATGTTTCTTGTATCCGTGTTGAAATGTATGTCTGTTTTTGTTTAAATATATTTGTCTGCATGTTGAGATATGTTTGTACGCACAAGTCATTAAAATTCTATTCTATTTTATGTTATTAAATGTATATATGGATATGCATCAAATCATGAATTATAAGCGTCATGCGTATTTTCGTCACCGAAAATGGTATAACGGTAAAACATGAACAGCCTTATTCAAATTACAAAGAAGGTCAGAAATTGACATTCTTCTTTGTAATTCGATTAGCGCAGACAATAAAAAAAGATTTTAATTTAAATGGGAAGACGCGGTAGAGGAAACAAAAGGGAAGAAACGAAATCATATCATTAACCAGACAATTAAAGAAGACGGTCAAAACGTATCGAAATTCAAACAAAAGTTTTATAACCTGATAACCCTGAATAGCGTCATTCATTATGTTTATTACAATGGGATGAAATATAAATCGCGTCATTCGAAAATCGATCCTATGGTACATTTGTAGTTTTGTAATCTGTTTGCATAAGCATGAAGTCAGTTCCAGCACTGTAAGGGTTTACAAAATGTAGATGAAGATCTTAAAATTAGATTCTCTGCCTTTTCAAAAGTGTTTGATTCATAACGCACCAATCAGTGTAGCTGCCTATTCTCCCATCGATTCCTGACCAGTTCTGCAATATATGTATGTTTACGAAACCATCCATTCACCATTATTTCTTTTTAACAACCTCTCTCTTCCTATCTGGAGTATTCAGGTTTGTCATTTATAACATCAAAAGATTTATTCTGTATACCATTACAATAAGACAATGTGTGGAAAAGAAAAATTAAATATAGTTATACCAATTTTGTTTTACATCGATTGCGAAGTAAGCTTAAAGTTTGTTCAAAGCCACCCTCGATGACTGCTTCCTGGATACTAAACCAGTACTCGCTCCTAATTGTGGGTTAGTCCCGGACACTTTCACCCCGACTAACGTAGATTCGAACCCGAAACCCCCGGAACAAGAGGGATACACTCGCCTTTGGGAGGATATTTCATAACAATGGTTTCTTTGTAATTATTCTTTAGAATCAAATCAGTGAAATATGAACATTTTTTTTAAACAACTTACAGAAGGAATTTAGAAAAAATGATTTGAAATTATTTGATAAGCTTACAAAACGCGATCTTTGTATCAATGCGATGTCGAACATGGCAAGATAATATAAAACAACTTTTATCTTGCTGCGTTCAACACACAAGGCCACACTTTTGCGTCTTGCTCCCAACTTTCAAAAAGCAATTTGGCAAAAAGAGAAATTGCTTGTCACGATCAATTTCTTCATTTGCCACAATGCTTTTTAATCTATTTACATATCACAATAGAAGAACTGAAATGTTTTACACGTGTTTACAAAACTTTCCTTAAGCCGTCCGCTTCAAGTAAAAAAGATCGTCTGCAGGTGGTAAAGAGTTGAGCAAAATGGGATCAAGTGTGGTCATCGGAACTTGAGCTATTTCTCTATATACGTTAGTTTAACCCATTTCCAAACAACAGCGACATTTGACCAGTTTGTTGCAAACGGCTCTGGAAAACATCTTTACGAGCAGTTTCTCCTTTTCCCATAATGTTTTCTACCCTATCACAAGATTATTTTTAATTTCATCACAATTCCAAATGTCATCTGCAACCTCTCTCAATTTGGGACTGTCGAAAACTTCATGTTTGGTGACGAGTTTTCAGCATCAGTAGCAACAATAAAAGAACATCTCTGATATAAAAAGAAATATCCTTTCTAGTGTTTTAGTTTGTAACTATGGCTTTTAACGAATTCAACAAGGGAAACACTGTCTTATTTATGGAAAATCTCGTCTGCCGATTCACTTCACTTGGAACATTCATTTAATATCATATTATTGAAAAAGTAACAGATCTTTACCCGATTTTACAATGCCACGGCTTATAAAAATGTTATGAAATTGGAACATGAAAGGATTTGCCGGGATTTCTGTTTTAAATTTCATTGTCATAGAATTGCGTTAACTACAGAGATTCTTTGAATTGTAATGACTAGTTCATCTGGCGAAGTGTTTTGAATTTGAACGCGCCATAGCTTAAATAAAGAAAAAATACCATTATTGATGGTCATTAAATATCACGCCTTATCGTTTTACATGGCAATCCGCTCTTCATAAGACTGAAATTTGTCATCGACATTACTCTGATCACCAAAACTAAACGATACTTTTTCAAATGTTTACATTGAAAGACCTGTAAGGCGACATATGAAATGGCAGAACATGTTATTGATATCAATGCGATGTAATAGAAACAACGCCATCTTTTTCTCTTTGGTATAAATAAAGTTAGTAACTGTATATCGTAACCAACTCTTATCAAAAGTTTCAGCAGATACATGTCATAGAGGATTCTTGCTTCAAATACTCTATTCTCAACGCACCTGAAAATTTTATTTCAACAACATTAAAGTAAAAAGATAAATTGATCTTCAGTTACAACTTATAAGCCGTTTCTCTCCCCCTCTGTTTGCCTGCCTGTCTCTCTTTTGCATTTAAATGCAAATGTTTGTTTGAACATTACATTGTTTACTCTTAACCGCATTAAGTCAAGTCTTTGAAGACATCAATTGAAAAAATACAACATTTTCCAGTTAACATAAAAATGCTTGTCGCAATTACGCTTTGGTCAAAAGAGAGCCTTTAATACATTGGTTGTTTCACGTTTTCCTTGTTGAGATGAAAAGTTATAGTTTTAATAGTACAAGGGAGGTAACCAGTACCAAACTTAATCGGAAAACTCCTGACAGCGGTTACTTCCCATCGGTTACACTAACCACCTGCATTCACGTCAATTATTGGACCGAATTTCAGGGCATTTCCGAACAAGCCCGAACCATCAACGAGTTTCACCGAACTTTATTTTTGAGAACCAAACGATTTTGATATTTCTAAGTTACTTACATCATTAGACACTTTCTCAAATGGAGGTAGATAAGACTCAATATAGAAATTACAAGGTTTACCCCATACTAAACAGTACTAACGACGTTTCACTACATTGTTGCAGACGACTCGGGGAATCATTGTGGGAAAAGGAGAAATTGCTCGTAACGAGCAATTTCTCCTTACGAGCAATTTCTCCTCTTCCCACAATATTTCCTGCCGTGAGCTGTCATATTGCGTCAAAATGTTGTTTTTCCGACTCTTAATGGTGGAGGAGGATTCAATATTAAACCGCACAGAAGGACCTGTCGAGCCGGTTAGAACCATCGGCATTCCGTGGGTCAGTCATATTACCTCTCATGAAAATCAAAAAGCCGTTACGGGGATATGAACCCATGGGGAGGGTCATGTGACTTTCAACTTCTGTACTCTAACCACTTTGTCCCGGTTTCGAAATGATTGATGGTTCACCTGTATATATGCTTAACCCTTTACCAAACACTATATTTTCAACTGTCCGTAATTCAAGTTAACAGACGACATTTCAAAATGTGATGTAAATGAAAAAAAAATCTTCTGATATGGTAGAAAACATTGTGGGAAAACGAGAAATTGCTCGTTAAGAGCAATTTCATCTTTTCCCATAATGTTTTCCGAAGTCGTCTGCAACGAACTGGTCAAATGTCGTTATTCTTTGGTAAAGGGTTAAATATATTTGTGTTGCATGACTGGTGGCACAAACTCAACTCCAGCCAGTCAGTCACTATGTCATAACTTAAACAGTGTTGATTCGACAAATCATGTGGTCGATGTAACCAATTTTCATCTAATATGGGGTTTTCATAGCATCAACAATATTTCAATTATGTTGAAATGCCCAATTGATAGTGATAGAGGGATCCAAACTTAGCTGGTCATGCCAGGTAGAGCCATCGTCGGTCCTTATTTTGTCGGGAGGACACACAGCGACCGAACCCGCACGGAAGGGACAATGTCATATCAAGTTCTGTACCCTTACCACTAAGCCTAGGAGGCCCCTCGATACTTGGTTGGTGAATCACAACCATCATGCAACTGACAGGGCTTGTAGTTTTTCTTAACCCTTTACCAAAAAGCCAAATTTCAGAATGTCCCAAATTAAAAGTTTGCAGACGACAATTCAAAATGTGATGAAATTGAAAAAGAATATTTTGATATGGCAGACAACATTGTGGGAAAAGGAGAGACTGCTCGTTATGAGCAAATCATCCTTTCCCCATAATGTTTTGCAGAGTCGTCAGCAACAAGTGGGAAAATGTCGTTATTGTTTGGTACTGGGTTAAATTGGGAGGAGGCCCTGGCCTGTTCAACTTTGGGAAATATTACGCTGGAACTGCCGAATTGGGAAACCAAAAAGTCGGTGTGACTTTGATTTATTTATCCATACGTGGTTTCATATCGCGCGATTATTTCTGTTATCTTGCGTTGAACGACTCTCAATGATGAAGGAAGACCCAAGTCTCAACTGCCCATAAGGGATCGTCAAGACAGTAAGAACCATCGGCACTCCGTAAGTCAGCCGGGAGACTGCCTCTCTTGAACATCCAAATGCTGTTACCGGGATTTGAACCCACATAGAGAGGGGCCGTTAACTTTCAAGTTCAGTACATTATATGTACCCCTAAACACTAGGTCTCGAAATGATTGATGTCACCCTAGGGACCCTTGTTTTCAAGTTCTGTACTCCAACCACGAGGCCCCTGAGACCCTTGCCATGAATTTGGGAAAACTGCATGAGTCCTAAGAAATTTCCAATATGGAAGGGGCCATATAGCACTAAAAAGCCATGACTGGAATGTAGTTGTCTGGTATGATAGAAAGTAAGGGACAGAAAAAGTTTTCATAAAGTTCTCGTTTCCCAAACGTCTCACAGTAATCTCCCTTTGCTGCGCTGCATCGATCACTGCCACCACAAGATTTCCATCCATATTTTTTATTAAGTTGTAACTGGATACAGTAGTTAATTGAGTTATAATGTCTTTGGTTGGTTTCTGACCAGTTAAATGGATTTTTACGTTTTCATTACAAATAATTGCAATTTTAGATGTGTCGCCACCATCTTTAAACGCAATTTTCGTTTCGAAGTAGATAATCAAATAACATCTGTGGCGGCAGTGATCAATCCCATAAAGGGAGATCACTGTGAGGAGTTGGTTCATTTTCAATAAATCCCCATATGTTTTTATTCAGTCGCTCTTTTAGAAAATGAATCAACGCAGCTAAATGGGTATATCAAGAAAGGAAATGGAAAGAACTGAAAGACGAAATGAACAAAATAATATTTTATTTGCAAATACCTTACAATGTTGTATCACATAAACGTATCAGTGACTAACATGTATATTATCAAACTATATTTAAATGGACAACAATATTATTCTATATAAACGCATACATAGGTTAAATATTTTGATAACAAAGTAATGCTATGTTTTCTCTTCCATTAAAAATTCATAGACTAATTCTTATAACTATTCTAACTAACCAAAATATTTACTACAAATGTGTCTTTATTCCTTATAGAAAATAAATAAATAAAAAACGCACACAAAAAAGGGTTTTAACATAGTTCATTATGATCTCCAAATCATAAGGATTGTATTTAAGAAATTTTCCCACAGCTTCCTTATGTATTTGCATTTTATATTAACTGTTGAGGAATAAAACCTCATAAACACAAAGTTGCGATTATTTTTGCTAAATTCTTGCTAAAGAGTGGCGATCATTTAGTTTGAAATATTGTCAATTATTCTAGACCTTTCAATATTTAAGTGTTAAGGAGCGCAAGCATGACTTTAACGTTTGCTTTATTTTCAGAATGGCGATAACTAATATTCCAAGGACCGTCCCGACCAAGGGCCATAAATCTGCAAGGCTTTTTGACAAAATTCTGCCCCTTTATGGAAATTAAAGACAGCGTTGGCCTCTGCATGACAGACTCTTGCTTTGAATTAACTTCACTTCAGCAGTATTGCAGACTTTTGCAGTTGCTTTGCGATGCCAATCTTATTGTAGATGGAGGTCACTGTGCATACTTGCACCTGTCTCAGGCTCTAGGGGTGTGTAGCACTAACCAAATGATTCAAAATATTCCATGATGCTGGGCCATTATAAAGATCTTTCTTTTTCTTTGGTAGCAAAATAGGGGATTGCGTTTATTAAGAAGGGTTTGTTTTTTGGGGATAATGAGATAGAAGCCTCATTCTACATGTCGGCTACAAAGTTCAAATATGTCCTTTTATGCCCCCTAAAATTCAGATGGGGGTAATAACGAATGGCCCTTCCGTCAGTAACACTTGGTCAAAGTTTTTGGACGGTTTCGCATAGCACTGTTACTTGTGACAAAGATTTGATACTTGCATAGATGATGTCAATTGGCACTATCGACACATCCACATCCCCTGACCTCAGTTTGACCTTGACCTAGTTTCGGACTTTTGTGTTCGCACAAAAGTTGCTTTAAAACCTAAAAATGTTTGTTTCCTGTTATGCCTTCAAAAATATATGGGTAGCTCGGTAAGCTTTTTTTTTATATTGAAATACTTCACACAAACTATACTTAGACAATACAAAAATGTTTTCATGTTGTTATAGTTGTTTTTCTGCCTTTAATCAATCCTTGTGGCATGAATATTGGTCATAAAGAGCAACTTAAAAACTTGAAAAATCTTATCTTTTTAACCCAATACTCCCTGAAAATTCAACAAAAATTGTGATACCTTATTAATATTAATTTGCTGAACTAGGTAAAGAATTAAGCAATTTGTATGTTTTTTTTATTGACACAAAGAAATATGTTTGTTCTTGGGCTAAACATAGGCAAATTAAGTGTATTCTGATGAGGCGTCAGGCTATATTTAATTTGCAAAAGACCCAAAAGTGTAACACCAGGGTATGAGTTATTATATGAGTTATTAAAAAAAAAATGATTTCAGATTTTTAAAATTTTTTTTTTTGCATTACAAAAGTAAAAAACTTGCCTTCAAGTATGGATAGAGATATTTGTTTGTTCTTGGGCTAAACATAGGCAAATTAAGTGTATTCTGATGAGACGTCAGGGTATATTTAATTTGCAAAAGACCCAAAAGTGTAACACCAGGGTATGAGTTATTATATGAGTAAATAAAAAAAAATGATCTCAGATTTTTAAAAATTTGTTTTTTGCATTACAAAAGTAAAAAACTTGCCTTCAAGTATGGATAGAGATATATGTTTGTTCTTGGGCTAAACATAGGCAAATTAAGTATATTCTGATGAGACGTCAGGGTATATTTAATTTGCAAAAGACCCAAAAGTGTAACACCAGGGTATGAGTTATTATATGAGTTAATAAAAAAAAATGATTTCAGATTTTTAAAAAATATTTTTTTTGCATTACAAAAGTAAAAAACTTGCCTTCAAGTATGGATAGTAAAGTCTTGCCTTCAACAATGGGTGGCACTAAAGAAGACTCGAACCCTAAGGATGATGTCCATTTTACGGAAGAGAGCACGTCCAAAAGGGATGAAAATGAAACGAAAAGTGTTGTTCCAGACATCGAGAATATTAACAATTCTAATGCAAGGAAATCCGCTCGCGAGTCAAAGCCAACGGAGACGATGGCTCTATACCGTCAGGAGCTAGAAAAACACCACAAACGCTTCGACACCGCTTACGACAAGTGGAAGTGTAGTATAAACAAAATTTAGAAACTTTTGAAATCCAAAGGCAGTGAATCCGCTTGTTCTGAAATGATATCTGAACTTCAGACCTTTGAACGTGATGTGATAAATAAATATGAAAGACTAAGAGAAACGACTACCGCTACACCAGACACCGTTAGAAAAGCTGATACGGTTACACATGTTAGTAGGGATTTTATACAAATAATAGAGGAAGGACTATTTGATGTTCATACCTTTGATCAGACACAAGACAATACTCGTGGATGCATAGGCAGATATGGCCAAGAGGAAAGTAGAATATGAGTTTCACTTAAGGCAACAGGAAGAGATGGAGAAATTAGCTCAACTTGAAATTGAACGCGAGAAGAAAACTCGAAATGTCTGAGGCCAGACTTAGGGCATATTCTCGTTCGGCCAATTTAGAAAACGAATATGAAATTCACGGTGAAATACGAGAAACAGTGCTCAGACCGGACGCGGAGGCGTTTTATCCTCAAAATGAACAGCTCTATAGAAAACCAGAAGTATTAACCGACTATCATGTGCCACAAAGGGAAACGCTAAATAAGGACACTGGTTATTCAGAAACACATCAACCAGCAAAGGCTCTGCTAGAATCCATGAGTTTAAACTGCCTACCGGTTCCAGAACCAGCTATCTTCACTGGAAATCCACTTAATTATATTGAATGGGAAATGTGCTTTGAAATGCTAATTGATCAAAAATGTATACCAACTCAAGAAAAACTATTTTATTTAAAGCGTTATATTGGTGATCCAGCCCTCAAGCCTTTAGAAGGGTTTTTAATAAGTATTAGTGGATGTGCCTATGAGAAAGCTAGGGGAGTTCTCGATGAACGGTTTGGAAGTCCATTTGTGGTCACAATGGCATTCAAGGAGCGATTGGAGAAATGGCCAAAAATCCGCAATAAAGATCCAAATGCCCTTAGAGATTTTGCAGACTTCCAGAAAGGTTGTAAAGACGCTTGGCTACATGTGCCTGGTCTCCGAGATTTAGCGAAAACCAGAAACTATTAGCAAAACTTCCCGATTGGGCTTTAGTTCGTTGGAATCGCGAGGTAACGGAATCGATTAACATTACTGGAAATTAACCCTCCGTCCAACAGTTTGTGGAATATGTTACAAAGGAAGCAAGGATTGCATTTAATCCTATTTCATCTCTCAATGCAATGAAGGAAATTGGACCTTAAGTTCCTGATGGAAAGTACTACAATAAGGACAAGGTTAAGGTACTTGCGACATCTTCTTCGGGAGGTTATTCGGTACAGTGTATGTATTGTGACAAAGCTGGCCATCCAATTTTAAGTGCAAGGAATTTTCATCTCTGGCAATTTACGCCAAACGATCCCATATTCGCGACAAAAAATTGTGTTATGACTGTCTGTGCAAAGGACAAACACACAAAGGTTTAAATAAACTATTGTTCTAGTGACAAGCATTATAGTTCTGATTGTGATGCCTGGTAATTTAGCATAAGACTCGTGTCAAATATATCTGCCTATGCCAGGGGTACAATACTGAACTTAGGAAGTAGATTTCAAATGATAAATGTAGCAAATCGTTTAAATATTACACATTATTGTTCAGTACTATCAGGGTTGTATATAGATTGGATCCTGGTGAGACGCAGAGTAATTCAACTTATCACCTTGATCGGCGTCTTACAGGGCTCTGATCATTTTACAACTCTGATAATATTGCATAGTATGGTGGAAATAACGACACAATTAAGATTTACCAGAACTTGAATGGAACTCAACCAGTACCGGGAATCATGTCAATCTCATAATGTACAATAATGTAGCAGTGTACAGATAAAACTGACATCACTTGTATCTTTTTCTTTTTGCTAAAGGTTATCCATGAGTGGAGAAAGTGACACAGAAAGTGACTTTTAGACAAAATTGCAGACCTATAAATGTCACACTTGCAATTTTAAACCAAACTTTGAGATTCTGATTCATATATTAGAACAGATTGCAGAGATAGGACCATACCTAATCAATTTGCCAAATGGCCAATTGTATGTACGGTGTCAGTTTAATGACTGAGAGCTCACTATCATTTGACTTGTATTCATCAGACATATCCTGACGAGTCGCTCAATTACGACCATCTAGACGATCTGCGTGAAAACGGGATACATTGTCCAAAGCACAAGCCAAGACAAGACATAACTAATCACTAATATCAAAACCTTAGGCTAAAAAATGACAGGTTTCCGTGGAAAAATGCTAGTTGAAATGGCACTAAATAGTTTAAAAAAAACGTTCAGTATCAACATAATGATGATACTGTGACAGTCACGATTTAGATTTGCTTGATAATTTTGATAACACTGTCAACGACCCAGACTGTACATTGAAAAGGAAAAGATATGATAGCATGAGTAAAAGTGAAGCAGAAAATAAGTTACATGCATGTATGAATCCCAATCATTTAAATATTGAACATGAAGAAGTTGTTGAGACATCAAACAAAGATGGACCTGCAAAAGCAAAGTCTAAAACCCAGGCTGAATGGAACAAGTTGCTTCGAATGCAGGGTAAAAGGTACTATGGATATAAAAAGGACGAAAAAGGTAAATCAAAATACTGTAAAAGTCGTGCAGAAAGAGTTATGTCTCCAAGATGTTGTACAAATCGATGGGATAAAGGTTGGGTTGGGCGTCAATGCTCTAAAGTAGATGATGATGCAAGGAACGAAATATTCAGTACAATTTGAAACAACATGTCATGGAGTGAAAAGAAGGTATATGTGCTAAGTCAATGAACAGAGATTGATTGTTTGTAAGTCCTTGCTCTTAGCTACACTGTCCCTAAAAGAGGATACCATGTACAACTGGCTTGCTGAAAAAGATTCTGAACAAGGTATTCCAACGCCAACACCAAGGCAACCTCGTGCTAATAATGAAAAGACACAGGCAAGAGAATCCGCTGTCAAGTATCTAAACCTGTCAGGTATCTAAAAGAGGTACCCAGAATGCCGTCTCATTATTGTAGAGCCCGAACCTCCAAACTCTATTTAGAAACGGAGTTCTCAAGTTTGTCCGAGTCGTATCATCATTACAGACACAGTACCCTTGAAAGATCTGAGCCAGTATATTGCAGGACCCAATTCATTAAGCTATTCTACGAAATGAATTTGGCATTCTATAAACCCAAAAAGGACCATTGTTATCTATGTACAGGTTTCAAAAATAAAACAGTAGGCCATGAAACATACATTCAGCACATAAGGCGGGGAAAACTGAAAGCGCGCAAAACTATCATAATCAAAGAACTGAAACAACTGACGAACTGACCTGAATCTGTAACATTAAAAAATGGGTTCCTTTCACACTGTCACAATAAGTTTTCATACGAAAAGGAATTCCTTTGAATTATTGACAAGATACGTTTAGATATTATAAAAAATGATACAAATGCATCGATGTGTTAGGCCATAACACTCAATCACACTATTGAAACTATTTTGCAAACATTGAATACCAACAATGTAAGGATCCAGTAAAAAACTTTTGATCAGCAGTGCACTAGATGTGGTTCAGCGTTAATATCAATTCATTGTGATGTTTGAAACCAATAATAGGTTAAAAAAAAACTTTAAAGCTCTATAAATGTAGTTTTGTGATATTCATGTGACTATTAAAGTACTTATTGTTTTCATAAACCAACGACATGTCAAAATCAATTTAAATGTGCACTTTTAATGGATGCTTCTTAAGGAAATGCTTTGTAAGGGATAACCAAGACATAGGCCCCAATAAAAAATACTGTAATTCCTCCAAGGTTGTTGAATTTGTAGGTCAACGACTTTCATTTAACTGTTTTGTATGTTTCCCTAGTTTGAAAATAGTGTTTATGTTTGCTGTTACTTTTCGAAGAATTAATCTGTTCACATTCACCTCTTTTTTACATTTTGCATACAATTTGGTGTGAAATAGCTTTGATTTGGGTCTTTGGCGATCAACCCCAAGGAAGGAGCGATAGCGACTGACGGGGTTTCTATGTCGTTTAAATTTCACTATATAGCCTCTAAACAATTTAGTGTTTAACCTACATTTCCATAGAGCGCTCTATTTGACGCTGGCAAACCACGCCTCTACGGGTATGATCTGCGAATGGCATAAAACTGCTGCTAAGTATTTTGAAATTCGACATAAACCACGCCTTCCGCGGCTGTCAATTGCATGCCAAGAATCTGCCATACCATATTTGGAAGAAGAAAACTGCACTACCCAGTGATGTAGATTGCAATGTAATTTTTAGTTTTGTTTATCAGTGATTGAGTTTAACCCGTTACTCCATAATTTGTTTCTCACCTACAGCAGAAAACTTGAGAAGCCCTTGTGACAAAAGAAGAATTGAGCAATTTCTCCTTTTGTCACAATATTTTCTTTTCAATTTCAAAGAAACTGTGATTTTTCATAATGTATATATGTGTTGTCTGTTGATGCTTTCAATTTGTACCCGTCACATTATTCCTAATGGGGTAAAAGGTTAATATAGTTCAGTTTCTTTTTTCTCAACGATGTTAGGATACCCAGTTAATTGTAATTCCTTTTTATTTATTTCTGTGTTTATTTCCCCCCGCGACGTCACAGCGATCTTTCAATCGCTACCGTAGGCTAGGCTTACACGTGTCATTGATTTGGAGGTGGAGCCTAAAACTACACATTTATGCGCATGCGTGATACCAGAGTAATAGTCTCATAGAGCCCAGATAGAACACTTGAATAGTAGTTTATGGAAAATAAACCAACACAAAAATTCAAATTGACGCATTCTCATTGGATGAAAATGTAGGTTAAACACTAAGTTTATTTTAGTGTTTAACCTACATTTTCATCCAATGAAAATGCGTCAATTTGAAATTCTTTGTTGGTTTATTTTCCATAAACTACTATTCGAGTGGTCTATCTGGGCTCTATGAGACTATTACTCTGGTATCACGCATGCGCATAAATGTGTAGTTTTAGACTCCACCTCCAAATCAATGACACGTGTAAGCCTAACCTACGGTAGCGATTGAAAGATCGCTGTGACGTCGCGGGGTAGAAATAAACACAAAAATAAATAAAAAGGAAGTAAGCCTAGCCTACGGTAGCGATTGAAAGATCGCTGTGACGTCGCGGGGTAGAAATAAACACAGAAATAAATAAAAAGGAATTACAATTAACTGGGTATCCTAACATCGTTGAGAAAAAAAGAAACTGAACCATATTAACCTTTTACCCCATTAGGAATAATGTGACGGGTACAAATTGAAAGCATCAACAGACAACACAAATATACATTATGAAAAAAACACAGTTTCTTTATGAAATTTAAAAGAAAATATTGTGACAAAAGGAGAGATTGCTCGTTACAAGCAATTTCTTCTTTTGTCACAAGGGCTTCTCAAGTTTTCTGCTGTAGGTGAGGAATAAATTATGGAGTAACGGGTTAAACTCAAAACTACATTGCAATCTACATCACTGGGTAGTGCAGTTTTCTTCTTCCAAATATGGTATGGCAGATTCTTGGCATGCAATTGACAGCCGCGGAAGGCGTGGTTTATGTCGAATTTCAAAATACTGAGCAACAGTTTTATGCCATTCGCAGATCATACCCGTAGAGGCGTGGTTTGCCAGCGTCAAATAGAGAGCTCTATGGAAATGTAGGTTAAACACTAAATTGTTTAGAGGCTATATAGTGAAATTTAAACGACATAGAAACCCCGTCAGTCGCTATCGCTCCTTCCTTGGGGTTTCTATATCGTTTAAATTTACCTATCTAGTCTCTAACCTATATAAAATTAAAATACAACAGTGTGTGTATTGTTTGTCTTGGTGACGTATATTTACCAAAATGTAACAGGAGCAAGGCGAACAGAACTCGTGGCTCACATGAAAAACACCGTAAAACGGTTAAATAAAATCTTGGTAACCACAGATAAGAGACAGATGGGATTAGGAAACTTTATAGGCATACATACCGACACAGGGTACACTCAGAACGATTATTTCTGAAGAAAACAAGAAGGAAAGCCTCCTTACTGATACCTTAAGGGGCTTACAGATACTGAAGGAGTATTAAGATGCATCAGGTGAACCTTACATTTTCAATGAATGAATGAATGATGTTTTAAGGCGCATCAACAGCTTAGGTCATTTAGCGCGCATTATGATGATGTGGATTAATGTATATTAAAAATATTAACAGGTTTAAATGTATTTGTTTAAAGAAAAAATAAATAAGATTTTGTAAATAATGAACAAAAGTAGATAGAAAAATTGTAAAAAATTAATGATTGTTGATAGATTGTTTGTAATGAATGTGTGATATTAAATACATAGTGTGTGATGAAAAAATGATATTGATAAATGTATTATGTATTTAAAATGTGTAAGGAATCACAATTTATTGTGAATTCCAATTTCTTTGCGAAAGGAAATTACATTTTGAGAAAGTTTGGTTGAAATGAACCGTTCACAATCATGATGATTGCTGAAGAAGGAATAACTGTTATGCAAAACTCTACAACAGGGAGCGTAATAGCTAAGGTGTACGTATGTTCAACAACATTCATTTCTATATTCAATTGTTGTCAAACCAGACGCATCTTTTCCAGAAATATCTCTTGCCAATATGATCACAACCCAACATAATATTCCAACGTTGGAATACTTTTTATGGGCAATGAGAAGAGAAGTCAGCATGAAAGGCGGTACACTAGATATTACAAAAGTAGAAAGTGACTTCAGATATGCATTGATTCAGGTATGCTTAAGGACTTTCAACATCTGTTACCTGGAGCAGTATCTAAACATTTGTATGGACATAATGAAAAACAAAAGGAGTTCACAAGAACTAACTGTGCATCATCTTTGCTCAGCACAGAGCAAGACTTCATTAGAACCCTGAAAAATTAGGACCCAAACTCAATATGTCAACTTGAATGAATGAATGTATTGTTTTAAGGCGCATCGACAGCTAAGGTCATTTAGTGCACATTATGATGATGTGGATAAATGTATATTAAAAACATCAACAGGTTAAAATGTATTTGTTTAAAGAAAAAAATAAATAAGAATTTGCAATTAATGAATAAAAGTAGATAGAAAATTTGTAAAAGATTAATGAATGTTGATAGATTGTTTGTAATGAATGTGTGATATTAAATAAATAGTGTGTGATGAAAAAAGGATATTGATAAATGTATATATATTTAAAATGTGTAAATTCCAATTTCTTTGAGAAAGGAAATATTTAATTCTATCCTGACAGTCTCAAAAAGCTCATTAATAAACTCATTTTAAACCTTTCTGTCTGCCATACTTTTGATGCAACCTTAAACTAAGGAAATGCAAATCAAGGCAATAATCTAAAGTTAACTGTTTGAAATCTAAATATTTTTGATGAATTTCAGGAGACGAAGCCAGAGGAGGGAAATGTAGGTTTTGAGTTTGATTTTTTCAATATTAAAGTCACCTTTGATAAAAAGGCAGATTACTGATTGTGACTGATCTTAATTTCTACTGTAGACTTTCAGCACAAAATGTTTGTTTTGCAGACATTTCTTTGGCTTTCAAATGATTCTCTTCAGTGAAAAAGCACCTCTAAAACTGAAAGTTGGGGTGTTGCTGTCTTGGGACACAACCAATTGTATGTTTGTAATACAAACTTTTTTCCCCACTTTTTAAAAAAGTAAATATTTTTAATTTTACAGAGTGCTCACAATGAGAGGACCAACCGAATGAAGGTAAGAACGATTTTATTGGTTCTTGCAAGCATATAAATCACTGTGTTGAAGAGTCCTTACATATTATATTATCAACCCATGCTTGGATGAGCAATGCTTTCAAATGTCTTTTACAGCTATTGGAATCTTTAATATAAATTGCTAAACATTGACTATGAAGCCTTGTTAATCCAGACCGGGATACACCAGATGTGTTGCAATCTTAACAAAATTGTCAGGGAACAAAATGATTGGCAGTAATTTGCCCCATTAAGTCTGAAATCTCGCGTTCCGGATTGGAACTTTGATTTCTATGTTTCACCTGTATTTGTGACTTTTTATTCTGGTCGCATCCTGGCTGGGGTCTTAGTCCGCCAGTAGTAGAATTAACAATAGTGCATCACTGAGTTGTAAACAGAAAGCAGTGGTTTGCCCAATATGGTCTATAGGCGTGAGAAACATGGTGTAACTCTGACTTAGCACTTTTATCACCATTGGGACTGACAATAGCAACACATATAACAGGATAGGAGTGATTTCATGTTCGTCAATGAGCTGGACACGTGACCAATCAAAAACATTATTTAAACCATGCTGCAATCGTTTACACTTTAGATGATTGGCTGATTGAAAAATAAGGGTCATGTTCCAATATGCATGATGATCTAAGAAAAGAACAGTATGTAATGGTTCATATGGCTGTATAATATGTATGTGTACGCACTATGATGTCAATGTGTTTAATGACTAAGGTTGAATGTAAATGAAAGGGGTTAACTAATTCTGAATTTCTGTATTTTGTTTTCCTTATACATTTCCTTTCTCTCCTTTGGCATAACCTATCTTCATGTTTAAGATAAACATATAAATATCCTTGAACATACGAAAGTAAGAAAAACATACCATTATTGATGCAAGATGTGCATATAGACCATTTATGTTTTAAGGTGCCTATTTAAGCCAATCTGGACACATCGGGTTTATCCGATAGAAAACACGTCTAAATTAATAGGGAAGCCGCCATCTTGTTTTTTCACGGACTACTTCCATCATGGCGGACAAATAACAAAACAACGAAGAGACGATCGCAAGAACTGACTACAGGGTCGCTAAAGGTATCGACACCGAAGCGCAGGCCTGTAAAAGAAAGATTGCTCAACAGCATCGAAAAGCTGAAATTGTCAAAAGAAGGTAGTTTGACAGTGTGTTTGTTTTAAAATGTTTATTATAATTGTTTCGTAACTGGTGGGTTGAAATGTCTCAAAGAAAATCGTTTACCTCGGCTTTTAGTAGTCATGCATAGAACATGTGTACATATGTCAAAGATTGTCTCCTGGATTTTAATGTCCGCAGTCTGGACCAGGTTAACCGTTAACCCTTAACTGATGTTACACATTCATTAAGACCAGTCTCGTTTATGGAACGCCTTAGCTGTCTGCTGTAACCAAATTTCTTTATATGCAGGTAGACTATATTCTATGCAGTACAAACCTCATTGTATAATGGTGAAACATCGTTATATAAAGCAGTAAAGTCATTATATAATGGGAATGGCTAATTATATGGACGTGTAAGTTCGGTGTGTGAAGGTAAAACTTCATTACGTTTGGGTGAAATGACATAACGTACTGGTGATACTCTAGTGTTATGAGCCTAAACCTCTTTATATAAAGGTAAACAATAATTATATGAACATAAACCTTTATTATATGAGGCATAATTTTCATTTCATATATTTGAAATGTCATTACATAAAGGTAATACACTAGTATGAAACGACAAAATATAGGTGTATCAAGTATTAACTTGATTGTTAAAAGTTGAACTTTCCTTATGTGTTAGTAAAATGTCACTACACAAAGGTAAGTACTGATTATATGAACCAAACCTTTTACTGTACAAAGTTAAAACTTCATTACGCGTGGGTAAAATATCATTACATACAGGTGACATTCCATTATTAAACGTTTAATCCACTTACATAAAGTTTAAAATTGATTATATAAACATATAATTTTATAGAATGAAGTTGAAATTTCATTGCGTTCCAGTAAAATGCCTTAATATAATGGTAGAATGTATTATATGGACATAAAATTTCAATGAGTAGAGTTAAAACCTTATAACGTGTTGGTAAAATCTCTTTCCATACAGATGACTTTTCATTACGTATGGTGAAAAAAACTATGTATAACGTGGATAAAATCATGTATAACATGGATAAAATCACTGGGGAGAATATTACCTCAACACCGCTGAATAACGCGCCATCATGATGGACGAAAACGAAGTCCGGGATGTTCTTCGATCTATAGATCTTGATTCGTTGTTTCGAAATTTTCAAAATGAAAAGATTGACAGTCTACAAATCTGCAAGAGCTTAAACGATCGCGACTTATCTAATCTAGGTTTAGAAACGATTGGGGATAAAACCCGCTTTCGTTCAGCTATCGACATTGCAATAACAACCAAACATCAGGCTCAGGACCAAGACAGTCGTGCAAGTAAGTCTTCTGAGTAATTGCTTATATCAGAGACGTAGATATGTTATCTACGTCTCTGGTTATGTCCATTTTTCAAACATGTATCTGTACAGAGACGCAGATAACGTTATCTACGTCTCTGATATGTCCAAGTAAATTCATTTGAAGTTATGATGGAATATTGGCAGCCATGTATGTTTGAAAGCACATGGCACGATGGCTTGGTGGAGGAACTAAACTGTGGTCTGAGGCCCAAATCTCGTCCCTGCCTTAATTTTATCACCATTTTTATTTTATTTCCTTTCTCGCAAGAATCACAAATTGCATGTATGCACTGTAATACAAAAAACTAGGTCAGTGTTTTTCTTAAATTTGTATTTGACATTTTGAATATAATTAGGTAAAACTGCTGGTATTTTGCTTAAAGGGCGATTGGTCTATTGACAGATACTGGACTGCTTACTTGAGTTTCTCCCCCATTGTGAGTTATCAGCACTGTGACATGCTCCCCCTCCATATTAGAATTTGTCCCTGAATTCTAAGAGTTATCGGGCATATATAACCATGTATAGGTATTGTAAGAAATCCTTGCACTTTTGCCATGGTCCTGTGTTGGGTGCCAAATGTCACTGGGAGAGAAAAATGTGCAGCAAGACTGGGACTTGTACCTTGGACCCCTCGCTTGCAGGCCATGAGCGAGTGATTTATACAGTGTCAAAATGTATTGAGATCTAAAGTCTTACCTATTAAATTGAAAACTTTACTTATCAAGAAACATATTGGCAGGGATAAACATTAATATACAATTTCTAATATCATGATAAAGAATGTGAGAAAAAGTGCATTTCTTTATAAATATTTGAAATATTCCCTCCATGTGTCCTAAATTCAATATAAAATATCTTTACACACACATAAAAAAAATCGAAGATCACAGTTAGGAACGTTTCACAGACAACTAACCTTTAAAAGCTATGTGATAACTATAGCTGGCCTCAGTGGCACAGTTGGTTACTCGCCTGGTAAGTGATTTGAAGGTCATGGGTTTGAGTCCGGGCTCGACCATAGCAATTTTTCATTGCATCTCACCTCTGATTTAGCTTAAGTAAGAAAACTGTCAGATGCTTGTAGAGGCTCCAGCTCAAGTACTGGTTCACCCAGGAACAGAGGGTTAGGATTACTGACTGCCATTTAGTGACAAAAGCGGTTGAAAATCTTTGTTACAAACAAACAATGACTATAAAAATCTCAGAAAAAAAAAATCTCAGAAAACAAGGAAACGACCCCAACTCACTTTTGGTAGCTGTTACTTAAAATGTGTTGTATGTACAGCTTATTGGCATCAGTTGATTGGGAAAATATTTCTTATCAATCAATGTTCATTCTGATTCACTTAAACCTGTCCTTTTGATAGATTGACAGCATTTTTTTTAAAAAATTCAGTCTGTTTTTTTTTCTCCAGCAACACTTTTATTGAATATCCAAGGTCTGAGAACAACACTCAGTCAGTATTCAGTTACATTTTTTGTGATCAAGGTAAGGTTTAAGCCACTGAAGCTAAGTAATAGCCCTAACAATTTAATCATTTTTGCTTGAAACAGTTTCAATTTGTTATTAAAAATAATAAAAGAAAAACAACATAGGTTAAGCATGTTTTCTTTTGTCCCCTGAATAAGTGACAGGAGGGGGTTCATATATTGTTTTTGGTCTGTCCATCTTGTAGTCAATCACAAAACTTTAACCTTGCATCAAAAACTTCAACTTAGCCTACACCTTTTTACCATAATAATCCTAGATGACCCTTGTCTTTATTTCATTTCAGGAAATGTGACAAGGGAAAGGAACCTGTTATTTCTTCCAGGAAGATCTAGGCAAAGTCACCTACCGGCTAGGAAAAAAAAGGGAAGAACCTGGACTGCTACATTTCTGTGTTTATCTGATAATACTCAGGAAAAGGTCCCAAACAGTGCTGAGAAAGAGTGCTTATTCAAGGCAGGGTTAGGACTTAAAAAGATATGTTTAAATGCAAGTGATAAAGAGAATGAAGTTTATCAGACCATCTTAAAAGAGTTCCCCAAGCTGGAGAGCATTGGTGGGTTTGAACTTATGTGTTGTTCAACTACTTGCAGAACACTTAGAAAAATTGACTGCAAATGGGATGTTAAAAATCTAAAAAGTGTTGTTGGCCCACAAGGTAAATTCTACATCAGACCTATTCAGGGATGCCTGGCGCTGGATGTTGAAAAAAATGAACAGAATGACAGTGTATCAGAGTTAAAGGTTAAATGCAAAATGTGTAGAAATGAATTTGCTATTAATATTATTCGAGAACATATACATGTTTGTGGGAAACATGATGGAACCAATTTCATAGAATCAGAGATAGTAAATCAAATAATTCATGATGGTACCCAACCTACAGCACTAGTGACAGGAAGCCAAATAACAAATGATGGTACCCAGCCTGTAACACTAGTGACAGGAAGTCAAATATCAAATGATGGTACCCAGCCTGTAACACTAGTGACAGAAAGTAAAATAACAAATGATGGTACCCAGCCTTTAACATCAATGACAGACAGCCAAGTACTACATGATGGCCCACAATCTTCAGCATCAGTGACAGGAAACCAAATGATACTTGGCCTTACCCAGCCTGATGACTCAGTGATCAGGAACCAAATAATGTATGATGGTACCATGCCTGTAGAGCAATTGACAAGAAACCAAATAATGTATGGTGGTAGCCAGCATGAAATACCATTGAATGGAAATCAAATTTTTGTTGACGGTACCCATTCAGTTATGGATGAAAGTAACAACATAAATACACTTTATAGTAGAACAGAAGACATGGACATTCACACTGTAACTAAGTTATGCATAGATGGACTTACCACTAATAACATAAGTGATCCAGTTGAAATATTGAGATATATCCAAAAACAAATAGTATGTGGCAGGAAACTGGACATCAGTAATGAGGAAATTGATAACGGAGAGACTATGGAGGGAGAAACCAATTTTATAGCCATTGATAGAGAGCATGTCTTGGAATCAGCAATGGAAAATATTGGCTGTCTTGATAATCTAAGACTAACTTTAGAAGTGCAGTTCAGTGGAGAGGTGAGTTTTCGGCATGTCCTCTGCCATAAATATCTCATTTCATCCCAGTGTTGAAAGCTAACCTGGTGCAAAGTGCCAAGGTGAGGCAACAATATGCTTTAGATGACATCTCCTCCTGAACCACTGGACAGAAGTTTGAAACTTAGCATGAATGCTCCTTGGCTAAGGCTCTACAGGCATTTCTAAAATAATTCCTGAAACAGTTTGTCAGAATTTTATTTTGTTTGAAACAATTAATCATCTCAAGGGTTTCTACTATAACTGCTAAAACAAAGTTGTTTCAATGTAAATAGGTGCTCTCAGTAGGCTGGGCTCTTTTCCTATGTAATCTTTATAGAAAATTAAACAAAATAATGCCATGGCAACAAAATATTTTGTTTTTAAACTTCCAGGAACATTTATAAATTTGTTCTTTATAAAAAAGATATGTTAAATAGAAAATGCATAATTTGTCATAACAGCTCTGTTGAGCAATATAGGGACAATATGGCTCTTTCTCATTGTTAGATTTCTACCTAATTACTGGAATTTCTTGCAGGTAGCTGTGGATTTTGGAGGCCCACGAAAGGAATTCTTCTCTTTGGTATTACCAGAGATCTATGAGAAATACTTTGATCCTATGAAGGACTACCTAGCTGAGGATTATAAATGTATTGGGAAAATATTTGGTAAGTTTTTAGCTCACCTGAGCACGTAGTGCTCAAGGTGAGCTTTTGTGATACCGAGATGTCCGTCGTCCGTGCGTCCGTGCGTGTGTCAACAATTGCTTGTGAACACTCTAGAGGCTACATTTATGATCCAATTTTTATCAAAATTGGTCAGAATGATTGTCTCAATAAAAATCGAAACTGGGTCATGTGGGGTCAAAAACTAGGTCACTAGGTCAAATAATTTAAAAAGTTTGTGAACACTCTAGAGGCCACATTTTTGGTCCAATTTTGATGAAAGTTGGTCAGAATGATTGTCTCAATAAAATCTTGGCCAAGTTCGAAACTGGGTCATTTGGGGTCAAAAACTAGGTCACTAGGTCAAATAATTTAAGAAGTTTGTGAACACTCTAGAGGCCACATTTATGGTCCAATTTTCATGAAAGTTGGTCAGAATGATTGTCTCAATAAAATCTTGGCCAAGTTCGAAACTGGGTCATGTGGGGTCAATAACTAGGTCACTAGGTCAAATAATTTAAAAAGCTTGTGAACACTCTAGAGACCACAATTATGGTCCAATTTTTATCAAAATTGGTCAGAATGATTGTCTCAATAAAATCTTGGCCAAGTTCGAAACTGGGTCATGTGGGGTCAAAAACTAGGTCACTAGGTCAAATAATTTAAAAAGTTTGTGAACACTCTAGAGGCCACATTTATGTTCCAATTTTGATGAAAGTTCATCAGAATGATGGTCTTAATGAAATCTTGGCCAAGTTTGAAACTGGTTCACGTGGGGTCAAAAACTAGGTCACTAGGTCAAATAATTTAAAAAGCTTGTGAACACTCTAGAGGCCACATTTATGGTCCAATTTTGATGAAAGTTAGTCAGAATGATTGTCTCAATAAAAATGTTGGCCAAGTTTGAAACTGGGTCATGTGGGGTCAATAACTAGGTCACTAGGTCATATAATTTAAAAAGCTTGTGAACACTCTAGAGACCACAATTATGGTCCAATTTTTATCAAAGTTGGTCAGAATGATTGTCTCAATGAAATCTTGGCCAAGTTCAAGACTCGGTCATGTGGGGTAAAAAACTAGGTCACTAGGTCAAATAATTTAAAAAGCTTGTGAACACTCTAGAGGCCACATTTATGGTCCAAATTTGATGAAAGTTGGTCAGAATGATTGTCTCAATTGAAATCTTGGCCAAGTTTGAAACCGGGTCATGTGAGGTCAAAAACTAGGTCACTAGGTCAAATATTTGAAAAACCTTGTGAACACTCTAGCAGCTATATTTATGGTCCAATTTTGATGAAAGTTGGTCAGAAGGATTGCCAAAATGAAATCTTGGCCATGTTTGAAAGTGGGTCATGTGGGGTCAAAAACTAGGTCACTAGGTCAAATAATTTAAAAAGCTTGTGAACACTCTAGAGGCCACATTTATGGTCCAATTTTGATGAAAGTTGGCCAGAATGATTGGCTCAATGAAATCTTAGCAAAGTCCGAAACTGGATCATGTGAGGTCTAAGACTAGGTCACTAGGTCAAATATTTGAAAAACCTTGTGAACACTCTATCAGCTATATTTATGGTCAAATTGTCATGAAAGTTGGTCAGAATAATTGTCCCAATGAAATCTTGGTTGGGTTTGAAACTGGGTCATGTGGGATTGAAAACCAGGTCACTAGGTCAAATGCTTGAAAAACTTGTGAACACTCTAGCAGCTATATTTATAGTCCAAATTATCATGAAAATTGGTCAGAATGATTTTCTTAATGAAATCTTGTTCAAAATGGGTCATGTTGGGTCAAAAACTAGGTCACTATGCCAAATACTTGAAAAAACCTTGTGAACACTCTAGCAGCTATATTTATGGTCCAATTATCATGAAAGATGGTCAGAATGATTGTCTCAATGATTTCTTGGCCAAGTTTGAAACTGGGTCATGTGGGGTCAAATAATTAAAAACTTTGTGAACACTCTTGAAGCAAGATTTATGGTCCAATTTTAATGAAAGTTGGTCAGAATGATTGTCTCAATGAAATCTTGGCCAAGTTCAAAACTTGGTCATGTGGGGCCAAAACTAAGTCACTAGGTCAAATACTTGAAAAACCTTGTGAACACTCTAGCAGCTATATTTATGGTCTAATTATCATGAAAGTTGGTCAAAATGATCGTCTCAATGAAATCTTGGTCAAGTTTAAAATGGCCCATCTGGCGTCAAAAACTAGGTCCCGAAATTGATCTCAATTTTGATCAGAAAGTTTGAACAACTTAATTGTGTGGGGATAATGCAAACCAGATCTGTTTCAATTGATTATGATTGTGTTAATTTGTGTCACTTATAAAATATGTGTATTATATTTCTAAATACTGTATGATACAGAATAAAGATATGGTATTGTATTATCGACTTATTACGTTTTTCAGGTTGTTTAATTTGCTGCCACTTTAAAGTTTCTTGATTCAGTACAAGCAAGTACAATCTCAACCGAGATGAATTGTGTTGTAACACACAATTTGGAGGCTGATTATTCAGTTGCAGACAAAACAATTCATCTGCACATGTGATGCTCTTGTGTGCTATGTACCTTTGCATAATTTTACTTTTAACGATGTTTCTAAGTATTCTTAGAAACAAACATCAGGATTATAATATTTTGTTAAAAAAGTCTGAACCCACTAAATGGCTATTGCAAACGTCAGTGTGTACCAGGTAGGTGAATGATTCCTTTTGTAGATGATTGCAGTTTGTGGCATTTCACCTGTGTGTAAGTGGGTATCGTCATGTGTTAGAACCGCCTTGCTGATCACTGATACTTTTTTACTTACATTAATATACACTTTTCTTCATAATAAAACTTGTTAATGATTGAAATAGAATAGAAAGGAAGTTGATTAAGTAACATTTATTTAATTAAATGATAAGATTTTTATGAAGTATAAATTACTTATTTACTGGATTCGATCATGTTTGTTTGAAAGGGTTTTTACTCCATTTTCAACATTTTTTCAGTTATATCATGACGACAGTTCACATGCCCATGCTCCCTGGATCCCAACCAGTTCCACCTTTTTCAACCTGGATATAAGCGGTTGCTGGTTTGAACCTGGCTGAACCAACGTATACACACTATATATAAAAATGTGTTAATTTAATCTTCACATTTTTTCCATGTTATTTACCCTTTCTCCAATACAGAAGACTTTTGATGTGACTGTAACAGACTACCTTTAAAACATTGGAACAAAATGAGAATTAGCTAAACTAAATATTTTTAACTTTTATTCAACAGTTATACAGTCAAAGGACTTCCAAATTTGTGTCTTATTTTAAAATTCGTTTGATGCAAATTCCTGCTTTAAATAAGAAAATGGTAAATTACTATTCAATGAATTAAATTATTTGTTCTATGCTTTTTAGGTACAACAAAATATTACACATTCTGAAGATACTTTTATGAACATATTAATTTGTGTTGTGGATTTACTACATATTTGTGTTATTGACACATATAAAGTGTTACAATTGTGTTTATGACTACATAGTGTAACTACATCAAGAGACGGTGACTCTTTTATTGAATAGAAAGTGACTTTTCAAAAGACGTCAGTGCTAAATTGGAAGAAGGAGCTTACTGTGATTTCAGAAGTGAATGTGTTGTGGACCCATTGATACTAGAGTATATTGTGTTACAATTGTGTTTGTGACTACATAGTGTAACTACATTAAGAGACAGTGACTCTTTCATTGAATAGAAAGTGACTGTTCAAAGGAACTCCGTTGTTATTGGGAGAAAACATGCCGAGGCTAAAACGAAAGTCTGTGTCACAGAGAAATGACTATAGAAGATCTCTGATGAAGGCTCGAAGGTCTGATGATGGTGCGACAAGGAGTGATAGCAACAGTATTGGTGCCAAATCTGTATCAGATGAGGGTCTTGCCAAGCCGAATCCACAACCATCTGTGTCAGTGTCTATGGGTGTCTGTCAACTATCAGATGGGGGTCTATCCCAGCCCACTAAACCATCTGTGTCATTTTCTATGGGTGTCAGTCAACTATCAGATGGGGGTCTATCCCAGCCCACTGAACCATCTGTGTCATTGTCTATGGGTGTCAGTCAACTATCAGATGGGGGTCTATCCCAGCCCACTAAACCATCTGTGTCATTGTCTATGGGTGTCAGTCAACTATCAGATGGGGGTCTATCCCAGCCCACTAAACCATCTGTGTCAGTAATGGGTGTCATGGAATTATCAGATGAAGGATTTACCCAGCCTTTAAAACCATCTGTGTCACTTAAAAGTCAAGTATCTTGCCACAGTCCTTGTCACATTTCTTGTCAGAAAAATTACCAGAACTCCTCACATACAAAAACATCCAGTGACTTTCAGTGCAACACTTATGCCAATTGTATCAATGTAGAATCCAAAACAAAAAGTGCACATTATAATAGTGATACCTTCACTAGTATATGTAGTAACAAGAATGTTCCTTCAGTCAAATACAAACAACAGGAAAACTCATCGAGTTTGGGTGGTACGGTTTCAAATCCTTTCCATTGTATTGACATAATCTATGGATCATTCCACCAAGGAGATAGCAGGTTTAGTCAAGTCTCACGTGGTAGTCAGTGTGTTGTGAATTCTTTGTGTGCTTTAATACATTCACCAAATATGTTTTCATCCGTGGGTATGCTAGATAAAGTTTTAGAAGATGGTGATGTGTTGTACAATAAGATGATCTGCCAAATGAAAGCCAATGGGACCTTTAAGAACAGATTATTGTGTTTTGAAGAAATTCCACAAGAAGTATGTGTATCTGCCAAAAATTTACATGTAATAAAGTCGGACATCATTTCAGGAATTGCTCTTGAGCAGCCTGGTGATAAAGTTCTACCAACATTACATTGTGCACTAGAAACAGCTTTTCAGATTTCTACTCGGGCTTTAGTCATGATTGGGGCAATATGTTCAGCAGTTTTTGTTCAGAATGAAACATATTTCTTCTTTGATTCCCATTCACATGGACTAGATGGTCTGTCATGTGTTGATGGAAGGTCAATCGTATTGTCATTTCCTTCGCTTGATGACATGATTACATACATGTATGCATTATACCAAAGTATGCTCATGGACTTTGATTCACAATTTGAAGTTCTTCCAATTACATTTACTGAATCAGAATCCAAAGCTTTTCATCCAACAGTCACAAATACGGAGGATAGTATACCTGTTTGTAATGCAGATGTTTCTGGAGTTGATATCAATATGAAAGACTCAAATAAAATACGTACAGTATTGCTGGATTGTGAAGATAAGGTACTGATGGACAGGTATTTCCATGATCAAACAGAAAGAGAACAAATAAACAAACAGTCTGTAGAAAAGGATAGGAAGAGCCGAACACTTTATCACCGGTTATATAAACAAAGACAAAGGTTAAGTGAATCATATCGTCAAATTGGTCAACAATCGAACAGAGAAGCAATGACAAAGGCACGACAGTCTGAGCATTACAAGATAAAAGACAAGGAATGTCATAGGCAATCAATGGCAAAAGCAAGGCATTGTGAGCAGTTCAAAATAAAGGATAAGGAACAAAACAGACAGTCAAAGTCAAAAGCAAGACAGTCTGAGCAGTACAAGGTGAAGGATAAGGAATGCCACAGACAGTCAATGGCAAAAGCAAGACAGTTCCAGCAGTACAAGTTAAAGGATAAGGAACAAAACCGACATTCAAAGTCAAAAGCAAGACAGTCTGAGCAGTACAAGGTAAAGGATAAGGAATGTCACAGACAGTCCATGGCAAAAGCAAGACAGTCTGAACAGTACAAGGTAAAAGACAAGGAACAAAACAGACACTCAAAGTCAAAAGTAAGACGGTCTGAGCAGTACAAGGTAAAGGATAAGGAATGCAACAGACAGTCAATGGCTAAAGCAAGACAGTCTGAACAGTACAAGGTAAAAGACAAGGAACAAAACAGACACTCAAAGTCAAAAGCAAGACGGTCTGAGCAGTACAAGGTGAAGGATAAGGAATGCCACAGACAGTCAATGGCAAAAGCAAGACAGTCCCAGCAGTACAAGGTAAAAGACAAGGAACAAAACAGACACTCAAAGTCAAAAGCAAGACGGTCTGAGCAGTACAAGGTAAAGGATAAGGAATGCCACAGACACTCAATGGCTAAAGCAAGACAGTCTGAACAGTACAAGGTAAAAGACAAGGAACAAAACAGACACTCAAAGTCAAAAGCAAGAAGGTCTGAGCAGTACAAGGTTAGGGATAAGGAATGCCACAGACAGTCAATGGCAAAAGCAAGACAATCACTTGATTTTAAAAGGAGGGAAATTGAAATACAGAACAAATCTAAGCGGAAATACAGAAAGAATGCGCTTAATGCTGAAAAAGAAAGAGTTGCAAAACAACAATATAGAACAGATTTGAGAAAAAAACATGCTGAGAAGGTATTAGATTGTAATAGAAAATCTTCTAAACGAAGAGATTCCTTGTTTCGTGAAAAGGAAAGAATAGCAGTGAAACAAAGGAAATTTGGTTCTAATATAAACACATGTATAGATTTATTCCATAAAACTATCTCAATGGGTCCAGTCTTCATATGCAGTTGCTGTCACCAAACATGGTTTAAGCATAGTGTGTCTCAAGCTACATCTTTGTCACGTGATCAACAACAAAAATATTTGACAAACTTGACTTCAATTGACAACAAAAAATGGATTTGTTTAACTTGCAAAAGCAGTATATCTTCAGGAAAAGTTCCTAAAATGTCTGCTTTAAATGGAATGGAGTGGCCTGAAAAACCTAAGGAATTAGAATTGTTTCCTCTAGAGGAGCGTTTAATTGCTTTGCGAATACCATTCATGCAGATCAGGGAATTGCCAAGAGGACGTCAATTTTCTGTCAAAGGGAATGTTGTTAATGTTCCAGTCGATATACAGCCTGTTGTTGATGCGTTACCCAGACCTTTCAATGAAGATATAACAGTTGCAGTAAAATTGAAGAAAAAAATTTCATTCAAATCTTGTGCATTTTCTGAAAAAGTGAGGCCACTGAGAGTTCTGATTGCATTGCACTGGTTAATGAAATCCAGTGATTTGTATAAAAATGCAAATGTACATGTTGATGAGGATTGGGTTAAAAGCGTGACTGAAGATGGTAATGAAAAAATAAATGAATTTGTATCATCCGAAACAAGTATTACGACTGAAAGTGCTACTTCAAATGATGATGTATCAAGATTAGACGAACAACAATTTGAATCTGTAGATTCTCAGAAAAATCAACCCAGCAATGATCAATTGTATGATTCTGATACAGAAGAAGTAAGTCAAGAAAATGTTGGAAACATTGATACTCTGTTAGATGATGCAAATGTTGAAAACAGGAATTCTACTTTTACCTTTGCACCAGGAGAGGGTCAACAACCTCTAAGTCTGTATCAAGATAAGGATTCAGAATATCTTTGTTTTCCAAGCATATTTTGTGGACAAAAGCGAAAAGAAAATAGCAAAAGATTAGTACCAGTTCACTACAGTGATATTGTAAAATGGGAGTTAAGAAGCAAAGACAGACGAGCAGCAAACAGTGTACCAAATATATTTTTCAAACTGAAAAAGATACAGATGAAACAACTGAATGATAAAGCCAATCTTGCCGTCAGAAGGTGTCAAACTGGAACAAACACTATTACGGCTGCTGAAGCTAGAGATTCCAATTGCATTGAAAGTATTGTTAAAAGGGATACGCCAATTAGGTTTACCAACATGGTTTATGTCTTTGTCCTCTGCTGATACAAGATGGACAGATCTTTTAAAAATGTTAGCCAATTTGAATCACAATGCAGCTTACAGTGATGAACAGATAAGTAATCTTACATGGGAACAAAAGATCAAACTTGTACAGGCAGATCCAGTCACATGCTCTCGATATTTTGATCACAGAGTACATGAATTCATTAAATCAGTCTTGAGAACCGACCATAACCCCGTTGGAAAACTTACAGATTACTTTTATCGAGTTGAATTCCAACAAAGAGGTTCACCACACATTCATATGATTGTTTGGGTTGAAAATGCTCCCAAATTTAACGTTAACACCAATGCTGAAATCACTGCTTTTGTTGATGAGTATCTACAGTGTTCTACACATGATCAGAATCTGAAACATCTAACAGATATTCAAGTTCACAAACATTCTAGAACTTGTCGGAAAAAGGTTGACAAAATATGTCGTTTTGGGTACCCATTACCTCCACTTCCACGTACAATGGTGTTAGATCCACTTGAAGAAGGCCAGGATAAGTACTCCAAGTTGTACCAACAGTTGCAGAAAAAAATGAACGATGAGAAAAATGGATATGATTTAACATATGAGCAGTTTCTAGCAACAGTTGTAAAACTGACTGAAGAAGATTACATAAAATGCATTCGAAGTTCATTAAAATCATCCAAAGTGTTTTTAAAAAGAAAACCAAGTGAAATACGTGTTAATTTATACAATGTAACTGTGCTGAAGGCATGGAAGGCAAATATTGATATGCAATTTGTGCTTGATCCATATGCATGTGCTATGTACATTGTTTCATACATAAGTAAGTCACAAAAGGGAATGAGCAATTTGCTACATGCTGCTGCCAAAGAAGCCAGAGATGGAAACATGGATTTAAGAAGACAAGTACGGCACATAGGGAACATATTTTCAAATAGTGTAGAAGTTAGTGCTCAAGAGGCTGTATACTTAGTTCTACAAATGCCATTAACAAACAGCACCAGAGATGTTGTATTCATAAATACATCAACTTCGGACAAGAGAGTGCAATTATTAAAGCCAAAATCTTGAAGACTTGCCAGCAGATTCAACAAAAGTAATGGCTGATAATGTGATAAAAAGATATTCAAAGCGACCAAAAGTTTTAGAAAAATGGTGTTTAGCAGATTATGTGTCCCAGTTGAGCATTATTTACCCCAAAGAGAATGATAATGAATTAGATGAGGACGTTAATGATGATGTCAGTGAAGAACATGAACATGGAGACAGTTCACTTACTTGTTTGAATTGTAAAGACAATGGCACAAGTCTTGATGACGACAAGACTTTGATCACTTTAAAAAATGGCATAAAGATCAAACGGCGTGGCTCTTACAAAATAATAAGATATGTCAGATTTAATCAGAAATCGGATGAAGAAAATCATTTCAGAGAGAAATTGCTGCTTTTTTATCCATGGAGAAATGAGGAAATTGATTTGTTTGGAAAGTTTGCCACTTATAAAGAGAATTATGAATCAATGAAACACGCACTGGATATCAAATGTAAAGAATATGAACACCATGTTGATGAATTGGATCAGGCAAGAGATTTGGCAGAAGCTGAATATGGGGCATATGATGAAATCGCACCAGGAACAGAGCAAGTAGAGGCTGATACTGCAGAAGAAAATCCTGAAGATTCTGAAAAATTTGTGTATTTCAACCCTGACAGAGCTCCTGAACATAGATATTATGATATTGGAGTTGAAATAGGTTGCTCAATATCTGAACCGCAAATCAATCCTCATGAAAACTTGCTAGCGGACAACGAATATAGAGAACTCCTGAGATGTTTAAACACAAAGCAAAACCAATTTTACAACCATGTAATACACTGGGTCAAAACAAAGGATAAACCATTATATACATTTCTCACTGGAGGAGCTGGTGTAGGTAAAAGTGTGGTCATAAGAGCATTGTATCAGACATTGTTTAGGATACTGAATTTAAAACAAGGAGAAAATGCTGATGACATCAGGGTACTATTATGTGCATATACAGGTAAAGCGGCATTTAATATCAATGGATCTACTATTTCATCAGCTTTCAAACAAAAGTACAAACAATCAGATCAAACATTGACTTGTGACAACTTGAATACATTTAGATCAAAGTATCGGAATCTATCGGTGGTGATTATTGATGAAATTTCAATGGTAAGCAATTCAATGTTGAATTTTATAGATCAGAGACTTCAGGAGCTAAAAGGCACACGGAAACCATTTGGTGGTGTCAGTATCATTGCTGTAGGTGATCTATATCAGTTGAAACCTGTGAGTGGAGATTGGATATTTAACATGTCAAAAAAAGGTGCAGAATCATTGTCTTTGAACCTATGGCAAGAGTATTTTACCATGTTCGAGTTGACAGAAATCATGAGACAGAAAGATGATCTTGAATTTGCAGAACTCCTAAATAGGCTTAGACACAATGAATTGACAGATGCAGACAGAAGTCAACTAAAATCATGTGAAACATTATCAACAGCAAATAGTTATAACATGAATGCACCACATTTGTTTGCGGAGAACTATTTCATGCATTTATTTAATGAATCAGTGATATGTCAAATGAATACACAAAAGGTTGTCATAGAGTGTCATGATTCTGTTGTTTCTCCAAAGCTATCAAGAGACAAACAAGAAACAAAAATTAAACAGATATCAACAGACCCAAGCAAAACTGCAAATCTTCATTGTTCACTGACTATTGTGTTAGGTATGATATATGATTTAAATATCAACATCAACACTGAAGATGGTCTTGCAAATGGGGCTTCCTGTGTTGTTAAGTTAATTGAATACAAGCAAGCAATACCAAACCGCCCAAGCATTATCTGGGTCCAGTTCCATGATGAGAAAGCAGGGAAAGACACAAGAGAAAAATTCAAAAATAGGGGATTTTATCATGCCAATATAAATGATAATTGGACTCCAATATTTGATGTGCAACGCACTTTCACAAATGACAGAAGAAATATCACATTTGAGAGAATTCAGTTTCCTTTGCAACCTTCTGCGGGTCGTTCTGTCCATCGAGCACAAGGCAGTACATTAGAAAAAGTTGTCATTGACTTATCACAGCGAAGGACAAGAAAGGTCCCACATATCCACTACGTAGCTCTGAGTCGTGTCAGATCTTTAAAAAATTTACAAATTTTAAACTTCAATGAAAAAGCTTTGGCAATTGACGAATGTGTACATACAGAAATGAAACGGTTTCACGATATGGCCATGCTTGAACTCTGCTATACTCCTTTAAATTCTGTGAATGCAATGTGTCATTTCAAAGTGGCATTCAATAATTGCCGTTCCTTGCACAAACACATGGATGATGTGAAGAATGATCATAATTTGCTGTCTGCTCATATTGTTGGAATTGCTGAAACAAGATAACACCAAGCTGATGATACAAATAATTACAACATAGACGGATATCAGCTTATTCGAAATGACCAAGAACCAAACACACAGAAAAAACGCCCTCCACATGGTTTGGCTTTATATGTCAATAATAATGTTCTTGTGAACTCTGTGCAATTCTTCAGCTCGCAAAAGCTAGAATTCATAAATATTAGTATTGATCATACATTAATCAATATGCAAATTGTAGTTTTGTATAAATCACCTGGTTTGTCATATCATGATTTTACTTCCCTTCTGGAATCAAAGCTTTTGCCTCAATTGGACATATCCAAGCCTTTGGTTATTATTGGAGATTTTAATATTAATGTTTTGCAAGGATGCAGTGGTATTTTGAACTTTATGAATCAAACGTTTGCCTGCAAATCACTTTTAAACCAACCAACAACAGATTGCCTTTCTGCTTTAGACCTTGTCTTTTCAAACCAGAATGGAAAAGTAGGTACAGTGGAAACATACTGGTCTGATCACAAAATAGTATATTATCATACATAGGGTTTAGCCTTTCATATAAAGATAATGCTATGACATTAATAGACTACCATGTAATTGGAATAACGCTGGCATCATAGAAAAATAATACCGATACTTTGATACAATGCAAGTTCTATCTTTAATCTGTAGCTTGGTATCTTTTATGATTATTTCATTATCACATCAGTCTTATACAGCCTAAAAGGTTCAATTTTGTGACTTATTTTAGTGAAAATTTGATTGAAAATGGTACATTATGTAAAAGAACCCATACTTTATTAGAAATGTCTCTTTTGGGGCTACATTTACCACAGTGTTTTTTATCACACTTAAAGGTATATTTGTCCTCATTTGGAAACAAAATAACACCGTAGTATTAAGCCTGTGGTATAGGTTGACAACATGACAAAATTTGAAACAGTTCATTAATGAGCCATTTCCCTTTTTTGTCACAAAGTACTGGAAAGTCTTCTGATGCATGAGCGTTAAACACGCAAGTTAAAATTACAAGGTATCCTAATTTACTGCGACACCGCCCGTTTCCCGCCGAAAACCCCGCGAAATCACATTAACACCGTCTGAACTCCCGCCAATTTAACTGCGTCGTAATTTCTAGAAGGACAATAAGAGGCAGGTGGTTACCTAAAATACAAAAAAATGGCAAAGCGATCTGCAACGGAAGCTTTTGACAATCCAACGGGGTACATTGCGAATGTCACACCTATTAAAGAAGCACAAAACAAACGGACAAGGTTAGTTGTATTTTGATACGTTTATATAGTGTTAGTGCAACCATTTATGTATATGCATGTATTCCCCCCATTCCCGGACCGCCCATTCCCTCAGTTTGTTCACCCCTACGAGTTCTTGCACATTAAAAACTGTAATTTGAAAGCGTACAGAAATGTTTTTGTAACAAATAAACAAAAATAAAACATGAAAGCTGATCAATTATTTAGTAGGTGTAATAAAATCTACAGATAAATTTCTAGGTCAAGTATGCTAATTATGCCCTATTCTCGTAATTTCGTCCACCTTAATGTTTGCGGATCGCTGACGCTACTTGAACAATGCCTATTATTTAATGGATTTCACTTTCTGATAAAGCATTAATCTGTTACTATTCCATGTAAATAACAATAAGTTTCATATTTGTTCACAGCTTCAAAACCTACCCTTTATGTAGGTCATGAGAAGATCGTAATCAGTCAGACGCTTACTTAAGATTCGTACATCCATTTGTGTTAGAATGCTTAGAGGTTCCAAATGAACCAAAATGAGTCATCTATATAGAATGAATGAAAAATAAGGTCATGTGCTTTTGTTTACATGAAAAAAATAAACACCGGTTCTTTTGAGTTTCAGCTAAGTTAACAAGTAAATATGGGAGGAAAAGATAGGTTGTGAGAAGGAATAATATGTAACTTTTTTTGTTAAAAATTGGCCTTTTTCTCATTTTTTTTTCACTGTGCGCACTGCTTTGTTTACGTTTTCCAAAATAGTATGACAGGTCACATGATAATGGTGGTGCGGGTGAAATAACGCGACAACATGCAAGAGAACAATTCTAAGGTAAAGAACAAATAAATGAGAATTGACCATAGTTTTGGTTATGTGATTACAAATGGCAATCTTCTTTTTCCAAATTTCGTAAATTTGAACACCTATGCTGGGTTTTCACTGTCCCCAAAAAAGTTGTTGTCACTTCTACTCGCCAGTTTTGAAAAGTTAAAACTGCTTTTGAGAAATTGAACTCTAATGCTGTTTTCTGTGGGTATAGTAGATCTACCCGTTTTCTGTTGTTTTCTTTTTGTAGATCAGAAGACTGTCATAGACGAAAGTTATCAATCAATTGAAGACAATTTAACCTATAGATATAAAAAAGAATAAATAGTTAAATAAACAACAATGGATTAAAAATAATGGAATAAAAACTTCTTTTATTGACACATCCATGCTCCTTTTTTTGAAATGTGTTAAAATTGATGTTTAAGCATGTTTTTGTTAAAACGTTCCTGTCTTGAGCTTCATATACACCTTTCATTACTCTTAATTGTGAACATTCAACAGTCAAATTCACTATGTACATACATCGTCATCTATATATGACAAGAACCGGAAAAAAAACCACATTGAGAATGTTTCCCCCAATTAAAAATGCTTTTGAAGAACACTATAACTGCTGGTTGTATGATGAAGTGATATGCACTTAATTTAATTTGCTTCCCGATTTTGTATCAAGTCATCTGATCTAGTCATTATCCACACCTTTTTCCAAACTGATATCATTAATTAGGTATTATTTTTCATGAGACTGTTCAAATTGTAATATAACGGTATGCTTCAATTAAAAGCGCAAGTCAAGAATATATGTGAATACGTTGCATAACCCCACCCACCCAATTACCACACAACCATACGAAATACATGTCAATAAATGCGATTTAACGTAGGAAATAAATGTGATAAAGAGCTTTCAATAATCTGTTAGACAAAAGATTCCAATACATATTCAATCTTGAAGTTGTCATGTCTTCATATTCACAAATAATTGTATGCATCATATGTTACTATGTAAAAATAAAACATCGCAAAACACTGTTATTTAACGACGCCATGTTTTTTCTGGTGCCCGGTTGCAGCATGGGACGTTAGATATATTATGTAATGGTTAGCATAACCCCCGACGACTTTCAAAAAGCATAGTGGCAAAAGGAGAAATAGCAAGTCTCAAGCAAGTTCTCCTACCACAATGCTTTTTTAACCCATTCACATATCACAACAGCAGATCTGTAAAGTTTCTCCCATGTTTACAAAGCCTTTTAAAAGTCGTCGGCAGCAAGTTAAAAAAAAAAAAGTCATATGCAGGATAAAACTCCATTCATTCAGTCATTTAGTCATAATTAAAAGTCTTTATCTTTATAAATCGAAATAATTGTAAAACCATTTCTTTCAATTTCTGGATTTTTCCGGGTTTAAAAAGGTCAACATCTTCCTATAATAATCTGTTATCATTTCAGGTACTTCACTGCTGATTTGCAAGCCAGCAAAGAAAAAACAGAACGGATTGTCTGTTTCTCTCCTGAAAAACACCAGATGTTTTCTTTAGCCAGTGAGTCCAACTATGTGTACGAAATACAAAATGCCAAGATTAGTCCAGGAAGAGACAATGTGCTAGATGTAAAATGCTTCAAACAAACAGAACTCTTGAAAAGTAAAAAAACCTTGGATTTCAACAAAAACTACAAACAGAATGTTGAACTGGATAAACCAATTTCAACTCCATCCACATTGCTAGAAGCCATAAAGGAATACCAGCTGGTGAGTGGAAGTTTTTTTTATACATAGACGGTAATAGGAAACTATTCTATTCACCCAGGAGATGGCACATGCAGACCTGTTTACTTCCACTGGTTGTCCGTAGTTGCTACGGTTTTGACACATAAACTACGCACTACGGATTGATAGTCAAATTGCTACAGATATCAGTCATCCAAGTAAAAATAATCGATCCCGTATTCAAACTTAATTCACACAAAAAAAACCAAAGCCCAAGCATGCAAAGATTGATACATGCGACTCCAGTGCTATTTATAGACGCTTTATGCTTCATCCGAATTTCCACGGCGTGATAACTTAAAATATTGTACACCATCGATCGATAATTTACCGTAAACTAGTTATTTTCCTTTCCGCGAGTTCGAGTAAAAAATTCAGTCCTTAGTTTTAAAGATGCCTCTTTCTGAAAGACATTAAAACATATTCTATAGAAATTTGGGATTCCATTTTAATCGTTCATCTGCTTTTTTCCGGGAGTAAAGCAATCACTGCACTTGAGTTGATCACCATTCTGATTCATTAGAATTGGGTCATTTGGACGTTCCATTACAATGGTCAAATGTCGGAACTCTGGGTTGTATAGGCTCTGGTCTGAAAAGAGAAGCCTCGCACAGCAAACAGAAAAGGTGCCATGCGACTCAGACTATGAGCTGAAAACCCCGGTTCGTCGCAGAACTATGTTTTAAATTGAAACATTAAATATCCGTTCTAATACTGAAAGAACGTAGTCTTTTCTTTTGCTATTATAAATCCTTCTTTCCCACAATCTCCATCAATCCTTGGTCATAAAAAGATATAACGCTGTCTAAAATGACACTTTAACTTGTAAATGAATGTCAACCTGTGTATTGGAAGGTGTAAAAAATCAATGATTGACGGAAACAGTCTTATTGGAGAATTTCAGGCCGTATTCGGCTGTAATACAAGTGATGCGCTAATTTAATGCCCTGTATCTTATTGACCTACACAACGATTATGATTCACAAAAATATTCTGCAGTTAGGCCTACCGAGTGCGACTGTCACGAAAACGCCGTGTTAATTTTTTTCATAATTGACGTTAAAATTACTGACGCACTACAAGCAATCTGCATCTTATCGTCATACACCGATCAATGATTTCACAAAAATATGTATACTTTAGTAAACGGGTCCGACTATCACGAAAACGCCATGTTAGAATCACATACGCTGTAACGCACACAGCCATTTTCTTTTGATTGTAGTTACTTCCGTTTCCTTTGTTCACTCAGTTATTTCCCTTCATAGTATGTCCACCATTTACAGTGATTTGAAACCATTCAATGCAACCTAGGATTGAATCTCGGGTTATTGCTTTTTATGTTTTTCAATCCGCAATTTATACTATGCAAGCGTCTGTTGTAACAGTGGCGTTTGACGTCGCCATTTGTGGGAATGGTTTAAGGACCTCCGATCATTCTAGACGAAGGATAATTCTGAACCAGAATTTTTTAACGTTTCAAAAGTGAAACTTTACAAAGGACCGTAATATAAAAAATAAAATTAATCCCAATTCTACATCGGATCATCGTGGATCCTGACCATCGCGCTGTTATTAGACTCCAGTGTAGTTGTCTAGGGGTATATGTGTTTTAAGTAATAAATAGACATATAAGACACAGGTACATGTATCGTACGAGTGTTATGTCACAAAAAATATTTTTTTAATGTTTTGCATGATTTTAAAATCATTTTTTTTCCCCAAATGATTTTAAAATCATGTAATAAAAAGTGATGTTTTTTTGGGGAGGCGACACATATGATACTTCTACCTGTGGTAAGATATGCTACTGACAGATACCATAAACTGATGGAAATCTGTCAGACTACTGACAATGTTTGATGGGGTAAACAGGTCTGCACATGAGTTAATTGTCAGCCCACATGAAGTCAATGCCAAAACGAAAGTTACCATCCACCTCTGTCTAACATTTTAAACAGTTATATTAAAAATTGGGTGCAACCCATTAGTATCTCTATAATACCTTAAAGTATGACCTACAAAAAGTAACCTGCATATTAAACATTGATAGAAATGTATTCAGCATGTACTGATCTGGATAACATTTCAACTTTTAGAAGAAAATGCCAATCTGGATCAGTCTGTTGACTCACAGGCTAATCCAAGACTGTATGTAGGATGCATTCATATAGGTCTTCGCTAAGAAGCAGTCAATTTCTATTTGATAAAAGGTATTTTAATATATTTTCAGGCTACCATTGATGTAAAGATCATATCATCAGATAAAACAAAAATGGTTTCAACAAAATATGGACTTAAACCTGTGACAAATTACACTGTAGCAGATTGTTCCAAAACGAGCAAAATGGCTATTTGGAATAATGAGTTGGCAAAATCAATTATAACAGCAGAGTCCTATAACATAACCAATGTACTTGGCCGCACATTTGACGGGGAAATTCAAGTAAGCACAACATCAACAACAAAAGTGAAGCCGATAACAACATTAGAAACTGTTGCAGAAATCACAGAAGATTTTGGAGACGAATTTCACATAGACGTAACATCAGTGGCTGTTCAAAAACAGTATTCTTGTTCTGTCTGTTTTTCATATGTCAACATTGAGGGTGACAAAGGCCTTGTCACTCTTGTGCGCTGTAACAAGTGTAATTTCAAGCAACTAGTTACAAATTTGCAAACAAAAACAAAAGTAATGATAAACCATGAAAACAACAATCTACCAACTAAGTTATCTTTGGATAATGACGTTTTGACAGCCTTTCTAGAAAGAGAGGACAAGACGTCATTAACCAAAGATGACGATGCCTTAGAAGATTTTATTATCTTAAACAAAAAATTCAAGGTCTTCTTTAAGAACAACAGTGTGGAAAGAATTGAGAGACAAAACTCCAAATGAGGTAATGGGTTAACCCTTCTTATGTTTGAACAGGGATGAAACATTACACAAAACCTGTCGCATTGTATTTGTGTAAAGTTTCATCCCTGTTTAGACAGTCTGGTTTAGATTATCACAGACTATTCCTTGATGGTTTAGAAAGTTTGTTTTAAAAAAGTTATGCTGAATGTCATTATCAAACCAAAACATTTCATCCCAGATTGATTCATAAAATAACTATAAACTGAAATTTGATACATATGCAGTAAGGCTATTTCTTTAAGGGAACAAATAGTGTGTCTTGGATTCCATGACATGAACAATGGTTTGTCTAATGCCTTAATATATTTTATCTTTGTACTTGTTTCATTGCTACATTTTTTTCAGGGAACAAATAGTGTGTTTTTGTAAAAAATAGCTGCTCTTTTTAACTCTTTACCACTTGCAGACAACAACTTTTTACTTGAAACAAACACCTTTTTAAAAAGCATTATAAACGTGTAAACCTTTCAATTCTGCTGTTGTGGTATGTGAATTAATTAAAAACAGAAAGTCACGAACTGCCCTAAATACTAAGGAAATGTCACTGGTACCAAGAAAAAAACAAGCGTGTTGCTTTAAGTATATTATCTTCCTACCAACATTTCAAATTTCAGAATAGTAAGTTAATATTTGAAGAAATTACACAGAACAATAGGACACAATGTGATATTATGTGGCGCACACCAAATGTCAATTCCTACCGCAGAACATGACGTTATTCATTCGTTTTCAAAGAATTCACCAGTGTGTGCTTAAGCAAACCCCACAGAAAATGGCAGTGGAATACCACTGGAATACCACTGGAATACCACTGGAATCCACTGGTATTTAGAATACCGGTGGTATCATGTTGGTATTCCAGTGGTCAGTGGTATTTCAGTGGTATTTCAGTGGAATTTGGCAACTGTTCATTGGTATACCACTGCATTAATGCCACTAGCAATGGCATTTCAGTGGAATACCAGTGAGAACAGTACCACTGGTATGTCAGTGGCATTCCCTCATGAAGCTGTTATGTTGAATTTTGTCTGGAGGTAGTCTGGATTGATTCTGAAAACAGTCTTGAGGTTAGATTCAGACATCTGAATATTGTCTGACACAAGCTGTTTACAGTCTGAATAATTTCTGAACATTATCCGAGTAGTGCTTAATTATCTCCAGAAATATTTTTGAATTAAGATTTGTTTAAAGTTGTTCTGAATTTATTTTCCAAAATCAAGAAAACTCTGCGAATATTGGCTGAATGACTTTGAAAATCCCCACATATACTGACATTTTCAGAAATAACAAAAGGGAGTCAAAACAAGAACTCTTAGAATGAGTTGAAACCTTTTTTACTTTTTGCTAATAAAAGACATCCTGATAATTCTTGCTTTTCATTGTTGAATAACAATATAAATACTCTGTCAAGATTAGCAGTACAGTTGTGTGCTCCATTTCCAGCTTCTAGTCAATCACACTAGTCAGCCACTGCATAACTATGGTTATCCCAAGAACACATTGCACATTTTTCCCAAACTAAAGTAAACGAAATGCATGGAAATAAGAAACCAGTGTCTTTAGGTAACTTCCTGATACATTACAATGGGTCACATGCGGTCAGGGGGTCTTCATGTCTTGTGTTGGTTGATTCAAGTCGCCTTTGTCTGCAATGTAGATGTATTCTCCAAGTTCTACCAAGATTTAACTGCAAATGATAAAAAAGATATTTAATGACAGACTGTAGCTTACATGTATATGGACTCTTGAAGGCCCTTATATTCACATGATAAAAATGGTTAACAGATCCACACATCAGTTTATACAGACCAACATTCGTGAGACAGTTACTTAATGGAAAGGTGGAAGGGAAGGAAAGAATAGTCATGACAAGCATCATTGTTTAAGTGTTTTGGAGGCAGGACTACCAGAGGTCAAACATGAGAGCGGTGGAGAAGGATCATACATCATGTATTTGCCCATGAATAACAATCTAGATGAAGTTTGGGAAAAGCTTTTTACACTGTGGTTGATGTATTATGATATACATAGGTTCTTTTTCAAATTATAACTGATAAGATCAAGAAACAAAACTATTCTAAGATGGCTTACAATTACAAAAAAATTGTGCTCTCTTGTATGCAAGGCAAGATACTTTTGAAGCAGAAATGATCAAAAAATAAGTCTGACAACACAGTCTTGTTAGGTGCATCAAATGTGTCCTGTGGCTGTCCTGAATAGTTACATGTATATAGCACATGTTATATATCTGTTCTTGAAAAATCCTTCCCTTTTAGACAAATTCCTTATGTGATCATTTAAGATCAATCATACTGCATGATTTAGAAAAATTTGAAATTCCGATTGACTTTATGAGCACAGCTCTGAAGACTTAAATTTTATTCTATAAAGTAATCTTACCAAATAATATCGAACTGAGCTGCTGAGATATATGCTGCATTTCTTCATCAACTCCATCAAAACAATCTAAGAAGAATACTTTGACATTCCCACAGCAAACGAGACCTAAAATCAAAAGGCGAAAAAAGAATTTTGTTTACAAACGTGTTTCTTTAAAATGATATACGAAAAGTCTACAAACAAAATATTGGAAAAGACTATAAATTGCAAAACGGAACTTGAAATCATAAGAACAGTGAAGCTCAATTTTAGGAAGCTTATTGTACATTTATGAACATAAACTTCAAATCACGATGCCTCTCTCAGCATGTTTTCAAATTATGGTAACACAAGATTTGAATGTTAATGAGAGGTAGTGTCTGACTCAGCTAACTAACAGAACGAAATTCTGGTGGTTATACCAATCCTCACACACCTTCTTAGGCAGTAGAAAGGAGTCTTCATAAAAACATACTATGACCAAAAGAATTCACTTTCAATACATTTCTTAAGGTAGTTAATAAGATACTAACTTGCACACACTAATATGTAACCATTAACGCATTGATGATACTCCAGATGAAGAAGTTAAACTCTCCTTATTCTTCCAATTTTCAATCAAAGATAACTAACTATTTTGACTCTACCGTCAGATACATGATGTTATTAACATTTGACATCGATGAGATAAATGTTGTTCTGTATGCAACTATGTCACATTTTATAAGACAATTTCATGAAAATACCCACCTATTTTCAAATGAAGGTCAGGTATAGACAGGATGTTTGTTATTGAAAACACTTTTGACTTTCCCTGCACACTATCCAATTTCATCTGCAAAACTTAACATTTGGCTTCCATAACATGATGTATGCAACTGTCCTTCACTTGCAGTGTTGTACGTAAGACCTCATCTTGAATAAAGAAGAAAACCATAAAATTGATAATTTGAAAAATGTGTTTATTTGGTCTTTCGAAAAATAAAGTTATGTTTTAAATGTGATGACCAAATAAAAAAAGCTGTAACTCTGGATATGTTTTCTTAAAATCTTACTATTTTGACTTCATGAATTAGTTATAAGTAATATTTCAATGATACTGCATGCTTAAATATCTCCATATTTGTAATCAATTATTGTGACCCAAGACACTTAGATCAAAGCACTTGCATAATACTGGTAATTAAAATCCCAAGAGAGATGTAATATAACTGCATAATATCTTGACATTGCATTAAACCCCATATAGAGATATAGACACACAGTTCATTTAATTGTTCAGTTTGGTTGACATAATTAACACATAAAAGCAAGGAGGAAACTGATTGTCAAACACAGCTTAAAATTACATGACCATTGCAGACAGGAAACAAATCAAATCCTTAAAATATTTGACCACATTTAAATGTGGTCCTTTGACATCAAATTTCAGAACGCTATGTTAGTACTGGTGAAATTCCAAACTTATATCAAAGATCCTGTCAATCAATCAATTATGAAGATAATGAACCATAATAATAATTCGTCAGGAACCATAATAAGTGGCAATGTTGAACAACATACAAGTATATATACTTTGTTACTGCCTCTTGATTAGAATCTTATCATATTTTATCACACACAAACTCGCATGGAAACAAGAAGTCAATGATTTGTGTAAAATATGCAGAAGTACAACTATCCGTGGATGATGCAAAAAGCAATGCAAAGCAATTTTCACGGCCATCCGAATTGGTGGAACGGTCGAAATAACACCTACATAAAAAAATATCACAACGGGGTGATTTGTAGAAATGTTAACAGACAATTTAATGAATTGTTGTATCAAAAAATCGACCAGTGTTTTCATCATGCTGTCTCACCTGTAAAGGAAAACAAAAGACGTATAATTCGTCGAAAAATATACATGTAAATGATCGGGGAACAAGTTTATTTACCTTTGCCTGGGTCTTTGCCTTAAACAGGAAGTAGTAAATGCGCATGCGCAAATCAGGAATCGGGTTTTCATTGGCCAAAATGAAACAGTGCGCGTTTTTTAAAATCAATTTCGAACAGACTGCAGCTTTCTGGAAGAAAAACGCGTCGTCAAATCCACAATGGCGAACTACACAGTAAAAGTTAAACATCTCCGGGAATCATTATTGGTTTTAGCTGTAAGTACGAAGTTTTTTCTATCCTTTTATTATCTCAAATGAGATGATGTTTTGTGTTTTGACCGAGCATAATTCCCCCTCAAATCTATATTTGCCCTGATTGTGTCAATTTTGTCTTATGACATACAAAGTTGACTTTTATTGATGTGTAATAATATTTTTAAGACATCTTCCTGAACGTGTTAACACAAGTTGAATATAGACCTTGAAAGTCCTATTAAATATGTTGTTATTGGCATTTATCATGAGAATCACGAGTAAAATCTTTTTTCATGGATATTTGCGGGGCCTGGGTCATTCCATGATCATAATTCAAAATAGTCTGTGAAGGCTTTCTTAAGTTTATGTTTTGAAAGGTGGTGGTTCTTTTTAAATAAACAAATTAAAAATATATATATGATTAATGATTTTGCTAGATCTCCACATGTTGTAACGGAATCAGATTTTGATTTGCCCATTTTTTCTATGTTTTACAGAACATTCACACACTGTTATTCAGGACAGGTGTTGCAGTTAACAAACTACAAGAAGCTGCGGTTGGGTAATGGTTAGCCCTGAGGACTAAAGACCAGTCAAATCAGGTTTGATTCACGATGGCAATCAACTATTTCACTGGGGAGTGTTCTTAATTTGGCGAGACATGTATCCTAGCATAGTACTGGTAGGTACACTTACTATAACTCTACAGTGCAGTGGGTTTTTTCCCCATAAATTGGGAAAATGCTTGTTGATTTTTGGACATTGTATCAATGAAATTTCTTAATTGGGAAACCAAATTGCTAAAGTCATGTGTCTGTAATTTTTTTAGAAAACTGCATGATTTTAAATACTGGTAGGTACACTAATACTATAACTCTACAGTGCAGTGTTTTTTTTTTCATAAATTGGGAAAAGGCTTGTTGATTTTTGGACATTGTATCAATGAAATTGCTTAATTGGGAAACCAAATTGCTGAAGTCATGTATCTGTAATTTTTTTAGAAAACTGCATGATTTTAAAGAAACTTCCAGTTAGGAAGATGCGTTTTATCGGTTGGCCGTTATATTACGAGAAAAAGCCCTTCAATGAATACATTAATGGAAAAACAAACAAACAAAACAAAGTTGTGACAGATTTTATCATGATCAGATGTGATTATTTTTTTTAGATTGTCTGTTTGCTAAGTTTGTTACATTAATGGCAATGGTCATTTGATGTGACGACTTTCTCTTTCAATAAGAGTTAGCTTGCCAACATAAATATATTTTCCATTGGCCAATGCTGAGGACAAGTTGTTTTGGAGGTGCAAATTTCTGATCAGTTGTGGATCATGTCTTTCACTCTTTGACAGATTTCTACGCTTGCAATGGTTCTTTACACCATTTTTTCCATTCAATATGTGTATTTGTTGTAGATGAAGGCATTGACTTCGTCTGTTTACCATTATAAATAATACATTTTTTCAATCAAGCCCATATTAAATTGAATAATGGACTTGTGGTTGATTTTATTTTCAGCTTCAGAGGTGCATTAGAACCCTAACTTCATGTTCTAACAAAGACCGAGTTTTCTGGAGTTGTTTGACATGCACAAGTGAATGAAGGCGCCCCACTGTTGGAATGCTCTAACAACAACATTTGCACCACTTTTATCATGAAAGGTATGAACCAACCTGTTAAGTACTGTATGTGTAATTAAATAAAAAAAAAAAACATGACATTGTCAGAATGAATTGACATGTGTTAACTAACCATTGTATAATAAGCTGATCATAAGAAGCAATTTATCCTTTTGTAAGAGTAGTCTTCTTTCTGCTGCAGGTGATTAAGAAATCAGTTTAAATGGATAAACCTGTTCCATAAGCTCGAAAACCTAAATTCCACTGAAAGCATTTGCATGTTAAAAGTTTTGGCCAATTGTATCAATAGTCTTTAAGACTATTTAATTTCTAGTAAGCATTGTCACTTTCAAAGCGGTCATAACTATGATATTTACTGCATCCTTCTGTAAGCTTTCCTTAACACATAACACCGCAATTTTGCATCTTGCAGCTGACGACTTTCAAAAAGCATTGTGGCAAAAGAAGAAATTATTTATCACAAGTAATTTCACCTTTTGCCACAATGCTTTTTTCAATCTATTCACACACAACATCAACACACCATCAACACTGATATGTTTTACAAAGCTTTTTTTAAGTCACCAGCTTCAAGTAAAAAATTGTCTTTTGCAGGTGGTAATACGATAAAAAAAAATCTTAGGACAGTAGAGACATACAAGTTTTACAAATGCCTCTAATTGTGTTTTGACCTTTTGTTTATTTTCAGCTCACATATTTCAGATGTTTAAAGATGTGGATTAGGAAGAACTCAGCAGCATAATTAATTACAAGATCCGGAATATAAAGAAAAAGATGGTGATATAATTTTGAGGATACAGTAAATGAAAATTGACAATTCATTTGAATATTGATGATTATATTTAATCTAATTAGCATTAAAGATGTCATTCTAGTTTTATTTGTCTAAATGTTCATTAATGCTTCATTGTATAATTGACACTGAATTTTTTTTACAATTTTAGTTTACATGTGTATATAGCCCATGCATTTATTGTTTGTCAGAAGAAAACAGACTGATCTTTTCAGTAGTAAATTTCCCTGGAATATCGGTGGTGATTCACTGGCATTCCAGTGATATTTTGCTGGCATACCAGTGGTGTTTCATTGGGTGTTTCACTGGCATTCCAATGGTGTTTCACTGGCATTCCAGTGGTGTTTCACTGGCATTCCAGTGGTAATTTACTGGTATTCCAGTGGTGTTTCACTGGCATTCCAGTGGTGTTTCATTGGCATTCCAGTGGTGTTTCACTGGCATTCCAGTGGTAATTTACTGGTATTCCAGTGGTGTTTCACTTGCATTCCAGTGGTATTTCACTGGTATTCCTGTGGTTTCCACCGGTTTGCCACTGGTTTTCAGTGGAATACCGGCAGATTTTACCACTGGTGTTTTACTGAAATGCCAGTGGTATTCCAGTGGTATTCCACTGGAATATCAGTGGTTTTACCTTGGAATACCAGTGGTATTTCACTGGAAAGCCAATGAAATACCGGCAGATTTTACCACCGGCATACCGGTGGAATACCATTGGTAAACCAGTGGAATACCAATGGTGTTTTTCACTAGGGAATACATTTTCTAAGGCGTCATAACCAATTGTCTTAATCATTGCTAATTGAGAGCCACGTTAAAAGTAGATACCGCATTTCAGATTTCATCAACATTTGCAAATTTCCGGTCATGCAATTTGTTTTTCCGCTATTGGAAATATGCGGAATCTAGTGGAGCTAGATCGGGCGAATATGTAGGATGTTATTTGGATATTGCCAGTTCTTGACCTGTCTATAGTGCTGTATGAGCTGATGCTTTTTCGTGGTGGGGGAAAATTCAATCTGCATCGTCTGTCATTGCATCTCTTTCTTGTGCAGCACGTTCAAGCAGTATCGTGCATAGTCACAACTTTACTCAGGACATGAGGGTCTCTATGATGTTACCCTAAGCATTCATTAGACACAGCAAAACAATCCCTTTTATCCGTTTCTTTTTCCGTTAAAAGCCCTAGGATACATCATGCAGAAACTTATGACATACTTAATTTGTCCGAAAGTGAATAAAAGGCATGATATTTACTACATTCAAAAATAAATGTGACCTTTCTGACAGTGTAACGGCGATCTTCATCAATTTTATCAAGACCCTTTTATTCTGGGGTCCAGTAGTGTCCATTTCTTGTTTTATCCTTAATGGAGTTAAACTACCTATCTATTGACATTTTTTGCAACGCAAATTTGTCTGGCGTTAATTTTTAAGTTAGACAATGCGCGTTGCCCATTATGCCATAAAGTTGTGCTATGTTGCATCCTGTTTTTCAAACGTCTTCTGCGTTTGCTCATAATTGTGACATAAACATGTCTTTAAGAAATGGATTTTGTGGTAGTTTCATCATCAAATCCGTATCTCTGAAACATCACATTTTGGCGTGCGTCACTCACGGCCATCCCGCATTCATTAAATCATCCATACATCGAGTAAAAATTATGCAACTATGTTTAAATTTGTGCAATAAGTGTCAAATACGATAATATAATGACCTGCCAAATATGAAATTGATACCATACGGATTACAAGTTCACGATTTCTTGGACAACCCTTTTACATATGTATTTTAATTGTTTCATTATCTTTTGTTTACATTTTTATACTTGTATTTAGATGACACTGGCAGCAGACAACTTAACAACTATTGTAAACAGGAGAATTGGTCAATATGAGCAATATCTTCATTTGCCACAATATTTTCTAGTTTCTCCAACACTGTAGGACATGAGTTTTCTGATTTCATCAAGACTATGTCATCACATAATCATTGTGCTCTGCAGCTTACTACTGTATTGATAAAACAAATTTTATTTCAACATTATTACATCCGACAAAACCTGTCATATTGTATTTTTGTTAAGTTTCATCCCTGTTTAGGCAGTCTGGTTTTGATTGTCGCAGATTATTCTTTGATGCTTTCAAAATTTGTTTAAAAAATATCCCAATGGATGTTATTTTCAAACCAAAATGTCATCCCAGATTAATTCATAAAGTCATCATAAACTGATAAGAGATGAAATTCAATGCAAATGCAATAGGGCTACGTTTTCTTCAGATATCAAAAACTGTATTGTTGAATTGCAAGTGAAAAATTGTGTGCCATATGCCTGATTATATATATTTTGATTTTTGATTGTTTTGTTACAATTTGTTTTCATTCTTGTACATGTGAATCTGTTAACCCTTTCCCTAATGCATATGACAGGTGACGCTTCTGCTGCAGGCGACTTTTGAAAACCTTGTCACAAAAGGAGATATTGCTCATTAATGAGCAATTTCTCCCTTTGTGACAATGTATTCTGTCACAAAAGGAGATATTGCTCATTAATGAGCAATTTCTCCCTTTGTGACAACGTTTTCAACCTTCATAAAACAATCATTATAGTTGTTCATATGTATTTTTTTCATTTAACATTGATGTTTCAATGTAGTCTGCTGCAAAATTGTTAAAACAGGGAAATGGTTAAGATGATGCTACCAGCAAACAACTTTAACTTTTGTTACATGGGGAATCATTGGTCAAGATGAGCAATTTCTTCATTTGCCACAATATCTTCTTGTATTTCCAACACTGTAAGACATGAGTTCTGAATCCATCAAGATTATAACATGTAGTATATGAATTGATTGAAAAAGCATTGTGGCACAGGTGGAATTGCTTGTAATAAGCAATTTCACCTTTTGCCACAATGTTTCTTGAAAATCTTCGGAGCAAAACACAAAAATGTGACATTAGGAGGTAAAGGGTTAAGGGATCATTAAATACTGTGTTTAGATATTATGTTTTTTTATTTAATGACATGAACAAAAGTTTGTTAAATGCCTCAATATATTTTTTCTTTTCACTTGTTTCATTTAAATGCCTCAATATTTTTATCAGGGAACAAGTAGACAGACAGGAGAGGTACATGTAACATGAATTGTATATATAACATGTTATATATGTCTATGTAAGGCTGTAGATTATATACAGTGCTAACATCTACTTTACGAGGTGATCTAAAAAGTTACTTTGTATTTTTAACTTGATAGATCTATTTCTATTTCCAGGCCCAACACCGCTTGTTTGATCGTTTAGTGCACATGGCAGCAGCGGCTGAAGGCAGGCTGTCTGATGGATTAAAGTGAGGAGGCGGAGTCGGAACGGAATCTCATGTGTGTTTTATGGATTTGAATTTTTTAATAAATTTCACACTGTTTTTAAGATAAGTTTTATGTATTACCTTTCTTCCCCTCCTCTTCCCCAAATGACTCGGTTAGCACTCGATACAATACCCGTCTACACCAGTTTGAAATACATGTACAGCGGAATTATACGACACAGGGGACTTGTCGATACTGTAAAATGTCAATATGTTTGAAAAAGTATTAAACTATAGGAGATATACCAATTAATATCCCTTTGGAGTCTTTAAATTACCCATTTTCGACAGGGTGCAGTCTGGTTTTGTCCGGATAGTTACCGCCCCTTCGTGACAAGGGCATGGATCATGAGCTCCGTGAAAATTATGGAATAAAGTGTAAAATATGTAGTGTTTTGGACTAATTTATGGACTAAGTGATTACCAAGTGTTCCGACCTAATGCCACCTAAACAAATTGTAGGAGTGAAAAAGGAAACCAAGAAAAAGAAAAGAAAAGAGATTTCTCCTTTGTTAGAAGGGACATGTACAAAGGGCGTGACCAACACGAATTCTGATGACCCCGAACCGGAACAAAATGTCAGCAAAACCGGTTCGACCAACTTGTCTACCCAAAACAACAAAACCGCAAACGTGAGTAAACGCCAGAAAAACAAGGAAGACTGCTTTTTATTTGATACTCCTGTTGTAAATTGTATGATGAACACCAGTAATGCACAACCGGCGCCCAGTCAAATACAACCGATGCAACCGATGCAGCCGATGCAACCGATGCAGCCGATACAACAAATGCCTGGACAATATGTACAATCCCCCCTTACCAATCGCCCCCATATCAGTCACACTACCAACAAACCCAGAATTATCTACCCTCCCAACAACATAGACACCAAACTCAAACACATATCCCGTTTTCGAACCAGCCACCACCATGGGCATCTAGCATCATCGAAGACATAAAGACAATCAAAACCCGTGTAGAGAAGATCAACAATGTTGAAAAGGTTGTAAACTCCATGAACGCTAAGCTTTGTGACCTAGAAACTAAAATCAAAAGTATTGAAACCCGTGTCTCTGAAGTTGAAGGTGCTAGTGCGTTTGTCGCTGAGAAATATGAAGAACATTCAATCGAGCTAAAATCGACACAATCAAACGTACATGAGCTACAAAAATCCTGTTCTACTATTCATGATACGATTAAAAGCATTACAGAAAAACAAGAAACATTGAAATCTAAAATACTCGACAGTGAATATAGAAGTATGAGAGAAAATCTGATCTTTTACGGTATACCGGAAGCAGATAAATCCCACGGAACTGCGGCCGCGCCACCAGAAAACTGTGAATCGCTTGTTAAGCAACTGATCGATACAGCATTACAAATCGATCCATTACCTTTGGAATTCGATCGGGCACATCGTTTAGGTAAACCAAACAACGCGACCTCCGAGCAACCCAACAAACCTCGTCCGATCGTCGTGAAGTTTCACAACTATTCACAACGTGAAATGATCAGGCAGGCTGCTTTCGAGAAGAAGGATGACCTTAAAAAGTTCAACTACGGAGTCGGGGCCCAAATACCAAAGGAATGGAAAGATGCTCGCAGAAACCTCAGTGTTGTGTACCAGGCCGAAAAGAAGAGAGGAAACCATGTGAATTTTGTTGGCCCAAAACTTTTGATTAACAAAAGTGAGTATAAAGGTGACGGCAGTGAATACAAACGTACCCAATAGAGATGTCGCGAAGAGCAGTTAGACATTATATCCTGGAACATTAATGGACTAGTTAGGAAATTATCTGATCCGGACTTTATTAGTACAATAAATAATCATGATGTTATTATATTAACTGAAACCTGGTTGTCTGAGAACACACATTACAATTTAGACATACAGGGCTATTGTGTTGAACATCTATATGGAAACAAGTCGAAAAATACCAAAAAGGGACGTTTCTCTGGTGGAATCACCATTTACTATAAATCTTAATTGAATGATAAGATTAGTGTTGTAGAAACACATCAATGCGGAATAATTTGGTTGAAGTTGTGCAAAACCATTTTTCATTTTCGTGTTGATGTTTATTTGTGTTGTACATATATTCCACCCCGTGAATCAAAGTTGTTGAAACATTCAGAAATTGATATATTTGACCAAATCGAGATCGACATAGAAAAATATAAAATAGCTGGCAAAGTCCTTTTGACAGGCGATTTCAATAGCCGAACATCGATTGAGAATGATTTCATTGATTTTGATTCTTTTTTAGATAATGATACAATTTTACAACCGTGTTATTGTTTAGCAAAAAGAGTAAACAAGGACCCTGTACTTGATTCTCATGGGACACGCCTTATTGAGTTATGTAAATCTACTAATCTATTAATAGCGAATGGTCGTCTGCACAATGATAAATCTATTGGAAATTATACTTTTTTGAACCTAAATGGTACAAGTGTTGTAGATTATCTTATATTAGACAACCAAGATTTTATGTACGTTACATCATTTGAAGTTATGTCACTATCTGCATTATCTGATCATAACGCATTGCATTTTACAATTGAAAGGGTACGCCCCCAAGTTACGTCACCCGATCATAACAATACAGGTGAATTATTTTTAGAGTGGGATGATAGTAAAATTACTACGTTCCGCTCATGTTTACTTAACGAAAGCATGCGCTTAAATCAGCTGACCGATAGTATACATACTACTACTGTCAACAATACTATACAATCATTCACGTTATACATGCAAGAAAACGCATTCAGGGTTTTTGGTAAACAAAGGAAAGGTAACTCTAGTCGTAAACCAAACACTAGTAAGAAATGGTTCAATAAAGAATGTTATGATGCTAGAAAGCAATTTAACAAGGCAAGAAATGTATATTTAAGAAATAAAACAAACGCAACTAGAATAATTTACTTGAATAAGAAACAATATTATTGTAACATTAAACGCAAATGTCAACGCAGATACAAACAATTAGAGGGGAAACGCGTTTCAAATATTGCGAAAACTAATCCAAAATATTTCTGGAAAACTATTAAGTCACAATACAAACAATCTCACAACGAACCGAACAACTTAACTATAAACAATATGCACTCACATTTTAACAATTTGTACGCGTCATTGCCTGAGTCTAACAATAACGACATCAGGAACCATCCATCTAACAACACATTTATTAACGATGATGATTTAGACGTTGAATTTTCAACCTCCGAAATTAAACAAGCAGTTTTTGCCCAGAACAACTCAAAAAGTCCTGGGTCCGACCAGCTGATAGCTGAAGTTTTTAAACACTCATTTGACATTATCTCCCCCTTTTTAACTACATTTTACAATTTAATTTTCAGCACCGGGGTATTTCCCGAGTGCTGGGAAGAAGGTATTATCATACCAATATTCAAAGGAGGTACACACGAAGCAAAAAACTTCCGTGGCATAACACTCAATAACATTCTATCCAAAATATATTCTAAGTTACTTGTTTCTCGTCTTATTAAATGGGCTGAAAAGCATAATAAATTGATCGATAACCAGTTCGGTTTTCAGACAAAGAAGTCTACTACCGATTGTATCTATATATTACATGCAATTATTATGAAAACATTATCATGTAAAAAGAAGCTTTATGTTGCATTTCTAGACTGGGAAAAAATGTTTGACAGCATAGACAGATTATTATTATGGCAAAAGTTATTGAATGAAAACATTTGTACAAAATTTGTTAATGCACTTAAATCGATGTATAACAGCGTTAAGTCTTCTGTTCGATATAAATCAATGAAATCAGAGATTATTTCTTCTAATATTGGGGTGAAACAAGGAGACCCAGCAAGCAGCATTTTATGTTTATTTTTTCTTAATGATATCTTACGTAGTATCAACACTAATATCAATGGAATATTTGAAATTGATGACCTACAACTATTTCTCCTTTTATTTGCAGACGACGCTGTTGTATTTACCCATGATCCTTTATCGTTACAATCTATTTTGAAGGATATCGAACAATATTGTAATATTTGGAATCTTAAGTTGAATACTAAGAAAACAAAAATTATGATATTTGAAAAGGGAAGAAAGACACATTATGATTTCTTTTTATATAACACCAAAATAGAAATTACAGAATCATTTAAATATCTAGGGGTGCATCTCTTTAAAAATGGAAACTGGAATAGAACACAAAAGCGCATAGCGCAGCATGCTTCGTATTCGTTGCACAATTTATTTACGATTTACAATCAACTAGATCTTCCAATCTCACAAAAGGTTGACCTCTTTGATTCTCTTGTTCTTCCTACGCTTAATTATTCTGCGGAGGTGTGGGGACACCATGCGTGCCCTAATGTTGAATCAATCTTCTCGAAATTTTGTAGAAAGATACTTTGTGTTAAAAAAAACATACTAATTTGAATGTCCTTTATGGTGAATTAGGTCGCATACCAATGCATATCCACAGAAAACTTATAATGATAAAGTATTGGATAAAACTAATTTCTCTTAACAGAGAATCAATACTTTTTAAAACCTACGAAATGCTCAAGACAGATGCAGAAAATGGTCTTACATACAATGGAGAAAATTGGGCCTATATCGTTAAATCTACTTTAAATACACTCGGTTTATCTTATATATGGGAAAATCAGTCGTCTGCTACAATTTATTTTAACCAAATTAAACAGCGAGTGTTAGATATTTTTCATCAAAGCTGGTACTCAGCAATTATCAATTCAAGCCGTCTAGAAACTTATTGTTTGTTTAAATTTTCTTTTCACTTCGAACAATTTCTTGATTCTATAAAAGAATCAAAATTCAGAAATGCCCTAACACAATTTCGAGCATCCTCACATGCACTCTAAATTGAACAAGGACGACATAATAATATCCAAAAAAAAGAAAGAATATGTAAACAATGCAATATTGGCCAAGTAGAAACCGAATATCATTTCTTACTTATTTGCCCAAGGTATACCTTTCTAAGAACAAAATATATTAAAAAGTATTATTATACATGGCCAAGCATATACAAATTTACAAATCTTATGTCGTCTGCATCTAGTAAAACTTTGAACAGCTTATCTAAATTTATTTATTACGCATGTCTTCTTAGGAATTGAACTTTACTTTACTTAATTTATATGTTAATTAGAGTAATTTGCACAGCAAATTCTTTTCTAGAATATCCATTTATTGTGATGGTATGTTGATTTAGTATGTTTTCTTGATAATGAAAATTGTTGATACGTCGTTAAACATCCAAAAATTGTATGTTTTCTCTTTTTTTCTTATCATATGTGTGCAATTATACAGTGTGGAATTTTTTAAACCACGAAACCAAATCTTTTATATTTAGATCTTGCAAGATTTTATCTCATTTTAAATTACTGAAATGTGACTCGAGATCAATTTAGACTAGCGCCAAACCAGGAGGTAAACGTCGCTTGTCTAAATGTGATCTGGATCAATACATTACACCAATCTGCAACTAACTTATCCACGAAGATGAGAGTATGATGTTTTACAGTGATTTATTCTAATAAACAGTTGAAATCAACGTTAAATCCCAAACAAACAACAAAGAATAAAGTATAGATAACATTTTTTCTTGTATTGGAGTTCTTTACAACGGAGTAGTCTTCCTTGTTTATATGTTGTTCACATGTTTAAGTGTATATACATGGTTGTTTTTGTTGGTACATCTTTTGTTCTTTGATAACTGTACACTGTAAACAAATCTTTATCTTATAAGAGATGAAATAATGTATCTCACAACAGGAAAGCTTCAAATATTTTCTACTTTCTTAGCAATGAAAGACTTAGAATACGTTAAATTTGGCCTACCTTGCTATTGACTTGTTTTTGTAATTTAAATGATATATGCCTGTACTTTTCGGCATGAAGCCTTTTTACCATAATAAATTATCAATCTATATCCTTTTATCTATGTATTTGAATAAGCTCTTTAACATCATGAGCTCTTCTGCTGATCCATGTATTTTTGTCATGTACAATTTTGTATTGCTATATAACATGTTATGTTTATTATGCAATAAAATATAGTTATAGTTATAGTTATAGTTTTGTTTTATCTTGAAAACGTGTTTGTAGTGTTAACGAAATGACCCATGTTCAGTTAATCCTTTCATACTGCTAGAACCGACTTCATGCTTATGCAACCTTAAATATATGTTTAATATTGTCACTCAGAGTAGCAAACAGGTAAGATCGCAGGTCAGCCGCCAAGTAATATATATATATATACTGAACGGTAAAAACCCGACAAAAGTCGGTCCGGTACAAGTTGTTAAATATTATAAAGTTGAAAAAATGACAGACTCTGCTAGTTATTATGACGTTAATTAACGTGACATCACCTCCCATAACAACGTCTACCGAAGAGCCAAGAAGGCGAAATGCGTTTAGACAGAGAAATAAAATTAAAGTACATAAATATTTACGAGCAGAGTCTTGTCATTTTTTCATATATATATTTCTCCAACACTGTAGGACATGAGTTTTCTGATTTCATCAAGACTATGTCATCACATAATCATTGTGCTCTGCAGCTTACTACTGTATTGATAAAACAAATTTTATTTCAACATTATTACATATGACAAAATCTTTCAAATTGTCTTTGTGCTTTGTGTAAAGTCTCATCCCTGTTCATGCAGTCTGGTTTTGATTATCACAGACTTTCCCTTGTTTCTTTTGAATGTTTGTTTACAAAATATCATAATGGATGTAATCATCAAACCAAAACATTTCATCTCAGATTAATTTAAAAAGTCATCATAAACTGCTAATAAATGAAAATCATTGCATTTACAATAAGTTTTTCTTTAGATAATAAATACTGCGTTTTTCAAAATTATGTGCCAAATGCCTAATATTTTGATTTTTAAATTGTTTCGTTATAATTTGTTTTCATTTTTGTATGAGTGTATCTGTTAAACCTTTTCCTGTTTTAAGAAATTCGCAACAACGACATTGACGCAATGACACAAATGGACAAAAATACTTTCAAATAACTGATATGTTTCATAAAACTTGAAATCATTCTGACAAAAGGTGCATTAATGAGCAATTTCACCTTTTCTAACAATGATTTCAAACGCCGTCTGCAGTAGAAATGTCACATGTTGTCTGCATTAGGGAAAGGGTTAAAATGATGCTAACAACATACAACAGTCAACTTAAACTATTGATACATGGGGAACAATTGGTCAAGATGAGCAATTTCTTCATTTGCCACAATATCTTCTTGTTTTTGCATGAGTTCTCTGAATTCATCAAAATTATGACATTACAAAATCATTGTGCTCATAACTATTGATAAAACAAATTTTATTCCATCATTATTACATCTGACAAAACCTGTCATATTGTATATGTGTAAAGTTTCATCCCTGTTTAGACAGTCTGGTTTTGATTGTCGCAGATTATTCTTTGATGCTTTCGATATTTGTTTAAAAAATATCCCAATGGATGTCATTTTCAAAACAAAATGTCATCCCAGATTGAATCATAAAGTCATCATAAACTGATAAGAGATGAAATTCAATGCATATGCAATAGGGCTACTTTTTCTTCAGATATCAAAAACTGTATTGTTGAATCCCAAGTGAAAAATCGTGTGCCAAATGCCTGATTATATATATTTTGATTTTTGATTATTTTGTTATAATTTGTTTTCATTCTTGTACATGTGAATCTTTTAAGATGATGCTAGCAGCAACAACTTAAACTATTGATACATGGGGAATCATTGGTCAAATTGAGCAATTTCTTCATTTGCCACAATATCTTCTTGTTTTTGCATGAGTTCTCTGAATTCATCAAAATTATGACATTACAAAATCATTGTGCTCATAACTATTGATAAAACAAATTTTATTCCATCATTATTACATCTGACAAAACCTGTCATATTGTATTTGTGTAAAGTTTCATCCCTGTTTAGACAGTCTGGTTTAGATTATCACAGACTATTCCTTGATGGTTTAGAAAGTTTGTTTTAAAAAGTCATGCTGAAAAACAAAAGGCAAACTGGGTCAATCAAACCAAAATGTCATCCCAGATTAATTAATTCATAAAGATGTCATAAACTGATCAAAAATGCAATATGGCCATTTTTTCTCCAGATAACAGAAGTAATTTGTTATTGATTCCATGTGTAAAACATTGTGCCTTATGCCTGAATATATTTTGATTTTTCAATCATTCTCTTTCATTTGTTTTTTAATCTTGAATTTGTTAATCTGTTAAGATGATACTACCAGCAGTCAATTTAAAAATGGATAAATTTATCATATTAAGCAATTTCTTCATTTGTTACATTTTTTTATGGATTTTCAACACGTTAGAACATGAAATATCTGAATGCATTAAGATTATGACAACACATAATCACTGTGCTAAAACTGAACTAATGAACCCTTTCCCTGTTTTAAGAAATCAGCAGCAAACAACATAAAAGCATCAACAACAAATGACAAAAATTCCTACTGCAAATAACTAAAAATGATACAAATAACTGAATAGCAATTTCACCTTTTGTAACAGTGATTTCAAACGCCGTCTGCAGTAGAAATGTCACATGTTGTCTGCATTAGGGAAAGGGTTAAAATGATGCTAACAACATACAACAGTCAACTTAAACTATTGATACATGGGGAACAATTGGTCAAGATGAGCAATTTCTTCATTTGCCACAATATCTTCTTGTTTTTGCATGAGTTCTCTGAATTCATCAAAATTATGACATTACAAAATCATTGTGCTCATAACTATTGATAAAACAAATTTTATTCCATCATTATTACATCTGACAAAACTTGTCATATTGTATTTGTGTAAAGTTTCATCCCTGTTTAGACAGTCTGGTTTAGATTATCACAGACTATTCCTTGGTGGTTTAGAAAGTTTGTTTTAAACATATCACGCTGGACATAGTTATTAATCATAGCAAAATGTCATCTCAGATTACTTCATTAAGTCCTCAAACAAGTGCTGATCAGATATGAATTTCAATACATATGCAATAATGTTCCTTATTTTCATGGAATGTTCACATGTGAAAAATAGTGTACGATATGCCTGAATATATTTTGATTTTTTAATTGTTTCGTAATTTGTTTACATCTTTGTACTTGTGAATCTGTTTAGATGACACTGGCAGCAGGCAACTTAAAAGCTATTGTAACAAATGAAGAAATTGATCATGATGAACAATTTCTTCATTTGCCACAATATTTTTTTCCTACACTGTAGGACATGAGTTTGCTGAATTCATCAAAATTATGACAAAGCATAATCATTGTGCTCACTACCACACTGATAAAACAAAATTTATTCCATCATTATTACATCTGTCAAAACCTGTCATATTGTATATATGTAAAGTTTCATCCCTGTTTTGACAGTCTGGTTTTGATTATCGCAGATTATTCTTCGATGCTTTCGATATTTGTTTAAAAAATATTCCAATGGATGTCATTTTCAAAACAAAATGTCATCCCAGATTGAATCATAAAGTCATCATAAACTGATAAGAGATGAAATTCAATGCATATGCAATAGGGCTACTTTTTCTTCAGATATCAAGAACTGTATTGTTGAATCCCAAGTGGAAAATCGTGTGCCAAATGCCTGATTATATACATTTTCATTTTTGATTGTTTTGTTATAATTTGTTTTCATTCTTGTACATGTGAATCTTTTAAGATGATGCTAGCAGCAACAACTTTAACTTTTGTTACATGGGGAATCATTGGTCAAATTGAGCAATTTCTTCATTTGCCACAATATCTTCTTGTTTTTGCATGAGTTCTCTGAATTCATCAAAATTATGGCATTACAAAATCATTGTGCTCATAACTATTGATAAAACAAATTTTATTCCATCATTATTACATCTGACAAAACCTGTCATATTGTATTTGTGTAAAGTTTCATCCCTGTTTAGACAGTCTGGTTTAGATTATCACAGACTATTCCTTGATGGTTTAGAAAGTTTGTTTTAAAAAGTCATGCTGAAAAACAAAAGTCAAACTGGGTCAATCAAACCAAAATGTCATCCCAGATTAATAAATTCATAAAGATGTCATGTCCAGTGATTTTGTTACCTCTGCGTCCTGCGTCCTGGACGCAAAACAATTGCCGTGGACGCAAAGTTTTAGAATATGTGCATCCGCAGGACGCACGCTTTTTTCAAGCAGCGAGTCCGTCCACCATCTTATTTCAGGACGCACGCTATTTTCAAGTAGCGAGTCCGTCCGGCATCGTATATTTGTTGTTAGTGCACTTTCCGTACGAGGTAAAATTTATGTTATCACTTTGTCAAATATTGCACCACACGTTATGATTGGATAATTAATTTTGCTTTGGACCAATGAAATTCGTCGTTACTAAACGGTGCGTGGGTAAACATTTACATCTATATTTATACGTCATCGGAACGTCTGCAAAAATGGGTCCGAAGCGGAAACATGACAGCGAAGTTCAGAAGACTTTGTTCGGGTTTTTTCAAAGCAATGTGAGTCCGACCGTAGGTCCTTTCCCATCTGTATCAACGGCCACTGAAAACGATGAAATCCGTCCAAAAAAAGCTAGACATTATAATAAAGATTGGGAGAAACTATACAACTGGCTCGCCTTTGACGACGAATCAAAGACCAAGAGTATGTACTGTAAATTGTGCACTGAAGCTAAAAAATTGAACGGCATGGTAAAAAGTGCACAATGTACAAATTTTCAACAGTCAACTTTAACAAGACATGCGTCGTTGCCAGAGCACAAGCTGTTAGTTGAAGCACCTGTCTTGCAAAAAGACCTTGAGTCAGTCCGCAAGCGACATGAATCTAAACATGATGCAGCAGTCAAGATATTATTAAAAGGTCTTCATTGGTTGGTTACTGAAGACATAGCTTTAGTGAAATTTAAGTCATTATTGGAGTTTTTACAAGAACTAGCAGAATCTGGCCATTGTTTGAGTGACTTGAGTATATTAAAGCTGTCTAATTTGTCTCATCCAGACGATCCTAGAGTACCCACAACATAGAAGTTTGGTCAAGAATAAGAAAGCTCTAAATTGATCTTGAATTTAAAAAACAAACAAATTAGTTACTTGAAATTAGCAATAACATTTTTCAGAAAATTAAAGACCTGGTTACTGCTACTCATTTGTTTTCGTTTGTTGGCTTAATTTATCGATAAAAAGTGTCCAATACTTGGGACTCACACTTTCAGTTTGGGACTCACAGATTTTTAGTCCAGCGAGTCCGGGGACTCACACATGTTAAATTGTAAAAAAATCACTGCATGTCATAAACTGATCAAAAATGCAATATGGCCATTTTTTCTCCAGATAACAGAAGTAATTTGTAATTGATTCCATGTGTAAAATATTGTGCCATATGCCTGAATATATTTTGATTTTTCAATCATTCTCTTTCATTTGTTTTTTAATCTTGAATTTGTTAATCTGTTAAGATGATACTACAAGCAGTCAATTTAAAAACAATTGTAAGAAATGGATAAATTGATCATATTAAGCAATTTCTTCATTTGTTACATTTTTTTTATGGATTTTCAACACGCTTGAACATGAATTATCTGAATGCATTAAGATTATGACAATACATAATCACTGTGCTAAAACTGAACTAATGAACCCTTTCCCTGTTTTAAGAAATCTGCAGCATACGACATAAAAGCATCAACAACAAATGACAAAAATTCCTACTGCAAATAACTAAAAATGACAAAAATTCCTACAAATAACTGAACATTTGTTTCATAAAGCTTGAAATCATTGTCACAAAAGGTAAAATGGTTCATTAAAGAGCAATTTCACCTTTTGCCACAATAGTTTCAAATGCCGTCTGCAGCAAAAGCATTTGATGTCATCTGCATTAGGGAAAAGGTTAAGCAAATTTCTTTTCAACCTTGTTTCATCTGACATAACCAGTCATATTGTATAAGCGGAAAGTTTTATCCCCGTTAGAGCTATGCAATCTGACTTGACTTTCAAAATAACCCTTGGTGCTTTTGAATAATTTTGTGATAAAAAAAATAATTCATGTTAAAATTTACTCCTTACCACCACATTTTGCAGCAGACGACTTAAAAAAAAACCATTGTGACAAAAGGAGAAATTGCTTATGACAAGCAATTACTCCTTTTACCACAATGCTTTTTCATCTCTTCACATACCATGAAATCAGATCTGGAAGTACATGTTTACAATGCTTTTAATAGTTGTCTTCTTCAAGAAAAGTCATCTGCAGGTGGTAAGAAGTTAAGCATTTTCATAATAGACTTTCTCTCAGTCCCATCTTTCTTTCATAATGTATCTAGTTTTAATTAATCTAAATTTGATTTATTATCAATGTGCCCTCTAGTCTAAAACTGTGCATTTACACCATATTAACATATGTGCCAATATAAATGATAGTACCTTTTCATTTATGAACAATGATAAGACCATTTCATTCATAAGGTCAAATAAAGCAAGCACTTCAAGCCAAAAAATTCAGATTCAATTTGTTAAGTATAATAGATACCTATTATGGATTATTTACCATAAGCTTGACTGTCTTAAAATTTTCCAAATTTATTTACTGTTGAAAACCAATAAACGACTTTGAGATACATTTTCCAATTGTTATTATTTTAATTTGCCCAACCAATTGTTACTGTCCCTGCTTTCACAAACCTAAATTTCCTTCATCTGAATTCTCTTTGTCTTGGTGAACATTAACTCAAGAAGACAAATACAATACACATAAAAAAATGTTAACAAGCAAGAGCATTGGCTTAGAGTATTCAATGCAATTAGCACTTAGAAGAGTTTGAAACATACCAACCACTCTGTCTTAAATATACCTCTTTTTCAAACAGAACTCAGGTGAGCGATAAAGGGCCATTATGGCCCTCTTGTTTCCAGTTGTGTTTCAATGAAAGACTTCCTGTCTTTGAAAGAGGACGTAAGACGGCTGAAGAAGAAATTGGCGGCTCAGGACGATCGCTCACTGTCCACTGATCGCTCACTGTCCAGCGAGTGCTCTGATACTAAGAAAATCGGGATTGACCTCTCACAGCCCAGCAAGTGCTTCGATACTAAGCAAATCGGAAATGGAATGACACCAATGCCAAAGTCACTGTCTCCAAAGAAGCAACCCCAGGCATCACCTCGAGGGGAAGAGTTACAGATGCCACCTTGCACTGAAATTTTGTACCATAATAACACAAAGTCTGAGCTAGAAGATAGTATTGCACACATTGATAAGGTTTATCCTGCTGTGAAGACTCTTATGTTAAAATTATTTCCAGACAGCTACATAGTTAGTCACTCAGTGTCTGGTAAATCATCCAACAGCAAGTCTATTGCTAAACCACCATGAGGTTGTATAACATCATGGTTACGTTAATCAAGGAGAAGTTTAAAGCCTCCTCAAGTAAAGAAATAACAGAAAAGGTGCACTCTTTACAGAAATGGGTACAGACGAAAATGAACAAATAATGTGACTGTGAACAAAAAATGTGACTGTTATTTTTTATTTCATACCATAGCACCAAAAGTGTTTTTATTATTTAGCTCATCTGATTTTCTTTCTAAGGAATGAATGAATGGTGTTTTAAGGCGCATCGACAGCTAAGGTCATTTAGCGCGCATTATGATGATGTGGATGAATGGATATTAAAAATATTAACAGGTTAAAATGTATTTGTTTAAAGAAAAAATAAATAAGAATTTGTAATTAATGAACAAAAGTAGATATAAGATTTGTAAAAAATTAATGATTGTTGATAGATTGTTTGTAATGAACGTGTGATATGAAATAGTGTGTGATGAAAAAATGATATTGATAAATGTATATATATTTAGAATGTGTAAGGAATCACAATCTATTGTAAACTCCAACCTCTTTGAGAAAGGAAAGAATTCATTAAATCCTGACAGTGTCAAAAAGCTCATAAATAGTGTTGACATTGAAATATCTTGCACGAATTCTTTGAAAATCAATGCAATCTAGCAATATATGTTTGATGGTAAAGGGTGCATCGCATGGAATGCATTCAGGTGCATCTTCCTTAGCCAAGAGCCAGGAGTGTGTAATGTGAGAATGACCAATTCGGATTCGTGCAGTTGTAACTTCCTCTCTTCGTACGGACCTGTAAGAAGGGTACCATTCTCCGAGGGTAGGCTTAATTGGACATAATGAAAAACAAAAGGAGTTCACAAGAACTAACTGTGCATCATCTTTGCTCAGCACAGAGCAAGACTTCATTAGAACCCTGAAAAATTAGGACCCAAACTCAATATGTCAACTTGAATGAATGAATGTATTGTTTTAAGGCGCATCGACAGCTAAGGTCATTTAGTGCACATTATGATGATGTGGATAAATGTATATTAAAAACATTAACAGGTTAAAATGTATTTGTTTAAAGAAAAAAATAAATAAGAATTTGCAATTAATGAATAAAAGTAGATAGAAAATTTGTAAAAGATTAATGAATGTTGATAGATTGTTTGTAATGAATGTGTGATATTAAATAAATAGTGTGTGATGAGAAAAGGATATTGATAAATGTATATATATTTAAAATGTGTAAATTCCAATTTCTTTGAGAAAGGAAATAATTAATTCTATCCTGACAGTCTCAAAAAGCTCATTAATAAACTCATTTTAAACCTTTCTGTCTGCCATACTTTTGATGCAACCTTAAACTAAGGAAATGCAAATCAAGGCAATAATCTAAAGTTAACTGTTTGAAATCTAAATATTTTTGATAAATTTCAGGAGACGAAGCCAGAGGAGGGAAATGTAGGTTTTGAGTTTGATTTTTTCAATATTAAAGTCACCTTTGATAAAAAGGCAGATTACTGATTGTGACTGATCTTAATTTCTACTGTAGACTTTCAGCACAAAATGTTTGTTTTGCAGACATTTCTTTGGCTTTCAAATGATTCTCTTCAGTGAAAAAGCACCTCTAAAACTGAAACTTGAGGTGTTGCTGTCATGGGACACAACCAATTGTATGTTTGTAATACAAACTTTTTTCCCCACTTTTTAAAAAAGTAAATCTTTTTAATTTTACAGAGTGCTCACAATGAGAGGACCAACCGAATGAAGGTAAGAACGATTTTATTGGTTCTTGCAAGCATATAAATCACTGTGTTGAAGAGTCCTTACATATTATTTTATCAACCCATGCTTGGATGAGCAATGCTTTCAAATGTCTTTTACAGCTATTGGACTCTTTAATGTAAATTGCTAAACATTGACTATGAAGCCATGTTAATCCAGACCGGGATACACCAGATGTGTTGCAATCTTAACAAAATTGTCAGGGAACAAAATGATTGGCAGTAATTTGCCCCATTAAGTCTGAAATCTCCCGTTCCGGATTGGAACTTTGATTTCTATGTTTCACCTGTATTTGTGACTTTTTATTCTGGTCGCATCCTGGCTGGGGTCTTAGTCCGCCAGTAGTAGAATTAACAATAGTGCATCACTGAGGTGTAAACAGAAAGCAGTGGTTTGCCCAATATGGTCTATAGGCGTGAGAAACATGGTGTAACTCTGACTTAGCACTTTTATCACCATTGGGACTGACAATAGCAACACATATAACAGGATAGGAGTGACTTCATGTTCGTCAATGAGCTGGACACGTGACCAATCAAAAACATTATTTAAACCATGCTGCAATCGTTTACACTTTAGATGATTGGGTGATTGAAAAATAAGGGTCATGTTCCAATATGCATGATGATCTAAGAAAAGAACAGTATGTAATGGTTCCTATGGCTGTATAATATGTACGTGTACGCACTATGATGTCAATGTGTTTAATGACTAAGGTTGAATGTAAATGAAAGGGGTTAACTAATTCTGAATTTCTGTATTTTGTTTTCCTTATACATTTCCTTTCTCTCCTTTGGCATAACCTATCTTCATGTTTATCATAAACATATAAACATCCTTGAACATACGAAAGTAAGAAAAACATACCATTATTGATGCAAGATGTGCATATAGACCATTTATGTTTTAAGGTGCCTATTTAAGCCAATCTGGACACATCGGGTTTATCCGATAGAAAACACCTCTAAATTACTAGGGAAGCCGCCATCTTGTTTTTTCACGGACTACTTCCATCATGGCAGACAAATAACAAAACAACGAAGAGACGATCGCAAGAACTGACTACAGGGTCGCTAAAGGTATCGACACCGAAGCGCAGGCCTGTAATAGAAAGATTGCTCAACAGCATCGAAAAGCTGAAATTGTCAAAAGAAGGTAGTTTGACCGTGTGTTTGTTTTAAAATGTTTATTATAATTGTTTCGTAACTGGTGGTTTGAAATGTCTCAAAGAAAATCGTTTACCTCGTCTTTTAGTAGTCATGCATAGAACATGTGTACATATGCCAAAGATTGTCTCCTGGATTTTAATGTCCGCAGTCTGGACCAGGTTAAATGAATGAATGGTGTTTTAGGCGCATCGACAGCTAAGGTCATTTAGCGCGCATTATGATGATGTGGATGAATGTATATTTAAAATATTAACAGGTTAAAATGTATTTGTTTAAAGAAAAAATAGATAAGAATTTGTAATTAATGAACAAAAGTAGATAGAAAATTTGTAAAAAATTAATGATTGTGATTGTTTGTAATGAATGTGTGATATTAAATAAATAATGTGTGATGAAAAAATGATATTGATAAATGTATATATATATTTAGAATGTGTAAGGAATCACAATCTATTGTAAACTCCAATCTCTTTGAGAAAGGAAAGAATTAATTCAATCCTGACAGTGTCAAAAAGCTCATAAATAGTATTGACATTGAAATATCTTGCATGAATTCTTTGAAAATCAATGCAATCTAGCAATATATGTTTGATGGTAATAGGTGCATTGCATGGAATGCATTCAGGTGCATCTTCCTTAGCCAAGAGCCAGGAGTGTGTAATGTGTGAGTGACCAATTCCGATTCGTGCAATTGTAACTACCTCTCTTCGTACGGACCTGTAAGAACGGTACCATTCTCCGAGGGTAGGCTTAATTGAATGCAATTTATTAAAAACATCAGCATTCCATTTTGATTGCCAGATGGATGTGATGTAAGTTAAAATAGAAGGTTTAAAATTGGAAATGGGAAGGTTAAGAGCTGATTTAGCGGATCTATCCGCATGTTCATTACCCATGATACCAGTGTGGCTTGGAAGCCAACAGAACACAAATCTGTGTGAAAACAAGATATGAGAGATCCTTTGAATAATTTGACATACCAAAGGGTTCTCCAACTTTTGATTTGGTAAGGCTTGCAGTAAAGCCACACGAAACAACATAAAGAAATTCTAGAGCTATTGTATAGCCTAAGCCTAAAAAGTCCCGGAGAAAATGATAATGCTGATAAGAGAGGTAGGAGGCAACAGGACCAAAGCTTGCCTGAAGCACCTGAGGTCAGCATCTCCGCCATCTCATCTAGTCAGACTCCCCAATTTAAGTCCAAGTTACTTACACAATTTTCAAACCAAGGGGGCAGTGGCAACAGAGACCACTCTTCACCTAGCAAAGATGGTTATGAGGGAGGTGGTGAGGAAGCTGAGAATGGTGGCGCAAAGGGAGTGGACAAAGATTGCAACAAGGGAGCAGGGAAAAGTGGCCAGGAAGGCGAAAATGGAGTGGGCAACAGTGGAGAAAATGGAGCAGGCAAAGGTGGGCAGAGAGCCAGTGAAGTTGTTGAAGGAGTTGGTAAAGTGAGCAAAGATGGAGCGGGTAAAAGTGCTTAGGGAAGTGGTGAAGTTTTCGAGGGAGCCAGTAAAGTTGGTGATAACGGAGTGGGCAAAGGTGTAGAGGAAGCATGTGTTCCTCTGCGAGAATTTGTTCTAAAAGTCATTACAGTTCCATTACTGTTTCAGAATGCACCAGAACAGTTCTAGAACTGCCCCATAGTGAAGTTCTAGAACATTTATTCTAGAACTGTTCCAGATTTTTTTATATCACAGACCTGGAACATTTGCAGGACATTTCTTTTTCCTTCAAGTGGTCTAAATCTGTTCCAGAATAAATTTAGAATATTTCTAGAATATAGGATGTTCAACAAATGTTCTACAAATGTTCTGAAACAAAATCCGGAACATTTTCAGAACCAATCAAGATCTAAGAATGTTCTGTATATGTCCCACAAATGTTCTGAAACAAAATTATAGAACAATATCAGAACCAATACAGTCCAAACATGTTCTGCATATGTACTCTAAATGTTCTGAAAGAAAATCTAGAACATTTTCAGAACCAATCAAGGTCCTTGCTGTTATGTATATGTTCAATAAATATTCTAAAGGCAAGTGTGGATAATGTTCAGAACCAAATATTAGGTCATTATAATAACATGTAAGACAATCTAGAACAATATCAGACCCTATCAAAGGCCACACCATGTTTTTAAGGTGTTAAAAAACTGCCAAGATCTTCAAAATTAATGTTTTGAATTTGCAAATGTTTTGTAAAACACTTTAACCCTTTACATGTTCTTAATATCAGAGCTAAAAAATAAAAGCCATTATAGAAAATAATATTTGGAACCTTGTAGATTATTTGTTTCTTAGTTAGGTAACAGGTACATCAAGATGTTATTTATTATTTTTGTATTGTTTTTGTAATACATGTGTATGTAACAGAACTGTATGTAAAAGCTTCAATAAAAAATAACTGATCTGTACCACTTTTTCATGATTTCTCGACAGAGTAGACCTTGCTCAGGCAGCTACTAAATGAGCTACAGATAAAGCTGCTTTATTTAAAGCATTTGAAACAGACGTCAGTTCTTGAGCTGTTATTGTGGCATAATAACTTACAAAAACAATAAAATGTATAACATTCCCTAAACAAAAGATGCTGACTGTTGTGACTGATCTTGTTCTGCTCTGTTGTTTTAAGCATAAATTTCAGTACAATCATTTTTAAGTATAGACTGGCAAAATTACACAAAGGTAGTCCTATAGGTAGTCCTAACTATATTAACAGCCAATAAGTCTCGGGAGTGGCACAGCTAGTGTCTTGTTTCACTTGAATACAGCATGACCAAAATTATTTGGCATCCTAACAACATATATTGGTTCAGCTTCAGCGGAAGCAGGTTGAAGCATCACCATAACTTCCTGCATGTGCTCCACATTCACCAAAATAAGAGTCCTTGTATACCTTACAGGAATAAATTGGCTTGACACCCTCAGTTGAAGTTGTGACCGTGGTATCATGTCCATTTTTTCAACTACACCGTATGCAATATCATCACACAAAATATAATACTTTACACGTCCAACTGAATCATTGCCATACAACACAACACTGCAAATCCTTCTTTGCATCCTGGTGTATTCGTCTGAGTAAAACCGCTTTTCATTCACAATCATTCTGTCAAATTTTTGCAGCTCATCCAATTGTTCATTACCATGCAGCATTGTCAGCTCTTCTAGAATTTCCTTTTCAATTTCATCATTTTTGACTTTCTTCAGTGAACCTGCAACATTACAGTTTGTTGCTTTGTATGTGATTTTCCACCCATATGTATTCTTTTTTGAAAGGCCTTTTCGACGTATACATGCTTGTACTTGTCTGTATCTCATTACTTGTTTTGCAACAACACCTGTACCATGCACTGATTGAAGCATTTTTGCATTGCTGTCCTCGAAAGGAAAACAGCTCCAGCACCAAAGTGGACCCCAAAGCCTGACATATTCTGCCAAGTGTTGACCTGTATTGTGTATGTTGAGTCCACATGAACCATCACCATAGAGATGCTGGAAAGAGGCATAGAACTGGTCCAAACAATCAGCAGCTTTGTCCAAAAGTTCCGGTGAAATCTTATCACGAAGAAGAATGTGAATGCCTTCAGACAGACAAATGAGATTTTCCAAATACTCTTCTTTTAGAAAGCTTTGTACACATGGATAGGCATAAAAGAGAAGCCAGGACTGGAGTTCTGTTGCTTTAAAGTGGTTATAGTTTTTTTCTAAATCCCTCGGCAACCTCTCTATTCCATCAGGTGGCTTGATGTTTTTCATCCTTTGAGAAATAGCTTTCAAATGTTTACCAATAAAGTACTCCTTGCTACTATGAGATGGAGAGAACCACAGATTCAGAAGGGTTTTGGTAACCCCTAGCAGTACACCATGCATATATTCCGGGACTACACCAAGGGCCAAATTGAAACCTTCCAGATTTGCTAACCCAGACATACCTTTGAATCCTTTTGATCTGTTTTGAGCACTTCCAGTCCTCATACTTGCCAAAACTGTGTTATGTTTGCGATCAGGACAACGAGCTCCTGGAAGTTTATATGGATAACACTTAGCAGTACCTTTACCTTGCTTTACAGACATACCAGATTGCTCACATTTAATACAAGCATGTGGGCCATTAAAATAGGACATATTCAGAACTTCTGCTTTTGCTGGAAGGTCAAACACACCACATAACACCGCAAGTTTCACAATGAAATAATCCTCGTTCACTTTAATTTCCACTCCTTCGTTAAAGAGAGAGTTCATATATTCACTGAAAATCTTGAAGAACGTTCCAAATGGTGGTTTCCCCTTCCCCTGCCAAATTCCTACAAGCAGTATGTTGTCCCGTGAGAAACGATTAGGTGGGGTGAGTTCATTAATGGCCAAAAAGATTGGCCAAAGTTCTACCTTGGAGGAAGAGTACAAATTTACCCCATCAGTATTGATAATTCCAGTGATATTATGCAGACCTTTCTCCAGAAAACCACCTTCATTCATCATTTCTCTGTATTGCTTTCCATCAATAATGTCATTTAGTGTCTTGTCACCAGATTCTAACCTTTCATACGCTGCTTGTTTGCTGTTCACTATCTCCTCCCAAATTCCTAAAACATAGAAAATAACAGTAACTACCATACTTTCTGTACAAACTAGAAATGAGTTCATAGGACAAATGTAGTCAAATTTGCACATATCAAGGGCCATAACTCCACTGAAAATCACTGAACCGGAACATGGCAATGACATGCCTAACTAGACATGACACTGATCACTCCTATGACATTTGGTGGAAATTCGCTCAATGGTGTAGGAGATATGAAAAAATGTATTCAAATTTGCACAAATCAAGGGCCATACCTCAACTGAAAGTCACTTAACTGGAACATCCTGATGATATTCACAACTAGACATGATATTGATCACTCCTATGAAGTCTGGTTGAAATCTCCCCACTGGTGTCAGAGGAGTTGGGTGGACAAACTTTGTGACGGACAGACGGATGGACTGACAGAACCAAAACAATATGTCTCCCCACCACTATGTGGTGGCAGACATAATCAAACTTGACCTGTGTTTTGACATTATACACAAATGTACATTAGTATGATTTTTTTTATAAGAAACCAATTTTCATTCTGAAAGGACTGATAGATAAAAGTAACACTTAATGCCCTATCCTTGGCATAAAACTTAATTGCTCATTTTACACAGTCTTATATAAATTTTCATCAGGAAAAGGTTAAGTGGATGCATATTGTAACAAGATCTCCATTGAGACTCATACAGTAACATATATTGAAAATAAGATGTGTTTTGGACATTCTGCATGTCAATTGACCCAAAATGTAAAAAGAGCTTAGACAGGTAGGAAAATAGATAAGCTAAAGCAATACCTTGTGTTTGCAGAAGATCCTTAAGTAGTAATTTCATATCTGAAAAGACAAAGCTTTGCTTTGGTTGCCGAGACTTTATCTGTTGACTAGATAGAGATCCCTTGTAACGAAGACCTTCACAATTTAATGTGCTACACTGAAATATGTCTTCATTCTCCGGAAATATTTCATTGCACAAGATACAATAATGTATCTCTCTTGCCGGGGTAGTACCAGCATAAGTCATCATTTCATTGAAGTCTAATCTTGCTATGTCTTTGCATTCTTTGAATGTGTCTTTAATAGTCTGTAACACATCCTGGCTAGAAGAAGCAGAAAACTTATTTCTCAAAAAACATGACAGGAGAGAAAGTGACTGAAATTCTTTCACTGGAATATCTTCATCAGTCTTTAAGTCTGTGTCTATAGAAGATTCACTTGATGAGACAGTATCCTCTTCTGAACTCGAGTCTGATAGAAAACTTTCTTTTTCATTGTCTGACATACCACATTCTGATAAACTGTCACTTGTATCAAATGATGTGTTCAAGTTGAATTGGTTATCATCAAACCCCTCAGGACTTAAAGGACTGCTATCACTATCATCTGCATCATGTGAGGAACTGTAGTTCTCATCAAAACCCTCAATATTCAAAGGATTGCTATTATTAGCATCTGCATCATTGCACGCTGAATGCACAAATGGTGATGATGTCATTTTATATTCTGATGAAGAAGCATCACAACTTTGAAGATCTTTATTTGCTTCTGGAAAATGTTCAAAATTAAGCTGCTTTTTTGGTGTTGATAATACAGGATCACAATGGACAGACTGTCTTTCTGATTGTATCTTTGAAGTTTCAGGCATTTGCTCTGAAATAAAAAAAATACCATGTAATTAGACATGAAATCAGCTCTTCATTGAGAACAACTGAAATTGGACAAGACCCTTCACCCCTACCTACCAACCCAGTGACCCACCCCCCTACAAACAACAAATAAAAAAAGTATTACCAATACCACCAATTGCACCCTGATGTCAGAAACCATTTTGTAATTTACAATGTACAAATAAGTTAAAGGCAAGGTTGAGAACATGTAGCAAGCTGCTCACCCACATAGGAAATCAATGGGATACCCTACAAAAGGCCCAGAAAGAACAAAAATGAAAATGTTGCAGGCTCGGTTGAATTGAGCCTGTATAATGAGAGGTACTGAAAAGTGCAACACCACTCATGCCCCCAGTTAGCACCGCTGACTTAAGCAGATTACTCAACATTTACATCAGTTAATAAGATACTGAAGAAAAAATTTGGAAACATCCGCAGATGTTGTCATATGGTGGTGATCATGGAACCTTCAATGCTGCACTGACGTGCATTCCATGAACAGCTGCGTATACCATAGTTTTATTACAGACTGTTCTTCTGTTTCGTCTGAATTCAATACTGTTTTGAATTGTTTTCAATTTGGCTGTTTTTCAAGACGAACAGGCCATGACGGCCCTGGTTTGCTCACCAAGTACCTAGGTTAGCATTAATCAAACCTGACATGACATACTTTTTGACCTGGACAGGTCTGGTGGATAACAGATAAAAACTGTGCTTATAAAAAGTTTTTCATCATTCAACCTAGAAAGCAAATTTGCGAAAACTTGAAAGAATAAACAATATGATAAAACCAAGGACAGTTTAGTTCGAGTTGAAATCTTTGAACAATCTTTGTAGACTGTCACCCAAGGAATATTTGTGCAAAATTATTTTGAAATCAAGCCAGCAGTATCAGAAGATTTTTAAAGTTCTACCATAATTATACTAAATATGAAAATCCTGAATATTGCTCTTTTTCTAACTTTATATAAATACATTAATATGTTTAACAATATACTTACGGTTTTCAGAAGCACCACATGACTGAAAGTCATCCTCGGACATTTCACTGGATGCTTCAGTAAACATATCATTTTTCTGTTTTTTCCATCTGTAAAATGTAGACCTTGGAACAGGAACAGATTTGTCAACTAAGTATCTTTTCTTTACCCTCTTCAATGGACCTAAATAAAAAATAAGTGTTAAGTATGAGTTTGTTGATTTGTTTTATTAGTATTCAGAGCATAGAAAGTTTGAAAGGGATGTGACCAAGTTTCATTAAGATTGGGTAAAAATTTGACATCTAGAGTGTAAAAAAAGATTTTCCAATAATTTGACTATGTGACCTTGTTTTTGACCCCACCTGTCCCAGATTTTGTAGCCCTCCAAGTTTCATGAAGATCTGATCATAAATATGGTTTCTACATGTATAGCAAAAAAAGATTTTCACATTATATTACCCAGTTTCAACAATGCACTTGTTGCCACAAACAACATAATATGCAAGTTTGATTAGGATCGGGTCAAACATGTAACTGCCAGATTTTAAAGAAAATAATTGATGACGTTTGACGGACGGACACAGCCGGATCCTAAAAGACTTTGGACTTTGCCACTCTGTGCCAGGTGAGCTAAAAGCCGTGCTTTCTCATTTGGTATTATTCAGACAAGTTAACCTTATCCTCCTTTAATAGCATAATAACACTTCTGACTTACAGGCTCTCATCTGTGCTCTATTGGCATTATAAATAACTGCTTTTGCTTCCATTGCTGCCGGGCCTGTGTCGATAAAAACTTAAAAGTCTCTAAACTTAATCCGGCGAAAGACTGACTAAGGTGTTTACTGATGCTGGGATTGCATATTTTTTTGTGACACTCATATGTCAATTTGGTGTGTTCTGATTATCGAATCTGTGCACTATTGGCATTATTCCCAGTGTAAAGATTTATTATCAGACAACAAAATTGAAAATTAAGTCTCAGCTCATTTACACAGATAGTTCAGCTTTTATTGATTAGTATGTAGTATTTTTTCAAAGGCAGTGGCTAGACGTCCAGTAATTGATATTATGCATAAAATACATATATTTTTACAAGTGTTGACCAAGAACGATACTGTGATAAATAACCAATGCATATAATTCAATATTTCCTTGAAAACTTGTCTCGCACAGTTTTATTTGACTTCGCCATTTTCTATAAATTTACGTAAGAAGGATCAAGAGGTAATCAGACTATTTTAACAATGAAGTGTTAATGGCTTAGTCAAATAAAACTGCACGAGATAAGTTTTCACCGATCTTCACCAAACTTGGTCAGGAGATGCATCTACATGTATCTAGGTCAACTTCCAATATGGATTATTTAGGGTCAAAAACTGGTTCACAGGGTCACTAAATGTGTTTTAAACATACAGAATAATGTCTTGACTTTAATTCAAATAGTTTTCATTCGATTTTCATCGAACTTGGCCAGAAGTAGTATTATAGATGATGTATAGATCAGGTTTGATTGGATTTGGAGACATGTGACATATTTACACATGCTTTTTTTGCATCGAGTTTGATTTTGCGATATTTTAATTGGGCTTAATTTTTCGCGATTTTTCAAGTGCGTTTATTTTTAACCAGCTGGTTATTGGTAAGTTTTATTGTTACTTTAATCTAATCATGATTTCCACAGGTACATGGGTTTTTCACAGTACATGGGTACTACATAAAGGCAAACCATTATCATCAACCTAAAATTAGATTATATGGATATGACTTGCACGTCTTAAGATTATTTTAAGTATATGTCACGGTACTGAACTCGTCACATATTTGGTGAAAAAATGTGTAAGCGGCCGGGTAGTTCAGTCGGTAGAGCATTCGCCCTGTAAGCGAAAAGCCCCGGGTTCGAGCCCCGGTCTGGCTGCACATTTTTCTCACCCTGTGACATTTGGCGCCAAACATGGGACTGTACGGACTGCGAAGGTGACCTAGGCTAAGGCATTTCCAGACACCTTACATTGAGAGTATATGTGAACTTTGGGACGAACTTCCATCTCCGCAGGGGTGTATGTCACGGTACTGAACTCGTCACATATTTGGTGAGAAAATGTGTAAGCGGCCGTGTAGCTCAGTAGGTAGAGCACTTGCCCTGTAAAGCGAATGGCCCGGTCTCACTCTGGCTGCACATTTTTCTCACCCTGTGACATAAACTTTGTTTAAAAAGTATGCAGTAAAACATCAAACACCTTAAATGAATAATAAATAATATTTAAACGGAATGAATAAATCTTGAAAATGGGGGGGGGGTGAAATAACCAGGGGTGAAGACTTGAGGTAACGAGAGTTTTCAACCCCCAGAGTTTTCGACCCCTAAAAATTTAATGAGAGTTTTCAACCCCCAGAGTTTTCGACCCCTACTTAACGAAATTTGATAGAGTTTTCGACCCCTGATCAAATCAACAATGTATTTATTTTTAAGCAATATGATTGTGTTAATAAATATAACTTACGCCATTTTTGTGTATATAGAATTGAAATATAGACTCAGAGTATGACTTTAATATTTGAACTAAATTTTGTGAAAGGCCGGTATCCATATGTAATCAAATACTTAATAAAAATAGTATATTTGTATTAAATTTCATTATTTACTTTAATTATTATTTTTTAATACATCTTTTAATTATAGTATGCAATAATATATATAATTTTGTGTTGGTTTTCTTTTTTGCCGAATGTCAATATCAAAATTTACATTATATTATATAATTAATAACATTTTATATACTATACAGGCAGAATTCAAATATGTGTATGTAGATTAATTAACACAAAGCAACAACCTTCCAAATATAAATTAATGCATTTTTATTATTTTTTAAATGAAATGTCGGTATGATTTGGCAAAAATAAGGTTAATCATCCATTCCCTACTCTGCATGTCCATTAAATAGGTGTTGATCACAATTGACGGAGGTGTCATAATCCAATTATGATATCTATATACAATTAAACACATTAATCAATTAATTATAATACTTTCTTCATATTGGAATGTATAGGTCCTTTAATGTGACTGTTATTGTCGATGATTTTTTTGCCGATTTGCCTACTTGAACTGAAAACTATGATAGACAGCTGCATTAAAAAGCATGCAACAACCATGTGGTTCGCTGATACGAATGCATTATTTTATTTACAATGACTTTTTATCTTATATATTCATTACAAATCGTTTTATAAACATTTATTAAAACAAATCCGCTAGCAACAAATGTCAATCTTCTTATATACATTTTAAGGCACCCCTGACATGTACAGTGTTCAGGGCGATCGAACCTGACATTGAGATTGTGTAGGGGGGTGCAAAAAAACATCGTAATTTTTTAAAAAGTATACTAGTATCTTTTTCGTTGAAATTAGGGCTGAGAATTTACTTTAATGTAATTAATAAATCCCTTAAAATTTATAATGTTTGCTTTATATTACAATTTTGCGACAATTTCTCCATCTAACCAATTAATGTATGCAATCTTTATTAAATCCATGTACACATCTTTATATAATCTAAGTAATAAAATAACTTGTATCAATTTTCAAAACTTTCAAAAGAAAAAAAAAAGATAAGAATGAAACAAGGGGTCGAAAACTCTTGAAAAATTAGGGGTCGAAAACTCTGGGGTCGAAAACTCTTAGGGATTGAAAACTCTGGGGGTCGAAAACTCTGGGGGTTGAAAACTCTCGTAGCCAGACTTGATACCAAAATTTCGTAGTCCATAAAGAAAAACACTCTTACTAAAATCGTGAGTATTTTGTAGATGCTGTGTAATTCTCTGTTTTGATGAAAGAACTTTGGTACACAGCAAACACCTATATTTTCCATTTGGAGACCGGTGCCAACTAACATTATTTTTGCTGGCCATGTTGTTGTAGATCTAGGTCTATCGAGCGCTTATTGCATAAGTCTCGTTGCCTTTAAAAAAAACGTTTGACCGGCGTGGATGATAAAATTAATTAGTTACATTTATTTTGATTTCAGAGATGAACATGTTATCGTGTTGTTATCTCACATTTCACAAACAAATTATTAAAGCAATTTAGCTAGAATAAAAAATAAATGTTTTCGGCATTAAGCCGAGCCAATTGGGCACTTCGACCATCTTCGGAATATTTTCCGTGATGTCTGAAGCTTTCTGATTGGTTATGGCTGCTTGCCAGCATCTCTTTCTAGCTTTGTGATTGGTTCGCTCCGATTACAATTTGGGCGCTTATTTCAGCAATGGCAGACGGAACACGGTATGCGATTGTGCAATGGGAGGATAATTTAACAAGTATTATCAGCCTTCAGAGCATTAAATGTCCAAGAAAACCTATCACGCAGTATCTCGAAGGAGATTACGTTACAGCTCCGTTTGGAAGACAGCTATACAAAGCGAGAATTTCTGAAATATCTGGTAAGTTTGTGGACGATTCGATATCAAGTCAAGACGTCCCCAAGTCAAAACGACCCCAATGTAGAATTTATAAATATGATGAATGCAGTGATTTTTTTACGTGCGAGTCCAGAGTTATAGACTCGCAAAAATCTGTGTGGATGCAAAGTTTCAAATTATGCGAGTCCCCATAATGAATTAAAATTTCTAGCAAAATTTAGGATAATTTTGAAGTTTGATCAGTGTAGAAAATTTGTAAAAAAATCACTGTTTCAATGCCATCACTCTTACCCATGACATGTATTGAGATGTACATTTATAATCATGTAACAGGCAGGACTTGTGAAAAAATTGTGGCTTGCAGGGCTCTCCCTAGAAATTGGAGCAGCCTATGATATATCACGCGGCTTGTGGCATGCACAAGCGGCAAGGAGGGGGACAGTGTGGGGTCTCGATCCCCTTCCACTAGGGGATCCGGAAAATTTTGACAATCAAACGGTGCAATCTTAGGGACTTTTAACAGACAATTTAGACATGTATGCAATTTTATATGGAATTGTTTATGAAATTGGGAAAAAAAATACATCTGTAGCTATTTTATTTCGACATACATAATTGTTTAATTGTATGTACATGAGACAAGACTCCTAAACTGGTTAGAATGGGGGGAATGTTGTTCTGTCATCCAAGACATTAATTCAATTTTATTCTAGAAATTTTCAAACAGTGGAAAATTATGAAATTTGGACATGGTTTTCGTCGAAATATACACCTTTTTCTGATTTTCTTCAGCATTTCAGTCAGTCAAAAATATGAAAATTGGACACGTTTACATATTTTTTCGAACAAATTCTATTCCCTACATGTATTTTTTTTGTATTTATTGTATTGCATTGTGCAAAAATCACGAAATGTAAAACTGGACAAGTCTGCTAAATTAAAACTGGGGGGAGTGTACTGGCTCAGCAGTGATTTTCGTACAAAAATCCTGGTTTATTCAAAATTTATCGAAAACAGTAAAACGTAGAAAATTTTGGTTCATACATGTAAAACTTCAGCTCATCTTTTACCGACAACTGCAAATTCTTGGTATATGTATATGAAGCACAAAGGTATTATGGGGCCCTCAAAGGGGTAATAAAATGGGATTGAAGTTTTATGTAGGCAAGCAATTTTCGTACATATTTTATTGACTGTAAATTTTGAGCATATACATTGTAAAGCAAATCCTTTATAAAAATGGCTACAATTACTGAGAATAGAGAATTTGCAAAATAATTAACACTTTAGCACATTGATTGACACTATGAAATACCTAGATATTGACATACACATTTGACGCATGTACAATTATACTGGATACGACTTAAACACGTTCGTTTGTGGCATGATGTCTAATTTAAATATTTGTTGTTAATTTGTAAAAATCTTCGAAATATTTCTGTTCAAACTGTTTATCACAAGCATCTACATTATTTGATACCAATGAACAGTGGGAAACAGTCATATTAAAGCATTCATGCGTAAAGTTCGAAAATTGCTTCTGTACGAAAATCACTGCTGAACCAGTAGTGCAGGTCCCACTTACTGCAATATAAATTACAAAATGGGGGAGAAGCGTGTCCATATTGTAATTATTTTTTTCTAATAAAATGATCTTGAAATAATAGCAGACGGTAAGATCTACTGCATAAACCATTAAATGGTGCAAATACTGATAAGGTCACTAAAACACACCAAGTTTGTAAAAATAGCCCAATCGGGCTATAAAATAAACTTTTCCCCAACTTGTTTATTGGAATCCTACTTACCTATAGCTTCTTAACAACATCTTTGCCAGAATCACCGCTGTTGACGATGTGTAGGATAAGACTCTTCATGTTGATCTTGGATTGGATATAATCTGCGATATATGTTGCCGTAACATTAGTGTATTCTACAACTTACTCGATCCTACATTATAGTGTTCAGGTCTAGGAGAGTACTGGGATTTTTAAAGATTATTTATAAATTTATAGTTCTAACATGAATTGATCGATGAATAACCTACATACATGTAGAACAAACGTCAAGTCGGGTTATTCTGCAATATACCGACCGAATAGACACACGTACCATCATGACGTCAAATAAGCAGCAAGACGTGCGGTAAGCATCCGCATAAAAGAAACACATTTTATTTACTTTACGTTCTGTAATAAGCCTCCTGTTAGAATCGAAATAATAAGTATCTCAGGTCGGTTTATCTTAGAATAACCCTCGTTTGTCGTTCTTATGCGAAGAAATATATCACTTCGACCTTAAAGTTTTGTGATATATTCTTGCGCATAAGAACTCCAAACTTGGGTTTATCGTTAAGTTATTATTTCTTAAATAATCTATGATTTTTAAGATTTTTCAATCCATTGATGGTGAAGATGAAAACTGCTGAAATGTAAAAACACAGCTTACAGCTACAAGAATTGAAAAGGGCTTGATAATTATTAATGTCAAGTACCTTCAATTCTGGTTTCTATTTTACTTGCAGAAGATAGAACATGCCTCACGAAGAAAGCTACTTCAGATGGACAGTTTCCATTGCAGTATCTGTTTGAGGAGGAGGAGATGCTTGAAAGCCAGGATGAGCAGTCTACATGTACACCGACAACATCAGGTTGATACAATTATACATGTACTATCAAGCTTTGAAAATAGTCAAGCCCGCTGTCCCTTCGACAGCTTTTGTTTCAACTCCATTTTACCAAAATTTGAAAAAACAATAGTTGTCATGCAGTTCACTCAAATAAATCACCAGTCAGATTGGCATTTTTAGTGAAATTTTTTTCAGAAAATATGAATCCTCATGATGTTCAAGACTACAAGTACCAACAAAGTTCTCGCAGAACTTCTCAAATTGACAATGGACACTCTCCCCTGAGATTTTGTACAACTGCAATCATCTTAATGAGCCAACACCAACATAAGAGTGGCAAAATGTTTATGCCCCGGTATCGACAGATCGGGGGTATATTGTTTTGGGCCTGTCTGTCGGTTTGTCATTTCCATCCGTCACAAACTTTAACCTTGCTCATAAAATTAAAATGCGGTATATTGTTTTTGGCCAGCCTGTCTGTCAGTTTGTCACTTCCGTCCGTCACAAACTTTAACCTTGCTCATAAAATTAAAACGCCTAGGCCTAGGTTCTTCAAACTTCACATGTGCACTTGTATCTCAATGATGTCTACAATCCCCACCTGTTTTTAGGTCAAAGTCCAAGGTCACCGTGACCTTTTTCTGCAAAATTTAACCTTGCTCATAAAATGAAAACGCCTGTACCTAGGTTCTTCAAACTTCACATGTGCATGCATCTCAATGATGTCTACAATCCCTCCCTGTTTTTAGGTCAAAGGTCAAGGTCACCACGTTTTTTCAAAATTTAACCTTGCTCATAAAATGAAAACGTCTGGGCCAAGGTTCTTCAAACTTCACATTTGCATGTATCTCAATGATGTCTACAATCACCACCTGTTTTTAGGTCAAAAGTCAAGGTCACCGTGTTTCTTCAAACTTTAAACTTGCTCATAAAATGAAAACGCCTGGGCCTAGGTTCTTCAAACTTCACATGTGCATGTATCTCAATGATGTTTACATGTACAATCCCCACCTGTTTTTAGGTAACTAGCTCAATGATCACGGTCACCATGACCCTTTTCTTCAAATTTAGCCATGCTTTTAAAATGAAAATGCCTTCAGGGGGCATAAGTGTTTTCTGAAACACATCTTGTTTCAATCACTTGGTGTATGACCTTGTTTTTAGCTCAACTTTTCGAAGACAAAAGTCGAGGTATTGTCGTCACTTGATTGTCTGCGTCAGCGTTGGTTAAGTTTTTTTGTGCGAGTCATTTTCTCAAAGACTATCGTAGGTATCCACTTGAAACTCAACATAGTTGTTCACCATCACCGACTTACAATTTTACAAAAATGTCAATTTCTCAAACACTATCAAAGCTTTCAATTTCATTATCAAACACGAAAAAGTCGAGCGTCCAGCATCCGTTGGCGGTGCTCTTGTTAATGCCACATGATCCAGTTTCAAAACTGGAATTATCTATTTACGCTAATGATCATGCATTTTTTAGGCCAGTTTCAAGCAGATGATATTGCAAGAAAGAGCAAGACTTTGATGCCTGAAAAGGAGACTCCAACTCCCACTCCTGTATTGGAAAAGAGTACTCGTACGGAAACCGTTGGTTCCAGCTCGTCTGGTAGGTAGTGATATTTACAGCATTTCATGACTTGAAAACTATGATCAAATGTAATCACTTTCAGTCTGATACGATACAGATTGTTAGCTCACTTGACCTGAAGGGTCAGAGTGAGCTTTTAGGATCCTCGAATGTCCGTTGTACGTGACCACAGTTAGTTTGTTTACATTCTCATGGGCAAAAGTTTTCAGGAATTTTCCTGAACTTCAGGTTTTTTTTATCTTCAAAGGCACTCTTTCTCTATATAAAACTATGTGAAATATTTCTAAATTCAGGATTTTCAGGTTTTTTCATTTTTTCCAACTTTTACCCATGCACTCTAGCAGTCACACTTTTGACCCGATCCTAATCAAACTTGCATATTTTGTTCATGACAACATGTGCAGTGCACGGTTGGGATTGAAATTGGGTCACATTGGTTCAAAAACCAGGTCAAATAATGTGAAAATCTATTGTTTGCTATAGAAAGCATATTTATGATCAGATCTTCATGAGACTTTGTGTGAATGTTCATTTAAGTGTGACCTTGGAGAAGTTCAAAATCGGGGACAGGTGGGGTCAAGAACAAGGTCACCCGGTCAAATTATAGGAAAACCTTTTGTACACTTGGAGGTCACATTTTTTACCCAAATCTTAATGAGACTTGGTCGAAATATTTGTTTTGTTAAAATCTTTGATGAGTTCATAACTGTGTCACATGGGGTCAAACACTAGGTCATGGCGTAAAATCATAGGAAAACCTTTATACTATAGTCTAGAGGTCACATTTTTGACCCAATCTAAATGGAACTTGGTCAGAATGTTTGCCTTGATGAAATCTTCGATGAATTCATACCTGGGTCACATGTGGTGGTCAAAAACTAGGTCATGGGGTCAGATTCATAGGAAAACCTTGTTTACACTCTTAGATGTTACATTTCTGACTGAATCTTAATGAAACTTGATAAGAAATTTTTTCATGAAATCTTTGATGAGTTTTTAACTACGTCACATCATACGACATGGGTCACTCAAAAACAAGGTCATGCGGTCAAATTATAAATTCTGGGACACCCTGCATTTATTAAGCATGTTGGTTGAATGTATCCGTATCGTTAAAATATCATTATAGTTCTGTTTCTGGAAAAACTGTTCATGCAATGATCAATAACAGGCATCTGAAGAAACATTAAATTTGAAATTTTAAAACTTTAGATTCCACAAGTAGGATACTCTAGATTCCATGAATTGCATAATCATTGCAGTAAGATATTACATTGTGACCCAGGACCATCTTGGTCCTGTTGTTTATCATAGTATGTTGCACATGACTAAATATCTATTATATAATCTTCAGATGTTTCGGCTCCCAAAGAGAAGACTGTTCCATCGTCTGATGATGTCTTGGCTCCCAAAGTGCAGACTGTTCAATCATCTGAAAATGTCTCGGCACCGAAAGTGAAGACTGTTCCAACATCTGCAAATGTCTCGGCACCCAAAGTGAAGGCTCCTTCATCATCTGCAGATGTCTCGGATCCCGAAGTGCTGATTGTTTCATCAACTGCTCAGTCACCAGTTGGTGCCAATTCTAGGTAAAGTCTTTTTTCATGCTTAATAAAAATTTGAAAGTAGTCGAACAGGCCTGTCTGTCAGACATCTCTTGTTATATTTACAGGTTTGATGTTTTTAGCTCACCTGAGCACGATGTAGCTTTGAGGACCGTTCAAAAGAGCAACATCTAAGCAGATAGTTGGATGGATGATTTTGTTTTAAAAATACTTTCTTAAATGATCAGATGACACATGTAGATCTCTAAGTAACCCTTTATTAAAAAGGCATATTAATTTCACAATTAATTTATCCCCTGTTGTTTCTTTATTTCACAGTAAAAGGAAACTGGATCACCTGGAGAGGGATGTCAAGGAATTGAGAAGCAGTGTGAAGGCATTGAAGAAAAGAGTCAAGGAATTGGAAGAGAAAAGCCAAGATAAGCCTGGTTCTAGTTCACCTTCTGTGTCTGCATCTGAGCCTGATGATGTCTTTTTGGTAGATGTGTCACATCTCAGTGGGACAAATGAAAAGGACGTAAACAGTATAGTAAGGCGTTTAGCTTTGAAGATGTTCACCCGTGAGGAACTCAAAACGTGTACACGCACTGGAAAGAAAACGTCTAAAACAGGAGAGGTTCCTAAACCTCCGCTAGATGACAGAAAACTACAAACTCTTGAGAGGCTTGTTCTCACCAAGTGTCCATCAATAACTACTGAAATCTTCAAGAAAAAATTTGACAATATCTTGAAAATGGAAAGACGCGCAGGATTAGGAACAAAATAACAATTTTAAGAGTGTAAAGTGTTCTTTTAGTGACCCTGTTGGGGTTGTTACATTAATGTTATGACACGAGGACATGAGTTGGTTTAATAAAATGTTAGTTACTGGTTGGTAGGCTTAAACTTTTAGGTTTCACTTCCAATATTTCCTGCTTGCTGTTCTAAAGTGGTTCAATCCATTGCTTGACAAGCATTTAAGATTTACTCAATTCTGGAACTGTCCTACATATTTGTAGACCAGTTTTAGAATTGCACTGAAACTGTTCCAGAACAATTATCCGAACAAGAACAGAAGTTTTAGAACAGTTCTGTTACATAATTTCTAGATTAGGTTTAGAACAATGCAAGAACTGTTCCATTACATTCAAGCAGAAATTTCTGGAACTGTTCTGAACATAAGCTGGGAATTTTGTTACAGAATTGTTCTAGAACTATTGTTGTGACAATTTCTGGAACTGTTCTGAACCTAATTTTGGACTTTTGTAACAGAACTGTTCTAGAACTATTGTTCTGATATTTGTCTCATTTAACGTTGCAGAACAGTTCTAGAAATGCTCTAGTAAGGATCTGGGTTTGTTCCAGTGCTGTTCTGGAATACTTGTTCCAGAACAATGTCAGAATTATTCTAGAACTATTCTGGACTATTTCGCAGAGGTTGGTGGCAACGTGGGAGAGGACTCAGAATAGAGGAAGGCCGACTACAGGGGACAGTCGAAACAACGGCTGCCTTTCAATCCTGTTGACCAAGGCACATCTCTGACATCTACCTGGTCTGTGTGCACAGGCACCAGAAGACCCCCAAGTAAGTGAATTTTGTCATATACTGAAAAAATTAATAATACAATTTTAATTTTCACAAAAGTTTAGAGGGAAGTGGTAATCAGATACACACCATTCAAACTTCAAAAAGAACAGTACCTCTTCAAATAAAAGACAGGTTTTGACTCTTCATATGACAAACACAAATTCATGGTTGTACAGAGTTAGCCACGTAGTATAGGCCCATCATTAAACTTCTATTCAACTCATCCTGCCCTGCATATTCATAGACTTTTTTGTATATTATGGACATTTATAAGCTGAAGTGACAACATCAATTATGCTGAGTGTTGTAAAGAAATATCTTTATTCTTGGGTCATGCATAACGAAAGGGTAAACTTCATTCCCAAAAAACAAAGCCCTACAAGGCTAACTAGGGCTGAATGAGTTTACAATTGAAAAATGTTCATTGTTCTGTTTTAGCATCACCTAGTGCAGTTTTGCAGTTCTACAGAGCCTTAAGGGACCCAGAAGTACAAAATTACATCTCTGAATTTCTGCAGTTCCATGAGGATGTAAGTAACTTTTGAAACACATCAGTCTTCCTAGAACCAGTCAGACTGCCAGACATGTCTGGCAAAATATTTCTTAAAATTGTTTTGGACTGGCATTTTTTACTTTGATCTGCCATGGTTTATTAAGTGGATCAGACCCAATGAGTCGGACTTTTTCAACTTTTGAAAAGTCTGACGCATGATTTTGATCGATGAAATGCATTTTTGGTCCAATAAAGATTAGCTCATTAAATACAAGTTCATTGGTAACTCATTTAAGCAAGAGCTGTCTGATAAGGTTTTATTTTATTTATAGATTTTACTACAGACAGACAGGGGGAAAAGTAAGATTGAGGGGCATAAAAGTAGATATTTGGATTTGATGAATAATAAGGTACATGTTTTCTTTCATTTCCTATTTACAGCAAGAAGAGATGTGGACAGATGAGAACTACACAGATACAGCACAGTCTCAATTACAGCATCAGCAGACGTACACATCCAACATAACAGCACCACATAAATTTACAGCGCACCAGTTCAATCCAAACCTGCCTGCATATCCATTTATGCAATTCAGTGTAGACCAATCTGTGAACCAAGATCTAACGCAGTTTACACCAATGCAGTTTACACCACAGACACAGTCACTTGTAAACAGCCAGATGCAGTTTACACCACAAAACCAGTTCTCCACTCAATCACAGCAGTTTACTCCACAATCACAACAGCTCACTCCACAATCACAGTCACTTGAACCTATGCAGTGTTCATCAAGCATCACATCAAATCCAGCTCAAGAATCGCCACCAAACCAGCATTCTCATGGCTACAATCAAACACCTCATATAACCACAACCTTCCGTAGATCGCCAAGAAAACATGCAAGCACTCCATCTGAAGTTTCTAGCGGAGTAAGTAAATAAGTTGTCATATCCAGCTAATTATTGGTGATAAATAATTTAACAATGAGATTGGGGGACAAAGATATCTTTTGTAAGATCCATCATAAAGGGCATTTTTTTCTGGACTCATTAAAACATCTGTGAGTTTGATCATATATGTTTTATGGGTTAATACTCTCCAGCAGAAAGCAGACACGTTCCCTCTGCCAATAAACAGAAGTGCGACCAAACAGAAGGCAGGCGCGTTACCCCTGCCAAAAAACAGAAGTGCAAACAAACAGAAGGCAGACACGTTACCCCTGCCAAGAAACAGAAGTGTGACCAAACAGAGGGCAGGCAGGTTACCCCTTCCAAAAAACAGAAGTGTGACCAAACAGAAGGCAGGCGCGTTACCCCTGCCAAAAAGCAGAAGTGCGACCAAACACAAGGCAGGCAGGTTACCCCTGCCAAAAAGAAGGAGTGTGAGCACACCGAGGAAATAGTTTATCTCAAAGAGGAAATCTATAAACTGAAACGGCGGGTAAGGAAACTCGAGGACAGGGAGAAGAAAGCTGAAGACAAGGACAATGATGGGTGTTCTAGAGAGGCTCTCACAAAACTAGTAGAGATGGAGAGAAACCCGTATACAGCAGCTTAAAGTTTGTTGGGATCTCTTTTCACCCAAAAGGAATTGCTGAGCCACTCAGTAAGCGGTAAAGCACCTAACTCTCAAACTCCAGCAAAGCCCAAATTTGATGGTCGAAAGTATGGCATTTTTTATAATATCATGCGTAGTGATGAAACGATAATCGAGTAGAATCGAATAATCGTCGCTGTATTTATCCCGTCGCCGACAATCGATACTGAAGCTGAAAAATCGATGGCGCTATATTCTTTTTGGTAGTTTCTGCTCATTTCCGCTATTTTCAAGAGTTCTTTCCCCTCCCAAACAACATGGCGGACACGCCGCATGAAAAACAAATCGACGAAATTTCGTACCCTGGGAAGGCAAGATCCACATGTTGGAAATTTTTCGGGTTTCGGAAAAAAAGAGAAGGCCCTCCGATAAAAGAGAATCTCTATATGTCCACAGTTATATGTAAACTGTGTCACAAATCATACGCAAACAAGGGTGAGTTTTGTACCTTACCACGATATCGTATGTATTGTCAGGTATGATACCGTACAAACCATGAACATGTCAATGGGTTAAAATGCATCTGTCATCAGGATATACAGATAATTCCATATGAAAAATGAATAGAATGGTTTTAAATTCAAGTTTAAATTTAATGCCTTGCAACTAATGAATATTATCATTAATAAATTTCAACAGTTGAGCTGACTTTGTTTAACTTAAAGGTCATATGTACAGGTTGGGCTTATTTCATAAAATTAAAATATGAAGTAAAAGAATCACATTGAAATTATTTGCAACATTTTAGCATAACGCATTACGTCATAAATCACCGTCATAGCGCACTGATTAATAAAAGTTCGTATGACTTACTTCCCTTTGCTGTGACGTCACTCGTGATCCACTGAATGCGCCATGTAAAGGGCGTGAAGAGCGATCGTTGGTTAGAAGTGGTGTTTTTCTTCAAATAAACGATCCTAAGGTCATTGTTTGGATTGACAGCGCATTTTCTTTATTGAATATGATTCATTTTATAAGAATATCAATTTGAAAAAAAGATAAATTAATAACTTAACCCGTGAATTTGCATGGATTTGTCATTGCGTAAACCTGTTCATATGAAAGAAACGACTTAAAATTTGGACGATTTTCCTTGAAATAAATGATTCCTAAGTTATTGTTTGGATTGACAGTGAATTTTCTATACTGGATATTTCTCATATTATAAGAATATCCATTTGAAAAAAATAAATTAGTGACTAAACGCGTGAATTTACAAGGATATGTCAATGCGTTCATATGAAAGGAACGGCTTGAAATTGGGACGATTTTCCTCGAAATAGCAATCCTTAAGTCAATGTTTGGATTGACAGTGCATTTTCTTTATTGAATATGTTTCATATTATAAGAATATTCTTCTGAAAAAAAAGTAAGTGACGTAACGCGTAAATTTGAAAGGATTTGTAAATGTTTTCATATGTAAGAATCGGCTTGAAATTTTGACGATATTTGTGAAAACAGCTATTTTTATTAATATTTGTTGAAAAAAAAACACGAGTACTTTTTCGTCAATGATCGTGTATTAGCATTAAGGTTTTAATTGAGTAGTAAACAAAGACATAGATCTGAATAAACGAATTGTCTTAAAACCGTACATCGTATAACTATTAACTGTCAAATTCACCCTGCATTGTCTTATCAATACATGAAATGAAACGGGAGAAGATCATAAATTGCGAACAAACAAACCGTATTATAACCCAACTTACTTGTGATACGAAGGTTATCCTTTAATTCACATTTTCACCGCACATCAACTTACTTGTGATACGAAGATTATCCTTTAACTCACATTTTCACCACACATCCATATTTCAAAACTAAACACTGGCACATTCAAGAGTATTTGTTAAAATCATCCGGCAACTTTCCAGTAACTCCACCCCAGTAAGAGGTCTATGATTTCGAAATTGATTCCGATGTCGTCTTTCTAGATCAACTGTTTTGACTTAAGAATTGTTCTTCATATTCACTTAACATTTATGTTCGTTTTCTCCCGTGTAAGTAGCCTTGACATATTGAGCATTTAATTTTCGGACAGGTTTGATAATTAACAGCTAAAACAAAAAAATCGTCATAGTTTATTTTACTAACAACCTTAAATAAACATATTTGAATTTATCTTTTATGATTTTGGAATTTAAATATCAATTTGACAAAACTTGATTTTGATATTAAAACGGTTTTTTTTTTTTTGTTGAAAACATAGAGTTAATACCGTTTTAGTGAATACTGATTATCATATTCTTATTGAAGTGTCAAACTATTCTAATAGAAAAGACAACATGTTCACTTCTTTGAATATCATAACGACAAAGTATCAGACGTAAGTCACATTGAGAGATAAATATGTCCTGACACCTTATCAATCCAAACATCCTGTGAGAGTTTGGTCTTAATTGGTTATATCTTAACAATGGATTTTTTAGATAAATTTAATTGCCGCGCATTGAAAGTGTGAGATTTGCCGCTTGTTATTTCATGTCTGGAATAGCAGAACGTGTCAGACCTGTTAATTAACAACAGAGATATTTAAGAGATTAACGCCAGAGGCTATCTTTCGCCTAAACAATAAAAGACTTGAGACTTGAAACATACTGTGCAAATGTGGCAGATTGGTGTTAATTTTCATTATGACCCTTAATCCTTGTAAGGTCCGATGTTTGTTGATTGACCCTTTGTATGTGAGGTAAACTGACAATAATCAATTAAATTGTAAACAAAGAGATTATGTTCAAATGTGTAAATTATATATTTAGTGATCTTATTACTAAATTATCAATATAAATTTGTAATAATCATGTTTGAACACCTGCATTTCAGTGTGACATACGTCATTTAAACCAATATTACCAATGGCAAAAAAATGAGGTGTGTGATTTAAATAATTCCGAAAAGCAGACGCTTAAGTTAAGATCGAACCCATTATCATTTGCGTTGATGAGTTCAGAGACAGTTTGCGGATATCAAATATTCATTATTTTGAATTTTCATTCAAAGACAACGGCAGATAAAAGAAACTTGCTTGTTTTAATGGGTTTGTAATCATAGCAATCAACGTACATTTTTCATTTTGTCTCATTTATGTACAATGGCAACGATACTACGATTATGTTAAAACATAAAACAAGTTTTGCAAATAAGAACAAGATGCATTTAAGCGTTTAAAACCCAAAGACATGGCAATACAATAACTTATGATGTTGGATGAAATTAACATATTCTTGCAACCCTTTGAATTCTAACGTAATATAATCGTAAAGCAGCCTAATTAAGTATTCCTAACTTAGTATGTAGCATATTTAATCTGTTCCAAACAAAACTAGCTTGGCGAGTAAGAGAGTCGTTCAAGGAAATTAACTTTCAAAAACGGTGTAATCAACGTGATTTATCCTTTTCTTGAATTTATCTACATTTACACAGTGCAAATTCTATATAAAGATCTAGCAAGACTACACGGGGCTCTAACACCCCAAACTAACAGTCAGGAATTGTTTTAATCACGAACATCAGTTCACCACAGCGTTCATTTTGAAAAATATTTTCCTTTACCTGAGATCATGTGGGAAACAGCGTAACATAAGGACTTCAGGCTTAAATTATAATTAGCAACTTGATACAATGGGTAATAAAACAACGACCTTTGATAGATATTTTGGGTCATTCCGAAATACAATGTACACATTCGCGCGTCACATCAATGTCTTGACACATGATTGTATGCTTTATCGCTTGATTGGTGTTTAAAAGTGAGATTAGCTTTGTCTTGTTTGCATTGACAGTCTCGAAACCAATACATCAAGGTAAAGTGAATGTTGTTGGTGGGTTTCAAATAAGGGAAATATAACGGTTACTCAATAAGTAGAATGAATTTGAAGCGTCTTCACCTGTATAAATTACTTTGAATTGAGTCCGATCATTTAAAGATCAATAAAACCAATTCTCTGGAAACGCCTAACAATGCGTAAACTTGCCGTCTTCGAAGTGAAAGTAACACAGCCTACTGTTCTTGTTTGGGGAATATATCTTTTGCTTATTTGTAAAGTAAACACGGTCCAGTTTACTTATCGAAACTTTTTGCAGCTTTTATGTTCGTCGGAAAACGGGAGAAACTCGCATCCCTGCGACCAAAAGCAGAATAACACCAGAAGACCTGTCAAAATACCATATTCAATATCCAATTTACGTTTCCCAAAACACAATTCAACACTTAAAATGTCCGAAATTTGTGCAAAAACACCGTCGTTAATGAGAACTAGATTCTTCTTACTGATAGTTCATATGACTTTGAAGCACAAATGACGTCACAACAAGGGAGATAAGTCATTCACAAAAATCGATAAAGGTGAATAAAAGTTGTCAAAAACAACATTTTTCGCTTCTGTATGAGAAAAAAATCATTACCTCCGTCATAACGAAACCATAACCTTATTCAAAAACCATAATTAAAGAAAATTTTGTTTATCGGGAAATATGACCTTTAAACATAGTTACACATCTTACACTATACACTTTGCAGTTTAAAGTACTTGACAGATGCATTTTAACCCATTGACATGTTCATGGTTCGTACGGTATCGTACCTGATTTTATACTCATTAATATAATTTCTGAAAAATTGGTCGATTTTCGATTATTTTCCGATAGTAAATCGAATTGTCCTTTCTGATTCGATTCGATAATCGATTATGATTTGAGACCGATTTTCCAACACTTATCATGCGTGAAAAGTTCTCGACGCTTTAGTCGAAGGACATAACTGCGAAGGTTCAAGGTGTTCAAAAAAGCCTTCAGAGAGAAAACTCAAAAAATGAAACGATGGCGATTTGAATTAAAAACTGACACTGTTTAGTTTTCAAGTTTAGTGTTAATATTTTTGTGTTTTAATAGTGTTAAACATAATACATTGTATTGCTTTGGTTTAAAATTTGGTCTTCACTGCCATCCAAAACCATATAGTGCCATATACGAACAGCTTGGATCCAGATGAGACGATGAGTAACTTCGTCTCATCGGGATTCAAGCTGTTTGACATTCGGTCAATATTTTCACCAATATTTCAGAATTACCTTGTTTACACTCTAGGAAGGTGTTGCATTGCTGACCAATATCAACAGGGTGTCAATTATAAACTAGCATTTTTGAACCTGTATGAAAAAGGGTAAATAATTTTATTTGTTGGAAGAGTCGAACAAAACATTTTTGCATTTTGGGAAGGTTTTATACATCTTTTAAAATTTTACATCATCAATGTTAAATAAACATCTTTCAAAGAAACAAGCGAATGATAATCTTATTGAATAATTATAAGCTTGTCTGTTTTTTAAAGAAAAAAGTCGAGTTATTGTGATAGCCTCAGCGTCGGCGTCCCTAAACTTTAACCTTACCTCCTAACTCAAAAATGAAACTTGGTACACATGTTTCTAGGAACAATGTGCTTGTCTATACCAAGTAACATAACTCTGACTTAAAGAATTTCTCAGTTATGCCCCTTTTTGAACATAGAAAATCAACACAAAATTTAACTTTACCTCATAACTCATAAACCATTCAACATATTCAAATGAAATTTGGTACACATGTTCCTAGGAACAATATGCATGTCTATACCAAGTCACATGACTCCGACTTAATTGCCATGAACAAGGTTTTAATTTTGTGTACATGTTATTTAATGAAACAAAATACCATGCTTTGTTCAATAAAGACCTGTAAAAGGGACACTGAATTAATTTGGTATTATGAAAAATGAATCGTGGTAATCAGGGCAGCAACAGATGACTATAAAACATGTCAGTCTTAGGCAATTGTTATTTTGAAATTCAATGAAACATGATTTATCATGATCTTTTAAAGAACATGGTCAAACCATGGTTGAACTTGCCACAAGGCTGCATTGAAGTGGACTATGAAACATGTTTGACCATGGTAATATAAAGGACCACGAAACATGATTTATCCTGGTCTTAAGATCATGGTCAAACCATGGTTGACCATGGTACTAGGGCGGCCATATACCACAGGGCCTATGAATCATGTTTTACCATGGTATTTTTTTTATGACCATGGACCAGGGTTAACCATGGTCTATAAAAGAACATGGTCGACCATGGTCACCAGGGTGGCCATATACCACGGCATGAAACATGGTCAACCATGGATTATACATGGTCATTTCGTGGTTAACCATGTTTTTAAAACATGGTCGACCATGTTTTGACCGTGTTCATTTCACATGTAATTAACAGTTAATTTTCTTCAGATTTTTTGTTTAATAAAACTACCATATATAGAATTACACGACAGAAACTTACAATACTCTTTTTAGTATGCTACATTCTGTAAATGTATTTACATCAAAGTCAATGTTAACAGTTTCATTTTTTATAGATTTTTACTATGTTGCTTTTTTACACTCATTCAATTTACATCCCTGGCATATGGCACTTTATGGCTCACTATATGAAAAATGGAAATTATAGTACAAACTTAAATTTACTTTTGAATGAAAATGAAACATTGGAAATATGTATATATATATATTTTGAACTCAGTAGGCATATAAAACTAACCATATGTATACATAGGGTCATGCAAAAAGGGGGCTTCAGATATCTTTGAAAATGTATTCCTGATCAACAACTGTGCCCATAACGCAGCTGTTAGTCAGGATAAACACTTTTGACACTTGTTTTGGGAATATGATTCTCATTAGCTACCATGTTTAAAAAAGAGAGAAAATAATCAATGTAATATGAGATACTGGCGTTCATGAAACGCAGATATAGAATGTATCAGCCTATTGAAAACTACTTTCTTTCTGTGGTTTATTGCACAATATACCATAATAGATTTGTTCTTTGTCTATAAAGGCAATTGCACATGTCATGTTAGAATAATAAGTGACCTATTTATCTCTTGAAATTGCATTAAGTACCCTCAAAAGTAAAAGTTTGTGGCATTCTGTATGGCAGAGTTTCGTACTACCAGTTGTTACCAGTTAAGAAAAATGATTTGTGCTTCAATGTTTCAAAAGGACAATTTTGTTATGATGTTTAGTACATCCTTTCGTTAGTTTTACATTTCTTGAAAAGAAAGAATTAATTTTACTTCGAAAGATTTGTGGCATTGTTTAATTTTGCATGTCAAATAGGAAAGAAATCAGAGTACCGTCTTATTAATCTTTGTACCACAATTTTTAGCATATGTGAATACATAAAAGTAAGTATGATTCTCCTTATATACACTTAATCTTGTCTTGTGACATATCGTTGGAAACGTCTTTATGACATATCACATCACAGGATTTGAAATAATCAAAACCAAATATTTCAAACAGAAGAATTCGCATAAGTTACGATATTGACATAAGACGTTTGATAAGACGGTACCCATATCTATAAAACACATTTGGTTAAAGAAAAAAAAGATAAAATGGAAACATAAGAGATTTATGTCTACTAGATCATCTTTTGCTATTTCAACAACCCTCTATCCTGTCAATCATTTTTTGACTTTTCACTCTTTAAATTTTAGTACACTAAACAATAAATGATCACACAAATTTGAAAGCTTTGACACATAATAGTTTTTCCTTTGAAAGAATTTTTCTATTGCAAGCAGTATAGATCAAGAATTGAAGATCTTTCATCTTGGTTTTACTGTCTGCTTGGACAACAAATATCGAGGTTGGCAAGATAACCGATAATACTAAAGAAACTGTCAACAAAATAATGCTTAAACAATTTCCCTAGTAAGGTCAAGATTTGACAAATCTGTAGCAGACAACATCTGAAAACTTAAAAATACATATATAAGTGTTTAATGATAAATGTTTGTAAGTTCTGTACCATTAAAATAAAAATATCGCAACACAGATAGAAATGGCTCCTATTAGTCACATTTCTTCTTTTGTTTCAACATTTTTAACTGTTGTCTACTGCAGACGTAAAAATCCTTCCATATGAGGGAAAAGGTTAAACCAACTACATAATTCAATTGTCATGTTATTGTTTGTTTGCCAAAGTAAACTATTAAATATATATGATAACAATATGACTTGTAATTCACTTCAATTTTCCAACAAAAAAAATCATCAAGTGGTATTTATTTAAATACTTCTGTGTACTTTCAGGACTCATAAGCCTGGTTCATGTCCCCTTCTACTTAATGTTTGATTCTATTTTTTCATGCTTAAAAAATATCTAAGTGAAAATAGTGATCCTTCTCAAATTTTCAAACAAGCTTTTGCAAAGGCCCAGGTGAGCGAAATTGGGCTGCATGGCCCTCTTGTTTCTATTCTGTATAATTCTCATTGAACTTTAAATGATAGCATATAAAATAATAATGATTCCATGATATTGATATATGAGTATTTTAAATGTGGCACTTTGCAATGTGGCACCAGGTATTAACCATTCTTCAGAAGAAATTAACAGAAGGAATGTAACAGGAGCAAGGCGAACACAACTCGTGGCCCACATGAAAAACACCGTAAAACGGTTAAACAAAAACTTGGTAACCACAGTTAAGAGACAGATGGGATTAGAAAACTTTATAGGCATACATACCGACACAGGGTACACCCAGAAAGATTATTTCTGAAGAAAACAAGAAGGAAAGCCTCCTTACGGATACCATAAGGGGCTTACAGATACTGAAGGAGTTTTACGATGCATCAGGTGAACCTTACATTTGAGAAAGTTTGGTTGAAATGAACCGTTCACAAGCATGATGATTGCTGAAGAAGAAATAGCTTTAATGCAAAACTATGCAAAGGGGAGCGTAATATCTAAGGATTATGGTCAACAACGACCATTTCTTTATTCAGTTGTTGCAAAACCAGACGCATCTTTTCCAGAAATATCTCTAGCTAATATGATCACAACCCAACATAATATTCCAACGTTGGAATACTTTTTATGGGCAATGAGAAGAGAAGTCAGCATGAAAGGCGGTACACTATATATTACAAAAGTAGAAAGTGACTTCAGATATGCATTGATTCAGGTATGCTTAAGGACTTTCAACATCTGTTACCTGGAGCAGTATCTGAACATTTGTATGAACATAATGAAAAACAAAAGGAGTTCACAAGAACTAACTGAGCATCATCTTTGCTCAGCACAGACACAGGACTTCATTAGAACCCTGAAAAAGTAGGCCTTCAAAGTAAATTGGTAAACTTGAATATCTTAAATGAGTAGGGAATCACATGTTATTGCAAATTCCACTACATTTGAGAAAGAAAAGAATGAATGAATGAATGGTGTTTTAAGGCTCATCAACAGCTAAGGTCATTTAGCGTGCATTATGATGATGTGGATAAATGTATATTGAGCTAATACAGGTTAAAATGTATTTGAATGAAGAAAAATAAATAAGAATTTGTAATGAATGAATGATAGTAGAAAGAAAATTCACAAAAAAAAGTGATAGTACAATGTAGAGAAATAATTTGTTATGAATGTATGATATTTAGTAAAGAGTTTGTAATGAGTAAATGACATACTAAATGATACTAAAGGAGTTTTATGAAGCATCAGTGAACCTTCCATTTGAGAAATTTTGGTTGAAATGTTCACAACCATGATGATTGCTGAAGAAGAAATATCTTTAATGCAAAACTATGCAAATGGGAGCGCAATATCTAAGGATTATGGTCAACAACGTCCATTTCTTTATTCAGTTGTTGCCAAACCAGACCCATCTTTTCCAGAAATATCTCTAGCTAATATGATCACAGCCCAACACAATATTCCAACGTTGGAATACTTTTTATGGGCAATGAGAAGAGAAGTCAGCATGAAAGGCGGTACACTAGGTATTACAAAAGTAGAAAGTGACTTCAGATATGCAGTGATTGAGACATGCTTAAGGACATTCAACATCTATTACCTGGAGCAATATCTAAACATTTGTATGGACATAATGAAAAACAAGAGGAGTTCAAAAGAACTAACTGAGCATCATCTTTGCTCAGCACATACGTAGGACCTCATTAGAACCCCGAAAAAGTAGGACCCCAATTCAATATGTCAATTTGAAAATTGGCTACTAAAGTCATTGCCTGTAACAAAGTACATCTTTGTTGTTGAAGGCTAAGAAGGTATATACACATGTGTCACATTCCCCTTCATCAATACAATGGTGAGGTGGTCTGCCTCACAGGCCATTGAGTCAACTGAAACAGAAAAAAAGGCAGTTTATTGATTAACGAAACCGATGAATTAAATGCAGATCCTGACATCGACAAAACAGATTCGAAGGACCAGGATTTAAAATGAAAAACTATAAAACAACTTGCCATAAACAGATGTTTTCCTGACGTTGTAGAAAGAGGTTGAAACGAAAGTATCAAAAACAACACCAACGTTACCCTAAAATACTTTAAAAAGACCTGCTTGTTATGACAAGTTTATGCAAACATTAACCTCTATGGTCCGGATGAATGCCGTCTTACAATAGATGTACGGAAGTTCAGTAAACTTGTGACAGCAAGTCCCAAACAAGTATGGTTTAAGGCAACTTAAGCACAAAAATGATCTTGACAAGCCTTGTCGTTTTGAGCTCTTCATAAAAGCCCTCCATAAACTTGTTCTTGCACGCCTTACAGAACTAAATTTCCACAGGTACTGCCATAAAAAAAAGGGAAGAAAACATCTGACCAAACTATGGACTTGTGGAAACTGTACAGTTTGTCAACCCAGACGATGACAATATTCAGGACTTTCAGGCTGAAAAAATTCTAAAAAGAAGTGAAACATACCTTGCCAGTTATGACATTTTAGAAATGCAAGACTGTGCAAAGAATCAACATTATTTCTTAAAGGTAAAAGTAATGGCATCATATCCTTCAATAGAATATCAAGGGTCCAGTGCAATACTATAGTAAGTGCTTTATGTTCATGAAGCACTTACTATAGTCTTGCATTGAACCCTTGATATGACATCACTACAACATTATCACAGGTTTCTAGTCTTGTATGGAAGCATCATGTACTTCTATAAGTTCTGCAAAGGGTCTCTGTAATCATACAACAGCAATTTTACTTTCTATCAAACAGTAAGACACTGGCTGTGGGAAACACAGTACATGTAGTTGTAACCCCATTTTCAAATATGCAAAAACAGTCATCCTCAGGACAAAGTCATATGTAGTATCGGTGGATCTGAAGAAAAGTTGGAGGAGGCAAAGAGAATCCTCAACCCTCCAGCCATTGAAAATTTACAAAAATCAAAGACAAAAATGAAAAGAACAACGTAGATAATGATGACAATGCATTTGAATTTGAAAAGAGTCATAGGCTATATTCTAAGTCAAAAATTCAGCTCCTGGCACATCAAATTTGTTTCTTTGGTTTTGTGCTGACCATGGTCATTGCTACCAGGGTTCCACATGACTGGTGTTGAAGGTAGGAAAGAACCTGCAGCATCCTTGTATTCTCATTTAGAAAAAACACTCCAAGATGTCTGGGTTTTCATTGGGCCTCCTACATATAAACATAAAAATGTTGTGCATCAGTTTTCATAATGATGCCTACATATAAATATAAAAATGTTGTGCATGGGTTTTCATTGGTTCGCCTACATATAAAAACAAAAATGTTGTGCATGGGTTTTCATTGGGTAGCCTACATATAAACATAAAAATGTTGTGCATGGGTTTTCATTGGGTCGCCTACATAAAACATGAAAATGTTGTGCATGGGTTTTCATTGGGTCGCCTACATATAAATATAAAAATGTTGTGCATGGGTTTTCATTTGGTCGCCTATATATAAGCATAAAAATGTTTTGCATGGGTTTTCATTGGGTAGCCTATATAAAACTAAAAATGTTGTGCATGGGTTTTCACTTGGTCGCCTACATATACACATAAAAATGTGCATGGGTATCTGTTTCACTGAAAACCTCGAGTCTTTAGACCAAGAGCTCTCCATCCTCATTTTAAACTTCCAGCCACTGCTTCTGAAACACAATACTCTGTCATTGCCCTATGACAAGTTGTACACAAGGCAGCGTCTGCCACCCAACAGACAGCCTGATGTGCCTTTAACACAAGACTAACATTCTAACCAGACTAACCTGCATTGAACACCAGACCATCATTAAAACCAGCATTTGACACCAGACCTGCATTTGACACCAGACCTGCATTTGACACCAGACCAGCTTTCAAAATAGCATTCAACACCAGACCAGCATTAAAACCAGCATTTGACACCAGACATGCATTCAACACCAGACCATCATGAAAACCAGCATTCGACACCAGACGTACATTCAACACAAGACCAGCTTTCAAACTAGCATTCAACACCAGACCATCATGAAAACCAGCATCGACACCAGACATGCATTCGACACCAGACCAGCTTTCAACACAATACCAGCATTGAACACTGGGCTTTGGGAAACTTTTTGTGATTTGACTAATCTAAAGATTCAATAGAAAGTTTCACTTCAATTAGTCAAAATTTGATAAACTTATAAAATGAAAAATAGCAATCAAGTCTAGAATCAGACTGAATATTTATTCTTGGAATTGCACATACTTTTGCTACATAACTTATGTTTTTTTAATACATTACTTAACATAAAAGGTTCATGTGTTGTTGGTGCTTGCTAAAGCTTTCAGTTTGATTTCTCTCTTCATGGAGATATTATCTGACTTGATTTTGTTTAATCAGGATTCTGTGCCCAAGAAAGTTTGACTTGTCAGTGACTTGGAAGTCCGAGCTCTCCAAGGCCCTTCACTATTGAGACAACCCAAGAAAATTAACAATATCGCTACTGAATAGCTTGTTCAGTATGGAACAACTGCCAATATTAAATGCCAAAGGATTATGAGTTGCCAATAACAGCAAGCATCCATCAACCAAAGCCCTTCCACCATTAGCTATGAAAGCTATTAAACAATTTGTGTTAAAGAATTTCAAAAGTGAAACTGGTGTACCTTGTTTGACAGAGATGGCTTTTAATAACATTATCAACAGCAAATGTGCAACAGCCAGAAGGACTTTAAAAAGGTATTATTCAACAGTGCCCTGAAAGTGTATATGACCCAGTCCCAGCTCCCCCAGGCCCTTCACTATGGAAACCACCTAAGAAAATTAACAATATCGCTTCTTCAAAGCTTGTTTATTAAGGAGCAACTGGCAATATAAAATGCCAAAGGATTATGAGTCGCCCATAACAGCTAGCAGCCATCAACCAAAGCCCTTCCGCCATTACCTGTGAAAGCTATTATACAATTTGTGTTAAACAAGTTCAAAAGTGAAACTGGTGTACCTTGTTTGACAGACGTCTTTCAATCTTCTGCAGAAAAGAATGACCTGTTTGTCTCCTTCAGCAGACCTCATATCAAAGTATACATAATTTGCCAAAATCAGCATTTTTTCTCTTCAGACAAAGATAGAGACTATCTGCATCTCTGGAAAGAACAGGATGACATGACAACTGGACCAATTCAGGAAATAATTAAAGTAACAGCAATTGACCAGTGTGCAATTGGTTCACAACTAGAAGTGCATCGGTCAATAGGGTGTCGTGCCACGATTCCAAGAAAAGGAGACAACCCTCATCCAAAGTTATTTGTTTCAATTGTGGTTGTGAGGGTCACAAAGCCAATGATCCAGATTGTCTGGCCAGAGGACAGAAATGTCGTAAGTGCGGGAAAGAAGGACATTTCGAGAAACGGTGTAAATCTGGGAAACAAAAGACTGGTAGGAAAAGGAAACACAAAAACACTGTTCGACAATTGGACCAATCGGAAGGCGACGATTATGCTTTCATAGTGGGACATGTTTCCTCAGAAATGATGATGTCCGTTAATGTTGGGGGAATTCCAATACCTATGATTATAGACTTCGGTGCAAGTTGTAACGTGATCAGTCAAGCTATTTTGTTGCTATAAGTTGTTAAAATAATTCCGACCCTGTCTAAGTGTTATACTGTTTTGTTGCTAAAGTTGTTAAAATAATTCCAACCCTGTACAAGTGTTATACTATTTTGTTGCTAAAAAGTCGTTAAAACAATTCCAACCCTGTAAAAGTGTTATGCTATTTTGTTGCCAAAAGTCGTTAAAATAACTCCAACCCTGTATAAGTGTTATACTATTTTATTGCTAAAAGTCGTTATAATAATTGCAACCCTGTAAAAGTGTAATGCTATTTTGTAGCTAAAAGTCAATAAGACTCCTATTCCCTTACAACTGGGAATTGTTTGTGCCGTCAATTCTTCTAATTGGGAAAAATTTGAGTCGGGAAATCTGCAAATTTGGGAAAATTCATGTCTAGAAATAGGGAATCTTTAAAAAGCATCTTATCTATCAAAAGGGGTTATATTCTGCCTTGTAAAGCATTTTAAGCTCAAGGTGTTCAAAAACTATTAGTGAAGATATTGTCACAATAGGTAGTGAAATTTAAAAAAAAAAAGAATTATATATATTTTTTAAGTGCAGATTTATTTAACGACTTTTAACAATACATAAAAAATACAGCTCACAAGATGGATTTGGGAAACACCTTTATGTTTTCCTTACTGCTTTGACCTTATTGTTGTGTCAAATTGGGAAAGGTCCGGTGCTGCAATTGGGAAGACCTATTTTTTTGCACCAAATAAAGACTGGTATTATTCATTTGTCCGGCACCACCCAGAAATATCAGAGAGAACTCCGATGGGATTAGGTCATCACCAAGCAGTAATAAATGAGGAAATCATCAATCAGTGGTTTGTTACTCTTTTTTGAGTTTCTTGAAAGAGAGGTTCCGGACTATAAGACGATGATAAAAGATCCTCGCCATATTTTCAAAGTGGACGAGTCAGGATTTCCTCTATGCTCAAATACTGTCAAAATGACAATATACAACAGTCAGAAAACAACAACAACCCCACGCTGTGATCCTTTTTTGTGTAAATATGGGAAAATTATTGTGAAAAGTTGATATGACTTGCATCGGCGAATAATTTCGACAGGTTTGAGTTAGTGAGTAACTGTTGATGTAACTGTCAAAACTGCATTTACTCAATATTGAAATTGGGAAAGGTCCGGTCCTGCGATTGGGAAGACTCCGGCAGGCTTTGGGAATGGTTCTGTTCCCAAAGCAACAGTTAAAGAAGGGAAAAAATGCTGCTTTGATATGTATTTTGATAAAATAAAAAGGGTAATGTCTGGCTGAATTTCAAAATGTCCCCTATTTATTTGGATAGGCGAGACATTTGTCCCCATCCTTTTTCCACCCTCGGCAAAACACTACAAATATTTAAAACATTCAAACAAAATGTAAAAAAAATATAGCAAGTCATGATATGTTGAAATAAGTCGCAAACCATTGATATGTATCATTTATAAAAATCTAACAAATATAACAAGAATATAAATAACTTAAAGATATATCTGCAATGTGATAATATTACAATGCATATTATGTATACAGAATAATCTCAGGGCTTTCTTGCATTTTGTATAACAGGGAACTTTAATGACACCTTCCTTTAAAATTATGCCGTTTCCCGAAAAATTCATAGTTGCAAGTTCTGCTTTTTGTTTCCCCTTTTTAACATTTTCAGTGATATAACTTCCCAAAATAAGAGGCCAAGGCCTCTTTCTTATTCAATGAAAAAAGGCCCCGAGTCTACCGATTTTAATCCTTAGAATGCTGGGTAAATTTCTAAATATAGATTTTTGTATTGTCTGCTTTCCAAAACCTTCAATATCTGTTTAATTTTGTTGAGGTTAGATACTCAGAAGTTCAAACAGGCTAGATCACAGGCCAGCTGCCTATCAACTTGTTTTAACCTGTTTGCATAAGCAGGAAGTCGGTTCCAACACTATAGGGTTTAAGGAAGAACTATATTTCCAAGAGGTTGGATGTATCAATCAATTACAAAAAAGTGCATATATTTATTCAAGAGACAAACTAATCTTGTTCATGAAGGATTACAGAGTGCATGCTTTAAACCCTATTTGTTGTGAACAAACATTAGAATCCTCTGGATAATAGTATCTTATAAAGCATTCATAAGATTAGCATAAGGAAAGAAATGAAAAATTAACCTTTATTCTGGAGGCCTGCTGATATACCAGTTTTCCAGAATATGACATCAAGAAAATACATTTTTCTATTCATTATTTAATCTGTTTCCTGATGGAAATTTGACGTCCTAAGGAAAGAAAACCTAGGAAAAACAGACATAGTATAATGCAGATGAAAATAATCTAAACCATTCTGACACAAGCATGAAATGTTTATGAGAATGAGTAATTAATTCCTTTGCAGGGGTGGCAAAATCAATTGTCCGTATTGCCCAGCTTGTCCAAAAGTCTTAATGGACACGTGAATGGTTATTAAAATTCTCTATATAAACAGCATACGGACAAGTGCAGAACAAGATTTGGCATTTACGGGCAAGTAAATAAAAAGTGGATTTCGCCACCCCTGATTTGTAACAGTTTTTAATAAAGTCTCTTAAGAACATTTTATGTAAACAATAATGAAAAGATGATTTAAACAATTCTCATCACTATATATATGACTATTTTTAACAATTCTTAAATAAATGACAATTTGTAATATCTACATTTTAAAGATGCTGAAAACCTGTGTGTCGCTGAATAATTATGAATTGAGCATTAGAGCCTTTGGTGCTTTAATTGAAATACATAGAATAGTAATGGGTTGCTGTTCGACGAATTTTGGTAGCATTACCTGTTAAGAGAGTTGAACATATGTAACAGAAGTTTACAGGTAAAAAGGAAAGTTTTATAACATTAGCATAAATATTCACAATTGAACTTAATTGTAGTTGATAAAAGTCCAGCTAAACTACTTTACAACACAATAGGAAAAGAATTTGCTCCACAAATTTTGGGACAGACTACTTAACCAAAGGAGGGACTTCTTGATCATTTCCCATAAGCTCAGAAATGTCTTTAGGGGATCAAGCGTCAACTACACTCTGTCAATTGAATAGTTATGTTTCCATTTCCTGATCGAAACAGTTTAAACACATGCAAACAACTTGCTAAAAACAAAGGAGTCTTAATGAGACAATTCTTAGATCATAGAGGACATAATGAAATGACCTTCTAAAACAAAAAAGCTTTGTTTTTCACAACTTTTGTAAAATAATAAAATCCTAAATTTTGAGACCATTATGATATGAACCAAAAGTAAAATGTCTTATATCGGTGAGGAATACCAAAATTATTATCCAGTTTGCCTCAGTAAAAATCACTTGTCTTTATAACTCGTTTACCTGTAGCCGACACCTGAAACCACTAACGATACACAAAGGTGTTGCATCTTGAAATCAGCATTGTCTCTATCACTGTCTTTACCTGTAGCATACACCTTCTCATTCTACAATGATCCATATGGTTGATGATCTATAAAGTATGACTTTAACTCCATTGATGGCACATGTAGATTGTCCAGGTCAGGTACTCCCTTTCTCAATGCCACATACGTCAGCTGGGTTTCCACGACTTTGTTATCCTTCACCCCCGGAAACAGGTCCCTGACATTAACATCGGAGCCCGAACATAGAGCCCCGTCACTTGGAAACCCACACTTAAACCCCTTCCTGTGTACCGTCAGTCCAGTCCCTTTGTAAGATCCATCAGCTTTAAACAGGGAACGCATACTCACAACACTAATATCACATGGCAAGGAATGCTGCAATGGAATGTAGTTTAAAGACAGGATGTCCGAGTTGATGGGTGTAAACAGTTTCTGTATTGGTTGCTGAAGGAACTCGTTGGTTAGCATGCTCAGCATTGACGGGTACGAGAATTTTGTCTCTTCCAACTCAGACTCGGAATGTTCCACTTGAAGTATGAATTTTGTCATTGTCAATTTGTTGTCTGTGACCCCTTCCCCAAGACCCCTTTCATCATCATACAATAGCTGCCGATCTAACATTACCTCCAGCCAACCCTTGTCTAAGGAGGCCCCACCATGAGGTTGGGCCGTGTGTAACGATACACGAACATTATTGTCCTGAATGTACGTCATTGTGGTAATTGGGTAGTAATTACGTTCAGTATTCATTGCTTTACTCGTATCTGTTGGGTGCGACTTTCGCCCAATCATCTGGAAACCATTCTGGTCTGTAAAGAATGATCCAGGTACAGTTTGTAGGTTTGTTGAAAGCCTCATAATGACCTCCTTGTCACGCATGTTCAGGGCTTGCATGTCGAGGGCATTACTGATGTGTAGGGACTTCCCCTGCAACCCTAAATGGTGATACAGTCGAACTTTATGGAACAAGTTATAATATACAGTCTGAACTTCTGTAACATAAGGCCCTTCTATGACCCGTATCAATGGGATTTTCTGTAAAACATCTCTAGCTGGGCCGCTGGGTAGAAAAATATAGGCACCACTCCCCCGTGAAATATAATGTTTGAACTGCATTATGGTCCGGGTGCTGATATTAGTCATTTTATCATAGATCTGATTAAGGAGTCCAGTAATTGTAGTAAATTCTGCCCTAATATGGGTGTTCTCTAAGGTAAACTGGGCGTGTTTGCCTCCAGCACGCCTTGGTCTTTCTTGTTCAAACTTCAGTTCAGGAGGGACTATCAGCTCATCTGAGTTGTAAATTGTGATTTTTGACCAGAAACTGTTTGGAGACCTGAGTATTTTACGTATAACATAAGTTTCCACACCAAAAGCAGTAATTTCTATAGGAAACACAATTTCGAAAGGGGATGTGCCAACTTCTGAACTAGAACTGAAAATAGGATTCACTTGAAACGGAACTTTTTTTCTCTTTGAATCTCTTATTTCTATATCAACAGAACTTATCATTAGTTCAACGAATTCCGATCTTAATTGACCTGTAGGATTGACCAAGACGAGCCTGACTCCCTCTTTAGTTGGTACTAATGGTTGGTGCATGGAAGGAGATCGAGGATCATCTCGAACAAACTCGGGCTGGAGAATTGGGTTGCTCTTTAGTTTCCCAGCACTAAGAAGATACTGGGCAGCAATTTCCATTACCTCATCTGCGTTGTTAAAAGCTTCAATCAGTTTGTCCTCATAATCTGCAACAACATCTGGTTTGGAGGTTCCAGTAATGGCATCATGATGCAAAAACAGTCCAAGGTTACGGCGTGCAAGCTGGATCTTTCGTTGGATCTTTGGTAAATCCATGTACACTTCTTTCCACCGTTGGCTGTTTGACACGGCTAGAACATTTAGAATCTCGGCAGCCCGGAGTTTTGTTTCAGTTTCTCTCGCAAATCGTTTATCGAAGGGTCGGGTTGTATAGTACCCAGTCCAGTAAGCTTTGTTCACATCAGAATATGGAAAGAAATCACCACTTAAACTAGTAAAGTCAGAATCCGCATTCTCTTCATACTCTGTGACAGCTTGAAAGAAATCTTTAATAGTACCGAATTTGACATTGATTTTCCAGTCTTTCTTAGCATTCATATACGTCATCAGTTTCTTGTAGTTCTCATACTGCTGATCCCATTCTTCCACATGGTTATATCTAAAGTCGTCCCCTAGGGGAACAAGAATTGCATTGTGTCTATAAATTGACGACTTTAATCGAAACTGTTCATACAATAACCTTGCTTTCTGGTCTATGTTAGAATCATCAATTGGATAGATCATCCTGTTCCGAGGCTCCTCTGGGATATCTTTGAAGTCATACATGGCACAGGTAAATTTATCTGGCCCGCAGGTCTGGTGTAGACTGTATAAAATATAGGGCATCACATGACACAATATCTCAGTACTTCCAGACTGGTCCCAGTACTGTCTCCAATAAAACTCCAAACTCCTACCTTCACGAACCAGTCTACCTTTAGTGGCTTGGTGAATTCTCTGTATGACCATTTTTTCCATCCCTGCCTTTGACCAAAGATATGGCATTGTGCCCGAGTGTCCGAATGGGTCAATTGACCAGCTGTGTTGAGGTTGAAAGTTCAAGTGCTCTTTGAGCCACTGGTGACCTTCTATCAGCTGATCTATGACAGTTGTGTACATTGATGAAGCCTCGTCTGGCATTACCCAGCCTCCAGACACAAACTCCAGTCTTCCTGAAAGAAAAACAAAATTTAATCCTCTTACTGCATGAATAGTGAACATCTTACAAATATATCTTGATATTTAGAATACAACAAACTATAACTATTGATAAAAACAAGAGCTGTCCGTAAGACAACATGCTCCACTATTCAACAATGTCGGAGAGGGGTATAGGTCAGTAAAATATTATTGTTTGTAAAATATGAGGGTGCAAACAATGATTCACTACTGTAGCTGTTGAGAAACAAACATGCATGCAAAAACTTAACCAAGAATTTTTAATTACAAAGAACCGCATAATTAGCTTAAATTCAAAACAAGAGATTTGAAACTTGGTCAGGGACTTTAGACCCTATACAGATATTTGAAGTATCAACCCATTTCATACAATGGTTCATGAGATACAAACTTGCATGCAAAAACTTAACCAAGAATTTTTAATTACGAAGGATCGCATAATTAGCTTCAATTCAAACAAAACAAGAGATTTAAAACTTGGTCAGGGACCTTAGACCCTATACACATATTTGAAGTATCAACCCATTTCATACAATGGTTCATGAGATACAAACTTGCAAGCAAAAACTTAACCAAGATAATTCTAAGTACAAAGGCGGCATTTAGCTTAAATTTAAAACTAGAGTTTTAAACCTCAGGGACCTTAAATTATTACCCTGAACACATTTGTGAAGAATCAACTCATTCACTAGTAGTTCGTGAGATGCAAACTTGCACATAAAGATTTAACCAAGATTTTCTAAGTACAAAAAGTTGCAAAATTTGCTTAAATTTAAAACTAGAGGTTTGAAACTTGGGCAGGGGTCTTAAATTATGAACCTGAACACATGTGTGAAGTATCAACTCATTCACTATAGTAGTTCATGAGATACAAACTTGCATGCAACAACTTAACCAAGATTTTCTTAGCACAAAAAGCTGCAAAATTTGCATAACTTTAAAACAAGAGATTTGAATCTTGGTCAGGGACCATAAATTATGACCCTGAACACATGTGTGAAGTATCAATCAATTCACTATAGTAGTTCATGAGATACAAACTTGCACGCAAAAACTTAACAAAGATTTTGTTAAGTACAAAAGGCCACAAAATTTGCTTAAATTCAATACAAAGATTTGAAACTTGGCCTAGGACCTTATATCATTACCCTGAACACATGTGTGAAGTATCAACCCATTCCATATAGTAGTTCATGAGATACAAACTTGCATGTAAAAACTTAACCAGGATTTTCATAGTTCAAAAAGTGCATAATTTGCTTAAATTCAAAATTAGAGATATGAAACTTGGCAAGGGACCTTAAATCAAAGTATGACCCTGAACACATGCATGTGTGAAGTATCAACCCATTCCATACCATAGTAAATGAGATACAAACTTGCACATAAAAACTAGGTGTGACGCAGACAGCGATGCCGACGCCCGGGGGGTAGTATAGCTCTCCTTATTCTTCGAATAGTCGAGCTCAAAAATTATCATGCAAGAAGCAAACATGCTCATGACAAATGATATGGCATTTTCATTAAACTTTACTAAGAGTGAGTTAAAATTTACTACATGTCAAATTGAAGCGCTGAGTTCAGAGAGGTAATGTGGTTATTCTGGTTGTGCTTCATTTATTTCTTATCTACTTATTTCTTTTTAGAGTGTATGTTCATACTTTTGCAGGGTTTATGATTTGGGAAAGAGATGTAGACTACATTATCAAATCTTTAGGCATTTGACATGTAATTTGTTCTTTGCTTTAAATTGAAATCAAATATACCAGCAGGTGAAATAGAACATCATGGATAGATGGCATTCAAAGAGGTACCGTTCAAAGAAATAAATAGAGAATGGACCACTGTATTAAAGTCAAGAATTGCATAGAATTGCCATTGCATAGAATAGTTTTTTTTCTAATAATCAATTGTTTTATTACTTTTGTTGTGCTTGACTGTGGCGTCTCTTTGAATGTTGCATGAGCCCTTTCTGGCCCAGACAATTGCCACATTTTGTTTAATACAACATTTCAAATGATTATCGGCATCGGAGCCTACCCGCAATTTGTAACCAGGGAAAGACACTTTTCCATGCTGAGATCTGTTTTTGCGTGAAGCCGCGATGTTTTGCTTTTATGGTCTTCGATTCCCCTTCATCAACTACTTTTGACACGGTATCAAATAAAACACTGCCAACAAAAGACTTCGGACTTTGTTCTTGGCGCAAAATGAACCCAAGTATACTTGCAGAATTAAGTTTCTTTTGTGAATTCGTTCACACTTTGCAGCCGATGTAAATTGTAAACAGAAAACCGGTCTTTCATAGAAACATAGTGGAACTTGTAGACAGCGGGGGACCAGTTTAATGAAATTATTCGTAACCAATAATTCTCGGACCCGGTAACGGAAATCTCCGATTTGATTTACGCTGCGCAGCACTCGGAAAATATGTACGATCAAATTACGGTCACAATTCGTTTCTCTTTATCTCAATTCGTTTTGGTACGATAGATTTTGATTTTCAATTCGTTTTTCTGTGTGAATATTTCGTAATAACGATAAAACAAATCTTATGTGGAGTTCTGCTTACATCTAACTTTATAAGCATTATCTGCTGTTGCATTCAACTTGACTTCATCATCAAATCCAAAATATGGGAATGGATCAAGATTGTCATCAAAATACCGGTAATTACGGTAGTAGTTGTGAAAGGTTAAAAAGGTGCTGTCAAACTCTGCTTACCTGAGGCGATTAAATCTCGCACTTGTGCTTGAATTGGCTTACTCTGCTCCTCAAACCATCGACTGAAGAACACAATCTCAGCCCAAATAAATGTCATGTCAGGGTAGAGATGAAGTTTTTTCACCATGTTTGTTAAAATCTTTTTGACGCTCTTCACATAATAGCCATCCACTGTATCAATCCAGCCCGGATCGACATGAGAATGTGGGACAATGAACACTGTGAGTGGCTTCAACACCTTCCCGTAAGCTGCAGCTTCTAAAGACATGTGAGGTACGTTGTATTCACCATTCACATACAGGTTGTAGTCTGTTCTATCTGCCAGGTCTAGCGTCGACAACACATCATCAGGAATTGGGAGGTCTGCCATACACTGGCCAGTGTTTGCATTTCCTTGTCTGAAGTGAAATACCAGTGGGTTGTCCTCTAGAAAGGATCGCATGTTTTGTCTGTGCTTACTGCAAAGAAAATAATCATATTATCATGCAGTATTGAAAGAGAAAGAAGCCTATAAGACTAATTAAGTGTTTTTTTTCTTCTTCAGCTTTGGGGGAAGGGGGTCGGGTCCCATGAGGTGGCAAAAATTTGCATGTAAACGGTTCCTATGCATAGCAAATAGCAGTATGAAATCAAATGTTAACACTATAACTGGTAAATTCACCATACATAGAGAGAAAAACATTACTCCAAATCTTTTTTTCATCAACATGTTATGTTCATGTTCAAAATTTAATATTTTGCTTTCCTACGCATTTTTTCCATGCGGTATGGATTAAAATTGAAAAACACTCCTGAGAGCAGAATTGAATTGTTCAAATAATTGGGAATGGAGATAGGGGAATGGGGGCCAAATAACGCTAAATATTTCAACCCCCCCCCCTCCACACACACACCCAAAAAACCAAAGGAACACATTTTGTTAGTTTTTCTCACCTTTTCCTAGTTCCAGCTATGGATAGTATGAACACAATCAAAACCACAGAAAGGATGACAACTAAAGCAACAACCCTGTGATGAAACTTCATTTTGATTAACATTTGTCCAAGAGATGGTATCTTCATTTCTTTATCAACTTCAGTCTTTGAAATAAAGACCTCATCTGTAAACAAAGAGAAAAAAGTACAAGGTAATAAAATATCCCTTCACTTGGTTGAATATCTTGGTACATTCTAAATTAGTAATAATACTGTGTAATACAGTCTTTAAAAGGTTCTCACACTACACAGAAACCAGAGATGTGGATCTAGGTATTTCTGTGATCTGACAGATTTCGTTTTAGTCCCATTGTATCTTCCTATCTGTCAGGCCAAAAGTAGGCTGCTCAAAATTTCATTTGACATAAGTTTGGATAAGAACCTACTCTCCTAGTCAAAATAATTCTAAGTGAAGATTGTTTTCTCTTTTCTGATGGGGCAATCTTACGTTGAAATTTCGAACAATCCAAATAATGTTGGGCGGTTCAAATTCTGATTTTCGTGTTTAAAGCACAAAATGGCCATTCAAAGTCAATTGATAAGACAATTTATGTATAATAAACTTAAATACCACCAAATAATGGCATCAATTGCCGTTAAACCATTAAAAAAAACGCTTATTATTTAGTTATTAGGTTTTCCCATTCCAGTGCGCATATGCAGAAAAAAAAATTATCCGGAGCAAAAATTCATCAACTAACCTTAATTAAACCGTTCCTACTAAGTTAATATGCGGAATACAGACATGTAAAGTGCATGGATTGATTAATAAAGGATTAATTCACAACTGTGAGTAAAATAATTTGATAACTTTAAATAAAAATGGAAATATGGGTCTCCAAAGGGTGCGATAAAATTGTTCGCATCTGTCCTCCATTAAATGAATCATTTGGAAGTTTGATGCGACAGGAGATATTGCCCGATACAAACAATTCTCAATATTTTCCAATCATGTAAAATTAGTTTTGACTAAAACTCTCTTATCCTATCTAAAACAATGTGAACAGCACATAATCACTTGAAGTGACTCTTTATTAGACCTTTTTCATTTGAGACTGTTCCTGTACGAATAGATTGAGAAATTGCCAAGAAATTTGGGCATCCAAACTTGTGATCAGCTGTCTTTGCCATTAAACGGCCATTTTAAAGTCCTCCCAAGCAATTAGACTCTTTAAAATTCCTTGATAAGCGGTCTTCTCTCTGATGCGGTCATCGGCCAGGCTTATTAATCCCAATCAACTTTAAATCAATTGTCATAAGCGGTCAATTAATTTGTAACTACCGCAGGCGGTCACCGGCAGTTTTACCACTAAGCGTGTTGTTTATGTAAAGATAAAATCTTCCTGTGTAATTGGAAGGTGTAAACTGAGACTGAAATAACACATTTCCCGTGAAGATGTACATATATGCTAGTTTGGTGGTGGTGATTTATTACAGCATGGGATACTTAGGTAATAATGGACTGCTAGTTTTTTTTTTAATTGAAGCTGACCAAAATTTAATTTTTTTTTGCAACCTGTTTTTTTTTCATCAAAATATTTCAATCATTTTGGGAATTTTCATCGGAAATTGGGATAATTGGCCACTTAATTTGATTGTGAATTGGTTAGTTTTACAGTACCATACATATAAAGAAAAGAAATCTCTGTATGGTCCATATACATGTCCAATGTTGAAAGTGAATTCCTAGGGTCACCAAAATTTTGATAGGATGATTTTTGCAATAAGCAGCCACCTCTGTTAAGCAGCCAATTTCACCCTGTCGCTTGGGTGGCTGCTTAACTGCTTAACTCCCCTGGTTATTCATCTAGATATGAGTATCTGCTTTTTAAATGTCTTTTTCAAAATTCTAAGTAATTTATCTTTTCCTCACAATAATTCCTTCCTGATTTCAGAACAGAAAATTAGATACAATTTCTTGCTGTTATAAGTCCTAGTCTGGTAATTCTACCTGCAAGTTTAGCCCCAAGAGTGTAAAACAATTATTAAAGCACTTAAAGTGGACAGTGATAGTGACAGTGACTCTGAACTATGTAAATTGCCGCACAAGTTTTGTTTTTACCAAGTTTTAAATTATTTTCACAAATGCATACTTTTAAATATGTGTAAGATATTAACCTATCACAAGGATTATCAGGATCATTCAACTATAATCTGAGCCAATCACATCAAATATGGAAAAACGACATCTGATTCAGATTCTGAACTTGCCTTAAATTTGGTTTATTTGGGTATAGCCCATATCTGGCAAAATGACTACCGGTATATGAACTTTACGAACTATCAATTTGGACCGGTCACACTGTTGGTAACATTCCTTTGTGGTAGAAGTAGAATGAGCTGAAAATCCCTGCTCACATAATCACAAGTAAGACAAAAAAAGTATGAGGGAAGTGAAATTAAATTATTTCAAATGCAATAACAGTCGCCGACTTCCTGCAACACACTACCTCACCGTCGTAAGAAAATATCTATCAAAACTGAAATTTTGTTACATAATGACATCAGCTTTGAAATGATAATCAAAACACCTGTTGGATATCCGAATATGGTATCTATCCGGATACTTATACACTTAACAGGAAACTGCAACCTGTATTTCGCCTTTTCTTTTTCGTAAACATCAATGATACTAAGAAGTTTTGTTGAATCATTTTTGGTAAGATTAAGATAAGAATTATTTGATGATTCATTAACATCCTTCGCATGCTATCGTAATATTTCAGAAAATGTAGTTATTCGACATTTACCTCATTCTGCAACGAAGAGGAGAGCTCGCATGAAACTAAAAATAAACAATCCGCGGGAAAAATCACATGGTTCCAATTTATCCCAGATCTGTACATTGCAATTTACAGGAACTAAATTTTATATAACAATAAAAAATAAGGATGTGTATATATTTTAGAAAAATGTCGTCAATCATGCAATACTTTTCTTTTTTGAACGAAAAAAACGGCTTAGAGAATATCCGGACAAGGGAAGTTTCAACCAAAACTTGAAGATACACAAAATGAGTTATTTCCCTTTTATTATTTGTTTGGATAAAATTCATGTGTACACATATATCCAGCGAAATTTTCTCTTGTTTAAACACATTTTATTTAGCTTAAAACTTAGTCGAGACTTACTCAGGAGTTTGTGCCCTGGGAGTGATTATTATATACAAAATGTGATACTAGGAGACTTCCAGTCATTGTCCAAACACCAGAGATAAAGATCTATGTCTCTGCCATAAACCAAGACTATTTCCAATTTCTAAATTTATAGATCTATTTGTTGTTGCTTAAATCCTGAGAGTTTGTTAAATAATGTAGTGTGAGCCTTTAGGCCTGTCAGCGCTTATAAGCTGGTTTAGAGTATAAATGCAATTGTGCTTAGCAGTAACATGCTGATTATGATAAGCTCAATTAATATGAAAACATGAATGCTTTGAGAAAAAGCTTGAAGCATCCTTCACAATTAATGAAAAACTAATAAACAAATAAGGTAAATAAATATGTCTAGGATAAACCTGCAAAGCCCCTCTTGATGAACTCAAGGCATACCTTGATGTGGTCATGTAAATAGACAGCTTATTCCATAGTGTTTGTTGTTTTTACACCACATTGAAAATGCTTAATTCATATGGAGATTCCAGATTCATTGTGGATGGTGTTCAACCCTTTAACCCTTAGAATGCTTGGTATTTTTCTAAAAATAGGTTATTGTGTCAACTGCTTTCCAAAACCTCAAATATCCGCCTAATTTTGATGAGAAAAGATACTCAGAGAAGCAAACAGGTTAGATCACAGGCCAGCCGCCAATTCACTCGGCGGTTTGCCTTGATCTAACCTGCTTGCATAAGCATGAAGTCGATTCCAGCACTATAAGGGTTAGGTTGTTTACCTATCGGCCTGTAAGGGCAGGTCAAACAATATGAACAATCAGTTGCTTGAGAGATTTCCTGTCATCGAATTCAAAGTCTAACGCGACAATGATTTGAACCTGCACAGAAAGAGGGAGGTGTTTTTGTGTCAAGATTTGTAAGCTAACCACTACGTCACTAAGGCCCCAAGAAATCATAATTTCAGGAAATGATTATACCAATGCCAGAATACTTGATACCAAAGGAGATAAGGATTTCAATTGTTTTCTCCCTCTTTATACACACCTGGTAGAATATTTAGTCAGTTGGATGTGACAAGCTTTGGAGAAGATGAAGGTTTTGATGTGAAAGTAATTGTGGGTAATTTTCTAGATAGATAATAATAATAAAAGATATTTATGTTGTTTGCTTTCCTAAGCCTTAAATATCCACTTAATTTTTATGAAGAAAGATACTTAGGGTATCAAACAGGTTAGATCACAGGTAAGACCTTGATCTAATGTGTTTGCATAAACATGAAGCGGCTTCCAGCACTCTAAGGGTTAATGATGCAACAGACCTTTACAAGTTTCACATTTGATTGGCCATGTTGTAGTGTATGCCATACAAGACGGATAATTTTAGGGGCATTTTGTGCATGGGTGTCCGTCGCTTTTGACAATTCCTTACAACCTATGCCATCTTAGTTTGCAGAATTTACAGTCACTTAATCAATTTTTAATTTCTTTTTTTTTAACCCATTATCAAACAATGACGATATAAAATAACTTTGCAGCAGACAACATTGGAAAACATTGTAGGAAACAAGCAATTTCTCGTTTTCCCACAATGTTTCCTGCCCTTTCCGATGATAATTTTCCAATTTCATCACATTTTGGAATGTCGCCTGCAAACTCCTTCAATTTAGGACAGTCGAAAAATTGGCGTTTGGTAAAGGGTTAAGTCACCTGATTAAAGGTAAATCTGTAGTCAGTCAAGGCTTTCAAATCATATCAAGGTGATCATGTTTTCACTCATTTCCCTAAATGGAAATCTTTGACTTGTCCTAACTAATAGTAAAGCATATGATAATTGCAAATTTCTAGAACAACATATATCTTGATTGTTTTCTGAAGGAACTATAGTGACAACTATAGTGACTAGAGCTGGGATGGGTAGCAATTTACTACTCGGGTACCCGTCCCAGCCCATAAAGTGACATAAGAAGTAATAGGCCAGCGTTGAATTCCTTCGTTATGTTTTTTGTTAAGACTTCTGAAGGGTATGCATCAAACTGAGGTGTAATGCAGAAGGGGCAAAAAGATATAAAGGTTCTAGTAAATTAATGCAAGTTCAAAACAATTCTGAAGCTTCTCAAACAGTTTTCAATTCAATTTAGCATAGTGATCTTCAAGACACTTATTTTGAGCAACTTTGGTGAAGATGGTATCAAAACTAAGGGTACAAGAGTAGTTACAGTTTGCTAAGATTTGACCAAATGATTTCAATTTTGAATCCTACCCATATATATGAACGAACATGACCTAGAGATATTGAAGACAAGTATTTTGAGCATCTTTAGTTAAGATTGTATCAAAATGAGGGCTGCTAGAGTAGTCATGGCATTTTACTAAGAATTGACCTAATAATCTCAATTTTGAACCCTACTCATCCATTTAGGGACTTAGAAAAGTATTTTGAGCACTTTAGTTTACTCTTTGATTGGATCAAAAACTTAGGCTGCTAGAGCTCAAAATATCATGATATATTTCTGCAGTTGTTTAAATTTGGAGCAGTCCAACACTCTTATATGTGAAGATGTGGTAAATAAGCTATCAAAAGTCCATCAAAATGAGAAAATATGAAATAAGAAGTAAGGTCAGACTGCTTTCGAACTTTCCAACTTAGCTCTTTCTTGTAATGGTAAATTACAACAAATGTAATAAATAAAAATAAACATCTAGAATACCATTTAAATTCATGTATTAAAATATCATATAACATTTAGGCATCAACACTGTTTAAACACTAACAAGGGTCCTATTATCATTTTTCTGGTTTTGAAAACCCCTTTAAATCTGTTGAGAGAGTACAGTTTTTTCGTGAAACTATGTCCCCCTTTTCAGTGTCTATGCTACTAGAATTGTCCGTTAAGCTGGTTCCCTCTGCTTCCTCATCAACAAAGTTAATGGTGTCCAGCGTGGAACGTTTATAGACAGGTGCTGCGTTTTTTGTGACACAGTCCTCGTCAATGATCACAGAAGTTATGTCAGATCCAGGGACGTCATACATGGGCATAAAGAGGAGCTTATCCTGCAAATAGAAAAGTGTATAATAGCATCTATACACTTGCATGTTGATAACATTTCTGGTTATTTTTTTTTTTTTTCGACATTCCCAAACTTCATGGGTGTCTCTTTATTTATATGGGGTTTTACATAGCATCAAGATTATTTCATTTATCCTAGCACTGAGATTTCAACTTAAGGGTGTCATCTTTTAGCAACTTTTTAAGTTATTGATGAACAAAGAGAAATCAGTCCTGTGAGGGATTTTGGCTTTTTTCAACAAAAGTTTAAATCCTATCTTCCAATTTCATCTAAATTTCAAATGCTCTTTGTAATCATTTCCAATTGAGTAGAAGAAACAACAACTCAATTAAGATTTGAATCTTCCGTAACTGAATTTAAGTTTTGAGAAACCCAAACACATTCAAATTGATATAACTACTAAAGAGAAAGATTTCTCTTATAGTGCTGGAACAGACTTCATGCTTATGCAAACAGGTAAGATCCAGGCCAGCCGCCAAGTAAATTGGCGACTGGCCTGTGATCTAACCTGTTTGCCACATCGAGTATCTTTCCTCATCAAAATTAAGCAAATATTGAAGGTTTTGGGAGGCAGACAACACAAAAATCTATTTATAGAAAATTACCCAGCATACTAAAGGCTAAGATAAGCTATTTCTCTTCTTCCAGTATCATTAATCTTTTATAGATGTTCATTCTGGGTATAAGGGCAGCTACACAGTTAAAGTATCAATGACTCAATGAACATTCAATCAATGAAATGTATCTTTATGATCAATCAACAGGTAATACTTCTTAGAAATGGGAGATTGGAAAAACCCATCATGGATAATTTAAATGGAATTGCATTGCTTTATAATTGAAGGAAATGGGAAAATCCAAAGGCTCAAATCAATACCATAACTTCCATAAGTATGTACTTAACATATGTGAGGACTTAACAAAGTCTCACATTGAACACTAAAAAAATGCCTTTTAAAAAACTGATGGAAATATGTAAAATACTCTTCTATAAAAGAGTAGACAATGGCCATTTTACATTTGCAAACACACTTTACATTTCATCTTTGTGCTTTCTGTATAATGAAAAGGACCAACTATAATCATTTTGAAGTTAGGTTTGCATGAATCTGCTCCTTTAATTTGACAAGCAATCTACCCATCAAGCAATCTACCCAAATTATATTACAATGAACATTTACTTACAATTTCTCCTTTAAGGCCTCTAGCCCCAGTCTTCTTTTTATAGGCATTTTTTACTATGGCACGGAGAGCCCCCTCTGTAAACTGGAGATCACACTGAAATGAAATTAGCACATATTGTAATGTATTATATCAAACAACTGACAGCTTTTTAACGGGTTTTATATAGCGTTCACATTAAATTTTTTGCCAGAATGAAAAACATGTCGACTTTGGGGCATTTGGCAACCGACAGCCTGAGCCCTTAGAAAGACCCCATACTCAAGCCCCTAAAAGGGCTGATCAAGTATAGTAGAACCATCGTCATTCTGTTAGTCAGTCAGGATGCGACCTCTCATCAAAATTCAAATGTTGAACTGTCAAATTTGAACCCATGCAAAGTGGGGCTATGTGATTTCATGTTATTTACTTTAAACACTAGGCTACAGATGTCCAAAGTTGAAAGGTTAATTCCATCCTTTGGTACGTGATTTATGACTGGTCTTCATAAAAAAACCCCAAATAAACATACCATATAAGCTACACGTTCAACTTAAACCTCTCGTTCAAGCAGGACGATTATAACCCCAAGGCAATTTAACTATACCCTCCCCCCCCAAATACCCAGTCAACCCTATAAAAGCTTACAATCATACAACTTTAAAAACATACCTTCTCAAAGTCAAACAAACATTGATACTGTTTCACTAGAGCATTTTTAGGTTCAGTCAGTATACGTCTTAATGCGTCCTCATCTAAAGAATGGGTCACGACAAACTTTGACACACGGCCCACAAACTCGGGTAAAAACCCATATTTAATAAGGTCAATGTCTTGCACGTCCCGAAAGGCTGCGTCCCGCGCTTTTGTTTCCTCCTCATCACTCGGTTTCTTGAACAAGTCACCGATATCCTTTATGGGCGTCGACTCGCCTTCTGATGATACAGGGGCTCCAAATCCAACAAACTGAAAACAATGAGGAATAAAGGATCTATTACAAAGAGGTCAAATAAAGGTTATGAATGAAAATTGTGGGTGTAGTGCAAAACTGTAGTAAGTGCTTCACATTTGTGAAGCACTTCCTACAGTCTTGCAATGAACCCTTGGATTGTTTTGCATAGAGTAGTCCTACATGAACTTGTTATGTTCTGTTTTGTGGGTTTTTACTTGAATTACATTGACAAGATGATTTCACAAAAACACACAATTGGAATGTTTAACAAATTATTAAGTACACTGAGTAAATAATCCCTGTTTTCCCTTGTTCACCACTTGGACTTTCCATATAAAACAGTGGCATAATAAACTTAGCTTCATTTGGCACTCTTCCGTATGAAATATGAATATAAAACAGAAATGAAAGAAGACAGAAAGCATTTTGGACAAGCAATTCCCCCCCTTTATTCTAATACTTTTATATAACAATCATGTTCAGGTGCAGGATAGTGTCTAATAAATGTTCCAAATACCTTTTTATGTTGACGTTTTTTAATATATTGTTCCAGATTGCTGAATGCCCCTGCACCAATTATCAGAATATCTGTTGTATCGATAACTGTTGTTTTACTTGGGGCACTCATCTTTGATCCCTTAGAGGAAATCTCCACTTTTGTTCCTTCTAGCATCTTTAACAGGGCTTGCTGCACAGATTCCCCACCAACGTCTTTATTTGACATGCCAACACGCTTCTTGGCAATTTTGTCTATTTCATCTAACAAAATTATTCCTTTAATGAAAAAGAAGAAAGCCTTGAATCTTTTTAGCCATGAGTAATTACTGCTGCTTTGGGAAATGATGATGCCGGTTCATTGTTCAGCGTCATCTGATTGACCTTCTTTTCTTGTGATCAGAGCAATCTTCAATAAGTGGTAACATAGACAGAAAAATTATGTATACATAAGTGTGTGTCATTGTATACCAGTATATTGTATTAATACATTTAACATATTGATAAGAAAATATGGAAAGAAAAACTGTTCGACCATACTGATAGGAAAACACAATAACATTTGCTATAAAAGGATATAAACAAATCTTGTAGTTGAGCCCCAGTAAGCCCTTTGTCTGTATTTATTGTTGACTCTCCAATACTGAATTTTCTCTTAAATTCTAAATGTGGGACAATCATGAGTAAAACAAATATTGTATATGAAGTTAACACAGAAATGATACATACTACAACCAATTATATGGAGATGGGTTTTGACTATTTTCCATGTTATTTGATCTATGCTAATCTTTGAATGATCTAATAAAGAACATTCCTATGAGAATTTTTGGTATGGAGTAAGTCTATTTTTGATGAATCATTTACTGTTTGCCTATTCATCCTGCCTACCTTTTTGACATTTTTCTATATCACAATCTGCAGCTTGGTACAGCTTACTGATGACTGTGTTCACATCTTCTCCCACATATCCATAGGCAGTGAGTGCAGTACAATCAAACTCCACAAATGGCACATCCAGATAGTTTGCCAAAGTTGATACTAAGTAAGTTTTACCTGCAATACAAAAATTTGTTATTTGGTAATTTCCTAACAATAGATTTTTGTATCGTCTGCTTTTCAAAACCTTAAATACCTGCTTAATATGGATTTTTAGGAAAGATTCCCAAAGTAGCAAACCGGTAAGATCACAGGTCACCCACCATTTTACCTGGTGGCTGGCCTGGATCTAACCTGTTTGCATCAGCATAGTTAGAAACCACTTTGCATACATAAAACTAAAATAAAAAAAATGACTACAATGTAGACATCCTGACGAGTAAGGAAGCTCTCCTTATTGTTCAAACAGTTAAACTCAAACAAGTCCTCTGAAGATACCAACATGCATTGCTAATAATTGTCATGAATTGTTAATTTCATTTAAAATGAAGGAAAAATGAGAAGGTGATATATGAATCAATTTCAATTAGTATTTACAGAGATATCAGATAACATAAATAAAAAAAATACTAAGTATGTTATATAGGTAAGACAGGAGGGATTTTCTGCAAAAAAATCATTTGTGACTGAACCCATTACCAAACAATAACAATATTTGACCAGTTTAGTGCAGAAGACTCTGGAAAACATGTGAAAAGGAGAAATTGCTCTTGGCAAGCAATTTCTCCTTTTCCCATAATGTTTTCTGTCCTACCAGAAGGTTATTTTTCAATATCATCACATGTTGGAATGTCGCCTGCAAACTCTTTCAATTTGGGACAGTCGAAAGTTTGGTGTGTGGTAAAGGGTTCACTGACACCATCCCTCCAAATTACAAACATTTCTTACCTGTTCCTGTTGGGCCCAGCATGAGAACATTACTTTTCTGTAGTTTGATATCTGAATAAGGGGTACCAGGTGTGCTACTGCTAGTGGTGCTCTGGTTCTGAGGTTTGTCTGGATTAAATATACCTTCACTAAACTTGGAGAAGGAGCTGTTCTTACCTAAAAAATAAATAATATGATCAAAACACTTAATTGCGACATAAAAAGTTGACCAAAATCCAAAGTCTTTAAAAAAGCATTTAACTTGACTAATAAAAGAATCTCATGAAATCAGGAAAGTTATTTCTATTCATGGATGTGACAACACTTCTTTCACAAACAACTTTCTGCTTTTATAATCAACTTATTATAATAAACTTAATGCATACTTGTAATAAAACTCAATACTTTTATGTAGCCTTCAACAATAATAGTCTTTTCATAACTTTTCATAAGTTGTGATTATGACTGGAATTGTACTAAAATTAAGAATCTGTATTTTGCCCCAGGCATTAAACCCTTATAGTGCTGGAACTGACTTTATGCTTATACAAACAGGTTGGATCCAGACCAGCTGCCAAGTCAATTGGCGACTGGTCTGTTATCTAACCTGTTTGCTACTCTGAGTATCTTCCCTCACAAAAATTAAGCAAATATCTAAGATTTTGGAACGCAGATGACAAAAAAATCTATTTTTAAGAAATGATCCAGCATTCTAAGGGTAAAGCTATTTTCATCTGCTTCACCTTACATGAAACTCATCAATTTCAGTGTTGTATATTTTCACAAATACTTACTTTGAAAGTCTGATTTCTTGTTATCCCTGATTGGGACGTCCACAGCTGCCTGTGACACTCGATTGTGCTTCACCCTCTTGTAATGCTCATACACAGCAGATGACAGAGCTATTTTAGCAGCCTCCTGCCCAATTACTACTTGGTCTAGACGTTCTTTCAGCTGATAATATATTGGAAATACTTGTATGTATGAAAAGGATACCAAAGATCTATTTCAAACCATTTTTTTAAATCCAGCAATTGAAGCCTGAATGACAAAAAAATGCCTTTGGAATAATGCACCAAACATTTAACATGAGGGAAAAGGGAATTTATTCTGAAAGAGCATCTACTGCTTTCTAATATGGACAGAATTGGCAGATACTACAATAATATATTAAGATAAAACATCAACTTAAAGTTTGCAAAAAAAATGTAAAAAGGAAGTTAATTGATTATAAAGCAGATGTTTTCTAAACTAGTCAGACCAACAGCGATATCAATAATTATGAAAAAAGACAATTGCTTTGAAATCTTAAAAGAAATATGTACAATAAATAACGATTTAACAATATACCAATGAATTTATTTCTAACTATCATGTAACAACTTCAAAATGTCCGTCTTTAAAAGACATCCGATTTCCGTATAAAGGAATCTTTGTATTTATAAGACAATGACTAATTTCTCACATTTCCTATAACAACAGTTTGGACATGCTTTCTTCTTAGCTCCATAATTCCTCACTCTGAGGCATCTGCAGCAAAAGAATTCATAAACCAGTGTGATGAAAAGACAAATCACTCCTTATGAGTAACATATTAGTTTTTCATAATCATTTCCATTTAATTGAAGAAAAAAAATGCCTTTTTCGAGATATTTGTGTTGCAACTTCTTTCTTTGACTCTTTACCAAACAATAACGACATTTGACCACTTTGTTGCAGGCGACTCTGGAAAACATTGTGGGAAAAGGAGAAATTGCTTGTGACGAGAAGTTTCTCCTTTTCCACATAGTATTCTACCTTATCAGAAAATTATTTTCCAATTTCATTACATTTTGAAATGTCGTCTGCAAACTCTTTCAATTTGGGACAGACAAAAACTTGGCGTTTGGTAAAGGGTTAATTTGGATTGATCCCAAACTTGCATAAGAATCAATGGATTCTTACCTCTTTTGGAGTTCTTTCGATTTTTGTATCCTCAACAACCTGCTCAAACAAACTACTACAGTTGCAACATTTGATAAACTTGGGGTATCCTGCAAGGAACATAGATATTCAATTTAACATTGTTTCTTAAAAAAATAGTGAAAAAATCGTTGACTTCAATCAACAGTTTAAAAAAAGGAAAATGCTTTGTCAGGGCATAGAAATTTGCGTCCGGAAACCAAATTACGGTTCAAATCACGATACCATAATTTGTCGTATCTGCTGCAAGAGTCTAAAAAATCCACTGAAAAAGGGGTAGATTGATCCATATTTAAGCAATTCATTCTTTTTGTAATTATGCTTTCTATCCAATGCCATAAAGGACTTGTTTAATTTCATTTTTGTTGTTTGCTGTTGTTTACAATTTGGAGTAATCAAGAATTCCCAACTGGAGAAGATAAATAGACACTACCTTTGATTTAATATTTCTTAATATTGGGTCATAGTTTTTCTTGAACAATCAACTTACAAAACCTCTTTTCAGAGGAAAACCTATGAACATTAAGTCTTAGTATAAAACATAGAGTTGTTTATGAATCAACAATGGAAGACAGTTTATCATTTTATATGATTTTACTTAATTTGAGAAGCTTCAGAGTCATTCGTATCAAATTTTGCAGGACAGGATTTCTAAAAATCAACAATTGTCTATGATGATTTTTACAAATGGTTACCCATATGTTCCTCATGTTTTCTATCAAGAGTTCCAAATATCAATTTCCTTTGATTCATTATTCAATCTAAAGACATATTCTAAAAATATTTGTTAAGTTAGAAGAACACTGTAAGATAGGAATGGTAAACACTCATAATTGCTAAAGTTTTGTACATTCTCACCTTCAAAGAGCTGCAGAAATTGGTAAGGAGAGTTACAAATGGGACAGACTAGACCACCTTGTCCACCACTCTTCCCTCCAAATCCTCCCGTCTTTCGGCCAAGTTCCATATTTCTGATATCTGACCCTACACCACTTTTATCCTTTCGACCTCGTTTATCTTTCCCAGACCTCCCTGATGATCCGGATAATGTAGGGACGGAATGAAAGCTTTGGTTTTTCACCATAGCTGAGGTTGAAGAAACATTTTGGAAATCTGAAAAAAACAAATTAACAAACATTCTGATTAAGGTAATTACATCAAACATTTAGTCAAAACATTCATGTACAGAAAAAATTACTCTACACATCGCCTTACTTCTGTTTATGGCAAATGATAAATTTATTCAGAGAGACTTTTGTAGAGAAGACCCCTATGTTGTAATGGAATACAGATCATTCATTTAGGATTCTGATAAACAGGTGTCCAATCAGTTAAAACATCTTATTAAGACTCCGCTACCTAGCTGTACATCAGACTTGCTGTGGTTTTAGACAGAAGAGACAGGCTGGATAGTACTAAACCCCTTACTCAAAGTGGCAGATCACCACTTTGGATTCTTCTCTTTATAAGTGTTAATTGATCTATAGGTCAAAACAGTAGAAGGACAGGTCCTGGTTGATGTGAGTGGATTATTTAGAGCAACAATGCTTCAAAAACACTTTCACATTGTGAAAAATCACTAAACCCATTACCAAACAATAACTACATTTGACCACTTTGCAGACAACTCTGGAAAACAATGTGGGAAAAGGAGAAATTGCTCGTAACACGCAATTTCTCCTTTTCCCACAATGTCTTCTGGTCTATCAGAAGATTATTTTTCAATTTTAATACATTTTGAATGTTGTCTGCAAACTCTCTAAATTTGGGACAGTTGAAAATTTATGTTAGGTAAAGGGTCAAAATCAGACATCCCTGTTTGGCTTCTAATATGAGCTTCCTATTTGGACACTGTGGAGCGTCCTTAGGCAATGCATTACTTTCCAGCCTCATACTTGTAGATTGTCCATGAAACACATCTTATAATTCTCAACAATAAGCACTGTACATTAAAATTAATAGAACAAATAAAAGTGGCAGGCTCTCAGTACAATAATAGGATGAAGAACATGTTTGGGCAACTTTAAAAGGTTCAAGTCAATCAAATTTGAGGTACATTAGGAAATATTTTGATATTTTAGAAATCATCTCCAAACTTGAAATAATTGTTTTCAAAGATATTAGTCTGGTATTTTCTCCTGTACATAAATTGTGTCCATTTAAATTATCTTGTTGGAATAAAGTATTTACACAAGTTTATTCCATTATCATGGGGAACATTTGTGTATAGTGAAAATATGTCTAAAGTCACAAGGTATGAATCACTGTTTAGTTTAAACTGTTGAATAGGTGGATTTTAACAAATTCAAATTTCCGGATTTAAAACACAAACTGGCCATTCAAACTCAAATGATATGACAATTTATGTAATATAAAGTAACATACCACCAAATAATGGCATGAATTGCCGTTGAACAACTTAAGAGTTAAATTGTCAAATGTATTCAGTTTTCACATGTTAACCAGTATAGACAGTCATTGTTCACACTTTGGTGAAAGGTCATGTTCCACCACAGAAACTTTTGAGTTCAAAACTATTTCTTTTAACTACTTGATTACTATGATATAAACAATAGTATTAGGGTGATAAATAACAAAATGAAGTTGTTTAAATCAAATCATAAACGATTTGATAAATATGACGCTCCACTCGCCGAATTTACCCAGAACATTATTCAAAACAGTGTTATCGACTGACCTGCTCACTGTTTCTTTTTATGGATTAAATGGGAAGTGCGGTAAGCAGGAAAGGGTCACCTAGTGTTAATCAAATCCTTCTTACAAAGTAAATATGAGAAATACAGGGGATATAGATATATTACATGTATGAATTATTTAAAAAAAGGATTAATTTACCACTGTGAGTAATGATCAATTGACATTTTTCTGTAATATAAATGGAAAAACAGGCGCTCAAACGTTGCGACCAAAATTTCCATATTCGCAACTGTCCAAAAAACGAAGATTAGAAGACGTGTTTGATATTTGATGGAAGATATTGCCTAAAGCAAAATATCTCAACACATCCAGATTGCGACAAATTAGTTTAGTACTGTGATCAGAAACAAACCGTCTCTATTCCAGCAATAAAATGTGCTCTATCTTACTTCTAAGTGATATATTTCTTTCAGAACACACCAGATAAAACATCGCCCAAACCACATATGAAGTTGCAGCTCCTTCTTGTTAAGCAAGAAGTGGGTATCTACGACGTCAACATACCGATTACTTCCCTAGCTCGATGTATGGTTGACATTCAATTGGAAACGGAAAAAATGGTATATCTCACTTTTCCATCGATGACAGCATCGCTCGATGCTTACAAGAGCTCTGTACGGCCCCGTCATGACCAATGATCTTTGGCTCAGACGGCTGGCATGTAAATATTTCTAGAGAAAAGATCGCTGCGACTGTTCCACAAAATATTGGTCTGTGTTGTTTAGTTCGTGGGTCAAGGTCGAATCTATTGTAGGGAAAGTTTATTTTCATGTTGAAGATTTGAATGTTAAAGATGAATAACCAATGTCTCTAATTCTGCATCTATATAATATAATGCATTGATTTAAATTTCAAAAACCTTCATCAAATGATGTAAGATAGTTTGATTTGAACTAAGGGAAAAATAATATTTGAATTGTGTAGATTAATAATATATCCCTGGACGCTCTTTCGTTTCCACTCGAGAGATTCCGGGTGTTCAACGGAAATTACCGGAAATTAACGAAACATTACATACATGTCAATCGGAACTATTCGGGTATTTCCGTCAAATAAGAAACTTTTCATTGGATTATTTAGTATTTGGATAAATCCGATGAGTCAAGATTGCAAACATCTATGACGTCAAATTGTTTAATTAATTAATAAGACTGAAATGTTTTTAGAAACGGTGTTATGAGGAACACAATCTGCTATGCAGAGTTATCGTCCCACGGAACGAAGCGGGAACCAATTAACTCAGATAGAGATTGTGAGGAACATACTTAAGCATGTCGTTGTCATAGATTATAAACTGTGAAATGAATTTTTCTGAGCGTAAATTCATATCCTTTACTAAATCAAAGAGTGTTTATAGGGCCTTTAGTTAAAATGAGAAAGGGTAATTGTGAAGGTCTTTAATGTTGTGAAGTAACGCTTTTTAAGTGTTCCTTTTTTTAATTTGAGTTTATCTAATTTTTATCATTTTCTATCTAAGATTAATTATTTGCGCAACTTTAGTATCCCAATCTGTCAAACTGGACATTGGATTAAACATTTCTAAGATAGACAACAGATGATATGCAACGATCGTTTGAAACAATTTCTTGCGAAGATAGTATCAAAAATATGTAGGCCTAGGAACCTAGCTAAGTGAAACTTAGTTGACGCGAATCGGGAAATATCGTTTTACCTTTTAAGTGGGGAAAATTTCCGGTTGTTTAGATTACTTATTAGAAATCATGAAATCAATTTGTACGTCAACGTGTTTAGACTAGGTGCACACACGACAATGATATCCCTGCTTTATTTCTGAAAGTGGGGTAAACTCCATAGGGTGGTATTCTCAAAACCTCATTGTACATCCACATCGGGAAGGTAGCGATTCGAAATCGTTACGGTTCATATACCAGAGACATAGATATATGTCTCTGATATACCAGACAACAACGGCAGCTCAAAATGGTACTACTATAGGTAAATCGCGCTCACGTGCGATGTTTATGTTTCAATCGTTTGATACCATCACTGAGATAAGGGGTTCCGACCAGAGTAACCTACTGTTGCATTTGGCGTATTTCACCTGTTTACATTTTTGAACACGGCCATATACTGCGCTGGACCTGTCACTGGTTTGGGTCCAGGTAGCAACCATCTGTGAATTGTGGCCTCCATATACAAATGCTAAGGAAATGTTAAAAACAGCGCTGTCCCATTTTGTATGCTTTACAAACAGTTAACACAAACCGTGAGTATACTTTACTGATAACAATGCTACTAGGTAAATTGATCCATTCTCAAACCTTTATGGTGTCCAATCGTAATTTTCCATCCACTTTCTCAAGGATGTAAACATATTGTGCTACCGGCGACAGTGGTACACCGTTAGAATCACGACTGTTCACAGGTTCGAATCCCGGACTGAGACACACCGAATACCAACAAAAACATTGACACTAACGTCCGCACATTAACACGGGACAAGTCAGTTCATGGTTAAAGAGGATATTGTTAATTAAGATCACTAAAATTCGTCGACATATCGAAAACATGGTTTATAGGACGAAAACCAATAATCGCAGTATGTTTCAGTGTCATGCTTTAAAAAGAAATTAACAGGGAAGAATTTTAATGTTATGATATGGAAACATTTATTGTACATACAGGTGCGTAGCGACCTGCACGCAAAAAACGCAATCGCGTCCACATTGTCTTGGGAAAATGGAAAACGCAAATGCGTCCACATTGTCTGGGAACATGAAAAAAAAGTCCTAAAATGCAATAATTCGAATAATATCATCAATCGCCATTCAAAGTAAACTATGTGAGGTAAAACATAAGTTTTTTACATCGCAAATCCAACAGCCCCCACACCCCACGATTTGACCTCTGAAATTTCAACAACAAAAAATCCGCGGTGCTTGCCCACGGTCCCCCTAGCAAACACGCACTTTTGGCTCTTCTGGAGTCAATGACCGAAAATAATTGTGTACACTTACTAAATAATCTAGATGCGCCCTTATTCAGATGTCACATATTTCATTAGAGCGTATTTGGAACTGCTAGAGAATAACATGAACGAAGAGAGTTGTCTATAACTGCTTAGACATGGTGTTTACGAATTACATTGGGGTTACTAAATGCACGGTGTTGGTACCATACACTATGATAATTAGAATCGCAAATTACTTCTTCCTTTTAACCCATTGCCATTTGACCAGTTTGTTGCAGACGACTCTGGAAAACATTTGTAATAAAAAGAGAAATTTCTCTAAACGAGCAATTTCTCCTTTCCCACAATGTTTTCTGCCCTATCAAAAGATTGTTTCAATTTCATCTCATTTTGAAATGTCGTCTGCAAACTCTTTCAATTTTGGACAGTCGAAAAGTTGGCATTTGGTAAAGGGTTAAGGTTTAAGTGACAGATCACCTGCAGCTCTAGAGAGGATGTCTGTAATAACTGCCTGTTAATTGGATCGCATTAAGTACATCTTAGCGACTACGATAACCATTGTATGCATTCATTGGCACATGGTATATCAGAGGTCAATATGATATGGGTAACCCATTGCTAACTTCTTAATTCGTGTTTTATCTTTGTAGTTCTTGTATACATAATAAGAATCACCACAGAGTGGATTCTAATTAGTGCAAACAACATACAATTTTATGGTTGGGAAATAGATGTACTTACAATCTTATTATAAGCAACCATAGTAAAATGAGATGAAATCCAGGTGTAACGACTTTATACGGATGCACTTAACCCTTTCCCAAACAATAACAACACTGACCAGTTTGTTGCAGACGACTTTAGAAAACATTGAGGGAAAAGGAGAAATTGCTCGTAACGAGCAATTTCTCATTTTCCCACAATGTTTTCTTTCCTATCAGAACTCGTTTTCCAATTTCATGACATTTTGAAATGTCGTCTACAAACTTTCAATTTGGGACAAAATTATGGCGTTTGGGAAAGGGTTAGTACGGATGCATTTTAGAATAATCAAGTAGGAGCTCTAATGATGACTGGCGTCCTGTACTAAGGTAGCATCAGACTAAACAATCTGTACCGCATTTTAAAAAAAGTGTCGATTAAACAAGATCGACTTTAGTGCTTGCATTAATCACTGTATCGTCTCCATCCGATGTCTTGACCATTGCTTAGCCATGGGAAACAACATATCGGGATTAGTGTAATGCGTAGGTTGAGAAAAACGTTTTTCTTTTTAGGCAAAATAATTTATTTTGATTCCCTATAGTATTAATGTTTGAAATTTAAATACGAACCAAATTCAAACGACGACTCGGGTTACTCCTTATTCTGCAAATACTTCAGTAAAGAATTAGTAGCATCAATTTGTCATGGGAAATGGAATAATTGGGCATCATATAAAAACCAACTACTAAATATGGAGCCTGCTAGTTTTATTTATAACAGTATAAACCACAACCATAATCATATCACGACATTATTCAATATCGGCGAAGATGGTCGCTCGGGTACTGTAGAAACCTTTGAGCTTCTGTTTGGCTGCATCAGTGATCGTTTGTCCATTACAGACGCCTGTCTTAGGAACAAATATCTCGTCCAGCGCGGCCCAAAACGGATCGGAAGGAGCGGGGACGGCTGAAATTACATACATAACATTTATAGAGGAAGGTTATCTATACAAGGAATACATTTGAATTGATAAGACGACCATAATTAACACATTTAGCTTCAAGTGTGTTTAAGCGATTAATCAAAACGGGTCATTTAGTATTAGACTGTTTACTTTAACATTTCAATAAGCGATAAATGTCTAAAATAATTACCTTGCGTTGCAAATGAATAAACCACTTTGAGTTTGAAAAGTTTTGACCTTGGTATGAAGAGCATGCTATCACCAAGATCCTCGAAAAAATAATCGGGAGCAGTAGGAAACCTAACAGCGAATGTTTTATTAGATAAATTCGTGATCAATAGCTTAAGATTAGTAAGGCTAAAATGTTATCTTCACCTTTCTTCAAGAAATTAAATATGCTTTCCATGGTTGCTCGTCTTGTTGCGTTGTTGACTATATCGTCACAGGTTAATAGTCGGTAGAAATAGGGGTAAAAACTGCTGCCGAGATCTTTTTCTATAAGGAAGTCGTATAAACCAGCCTGAAAAATACAAGATGGGACGATTGAAAATATGCCTTGGTTTAGGAATTGATAATACGAATAGAATATTTTACGCAGACGTAAATTCATGTACATTGTCAAATTACAAATCGGACAAATCAAGATGGTAACTCGTAACATACTTGTATATGGTTTGACTGCTATAATTGCGTTATCTTCAGCTTTCTCACCATATAAAAAGCATGCTGTACGAATAGGTATACCACGTTTGAGTCCAGATATTCTGTGCATTTGGTATATACTAGGGATGGGAACGAATAGTGAAATCACTATTCGAATATTCGACTAGAACTATTCGAATATATTCGAATATTCGATTTTAGAATTCGTTTTGAAGTCCGAATGTCTGCATGTCCGATATACTATTTGAATATTTGAAATGTACTTTAAAAAAGATACTTCCTATGGCTTTAATGTCGGAAGATTTGAAAATAAACATGCGAGTGAACCTTCCCGCGAAATAACTGACACATTGATAGAAATGGAGTTGGTAAACACTGCTCCGAAGTCCAGATACCAAACTATCGGAATCATGCGTACTGCTGGACACATTTATCACCAGAAAAAATGGCTTTAAATGTAACTTAACCTGCTGACAGTCTATGTCTTTGACCAAACAAGCCTCATGGAATTTAGCCAAAATTCGTTTTACGCAGACATTCCCATATGGTAAATGTTTATGAGTAGTAAATGACCCGTCCATATCACTCTGAATCAATTGATAACTTTATTATCGGCAATAAAAATGGTGTCTCTTTAAACCAAAGAAACTTGATTTGTTTCGTCGGGCAGTTACAATATTACTCGCTTACCTGTAACAACCCGGAGAGACTGGCATCATAAACACAACTTTCATTATCACGTGTAGCATTGTTTTCGCAGTCAAGGAATCCAGCAATTGCGTCATCCACAACCTCGTCAAAGGGGGTAGCAATACCAAGAGTGCAATACTCTTGGATAAATCTGAAAGAAATTGTTATTATTCTAAACACAATATGTCTGTGTAAATAATGCAATCACTGCGTTGAAAATATGGACCGGTGACAAAAACGTCTTTGATGATTAATACCAAACCTTCTATAACACCAGAATAAAACCATCTTAACGTGTAATTGTATCGTTCGTTACAGGCACCGATCAGATGTATACCAATAAACATCCAACCGGTTCCTAAAATTCTATTCTAAAGGTAAACATATTGGATATTGACTCACTCAAATGCATAATATGGAGTTAGCCAATCAATGATCAATCTCAGACGGTACCAATTAACTATAGGACCAGTTTTAGAAAGGGTTAAAACCATTCGTTTTTGTGCGAACAGCTTTTATTTATGTAACGCTGGACGGAGTCAGTATCAAGCTAATTAAAGACGGTATTGACTTCGATTCAGGCAAAATGGATGAATAAACTTGGGTTAAAATGTACAGCATAAACAGAAATAATAGTTAATTGCGTTCAGCCCCACACAAACAAAACAAGTCTACGCATGATATGTTGCTCAAGCTCCGCCCCCACTCTAACTAGAGATAAATCGGGTGAATCATTCAATTGAAAACACGACCGACTCTGATGTAGTTTGGTTTGAGCACTAAACTTTGTATCACTTGTTCCCTTTCTGCGTTGGTTCGAATCCCCAGTTTTATGGGAGTGCCAAGAACTTGCAGAAGTTGGATTTACCCAAATACTTGACGCACATCTAATATACTGTAAACTACTTTTTTCGTCCACCATACATGAACTAAGTATTTGAAAATAAAATGTAGTGTTTGTTATACAAGTATCAATCAAGAACGAAAATAACCAAATCGACAGCTGGAGTTTCCATCTTTAATCTAATTTTAATCACGGGAAGGGAAAATACCGATTAACACTAAATATACAACGACGACATTCTTAGGAATGCATTGTGAAAAGCAAATAACATGTTCGAGGCTAGCAACCGAACTTAGTCTTTCTTTTCTAAAATGATGAAGTGAATATATGAATAATCTTATATTCGAGTTGTTATGCTAGCAGGTGTTGACTGCATCAAGAGTTGCTCAACAAATGTTTAACTTCGAAAATCGGCCTCCAATTTGCTGTTAGCTTTCCTCATAAAAATGGCGGTATACTCACCTGACTGTCGGGTCCCGCAGTATAACGATAACTTTCATAGAGCGGTACATGTTGGCAAGAGCAGCCGCGGTCGTGAATTCTGGTGGAGAGATAATTCCGTCGTTTGTCTCCAAACCGTAAGGTCGGGCCAAGTCACTCCCAGAATCACCTGTAAGGTAAAACAATGAGAGATATGGTGTATATATATGACGATAGAAAGCATTGTAACACAATGAGAAATTAGAACAATCCAAATATTTTACAACACAGTTCATGAGTTTACTTACAAATGCAAAGATTGTCTGCTCCATTTTGAATCTTCTCTGTCGAATTCTCGAAATTACCAACGTAACTTTGAATGTCAGACTGTTCGATGTCTGGAAAGGAAATAAAACCAATGATTAGATATCTTTCAATTTATTTGATATTTTACAAAGTTATTAATAAAATTATGGCCTAACGTAACTTTGTTAAAAGTAATTTGCAGATGTGGCGCTCGTATCAAAACATTAAAGCCAACGGAAAACATTAATTAAACATCGTCATTCATGTTCAATCATGGATTGTTTAACCCATTACCAAACAATTACGACATTTAACCACTTTGTGCAGACAACCCTGGAATACATTGTTGGAAAATGAGAAATTTCTCGTAACGAGCAATTTCTTCTTTTCTCAATATGTGTTTTGCCCCATCAGAAGATTTTTCAAGTTCATCGTATCTTAAAATGAAGTCTGCAAGTATGTCCAATTTTGGACAGCCGAAAATTTGGCGTTTGGTAAAGGGTTAAGCACCTGCGATAAAATCTCTTTCATACCACCCTGGCAAAAAAAGACCTGCTTTTTACGTGAAACGTCTGCTTTTGTCTGATTAGTTACTACCATATACCACATACAGTATTCTATTGATTACCCATTTAACACATCACAAAATTTAATTCGAGAAAAAAAAATCCATTTGCCAATATCTTACGGGAACGAACACATTTCGTTCACATTCACTGTGATCTTTACAAATACCCAGCAGTTTATAACCTTTTCTTATGCCCTATTTCTAATAATTAGAAATATACGAATGAGGCATTGATGAGAAAATATACATGTACCAAATAGCCCCACGATATTAAATCTAGACACAACGTATTATGAAAATAAATGATGTGCTGCATGACATTTATGTTGACCGATTTTTTTTTATAAATCAAATGATTGGCAAACCTATCGTCTTAAACACTTAGAATGCTGGGTTGTTGTCTAAAATAGATATTGTGTTGTCTGCTTTCCAAAACCTTAAATATCTGGTTAATGTTGATAAGGAAAGATACTCAGAGTAGCAAACAGGTTAGATCACAGATCAACCGCATTTACTTGGCAGCTCATTTAGATTTTCTAAGCGTGCAAGTTAAGCAGTTCAATGTATATGGAAGTGTTGGACATTCTTTTACATTATTTTCTATCGGTTACTCGTACGAAATAGTGAAATTATAAGTTGTGACACATATAGTTGTTTCCTTTATCAAATTCAACGACTTTTGAGATTTCACATTTAAGATCTATTTCTAAAAACGAAAGTTCAGTGACGTCATTCCGCAGGGAACCAATATGGCGTTATCCCTATTATTTCAGAGGTATTTTCATTGGATAAACCCGATGTGTTCAGTTTGCTTGTGACCAAAGCCAACAACATACTACAAATTATGTTTTGTACAGTAAATTACCTTTCATACTGGTGAAGTTCGAGAAAAATCCAGTTTTATAACAGTCGACATCAGGGTGAAGACCGATAGCCTGCCCAAGCAAATCGAGACCTGCGTTTTGAATTCCCATCAGATACACAGCTGGTCCGCAAAATAGTTCGGAGTCCTTCTCATAGCATGGGTTGTAAGTATATTTGTAGCTCCATCGTTTTGGCGGTTTCTAAAGAAATGCAAAGAGAAAATAGGTCATTATTTAGAAATGCAAAGAGAAAATAAAAGTATATTATTGAAGGTATTAATTACATCTCAGTCAATTTGATGCCAGTTTGTTAGACATATCATCTGTTCCTGATAAACGTATAATTGGTTTAATAGTTCCTCAACATGACCGGCGCATGAACGCCTAGGAAGTGCTCAATGGTGTCCGTAAATATTTCGGTCAAAACGGTAAACGTCGTTAGAAATCTTTCAATCATAAATGTATTCTATTTTTTATCACACACCTTCCACATCGTTACAGTCAGTTTTACTTTTAGTGACCATGGTTAGACAATCATTCTAGGTTGAACACTTATTGTTACACATTAAAAAGGGCAACTTTGCTGGGCTTGATTTCTTCAGGCATATTCGTTCCACCTTAAAACCGTTGCTTGGAATCTGAAGAAACCAGATCCCATGTCGAATTGGGATATCTAATGAAGTTATTAATCTACATTCGAAGTTTGATATTCCTTCGGAAGAAACAGCCATTTCGTGATGACGGTCTTACACCGACAACAAGTAAATCAACACCTTACGACGGACCATGTCACTTGCCATCCTGTAAGAAAGCTGTATTGTACGTGAACATAAATCAAATGTTAGCGACGAGTTGTGCAAGCACTGTAATGTACAACCAGGAATGATGTTCGTATAGTGTTAGCAGTGCTTATTGAGGCTTTGTTGAAAAGTAATGTGACGAAGCTTCATAATCGATTGCTCATACTGACCGTGTCTAAGCCAGCCCCGGTTTCCCCATAGTCCCGTTTTGCTACATCTTTTACAGCGATGTCAGTATTGGCAGAATCCCTTGCATTGAAGTTTATAAACATAAAGAGAGCAATGAGCAAGGCTGCCAAAAGAGATCCTTTGACAAGGGCATGTCGTTCCCTACTGATTGGAAGTACATTAAACATTCTTGAGCAATCCTTTCGTCACTGACTGGAAATAAAGATAATATCGATCAATATATGCGACAATTATACAAATAGTTTGATAGTCAGTACATCAAAAAATCTATCTCAATGTTTGTTGATTAGATAAGTTATCGATACCAATGAGTCATACAATTCCGTGGACGAAATCAATTGCTAGACCCACTTAGGATGCGATTCACACGCAATAAGAACGTGCGAGGTCTTGCTTACGTCAATTTTTTCGCTTAACGAGTCATTTGTACGTTTTTATAATAGATGCATAGTCATTTTCCCTATGTATTGATTGACTAAACTTATAGGTTTTTAACACGACAGAATAGCAAAAGATAAATTCTAAATGTTTATAGCACAATTTCAAACCTTGTTCATATCTTTGACTATACATTATCTGAAAAAATACAATTCTTTCAACGTTAACATATTTGACATGACTAAAATGAATGAATGTCTATAAATTAATCCTACTTACAAAGTTCAATATAACGACTGAGTCTCACCGATGTCTACAAGCGTCTGCCAGAGTTGTATCGTCTGACTGTATATATACTGGTACAAGAGGCTCAAAGTTCACAGTGAGCACGTGCAATGTATGATACATGTGAAGCGTATATTCCATTCGACATTCTGATCAACAATTTGGGTCGGTTTAAAACAAATGGGGTTTTAAACCCTTTTTGTAAAATGTATTTTTATGGCAGCCTGTAAGTATTACATATGATCTGGCTTTGATTTACCTAAAATCCATGGATGTATTATGTAAATACTAACATTACATCATGCACAAAGTAACAACCAACTATATATAGACTTATTTTATACTAGCTGGTTATAACAGACTAACTCTGCAAATGGATTGTTATGTTTAAGGTGTTGGCCCGGTGTTGAATCACTTCCGGGTCGTTGTAGCCTAGAAAGTAGTTCTTTGAAATATTGAAAGTCCAACTTCCAAGGTGTTTTCACAGGAAAGTGTTACATTTAGAGTATATATATTGGTACTGTGTGATTGCTTTGTCTTCTCCTGCATGTTTTAAATGTGTTTTGTTTGTATTTTACAGGACTACTTCTCCATGCGGTGAGAACCAAAGATGTCTGTTACCAGTCTGGGCGTGACCTCTACCATTTGAATTGACACGCCCCCTCTCTGGAAATCAGCCGATAGCAAAAAAACGGATCGGTCATGATGCACATTTAACCCCCCAAATGGATTGTGTTAAGATAGTTTAAAGGTGACATGGTCACGAGAAAGTACGGTATGGGAGCAGTTTGTCTCTGTGACTGCTCAAACGGTTGCTATTTAACATGGTGGAGATGGGTGGAAATTAGACCAGGCCGACCCCTATATGACCAGGCCGACCCCTATATGAAGAAATTGTGAAGTGTCATAGATTCTTTATTATTGAGTTTAATTCAACGAAACATGTGATTCTAGTAGCAGTGAACACAGGAATCAATTGGATTATAGTATTTCTCAAAGGTTTGTAGATTTTTTTGAATTATTAAGCATTTTGTAATTTTGAGAGGGAAAAACCCAGAAAAGTCTGGCTAGAGTAGCCTCCCTTGCCTTACTCCATCTGTTTTGTGTCGACTGCAACTTTGCAAGGTCAAACAGATGATAACAGCTTAGAACTTCCATTTTTAACGATATTTGAGATGGATAAAGGCAGATTTGTGACTTTTTATACGAAATCAAAGTACTGAAAGTACCGATATATACTATTTGACATTTAATTTGAATAATTGACTGGTGTGGGTAGCCTTAAGACTAGGAAGAATCATCAGTTCTGTCACACAAGCTCCTTGTTTAACAAGTTTGCTCCTTTACTGTTTAGAATGATGTCAAGAAGAAAGCTAAAAACAACACATTTTCTTTTTCCACAATGTTTTATCATGAAAAACTGTTGGTGACATTTCATTTCAAGCTGTCTCGCTTGTTATTAACAAGGGATAGACTACTTTGAGTGCGATACTTATCAGATGTGTTTATGGGCTAAAAACCTTTTTCTTAAACCTTAAGATGCAATATCTGCCTCTGGCGGATATCGTCTGGTCCGAAATGACATTTCTCACCCACACCTGATCACCGAATGCAATTATTTGCTCGATCGGTATGAAATTACATGTGAGCATGAATACTCAATTTTCGCTTTACTTTCTGCCTCCAGATGTTTTATCGTTACAGTTGTTTATTGGTTTATACTCTACATAATTTCTATTTAATTGAATGTGTTTGCTTAGATTTGCATTTTCAATCTGTCCAACAGTCCAATTTATGTCAAATTCATACAAAAAGATGTCGTGCTTGTTTTCGCCTTGCATGCCTCATTTTCCTCCCTATTTCGCGGAATGTTATTCTACTTAAACCGGCAAAATTTGCATGGTCCTCTTGGATATGGGTATTAATGGAATTATGTCGCATTGATCATTTCATGTTTTGCGGTTTGGCCATTTTTCTTCAATATTTCAAAGACACAATAGCAGCTAGGCCTGCTGGTTCCCGGCCTTAACTACGGTAACCGTGCATCTCCTTATGTGTATATTGGCTGGTTTTCATCAGATCTAGGCTGTTTCAACTCTTTTTTAGGGGGCTTGTTCATGGATAAATTGCATTAAGATGACCTTAAGAGTGTTTACACATTAGAAAATGTCTCTTATTGGTACATATATCTATTCTGAGGTGTGCTTTTGAGGGAAAATGTAGGTTTTTTTAGCTAAAAAAAGTGGACTTTTGCTTAGAAGTGTACAAATGTGACACATAGACTAATGGTGTAGGAAATATGTTTGCATATATTGAAAGTGACATTGCTGTAGCATAAAACACTGTTTAATTCATTGTAATATGTTTGATACTTTTAATGGAATGAACACTTAAAGAAATTGCTTAAATGCCCCAAAACGCCCATTTCTGTGCACTTTTTGCTACCGACCGAGCGACATTTTTGAAAGCCCTATGTGGTAGGTTGTTCGGTTTGTGGTATTAAATTTTTGTGTTTTATTTATCGCAAGACCTATATTTCCAAGAATAAAAGCGAAAATATCAGATCAATAAAAAAAATCTCCTCATTTAGGTGTTGGCCCGGTGTTGAATCACTTCCGGGTCGTTGTAGCCTAGAAAGTAGTTCTTTGAAATATTGAAAGTCCAACTTCCAAGGTGTTTTCACAGGAAAGTGTTACATTTAGAGTATATATATTGGTACTGTGTGATTGCTTTGTCTTCTCCTGCATGTTTTAAATGTGTTTTGTTTGTATTTTACAGGACTACTTCTCCATGCGGTGAGAACCAAAGATGTCTGTTACCAGTCTGGGCGTGACCTCTACCATTTGAATTGACACGCCCCCTCTCTGGAAATCAGCCGATAGCAAAAAAACGGATCGGTCATGATGCACATTTAACCCCCCAAATGGATTGTGTTAAGATAGTTTAAAGGTGACATGGTCACGAGAAAGTACGGTATGGGAGCAGTTTGTCTCTGTGACTGCTCAAACGGTTGCTATTTAACATGGTGGAGATGGGTGGAAATTAGACCAGGCCGACCCCTTAAAGCGAAAACGCATTCATTATAACAAGAATGTTGTTTACACCATTTACACCAGAAATTACTACCCTCCATGGGTCTATTGACACATAGATTACATGCAGGGCTATATTACACAAGAAATTACTACCCTCAATGGGTCTATTGACACATAGATTACATGCAGGGCTATAGGATACATTCATGCTGATCTAGGGAAACACTTCACGGAGAGGATAAGAAACCTCCTTTTGCCCAACACCCATCCTCATATCATTGATCAGAGTGTCACATGAAGTGTTTGTATCTCATGTAACATGCAATGCACGTGTCCGTTGTGAGCTGAATATTCTTTAGTAACTATTCATAGTACACCCACAATGTTAAACTTCGACAGGCGCTTTAAAGGTGCTTGTTCATAGTTGTAAGATAACATTTGAAAGGCCAAATAAGATATCGTTGAAACATCACAGTAATGGTATTCGTGTTAAACATACAATTACAAGTAGCTAGCTCTTAAAAGCATGATTAATTCTGTAAGCATCAACTCATTTACAGATGTACGATTACATGCGGTATAATTCAAAAGCGATTTCATGATTTTGGATTAGATTGCATGTTAATTATCTGTGTACGTACGGCTGTTTTGGTGTTAACTGGGGAATAACTCTGTACAAGCTCTTTAAGTTACATTTACTTTTCTAGACATATAATGGTCAATATATATTGACAATGGTCGTATGTGTTAAATCTAGGAAAGTGTCTGGTATTATAATTCTACACAAGGAAGGTATCGTGTGGTTGTATTTGCCTTTTGGATGGACTAAATCTGTGTAAAGGTCATGGAGCTAGAACAACATTTTTATGGACTTCTAATTATTCAATCCAGCTTGAATGTACCTCAAAAGTTAAGTTTGATCTTTCTTCGTCGATTATGAGTCCGGTAAAGCAATCTAACTGAATAGCGTTGACACAATTTAAAACGGCATACTTGCCCGCATTCAGCTTGGTGTTTTCCCCCGTCCGTTATGAGACAGGTAACGCAATATATCGGGAAAAATATTGAAACAATATCAAACCACATGCTTGCCCTCATTCATTTTTCGAAAATGTTTATGTAAAACTGTGTTTTCCCCCATTTTGTAGAGGAGAGGTGTTGTCCCCTTTTAATGAGGAGTTCAAACATAACATCTACCTATACAGCTACCATGGTTATCAGTACCAGAGTGACTTTCGTCATCATCAAGGCAAGAAAGGCTTAACAGAGTTTTCTTGAGTTTTAAGTTTTTAGTTTATTCATTTAACATCGAATGTGACGGAAGCTCGAAGCTCATTAAATTCGCTCTCGATGATTTCTTCTTAGATACTAAACCAGTGCTCGCGCCAAGTAAACCCATGAAATGTTTATTCGATATAATGAAGCCATTAAGTACATAGAGTCATACCCTCAAAGTAACGGACATCAACAGTGTATTTTCGTTATAAAAGATCGTTTCGGGGTAGATTCTATAATACACATTTTGTAAAACAAATTACAGTGTCATGGCATACAATACTGACAGAATGGTCAACGTAATGCATGAATTTGATTCATCATTCATTTTCAAAGCAAGGCAGATTGCATTAAATCATTTAGAACCCATTTCTTTGGCCTCTCGGCTATATTTGTATTGGCCACATGACTGTATCTGTCGTCACGATAGTTCTATGAAGGGAGTGGTACTGTACTGAAGTGTAACAAAGGGAAGTAATCCTGCGCGGGGTTTGCTTCCAGATATGTGTATTCTTTGGGAGACATGTAAATGTCTATCTTCATATCAAGCATCACTTAAAGGGAGGGTATTCAAAGAGTTTTAAAAACTTGTTCAAGCATGCTTAGCCCCATTTAGCTATCTACGAGTTATAGGCATCCTTTCAGCAGACGACACATTTAATATCACTTCAGCAAGGTGATATTTTGGACAAGACTGCATAAAGATGCAGGATGATTTGAAACTTCAATGTCTGCATATGATGTAATTGATTTCCGATACTCTAACTTATTTTTTTCTTCTTAGAATGCTATGTTTGAGAACCAAAATTCCAATATTCCCGTTTTATTCTTGTTTCATAAACGACTACCTATTCCGACTTATCTAGACGTAGATATTTCATGTTACTCAGTTAGAGATTGGACCACCGAGATACAGAGTAACAAGTGCTTCCATGTGGGTGCATTTGAAGACATTCGCATTTATGTTCTCTCTCTGGTCTTTATCAGACATTTTTCCGTTATTAAACTTCCTTTAAAACTTTTGCCAGGCGCGTAGCTATAGGTCCAATGCAGTGTTTGGCCGAGTTCAAAAAGTGTAAACAGGTGATCTGGGCTAAATGCAACGGAAGGTATTTCTGATCAGAACCCCTTATTTCAGGTATGGTGTAGGTCCAACACAGTATATAGCCGAGTTCAAAAGGTGTAGAAGGTGATTAAGGTTAAATGCAACGGTATGTAACCCTTATCAGAACTCTTTTCTCAGGTATGGTATCGATGATCTTAAACATTAACTTCGCACGAGAGCGCATTGGACCTATACCTGTACGCAAGAAACGCAATTGCGTCCACATTGTCCGGGGAAATGAAACAATAAAAGATAAATAAACGTCAACAAATGCAATAATTCAAATAATATCATCAATTGCCAGTAACCAGATATATTAAATGCAAAGCTATGCCGGCGTCTTGCATCCTCATTCGTGATTTTCTGCATTGCATTCTTGATATTTTCAAATTGTGAGGGTGGTGGAGGTGGCAACTTGTATTGTCTGAAAGAACGGCATTGCAAAGTGATTACCGATATGCCGCTGACCTTCCTTAACTCGAACAGGATTTTACATTGCTAATGAAATTAGGGGGTCCACTGGATGCATGGCGAGAGAAAAACAGGGGTCTAACGAAGGACTTTGCTGAACATCCTTCTATACCATGTCCAAATGCATGATTTATTCCACCTTAAGCAAATGACTTTAGAAATCATTGTGATGATGGGGAAATTGAGGAGAAATTTCTCCTTTGATAAATCATATTATTTTCAAACCATATCACAAATAAATTATCTCGTATTACCTTGTTGCATTTGATTTTGACCACAAACACTCGAAGGTTAGTGCAGACTTTCAGTTCTGTTTGGTAAAAAGTATACTACATGAAGGAATTCATGCACATATGGACGCGGGACCCTGCGTCCGGTAAAACCCTGCTCGAATGTCTATCAATAACAAAACCATTAGTGGACCAATCGCCGTCTGAATCATCTGGACTAGGGGTTGGTGGGCCTTTTAGCGACTGCCCAGTTCGAAACCGCACACTTACCAAGATTCCTTCTGATATTAGTGTACAGAAAAACAGCTACATGCCTGGAAGGAATTGCATGCGGTTTTGGTATGAACGTACTAGGATACCGTTTTAATTCACATTTTATTCTTAGAATTTAATTAAGTTCATGAGAGCACCTCCTTTTGTATCAACACTAGGCTGAGCAATATTGCGCAGTAACACATCATTGGAATCGTCAATCCGAAACGCCTCCAATGAGGAGTCACGTGACAATATTGTGTTTTCTTTAAAGATGCTAGCCACGTTTACCAGTTTCGACTTACGCCAATATTTTTCTAAAATTGTTCAGTAAATGGGTATCCTGGAACATGAAAAGATGCATATACCGCCGTGGAATAACTGAAATACTGTTATATGTCCAAGAAAATATTGACAATGTAGACACACTTTGGCTAGGTAGGGGTAATGTAGTAAGTAATAAAAATAACGCAAATAGAGTTTCATTTCATTTTGTTCTTTATTTATCGAAGATAGTAAAATCTTGTCTATAATAATAGCGGAAATTAGGTGATCATAAACATCATCTGACATCTACTGCACATGTTCAGTTTATTGATGCCAGAGTCATAGGGAAAAGCTAACTTCCGTTAAAATTAATAAAGATTTTACCTTTTAGTAAAGACATTCAGGACATCACAAAACTTGTTATTTCTAAATCAAATATGCAATCAATCATTTAAACAATAACTATTACTTTTAAGCACACATAAAGATATCTTAAAAAGTGATCGTTCCGCACTTTCATATAAAATGCAATGTATGAGAATTTCAACATGTATACCCTATAATTCTTTCCTTCATTTATCTTTTGACACAAAGCTCACACATCTGATAAGTAAAACTGGCGACTAGCCCTGTAAAATGGGGCAATACTTGTACACAATGTTAGTCAAGTGGATGGAGTACCCTTTAAGTTCGAACTCTTAAACAATGACAAAATAGAAAGATGTAATTTTGCAATATCACTGAAAGTAGCTCACAGATTGTTCAGCACAAAATCATGAATATAATTGGGCCACGTCACGGGAAAAGGGGCACTCGGACATAGCAAACAGTGTAGCCCCAGACCAGCCGCCACGTCACTGACGTGGCGGCTGGTCTGGGGTTACACTGTTTGCCATCTTAGAGGACATCAAGTTCTACCTTTAAAAAAATACAAATGATAACTGTCGTGACTAGATGCTGGAATAATAACGCTAAGAAAGAGCTGGAATAATAACGCTAAGAAAGAGCTGAGTCAGCGCTTTTTATTTATGTCCGAGTGCCCCTTTTCGCGTGACGCGGCCCATATGCCGTAAGATAAGGGTCGGTTTGAGCGTTTTGTACCATACATTAGTCCGGGTATACAATTCGCCAATGTACAGACATTTTAGAAACAAAATTAGAACATGCTAGTTAAGCCTAAGCAGTGAGTATCTTCTTATAACTAGTTAATTAACGATGTCATTCACTAATAGTGAACCAGTCTCTGTCCAAAGTTATCGTTCCTTTTGAAACCACATGCATGTACATAGTATTGACATTGGAAACGGCAATCCAGACGATTCACACGTAAGTGATTCATTATATTCCTGTCTATTTCCATCCTTATTCAAGAGCTTGACTTATCTAATTTAAGTAGGGACTGGCCAATATCCAACCTCTTCCAAAGGCTTGCGCCTTGAACCAAAGCAATAGAACCGTTAGTAGAGCGAGCCTGATATCCTGGCCCGTGCGAATATCCCACACAAAAGCTGGCTATGCGCACGGGATAGGACATCAGGTTACGGTAGGGATTGATCATCATTTTCGAGATGGTACCCGGTCTATTTTGTTTCTTCGCCTTGTGTTTCCGAACCTAAACCGAATTTATCAATAAGTTCCTTGATATCGTTTTGTATGTTAATTGTCTGGAAATTTCGGCTGTATCGTTTATACGGCTTTCCCTCAGGGGTAATCAAAAACTTCTCGAAATTCCAAGAAATGTCCGTCCTGGTAACTGGTTCCCATATTATCTTTTTCGGATCGGACATCAGCGCCACTCCATCATCGGAAGGTGTGCTGAGCCGCTCCCTGAGAAACTCGAACACGGGATGGGTTCCGGCTCCATTGACCTCGACCTTCTCCATTAGTGGGAATGCTGGAACGAAGTTGTTGCCCGGCCTCACGTTCTTCAGCGAGTTGTAAATTTCCTCTCCGTTTCCGTTTTCCTGGAAAACGTTAATGAATGAAAATAGAACATGCTGTGGTGAGGTGAGGGAACGCATGGTAGAATAGGCCTTGAAAGATCATGGTATTTTATATCATTAATATACAATGAAATGGCATCTTAAACCATTAGAAGTACTTCAAGGTCGTTGGGCACATGAGTAAAAACGTCCAAAAAAATCAAACTTTTCGTCAAGACCAAATGTGCTTATTTTGAAATAATGAAATTGTGTCCGACTGCAGATTTTGGCATCTATAAGCCGAATAAGTCGTGTTGCTAAACAATCGAAATAAGTTTGTATTCCTGAACTACTTGGCAAGGCGAAGAATACCAAGGATACTGTTTTAATTAACGTCCTACGAAAAGTATTTGATTAGGTCAAAAAGATAAACTTCAATAGCATCAACTGTCATTGGAAGTGTATCGAAGAGACGATTCCAATTGTGTGTCTCTTTGCAACATTGCTTGTCTTAATATTGAAATAAGGGGAATGTTCGTTTTGAACTTACGCAAATTCTTTGAATAAGATGTTTAGTAAAACGCTACCCAATTGTTCTTGTGACTGATTTGAACGGGGAATGGGGATCTTTCGGACACCATTTTTATAGATGGCGATCCTATAAATTGCACTCGATCTACCCTTCTCGGTGCAGTTCACTGGTAGTCAACAGCACCATCACATTGAAAATGTCAACATACATGGCTCACTTTTAAGAATTGGAGGCAATATTGACAAAGTCATTAGGCATCTAACTCTGATCAACTGTAGTTCGAATATAGAGCAGAAAGATGTGTCCCCTAATAAAACTCAGTATCAAACAATCAAAGATTTGACAACCGGTCACATACATTTGTTAACATAATAAAATGAAAGATGTGTGTAGCTACTTTTAACATACATGATACTGTTCACGAACAGATTCTCACATTATCACATGTTTATTAATCCATTAATTCGTTCATCATGTGTAAACTTTGATATAGTAATAATGTCGTCTGCTCCACAGCATTTGAAACAAGAAAATGCTTCAAACAGGTTTGTCTTGAACGTGACTAGCGTTCAATGAAGGTACACATCATATTTATTCAGTACACGGTCTTTCCATCCAGGTAAACTCTGTTACGAGTCATTTGTGGCTAACGATCCTCACAGCAATTGAACCGTTGGCCAACATGACGAGTTAAATAGTGTCTACTACTACTACAAAACTACTGCTACTACAGCTGCTACTAATACTATTTCCTCGAAGGTTCAATGCAAGTCTAAAGGGAAAAGGCTAGTTTTATGTTGACCTAATCTTAGATTTGTGGTAGGTGTTTATAATCCATTTTCTCTAATACCGAAGGGAAATTACGCAATGGCGACAGGAAATATAATGTCGGATTCAGATAAGAGTCAGTTAATTAATTTGCGTCCAAGTATTGTATTTTAATTCAAAATTTCCAAAAACTCCTATTGTGTTGGTACTCATCAGAAATGTCCTTTAAGTAGATTCTTACGTCACCCGAAATAAATGAGAAGATCAGGAGAAACAAAGTTCGATCAGAAGTATCGGAAAATATATTCAACAAAACTTGATATATCGAGGGTTCAATGTAAGACTATAGTACTGTAAGTGCTTCACAGACATGAAGCACTTACTATAGTATTGCAATGAACCCTCGATATAGTATATTAGTAGTATATTAGTTTTGCCAACATGCTGTAGTTGTGGATACATGTGTGTATCTTGACAGGTGAGGGAGTGTGAAAACTTTATTACAGTTTCTTAGTGATGCAATAAGTGTCGTCTGCTGATTTATGCAGGGATTGTTTCCGTGTAGCCTTTGAAATGTTTACCCTTTCACCATTCAACATAAACCGGCTTTGAAACCTTGTAATGAACACGTTCTTGTTAAGTCAAAAGTGTCCCTATTTTATGCAATTACTTTATCCTCTCTTTGAAAACGTCGTCTGCTTCTTTGCCTTGAATTTAATTTGATCCGGTCAATAATCCTATTTACGTGAACCGAATAGTGTCTAAAACCTGCATTTACTCATTCCGCAATACGGGAATTAGTGATTGGGCCAATGCGCAAACAACAGCAGACGACACAAAACAACGTGGACAAAATGTATCATCTTTATGGGTTCGAGATATGAATATATGGATAAAGACTCATATTAAACAATTCATCAATTATCACATTGTCACTGTAGTTTCTCAATAAATAACTTCTGCATCAGATGTGCCAATGTGATTTTTAATGAAATAAAGAATTACCCTTTTAGTGCTGGAACCGACATCATGCCTATGCAAACAGGTTAGATCCAGGCCAGCCGCCTGTGATCTAACATGTTTCCTACTCTACGTATCTTTTATCGTCAAAATTAAGCAGATATTTAAGGTTTTGACAAAGCAGACGACACATAAATCATTTTAAGATATTTACCAAGCATTCCCATGGTTAAGGGGGTAACCCAAACGAACCCAAACTAAATGAAAACAAATACATGTATCACTCACCTGATGGCCGAACTGATTACACGGGAACCCCAGGATAACAAGCTTCCCGCCAAATTTGGCTGCCAGCTCGTTCATCTGGGTGTAGTCCCGGGTTGTCGTGCCTCACAACGAGGCGACATTCTCCACCAGCACCACCTTCCCCTGAAACGCCTTAAAATTCACGCTCTCCCCGCGAAGGTTCTTGCATGTGAAGTCGAAGAAGTTCTTCAGCTTGATAGGTCCTCTGTGCGCCATATTGTTTCTGTTGCCAGACACGTGTGTACGGTATGAGTATTACTGTGGAGTGTGTAAAAGAGAACGATCCTCTATATAGAGAATAGGGATCACGTGTGTATTCGTAGTGTGACTGACTACACTGTATCGAAAACTGCCGAAGTCGATTATTGGTTGAGATCTTGGGCCTTATGTAAAGGTGCGTATAGACTGGCTGCGGGTCGAACTTAATATTTTCTCCCATAAACATTTTTTCTGTTGAACGGAAAGACATAAAACGCTAGGCCTTTGTTGAAAACAAAACGCAAGCAAATATACATTGTAGTTTGATGACAGATATACTAAGAATGTATAATATTGTTTTGTTCAATTTAGCAATTTTATTTTTGAATAGATACAACATAATTTCAAGAATATTTCAAAGATACTTCACCGTATTGACTCTTGGTATTACAATAAGGTTCGGTTATGACCAACGCTTTAGGTTCGAAGTGTACTAGATCGGGTACCAATCTAGACCCACAAGCTAAGGCTTATTTCCCCAGAAATGTGTATTTGTTAATAAAAATAGACATTTTTTGCGGCCATTTTGTATATATTTGGGTCTAAAACCTCTCTAAAACATTATCACATTCTGTCGTTTGGCAGAAAAAAAGGAAATGCTGATGATTAAACGACATTTGATACTATAAAAAACATGCAATTGAGGCCTAAACAGAACCTCAATGCTCATCCGATATTTTGGGAAAGAAACCATTCAGATAATGGTTTCTGAACTCCTGGGACAACCTCCTATAAGTTTCTATACATGTAATCACATTCCAAAAGAATTTATACTAACTTTGATTAAAAAGAATGGCTTATTTGCCCAGAAATGTGTATTTGTTACTTAAAATAGACATTTTGGCGGCCATTTTGGATTTTTCTGCGCCTGAAACTCCTCTTAAACATTCTCAAAATATCTATTCCGGTTAATTACATGGATTGCTGGTGTCAAAACATTATTTTTCAACCTAAATAACATTCAAGAAAGGCTTAAGCAGAATCTTACTTTTTTGCCTCAAATCCAAGGGCAGACATCTTTAACCGCACTTATCACCCCTTATTCTGCAGCAGAACTCCATCAGACGAGCAGTTTTGAACTCCTGAGACATTTTACTATGGAATAGCATCAACAAACCTTTTGGTGCTTTCAATGCAATTAAAAGTGGTCTACAGCTTAGACTATAGTCTCTTCTTCAGGCTTGTCGTTCCTTTTACAACCAAGCTCATCGAAAATAAACGACAACACTTTGGAAAGAATAGCCGAAAATAGTGATTTCGACACGTTTGATGAGGCAATTGTTACCAGAGTTGTTTCATCATGACACATACATTGCTAGTAAGTTGCTTCCTAGACCAAGCTAATACACGTGGACGACGGTGGTGCAGTGGTCGAGTGTCTGCCTCCGTTAGCAAGCGTATGGGGTTCGATCGTTTCGAGCAATTTCCCCTTTTCTGACAATTTCTTTCGAGATTCCGGAGCAACAAACTGGTCAAATGTCGTTATTGTCTGGTAAAGGGTTAAGACTGGTACACGCATCTGTTGATTCGGACTAATACAGCACATATGAAACGTTTCCGTAACACTGCACTGTCGCCAGACTATGATTTGGGAAACCAGGGAGGGGCGATCAATAAAGTGATAAATCTCAGCAGTTAACCCTTTTCCCCAATACCGCACACACGAACCAACGTTCAGCATACGACGTTGGAAATATTTTGACAATTAAGTAAGTGATCTGCTCAAATTGAGACTTTCACACTCTTTTCTTCTTCCAACGATGTGATTTGGAGCAACGTCATCTGAACGCCCCGCAATTATTGTAACTTATGAGGTGAAAAACTAACAAGAAGTAAATAGCTGTCCTTAACCAATTACCAAACAATAACGACATTTGACCAGTTTGTGCATACGACCCTTGAAAGCATTGTGGGAAAAGGATAAATCGCTCTTAACGAGCAATTTCTCCTTTTTCCACAATGTTTTCTACCCTATCAGAAGATAATTTCAAAATAAGTTAAATTTTTATCACATTTTGAGAAGGCCTCTGCAAACTCTTTCAATTTGGGAAGTCGAAAATTTGGGTCAACATTCTTACAAAAGATTATTGGAATAAAAACTTTTGATCGCAATGAGCAAATCGGTCCTTTTCGCTAACTCATTCAGAAACTCATAGGTTTTCAGCGTTTTGGGTTTGATTATTGGTTTAATGGCCGTAACATAACTGACAAAAAATGGCACTGGCGAAGAGGAATACTATGGCACATGTGCCAGAAACCAATATTAGCTTAACTTGATTGTCATCCCCCTCACAAGCCACTCTGAGAAGGGAAAAGAATAACGCCTGAAATTTGGACTGTCATCCGAACTGAGGAATTGCAGTAATCGGTTTAAAGAGCGTAATTGTCTACATATCTAGAACAGTTTACGTTTGGAAAGCTTTTTTAACTCTCTATCGATGTAATTTTTGAACGACCCACACGTCGGATTATGTACGGATAAGATTAATTGCGGATAACTTAAGGCTATTTAAGTCACGGAGTTCGGCCTTTAACATAGTTTTGATTATCTGATTCAATACCGTTACCAAATGTGTTTCTTTAATCTGAAATGACCACTGGACTATTTTAATATCAGTATGGTACCATAGATTTTGACCACTAACTTCTTTCTAAACGACTTTCAGTGTTTAACGTTGGCCATATTGATCAGAGGTCATAAGTGTTGATTTAAAGACTTTCAATAAATGTTTTAACCCTTTACAAAACGCCAAACGTTCGACTGTCCCAAATTAAAGAAGTTTGCAGACGACATTTCAAAATGTGATGAAATTGAAAAAGAAATCTTAAGCAGAAAACGGAACCATATACGCAATGGGTTGATATTCTCCAATCTGAACTCACCGGGTTTATCCGATGAAAACACCTCTGAAATAATACGGAAGCCGCCATACTGCGATTTGCAAGACTACTTTCGTTGCCCTTTCATTTTTAAAAGAAAATGTCATATGCAATATCTAAACATTCAACTTATTTGATTTATGAAAGAAAATTGTACCGCAACTCATAATTTTCAATAGTATATATGAGTTACCGATAAAAAAAAATAATGGTTTAAAATGATGTTCAACACTTTTTTCATTGAATTACTCAACGTGGATGCTTAAAGGAATATCAAGGGTTCGATGCAAGACTATAGTAAGTGCTTTAAAAGCATGAAGCACTTACTATAGTAATGTACTGAAACCTCAAATTGTGTTGTAAGCCGTTGACGATTCACCCGAAATATGTAATGCCCAAGTAATAACGATTGGATATCATCATCAAACGACGCTAGCAGGGTTCGTCAGAGAGCAATTCCACGACAATCTACAAACCGAGTTTTACTTTTAAAGCACTGAAAAGCGAGAATGTATTTGTAACGATTTTAATGGAAACACGATTTACATCATCTTTGAAGTAAAGATGTTGAAAATCGCCCTTTATTTAGTGACGATTATTGTTTAAATCACCTGCAGATTTAAACATTTGTTACTCACAGAACAAAATATGTGAGAGAGTCTCTGTAAACATGGAAGCTTTAGGCTGAAATCGTATCTTCCATCATTTGGCCTGTAGTGAAATACTGTAAAGCTACCGACCTGTGCAACTATCAGGCTACATACAAAAAATGAAATAGACAGAGATTTAGGAATTCAGGGAAAATGTTAATTATCGAATTGAAGGATGGAACCGAATCTCTTATAAATGTATAATGTTTTTGGTAAGCATGAATTAATGTGTTTGAGCATGCATCTTCTTTGTACTTCAAAGGGGCTTGTGAAGCATTAACCCTTATAATGCCGGAAACGATTCCATGATTGTGAAAACAGGTTAGATCCAGGCCAGCCGCCAAGTAATTTTTTCCTCAGCAAAGTTAAGCAATATTTAAGTTTTTGGAAAGCAGACGACTCAAAAATCTATTTTCAGAAAACTACCCAGCATTCTAAGGATTAACCTCTTGCTACGCATCGACTCACTGGCAACAGAAGACATTAAAAATTAGTGACAAAATGAGAAAACGCTTGACTAACGACGAGTGCAATTTTTTTTTTTGTTACAAAGCTTTTTTCACAGTATCTCAACGAAAATGCAGTTGATCATGCCTTCAAAGACATGGTTATCTGTGTCTCTGATGCTTTCGTACAAATTCGTCGTGCAATTCGGAGCAATTGTGATATGATGGGATTAGTTGGTTAATGTCTTATTTCTCCGGCCATGCAATCGATAGTCGTTCCCAGTGTAGTCTTTGTGTCCAATGTATGAACCCATTTATATATTGAGCATTTTGTGAGGAATCCAATTCGAGTCAAACAGGATAAATTATTAAAAATGACTCATTCGAGTATATATTGAAATGATGTAAGAACATAGGCATCTATCAAAGAAAGAAATAATTCTAAACTAACAATACCATATGTTTGAATTGACGTTGGTATACAAAGTTAACTTTTATGTACAATTATATTTAAAAGAAAATTGAACACAATCATATTCATTGCGATGTTCTTCTTTTGTTTTTCTTTTTTCTAATTTGTTTTAGGTACATGTGAATGATTTGAGAAAATTAAAGTTAAGTCATAATTTGTTTTACCTCTATATTTAATCTATTAATTCTTTCAGTATGTTTTGTCTAAATCTGCAACATTGGTGCATGTATTTCTTCCAAAAACGCAGGCGGCTGCAGGCTATTTTCTCTGAAGAGGAATACAGGTCATTTTGTAACACACATTCTGATAACAATGGATTTTTCTCAATACAATTTTTGTCATATTCGAACTTCGTTTTCTTTTCATTTCAGCACTGGATAAGACCTTACGTATGGAAAGTTGCTTTTCACCTTTAATAAAACGCAATAACTGGTTTTTCTAAAACATGACATCGGAGCAAACGACTTATTCTAACATAAAACAATATACAAAAACACAGAACAACTCTGAACATGTCTTTGAATTTAGCAAAATGATATTTCAATTGCATGGGTTACTCAAAGTCCGGTTTCCATACATAATCTGCTTCAAATTTCAATTCTTGTCCGGTTTCCATACATAAAATCGGCTTCGATTTTCAATTTATAGTCCGGTATCCATACATAAAATCTGCTTCACATTTCAATTGTTGTCCGGTTTCCATACATAATCTGCTTCAAATTTCAATTCTTGTCCGGTTTCCATACATAAAATCGGCTTCACATTTCAATTTATAGTCCGGTATCCATACATAAAATCGGCTTCACATTTCAATTCTTGTCCGGTTACCATACATAAAATCGGCTTCACATTTCAATTCAAGTTACGGTTTCGTACATCTTATCTAATTCACATTTCAACTCATAGTACGGTTTCCAAACCTATGTATATATTCTGCTTCACATTTTAATACACACGAGCAACCAAGAGGCAAAGGGAAAATTGATAGACGAAACTGAAATGGCGCGTGATGTCAGCCAATCAGAGAGAACGTTTTCGTCCAATCCGCTATCAGACGTTACCTTGGGGTTAACCTGTATAAATACCGATGTTTAGATTTATAATAACCACCACATTCCTCAGCATTACTGTCCAAGATCACAGCATCAATATCATCTTTTAACAATACTAGGTAAGTTGCATCTTTATTTACTATCTATTATAAGTGGATTTTACATTAAAGATTCATTAGTAAGTGGAAATTGTTAACGTCGTATTGGTATTAAAACGTAAATTTCTTAAAACCAGTTCACGATTCAGATCTATAACGCTTTTTGGAAGGCAAAATCAGAGACATAGAAAATATTATCTAAGTCTCTGGCAAAATTCATAAACTTAAACTATTACGAAATTTATAAAGAAGTTTTGTTTGCGCAGCACTATAGTATACGACAAGACACAAATGAAATGTTTATGCGCGTTTTTTTAACAACCACCATGCAGTTATGTCGTCTGCTTCACTCGCCAGTACATGCCCCAGGGTCGTGAGGTTTAAATATGTGAACAAACTCATTGGGGTTGTAAAATTGATGTCGTCTTTCTCTTCTTTGGAAGTGGAAAATGGTTGATAAAATAGATCTTAACCGACTAATTTTTCCATTCGATTCACAAAACATTTGAAGCGAATTTTTGTCGAGCTTTGACATAATTTCTGCTTCTAATATGAAAGATGACGAAACGCGATTGTAGGACTTATACGAATGCTGGTTAAGCGTTTCTATGTGTGATGTTAAGTCAAGGTACAATTAAAATTGATAGAAAAAACCTTCGTTTTTCGAAGGCGTATCAGAGTTGGTCAGATTTAGACACATGCAAAATGATACTTTCAAAAGGTATGAATGTGCCGAAAGTAATGTAGCTGGCTGATATTCTGCGGTGAATTATGTGATAGCCATCGTAACATTATCTATAATATTATGTTAGTGAAGATGCCGCATAAAGCTCATTTAAAAGGACGAGTGACCAATGTAGTTGCCTATTTGACGCCGTTTGTCCTTGGTTCGAATCAAACAGCGTCAGATTTAACACTGTAAATTGCCATTGATATATAAGTCATGTTTTGCAGTCTTGTAATACACGTATTGTACAAATGAATAATCAAAGGTATATGAACACGTAGTCTGTTGCTGTAAAATGAGAAATATGGGTAAAACGGAGATCGATGAATTGTTAATTATAGGAAACTGGTTCATTTCAGTCACCATGTCGGAGAGGAAAGCTGTCATCAAGAATGCTGATATGTCCGAGGACATGCAGCAGGATTCCGTAGATTGTGCCACTCAGGCCCTTGAGAAGTACAACATCGAGAAGGACATTGCCGCCTACATAAAGAAGGAGTTCGACAAGAAGTACAATCCCACCTGGCATTGCATTGTTGGCCGCAACTTCGGCAGCTACGTCACTCATGAGACCAAGCACTTCATCTACTTCTATCTTGGACAAGTCGCCATCCTCCTCTTCAAATCGGGTTAAGTTTTAACAATGAACGCAAGGATAGTTAGTGTTTCAATTTTGATGCAGTGAGGTAATTCCAAGACCAAGCAAGGAAATGTTCAAATTTCTAAGGTTTGAATTACTGTCAAAAAACTCCTTTAGGGTCTCTTAAAGTCGATGTTGTTTGTAGAATGTAACGTTGACTTTCATCTCAGCTGGTCTGAGCATCTTAGTGTTAAGTTTACTGACATAATAAGCTTTTGCTAAATTGTCTGTCCACTACCACAGTCAATGTTTCCGTAGTTTTGTTCTGGTGCTATTCACTCCATCCATTTGAAAGTGATTGTCAACAGCGCCTGAAATGTTTCCAGAGCGGATTGGCCGGGATACGTTGGTGGACAAAGAAGAGATGCAGCCCAAATGAATACTGACTATAAGTCATTAGTCGTGTTTCAAGTTGGTTCATCGACGCTGCGGAATTTAGTTATATGATTTTATTGTTAAGTTATTCATGTTTTACTTGTATATTTATTTGATGACACATTGGTTGATTTGCCAATAAATGTAAATGATCATTTTCATTTTTCAATGTTTTTTCTTGTACTTTTTTCTAATCAGAGTCATTTGCAGCAGACCATAAACAATATTTAATGTATTCAAATTTCAGCATGCTGCTTAATGGTGACAAGATATAATTCCTGTAACGATAAGTAGAAAATGCTCAGCATATACCAATTTTTCTCAAAATGATACGGCATTGGAGTGGCCTCCGTAAGGGTACAAAGGGGTCTTTGGTTGTTATATGTTAAAAGCAAATGCCTTTTAGTAGATTGTTCAAATATTGTATTTTCTTAAATACTTGTCATCCTCATTGAAACCATTGCTTCATCTTTGCTCATTTACATGTATTAACATATGACGCATAAGAACTGGAGCGCTAAAGGAACTGATTATCTCAAACAAGGACCCCGTTGTAATGAGCAGTCTCTTATTTTCTCTCCCTATATAACACGTAAAAAATGTCAAGCTATGGATAGTGATACTATCATCCCCAGGATATTTCAATTTAAACTCGTGTCGACTTTCTGTAACGTATAGTTCTTGCTAGATGGTGAATGGCTGTTGCCCATATTCTTATCAATGAGATGCGTTTCCATAACATGGGCACCCTTGCAAATAGCAAACTGAAGTTGAGAACGGGTTTCGGTTTGACAGAGTAGCTCCCATACTCCAAAACCCCGTATCGAAAGGTTACAGGATACAGTAGTGCGATGCTTGTCTGTCAAATAGTCCTGACAATGACCGCCTTTATATAATTTGATGTTGATTTAACAAACATCTTGCATTAAAAATGCGCTGCTGTAGTATATCTTAGAAAAACATGTAACAAAGGGAGAAATGGTAAAATGGATTGTCCCCATAACATAAAGAAAAATGCCAGTTCAGTTCCAGAGTATAAGAATATTTTGATGGGCCCAATTAAAAAAAGAAGGAACAAAAAACATATCGTGGAATGGATTTTAATGTTTGGCTCAACAGCGATCGATTTGAACAATGCTCATTGTACAAATATTTGTGTGAGCACGTTCCCACGATGCATTGTTTTTTTTTTTCTTTTTTGAAAGAAATGAAGGAATACACCTGCTTGGATAATTACACATGTTTCTTCTTTCAATTTTGGAGGAAAGATTTAGTTGAAAGCAACATTGCAAGACACTCCTTTCTTTTTCTCTGTAATACTAATAGATTTAATTGAATATTTGAAGAAAGAAATCATCAATGGTGAAAAGGTGGGGGGAAGTTTGCAGTCTTGAGTTCTATGCGAGTCTATCTAAAGTAACAATTTAATTTGAACAGTGACAAACCCACACACTAGCACCGCGATTATTGTGCATATGACCCATGTAGTTAAAGCCACCCTGGAAACAGAATGCATCGCATTTGCAGAAATCCGTCGATTGTGTGTGTCAATAGTGATCAAACATTTTAATTTGAATGCTACTAGCATCATTAAGAAAGGCAGATTCATTGCTCGCCCACAGACATTTTTCATTTCATTTCATTACAGAATGTCGCCGACTGCTGAAATACGACAGTTGCTGTTTTTATAACGGACATATTGGTTACGTCAAAGATAAAAGTCATTAGCTTCTATTCTACACCAAACAATTTACCCATATTGGATAATGGTAACTTGTCCAAGATGAAAGCAACGGTAAGCGTAACTCGGATGACCCAAGCTGTAAATGTGTGTTATATATTATACAATATCTACGGCTAGATCATTCGGCATACAGCAGGCGGCAAAACATGACACAGGCCAAGTACAGTTTCTTAATCAACACGTGTAGAAACAGTTATTAATCCTTTGGCTGTTGATCAATTATCTAAAAACATATTTTTGTGTCGTCTGCTTTCCAATTCTGAATATCTACTTAATTCGGTTGAGGAAAGATACCCATATGTCGAGTAGCAAACAGGTTAGATCACAGGCCAGCCTCCAATTTACTTGACGGCTGGTCTGGATTCAGCCTGTTTGCATAAGCATGAAGTCTGTTCCAGCACTATAAGGGTTAAGAGTTGAGTCAGATTATAAGGAGTAATGAATTGCGCCTCATATCGCATGTAATGAGGAATGAATATGCCACCTCACGTAAGTTGAGGAGGACTTTTTATGTTTAATTCTAAACAAACTTCATGACATATTATATTTGCATTGGTTCTAATGAAAGTAATAGCAGACAGGCAATTATAAGGTATGGAGAAAGGAAATGAATTAGAAACAAAGGAATGGAACTCATGTAATAAAACGAAATGCTCGTTACAATTAATTTCTGCGTTTATCAAAGTGAAGCATCATATATGTATACTGTTGTAGGCCTATCAAATCGGATACATGTATACGAAGAAACGAGTTTCACTTAACTATAATTGCAACAATTTATCATATATATATATAGACAACACAACTGCTCAGTGAACGACAGTGTTTTTCACTGATCGGACGTGTTTGTTTCTTTGAGAGAATCATTTGCTCAGTTCGTTAAATTGATGGCAGCGGTGGGATTATGACATCTCATTCTATCGGAGTTGCCGTCCGCACGTGTCTTCCAAGGGCCAAGACTCGGGACTAGTCTTCTCGGAAGTGGGAGTTATGTAACGTTCGTTGAACATTTATGCAAATTAGGAACCTAATGCATTGTTTGAGAGAACATGCAGGTATACATATAGACAACCCAACCGCTAAATGACGTGTTTGCGTCTTTGAGAGGTTCATTTGCTCGGTTCGTTACACTAGCAAACATACAGGATACTCACGCTTACGTCACAACAACAAAACAAGACATGAGAGTTAACTTTCTGTCATCTTCAACAACGAAAAAGAAATCATTATTGCTTGATCGCTTACACATCTGCGCCAAAACACAACGAAAGATCAATTTGTCTGCAAAGCATAAACGCAAATGGTGTTTATTGTGATGATTGCAGTACAAGAGGAAAAAAGAGACAAGGAGAAATTCCTTCCTTTTTCTATATTTCTTTGGTATCATTTGTCTTCACAACTATACAAAATAGTTGACAAATACGGGTACAAGAATTGAGAATTACTGAAGGTGAATTTGGTAAGAATTGGCACATTGGGCGTTAATATTTTTTTATTTGAAAAGTTCATTGTATGGCAATTGTTTTTCTTTATTAAGATTTTCATTTGTATTCGCTTAAACGTATTTACCAAATGCTGACAAGTAAGACCAATGGCTTTTTTATATTAAGCCTCGTTTGTTTGATGAATCCAAAACAATTTTCCTATATTGGAATCTTTGAGTGTTCAATGTTCCAAAAAAGAAAATAATAAAAAAAAAATGAAAGCACAGGGGCGCCAAACAGATTAATTAAAGGCACAACTGTGATTATAAAGATACATTGGTCATTAGAAGCCATTTATCATTTTATCCCAGTGCTTTATATTGCACATGAATGAGATATCATGAAGTTATGGGTTGCTTTTCAGCATCGGCATGCTAAACAGGAATTTCAGAGAAAACATATCTTGTTTGACAAATGAAAGATGTGGTGTCTTCATTTACTTCTTATTCTTACCATTACAGTGCTCATGATACTAACGTTGAATAACTATCGCTTCTTCGAACTGCAAATCTGGATGGGATAATTTCCAAATCATTTACGAGAAAAATCGAAAGATATTAAATATTTTACAAGACCGTTATAAAAGCGAAAAATTATTGGACGCCTCCTTTTTCCAAATAATGGGTTTCCAAAATATTGAGATTTTTACCGGAAGATGGCAGGTGCACGGAGCCGACTGAAGCCGAAAATTCCGATTGGATTATTTGGCTTCCCTAGTTACTAACATCGTGAAACTGATAGCCAACATTTTAGATGAAATGACGTAAATAATACAGATATTTGGTTACCTACAAGGTTAGTGGTTCAATTACATGTAAATTCATTGTCAGTGTTTAATTTTTATCATGTTATATGCGAATAATATTGCAAAACACAACAACTTCCAAGGTATGAAATCTAAAACAGTCGACTTCCGGTTTTTAATATCGATGGATACTGAAAAGCTCTCATCATAACTATTCATTTTTAAAGACTGACAGCTGCTCCTTTGAATGGAAAAGATATTCCCATCGATGACATCAGCGAACCACTTGTAATGGTTTTAAGAACTTTGCAAAAATGGTTGACAAATGGAAGGGGACGAGTTGGTAAACGCTTTTGCTCAGTTTAGCAACAACGTCAGTTGCATCAAAATGCTTCAATTATAATGTTATAATCTTGATGACCAGACCGTACCTGTGTCATGAGCAAAGTTGAAAAATCAGAAGGCAGTTGTTTAAAAAGATTTAAAGTAAGAGTTTTCTTGGGATTTGTAGCAGGATATTAGTGACTTTAAACAACTTTTTCACATTTATATTGACAATTCCTAAGGTAATCTTAGATTTAGGCTATGCTTCTTGTTTCCCATATATATAATTTGTGTCTGCCAGTAGTGGCCAAGGCGAGATTTGAAAGAGACAACAGATCCTGCTGATACAACACTCTCAGGGAGTTCCACTTGTTCACAGTTCTAATGGAATAAAAGTTCTTTCTCAGCATCAAACTTTTCTGCAGTATGGGTTTATATAGTTTCAGCAAGTGTCCACAGTTGTGACTATCTGCTCTTATAAATAACATTTCTGGGTTTATAGCCGACTTCGCTTGAAACAACTTCAATTGGATGTCATCAATTTGGGTATTTCTTCAATGAACATTAGATTTTCTATAGCTAACTACAGAACAAGCCAGTACAGAAAAATGGCAGACTAAAATGTGTCCAGCAACACTACACTGTATCACTGATTTTAGATGAAAATCAAAGCTTAAATCTCATAATTCTGCTTATTGGCAAGAATGGAGCCTATCACAATTGATCATTGAATGATTTTTTTTTCTCCGTAGTGATTGTGTTTTTGAGAGGTTACTTACAGGGTTTGTTAAACATGCAACCAGTATTGAACTGCCACTTAAAATGTTGAGTGAAGGTGATTAATTAGAAGACCCTAGGGTAGTACCAACTATTTACTCTGTGAAAAGGAATTTTTTTTTCTATGTTTATCAATAACAGCTGAAGCAAATATAGCATGATTAATATGGTGAATGAAAAAGTCACTCTCTCTGAGATTTATTCGGAATTGTTTATGAAAAAAAATTAGTGTTTTTTCTAATTTTCTTTTAGGTTGAAGTCAACAATGAGGTTATAAACAGTTGATATTTAACATCTCAGATATATAAACATCACCATGCCTGTCGCACAAACTCGCCTAGAGACCTTGCAGGTCTGCAAACTCTTGCAATGTGTTCGCGACAAGGACAAAGCTCAGATAGAGAAGATGTCTCTACAAGGTGTGCCTCATCTGATTAATTACAATGATGCTTCTGAGGGTCACACAGCATTATCTGTGGCAGCATGTGCAAATGATGATGATATGATTGAGTTCTTGTTGAGCCTTGGAGCACATCCAGACGTTTTGGATTTCAAAGGAAGATCAGCGGCTATGAGGGCAGCAGAATATGGACATGTTGATTGTCTTGCAAAGCTGGCTGAAAAGGGTGCAAACATGAAACTGACTGATCGAGAAGGGAAAGGTAATAACATTGACAAAACACATCTTTATTGATTCATAGCAAATCTAATCCTTGATCAGCTAGATGCTTGCTATACACATCCTAAGAGGACTGGAATCCAATGGTTTAGAGTATGAATCTTAATCTTTATCAATACTCCTTTAGATTATTAAGCAAGTAATAGCAAATTAATATATTGCTATAGCACCATTGTGTAAATAGGTAAGCAGGTAGTGGTAAGGAAAGAAAGTGTACTGGTGAGGAACTTCTAAGAACATGGAAAGACACATAATGTTGCCTAACATTTTTCTGAAATATTTTGAAATATACATGTAGTATAAAAGTCCTATTTAATCCAAGGCAATCTTAGGACACTTATCATGTCTTATAAATACACAGAAAGTTGAGTTTCATCAAATTTTTTGATAAGAATTACTGATCTTTGCTAACATATTAAGCTGCATAGATTTTCTATGTGCACATACATGCGCCATTGTTTGTCAGGGAGTCTGTAACAAACATTGATGAGATCATTATCCCAAAATACAATTTGTGGATAACACAATTGGAATAATCAGTATACAACAGTTATAAGTAAATCATATGGACAATTTGATTAGAATTAGATAAAAACATTAAATAAAAGGGAGAAATTTCTTACAATGCTCATTATTTTGTTACATAGTAGACTTAGTGTTTTTACATGACTAAGAGCTGATTTTTGTCTTTTATAAGTTTCTATTTTTTTTCACCAAGTTTGAAATGAATCTTAACTTTATACAGTTGTAAGTGGTTTTTTTAGTGGGAACACAGTATAAAGCAAAAGCCTTTGCATTGTAATAGCATGCTATTTCTCTAGTAACAAAAGATGAATTAAGACATCAATGTTGTCTACAGGTGCTTTAAACATATATATTTTTATAATATTCATTTAAGTATGGCTATGGATGACTAATATAAATGACCATCTTTGCTTATCTCTTTAAACAATTACAGGTATTCTTTTCTACTGTATTTCTCCGACTGAACGCCATGCAAAGTGTTTGGAGATAGCTGTTATGAATGGTGCTGAGCCCAACAATACTAGTAAGGAGGGCATACCTGTGTTGCTGAACGCTTGTGAGACAGCCACTGACAATGAAGACATGTGTCTACTCCTCATACAGAAGGGTGCAGACCCCAATGCGAAACAAGAGGTCAGTGTAAACCCTATTTGATGAAATCTTCTAGTAGATTTATTGATTCAATAACATTTGTAATGACAACCGAAGATTTTGCTCATGATGGGCAAATACTTCTTTTGTCATTACATGTTACATTGAATTATCATACTTTGTCAAAATAATGTTAGTTAACTGTTTAACTGTTTTTTGATAAATCTCTTTAAAAGTTGAAGAAAATGTGCATGCACAGTATAAATGAATGGTTGGGTTTTTATTCTTTGGTACAACCTCATAGCATTACTTAATAATACCCAAAGAATGTTGTGTATATTACATAAACAAGACAGTTATAACTATTATCTAAAATGTAAAAATTGGTCTATTTGAAAAAAAAAAGATTTTTAATTGGCCTCTAGAGGTGAGAAGAGGGGACAGCTTTATTTAATCATGTGACATTCTAGGAACCAGAGGAAGGCTTTGGCCCAGATACTACTAAACCCAAGCCAAAAGCTAAAAAGAAATCTAAGAAAAGACGAAAGGGTCTGACATTTAATAATGACAGTGAGGCAAGACAAAACACATGTGCAGTCTTTAGTTTTGATATAATACACTGGGCCTGGGGTCTTTTTGATGTCACCTTATTCAAAGTTTCCATGAAACAAAAGTCATGTTAAACTCTTTAATAATGAGCATACAAATGGGATGTTTACAAAATGTATCATTTAAAGATATTTGGAACATTTTTTTCTCATTTTATATTAATCTTTTTGATATTACTTTTGGAGCAAAATTTTGTATGTATACATGTACCCGGTACATATTTTTTAAATAAAAAACATTTAGACAGATAGAAAAAGCTTATTAAAAGCTTGAACGATTTTTAAGATAATTTTTTGTTTAGATGTATGGCATTGACATGACATTGTTTCATGGGGAAAATTGCATTTGGTGAAGGGATCATGTTATTTTACACTATTGTTACATACTGTGGTTATGGTTGCACACAAGTCCTAGTGTGACAATATCATGCACATATCTGTAAAGGGGACATTACAACACATTTGTGGTGAGTTGAAAATGTTAGTGCAGGTACCAGAGGACGGCTGTTTAAGCATTACTTTTTCCTGCCAACATCCATCTGCTGTATGTTAGAAAAAAAGAATAGGCATATCTAATCTTATCTGAAACATAACACTCAAGAGACTATTATGACCAAACCAAGGGTTCAATGCAATACTATAGTAAGTGCCTCATATTTATGAAGCACTTACTATAGTCTTGCGTTGAACCCTTGAAACGAAATTTCCACTTTTGTCACAAAAGTTCCTACCAAATCTCACTAAGGAAATGTTATTTCTAATTTTTATAATTGTTTTCTTGTGCTGTTTTTAATTTCAACCATTTACAAAATTTGAAATGGTAGAATTGGTTTATTTTATAAATCATACTGAGGGCTCAATGCAAGACTGTAGTATTTGCTTTACGTTTGTGAAGAACTTGCTTCAGACTTACGTAGAGCCAATGATTTAATACAATATAATGTAATATGTGTTTTTTTGTTGAAATTGCTCAACATTCAGTCTCAATAAGACTACAGTATATACGGTAGTGGGTAAGTGTAAGTTACATATAAATCATTAATCTTGTATATTTCATTTACAATGATGATTCATATTGCTGTTGTTTACTATGTTACTGTGTGCTGTTGTTTACAGATTGACTCATCTTTCGCTAAATTGCCGCCCAAAAAACTTGAGAGGGAGAAGGTAACTCATATCTGGATCCCATTCGGACATTTTTTATCCCTATATATTTATAGAAGTTATTCTAATAGTCACATCTTTGCTAATTATGTATTTATTCTCTCGTAGATTAAGGGTGCTAGTGGTTATCATATTGTAGGCTACATTCTTCATTGACTCTTCTTTGGTCACTGAAATGGCACCTGTCTTTATACCTTTTACAAATTATTACTGTAGTTATTAGAGAAATTCAACCCATATAGTGCTGGAACCAACTTCATGCTTATGCAAACAGGTTAGATCCATGCCAGCTGCCAAGCAAATTGGCAGCTGGCTTGTGATTTATCCTGTTTGCTACTCTGAGTATCTTTCCTCATCAAAATTAAGCAGATATTTAAGGTTTCGGAAAGCAAATGACACAAAAATCTTTTTTTTGAGAAAATTACCCAGCATTCTCAGGGTCAAGCAGACTTGTGGCAAAAGCGTTGTTTCGAAAAAAGAAAAGACAAAAGAAATATCTTATGCTGAACCTTTTCTTCTTTGATCTGTCAGTGAAACATTAACATGTTTCTATAGTTTATGTATAAAAAGGAAATATTTCCACAAATGTTTAAGAGGGTTCTGAAAGTAATACGAAATTGGAAGTACACTTTTTTGCTATACAGTATGATACTGCACATGATGTAGCTTTTTTTACCTAATTGACCATATCGAGGGTTCAATGCAAGACTATAGTAAGTGCTTCATAAACATGAAGCACTTACTATAGTATTGCACTGAACCCTTGATATTCATAGTTCTTTATAAGTCTGATTTTGAGATACACATGAAAAAATAGATTCATTGAAGTGATTGTAATGGACGTCAACAGCATAGGGTTGTAGAAGAAATGAAATAAATACGCCGCTTTTCTTAGAACCATACTTCTAATTTAGCCTTATTAACCTTATATTATTCTTCCTTCTCTATATCCTGCTTATCGCAGCTTACACCTTAAGCCTTAGGTGAGGTTGGTAATCAATGTCACTTATTAAGGGCATCTTACACATGCAGTGTTTCTGAATCCCATTTTGTGAGTACAGTCAAACTTGTGTTAAGAGGCCAGCCTATGGGACAGAGTAAATTGGCTGTTTAAGACAGTTTGGCTGCTTAACACAAATTGAATTACACTATAAATCTAACAATGGGACTTTCTGTAGTGGCTGTTTAAGGCAGGTTGGCTGCTTAAAAGGGTGGCTGCTTAACACAAGTTAGACTGTACTTATTAGAATTGTCAAGATGGGACAATTCTGATGAGCAACCACAAGATAGGGTTAAGAGGACTGTATAAAAATAAGTATTGAAAATAAGATTCTTTTCTGATCCTCTGGACATTGGGTAACCCTGATCTTTATGCTGGAACCTACATCATGCTCATGCAAACAGGTAAGATCAAGGCCAGCTGCCAAGTAAATTGGCAGCTGACCTGTGATCTAACCTGCTTGCTACTCTGAGTATCTTTCCTCGACAAAATTAAGCAGATATCTTTAAGGTTTTGGAAAGCAGACAACACAAAAATCTATTTTCAGAAAATTGCCCAGCATTCTCAGGGTTAATTACCTACCTATCTCTATTAGTGATTACATTTATATACATTTGCAGTTACAGGATAGTCTATAAAATACAGGTATTATTGCACTGGGTTCTGTCGTAGTCATGTTGTAAGGCATTGCTTTATAAGAATACAAAAAAAAGAAAAAAAAATGCTTTCTCATGTTATAATTAGAAACAAATAAAATTATCCTACTGTCTGATCAATCAATATTGACTACGATAATGTCTTTACCAATAGCAATTAAAAAAGATAAGAATAGTGCTCAAGGAATGATGGCGTAAAACCCAATTATAAGTCACATTTATAGCATCAGTTTGTGTTTGTTGAACTTCTTGATGAAATTTTATATCAGCTGATATTGTAACCTACATAAATACTTGATTTTTAACTAGAAAAGTTTAAGAATACAAACTGTGATTGAGAATTGAGGAGATGATATTGCAATTGCAAATTGCTACATACATGTATGTAAATATGTTTTGTGTCTTTTAAAAAAGCCTGTTAAAGTTTGCTTCTATGCACCAGTGATACCATAATTCACAAAGAACTAGATTCTTACCTGTTTGACTCAACCAGCATTCTCTTTCAAATGGAATAATATGTTTTTGTGACCATATTTGTCTTTTCATGTCTTGGAATCTATCTGAAATAGTTAAATAGGAAAGCAATGTTATCAACCTTACAGATTATAGCATGGAATATATGGCAAAACAAGCGTTTAGTGCAAGGCTAAAGTAAGTGCTTCATAAACATGAATCACTTACTATAATATTGCACTGAACTCTCGACATGCTCATAAGATGATTCCCAATACAAATGTCAATGGCTATACAGTATCATCTGGTAAGGCTTTTACAATTTCTTGAGGGCAATATTTGATTAATTTTTAGCTTAGTTATTGTTTTACAGAAGCATGACTGTATAAAGTCAAACATCATTTTAGAATGTATCTACTTTGACATTCACATATCACTTCTGTAGTATTCACTCCTATTTCCATAGTCAGTGGTCTAAATAAATGTGGCATACAAGGGTATTTTACATGCAGTATTTTATAATCTATCTTTAAATCCTTTTTTGGAATATTCATCAGAATTGTCTTGACAACATAATTCTAATGAGTACCCACAATAGAGGGTTTAGAGAAGCAACTAAGTTGTAAGCAAGGGAATACAGTGAAGTCTAGTTAATCCGAACACGTCAGTATCCAACGAAATATCCGGATTAACAAATCATCCGGCCTATTATGAAGCAGAGCCTGGTCTTATACACAATAAGACATAAACGGTCTATATGCATGTGTATACTTATATATAACTCTTTAGCAAACGGCAAATTGTCGACAGTCCCAAATGGAAAGAGTTTGCAGAAAACATTTAAAACTGTGATGAAATTCAAAGATAATCTTCTGATATGGTGGAAAACATTGTGGAGAAAGAAGAAATTACTTGTCACGAGCAATTTCTCCTTTACCATAAACGTTTTCAAGAATCATTTTCAACAAACTGGTTAAATGTCGTTATTGTTTGGTAATTGGTTAGGCAAATTACTTCACAATAATTCCATTCTCTTACAATTTCGTTTGGTTTGCTAGACATCCGGATTATGGGGGTCCGGATAAACAAGGCTTCGCCGTATGTCTCTTATTTAGACCTCTGCATATATCACAACTCACTTTATTCACTTTTTTTTCATAATTCTTCACACTTGCATTCATGTCGCACTTTGGTTTCAGCCCAGCCATGGGCAGACTTATTGAATAGGCACTTATATAACCTTCAATATGATGTTTAAAAGCAATGCCCTTGAATAATATTCATCTTTTTTGAGGGGCAGTAGAGTATTTATATAAAGGATTAACTTTACTATCCTTTTAGTTTTATCCTTTTTTCATTAACACCAACTTGAAACACTCTTGCAATAGCAGCATTTAAAACCATTGCCTTGAGGAAGGTTTGATTATGAAGAACAAAACCTCATTTATCGCAACTATTTTGATATTCATTGATTAATTCGTTAGTCATACACTGGGGTAGCACAATAACATTGAACATTTGCCTTTTATTGAAAGATTTGCAATATTATTGTTAATACTTTATTTTTTATTCAATTATTTTCTTAGATTTAATGTTTTAAGTGCTTTAAGTTGATTAAATGATGATATTAATGATTAAGTGGTACATTATAGGGCTTAGATGCAACTTCTACATCTTTTGTGCCTGAGGAAAATATTTTGATTACCATTCTTGTATTGTATGTTATTGAAATAAAGTTCATTTCATATTTCATGATCCTCATGCTTGTAGAGCATAAGAAACCATTGTGACAAAAGCAGGAACTGTTTATAATGAGTATGTTCTTCTATTGTCACAATGGTTTCTTCCTTTTGGCACTTACCAGGGTTTAAACCATTCGAGGGTTCAATGCAATACTAAAGTAAGTGCTTCATGTTAATGAAGCACTTACTTTAGTCTTGCATTGATCACTCACATTCTTTACTTGGTTTCTTCCAAACCCAAAAACCCAAAATGAGTGAAAGGGTATTAATATGTTGATTTTATCTTGAATAGAAAACTGGAAAGTCGGCATTGATGGCTGCAGCAAGCACTGGTAGTGTGAAAGTGGTGCGTGCAATTTTGCAGAGTGGGGGAGAAGTTAACTCTACAGATTTAAAACACAATCATCCTTCCCATTTTGCAGCTGCTAACGGAAGTTTGCCGGTAAGATCTTAATTCTGGTCATATACAGTAGTTATATCTTTGTTAGGACTTTTTGCCCTATGCAGAAAGATATAGATAGACTTTATTGCTATTGTTCTTTTAAAATATTTTAAAAGAACAATAGCAATAAAATGAGTTAGTTAGGACTTAACATCATTTCAATGTCATAAATATTTCAGCTGTTTTGAAATAACTGTCTCATAAGTGATGGAGGAAGACTGTACACTTAGCTGTTCAAACTCCAATTTACCACTCCCATGATTTGGAATTATAGATCTGTAATCTAACCTCTTGGCTATGGAGGCCCTTGGCTACAAAAGTTTAGTTTGCTTATAAAGTGCAATTTCTTGTTCTGTCATTGTTAATTCTTAACCCTTATATTACTGGAACCGACTTCATGCTTACGTAAACAGGTTAGATCAAGGCCACCCACCAAGTAAATTAGCGCTGGCCTTTGCTCCAACATGTTTAATACTCTGAGTATCTTTCCTCAACAAAATTGAGCAGATATCTAAGCTTTTGAAAAGCGGATGACACAAAATCTATTCTCAGAAAACAAACCAGCATTCTAGAGTTAAATCATTCATCTGTAGTTTTGTTAATGTGAAAGGTTATGAAGTTCTGCGCTTATGCACCATGTAACATCTTTATCCTTTCCCAGGTCCTGGCCTGTATGGCGGGTTATGGAGCATTGTTTGACCAGGTTAACAACGAGGGGAACACTCCAATACATAACGCAGCAGCTGGTGGACATGGAATGTGCGTGAAGTTTCTCGGACAAAGAGGTTTGCTATTCAACTTATTAGCACATAAGTCAATTAAAGTTGATGGCTCAATGCCAGACTGTAATTAACCCATTAACAAAAAACAACGACATTTGACCAGTTTATGCATACACTCTGGAAAACTTTGTTGGAAAAGGTAAAACTGCTCTTAACTAGCAATTTCTCCTTTTCCCACAATGTTTTCTGCCCTGTCAGAAGATTATTTTTCAATTTCATCACATTTTAAACTGTCGTCTGCAAACTCTTTCAATTTGGGACAGTCGAAAATTTGGCATTTGGCACAGGGTTAAGAACTTTACAATTGTTACAAAGTTCTTACTATGATCTTGCATTAAACCCTGAAAGAGTACTTCATTAATTACACGTACCTTCAGCACCTAGAAGACATAGGTTTCTTTTGTGTAAAAAAATTGTTATTACTGTTTTAACCCTTTACCAAATGCCAAATTTTGAACTGTCCCAAATTGAAAGAGTTTGCAGACGACATTGCAAAATGTGATGAATTATCAAAATATTCATCTGAAGGTGTAGAACACATTGTGGGAAAAGAATAATTGCTCTTTAAGAGCAATTTCTTCTTTTCCCACAATGTTTTCCAGAGTCATCTGCAACAAAATGGCTAGATGTCGTTATTGTTTTGTAATGGGTTAAAACTTTTTTTCTCCTCTTATTTCAATTATTAATCAACATTTCATAATGATATAACCTACATTTCTTGACATCACCCTTTAGCAGGCCAGGTCTGTGTGGCTTTGACATTCTTTGGAAGTTTTTTTTTTACATGCTCAGTATTCATTGACCCATATCTGCTATGTTACAAAGAAAAGAAAAATACTTATAAAAGATTTTTTTTGGGAGGTGGGTGTTATCTGCACCTTTGTTATAATTATATTTTATATTATAATTGATGACATTATGATCTCATGTCATATTAAGTCAAGGGCGTTGTTTCTAGTGGTAATTAAAGGCATTATTCTCTGAAGAACCATGATAGGATATTGAGGGTTGATTTTCTCCTTTGTTTGTTATTTGGGGACTTTTCTTTGGTCAATTATGCTTTCTGAGATGAGATCCTCAATTTCAAGCATTATGGAATGATGTTCACTAACACCATGATAATAATACTTGAAATAAATATTTAAGCGAAATGTTACTAATGGACATTATTTTAGGCTTTGTTTTGGTATATTTTCAGGTTGTAATCCCAAACCAAAGAACAATGAGGGCAATACAGCGAGAGCTATTGCTAAAGACATGGGACATAAAGAGGCCACCAAAGAGGCTCGGAAAGCGGAGAAAGGCTTCGGGAGGGTGATGAAGAACAATGAACCATATGCTATTGCTTTGTATGACTTTATTTTCGAGAGACAAGAGCAAGTTAAAAGTATGTTTCAGAAGTATTATGACCCCGATGATGAGGGGACTGTTGGTAAAAACGAATTTGTGGACACTATAATGGGAATGAATGCCCCTCTCAGCGAGGACGAAGTTAGAAAGATCGCTGCCGCTCATGACAAGGGTGGGAAAGTAGATTATAATGAATTCATTGGTGGTAAAAAGTATGTGAACAAAAACTACCTAATGAGTGCATTTGAAGGAAAGAAGAAGAAAGGTAAGAAAGGAAAGAAAGGAAAAGGAAAGAAGGGAAAGTTCAAGCTTGTAATGCCTATCTGCACATCGGAAGAAGGTCCGAGAACCTATGGTGGAGGTCCCCCAGAGATGTTCATACCAAAGCACATTCACTTCACAGACACAGGGAGGTTTGACAGAGATGCTCCGCCTAAACATCCGCTACAGGATGACTCTGCATGGTACCTTCAGCATCCGGAAAAGACTTACATAAATATCAACGATGCTGTGAGAAGTAACGATTTTGATTCATTGAAGAATGCCTTCCAGCGTGGAACTCCTGCTGACACAAGAGATAGATATTATAAGACGCCCCTCATGGTGGCTGCTAGTGTAGGCAGCATAACTATGGTGAAATTCCTTATTGAAAATGGGTAAGTGGACTTTAGGTAGAGATTTATGGTTTAGTGGGGATAGTTTCATCTGTTCTATAGAATTTTTAGAACGCTGCCTTAATTTGAAGCATCATTATACTGTGATTCTAAAGTATGACATATTAACTACAGATGAAAGTGTTTCACAAAGAGGGAATTTGACATATAGATGTCTGGAATATATAGACATAGAAGTAAAGAGCCAATAATTCAGAACCCCTTTATTGCTTTGACGTATAGAGGAGTTCAAGAATCAGAAGGCAGAGTTATACATAGCTACTGTTTTTTGTTATGAAGGTATCAAAGACCATCATAACAAAAGATGAAGTTTCTTATTTTCGAGCAAACTATATAGTGCTGGAACCGACTTCATGCTTATGCTATTTTGATGAGGAAAGATACTTAGAGTATCAAACAGGTTGGATCACAGGCATGCCCCCAATTATAAATTAAGCATGAAGTCAGTTTCAGCTCTATAAGGTTTAAATCTGATTGTAAAGCTGTTAACGTTCGCATTAAATCGTATTCCAACCAACCAGCCGTTAACTTATGTACAATATCTCTCCATTTAAGAGCCAATGTTAACTCGAGAGACAACTTTAAATGGACACCACTCCACCATGCTTGTCATGCCGGTCAGCTGGACATTGTTGAGATTTTACTTGACCAGGGCGCCGAGCTGGACGCCGTGGCCCTGAATGGTGGCACTCCACTGACCAGGGCTATAGAATCCTCCAGAGAAAACGTTGTACAATACCTCATGAACAGAGGGGCCAGGCTGCAAGTAGAGAATAAGAAAGGTAAGAGGTCTTTAGTTGCATCCACATTTCTTTAGTTTAAACCTGTTTATTCTACATTAATTGTTAAACGAGTTCCTACAACTTAGATTAATCCTTTGATATATTCAGTACTAACGCCCAATGTGGATTAATGAAAGTACACAAGGCAGATCATGTTTTTTTCCGGGATTCAAACCCACGACCCTCGTGTCCATAGCCCGACAGTCTACCCCTGGACCACTGCCCACCACAACTTCTTTCTTAGGTGAAGATAAGAATTGGTTTTCTTTTTCTAGGTGTGTTTTTTGTTTAAGAAGTTAATTATTTCCTGTCAATACCAATATCATAGGATCTTTTAAGATAACACTTTGTGATTTCCAAATAGTTGCTCTCATTTTATCCTAACCTCAAAAGTAAGACCACTCAATCATTGAGAAATTTACCTAAAATCTAACAAATGGTCCATTTTTGAGTTTACATTGTATTTTCCTGTTTTACAATCAGGTCACAATCCCCTGGACCTGGCGCAGTCCTGGGCTGACCCTCGAGTGTTACATTGTGTGCAGACCAAGTTTGAGAGCCTACCTCCCGTCAAGGATAAGGGAAAAGGAAAAGGTGGAAAGGGCGGAGCTAAAAGTGGTGGAAAACGCCCAGCATCAGTGCCCCCTGGTGACGGAACTGGACCCCCAGGAACAGCAAAGGTGGGTTACTCTTGCAATATGGTTGTTGATTTTCTATGGTGTATCATTAACTCTGTTTTTTGATAGGTGTGAAATGAAACTATCAGCAGTTAGATTGTTTTGTATCAGACGGTTTTTGGTTGTCTATGGATAGATTATTAAAATCTTTTTCTAGATAGGTCTAGAATGAAAGCATCAGCAGTTTGACTGTTTATTATGATTCATTCAGCTCTGCTTTTTGAAAGTGATAAAAAGCAAGGTTGCTTGAAATGATCAATTAGTGCCATTGTAGTGACTATTCTTTTTTACTTTGCCCTTGAGATTTCCAACCCTGAAATAATGTTTTGTAATTTGCATGAGACCTTTAAATTCTTGATAGTGCCAAGCCTTGATCATGTAGTCCTTCACAAATTCTTAGGAATTATGTTCCTGTGGGAAAGCAGTCAGTTGCTTGTAAATAATGCTGTTCAGTACTGATAAGTAAATACCAAGGAACATGGACAGCAAGGCTTACTGATGCAATAGAACTAATATACAAATGAAAAGACTGTAAAACCTGATTCCAACCAACATCTAACAAAAAGTTTTTTTTCATAATGCAGCTTTGTACTCAATCTTTTATTTCATATGTAAAAGATATACAAATCTGTATATTATTGTTTATCAAAATAACAAACATCCATGTGATATTCATGAAATCATATATACAGTTTTACATTAGATATTATTAAAGAGAGAGAGTATCTTATAATTTAGTTTATAACAAAAAACGTCTTTGTTGAAAGTATTTAATGACTTATAGAAAAAAATCTTATCAAATGCATTTATCTAGAAATTGGAGGGGCCAATTGAAGACCATAGAAGGGACCTACTTATATGTTGCTATGAACCCTTCATCAGGCTTTTGTTCACCATGTAAACTTTCATAATTGTTTGTTAAATCAAAATGTTGCATGCAACTTATAAAAAGTGATATTCTCTTTATAAAAGGCTCAGACAATCCAATATCTGATTTGCTGACCTTTACTTGTTGAAATATAAGTAATCAAGAACATTTTCTTTTGTCATACTCTTATGTTAGAATCATATTTCCTATAAAAAGTTTTTTTCCTTCAATGGTTCAAACTTCTATGACTGCATTAAATTTTCTCTTCTAAGAATAATGCACAGTATTGTATTTATTAGACAACAATGTTATGCAATAATCATCCATCGAGGTTATATGTATTGTGAACTCTGGCCGTATTCCTGATGTAAGACCATATTTTGCTTATGTTAAGACATGGAGAGATTATCTTTTTTGTCCTTTTTTTTATTCTTGACATAATGTAACATTTCAGCTTTTTTTTTAACATATTTGTTTTACATCAATAAGCTAAAAGTTCAGAAAGCTTTATTGGCAAAACTCTCTTGTATATTTTTAGAGTGCAGAAATTTAGAACCACCATCTCATCACAAAACGTAAAGTTCTGTGTTTTTTACCAATGACCACAAAAGTTCATGTTTAAGAACATCTGCAGCAACCTATTTTCAGACATTTTTGATTATGGGAAATGGTGACTTATAGTGGCTTTTTTTAATCAAACAAAAATAAATATTTAAGTAAAGAATTGTGTTCAAGTTTCCCTTTTTGGCGGGGCTTGGTGGGGGAGATGTTGAAGAGTTTGTTCATACTGGTGTAGGTTTTGGAGATTACTTAAAAGCTTTTATAAAAGGTTAGAAAAAACTCTATCCAAAATACAGTCTTCATTTTCAAACCTATTTAATGTTTGTGACAATAAGTAATAAAGAGAGATAATAACACCTTAAGGTGATTCCTCAGTAACAAGAGCATTTGTCTGAAATACAATGGAAATTTGCTGCAGGTTGGTAGAAACCTGTATTTTTTGTGGGAATTGGTTGTTTTAGCTCCATAATAAAGCTAGTTGTGTGAAAATTGACAGGGTTTACTACTAAAACATCAATGACTATCAAATCATATGCCAGGTTTATTATCAATTTTTTCACAATATGGTCTTGCAGCAGGAAATCGGTTATATCAATTTGTAATAGTTTCAGCAAATGTCCAGATAAAAGGTGTAATTCTGTGGCTGAATTCTTTGTTTTTATACTTTACCCTAAGTTGTAGGTACTTTTTAGAAACATTTTATTGAGTCAAATCTGATATTATAGGAAATTATTTGTTTGTGTATTGTTATTAAAACATATATGTCAAACAACGCTTTAATATGCCACTTAATATGCATCTCTTTTTAAAACTATTTTACTCAATGAAATTTTTAATTGGTATAAAAGAAATGCATGTAAATGATGGGCACTATCCGGAAAATGATATATCAATTTTAAATAAGCTTACCGTAATTACCCTATGTATTTGGTCACCCTAAAAATTCGGACATCATAAATTATTTGTCTAAATGATTAATTTTATGTTCCTTATTTCTTGGTGGGCTGAATGTTGTGTTTGTAAAAAACATTTCCTAGATATTATTTGAGGTGACAATGCTTATCCATGGATGTGATAAAAACTCAGTAAACCTGGTGTATGGTGCTTTAATTGATTTGTCTAGGTTTTATGTTTCAAAGTTATCAATTCCTCTTGATTACTTCTACTAATTAATGTCCCAACCTTTTTGTTAGACTAAACTCAGTTGTCTTTTTGCATCAGTGATCCCTTCAAAGTTCCTTTGCTTAACACTTTTAACCCAGTGATCTGTTCAAATAAGATATTTCTTAAACATAAAGCAATACCAATCTCTGATGCTAAACTTTTTTGCTTAACACATTACCAAACAATGACGACATTTAACCACTTTGCTGCAGACGACTCGGGAAAACATTGTGGGTAAAGGAGAAATGGCTCGTTACGAGCCATTTCTCCTTTTCCCACAAGGTTTTTTGTGCTCTATCTGAAGAATATTTTTTAATTTCTTCACATTTCGAAATGTTCTCTGCAAACTCTTTCAATTTGGGACAGTCGAAAATTTGTTGTTTGGGAAAGGGTTAAATAACAGCTCATCTTTCCTTCACTCTTTCCATTGTATTGAATATAATTGGAAATGGCTTCACAACATGCACCATTCTGATAGCAAAACAATAAGAATCTGGATGACAATTACAATATTTTCCTCTGGTTTGGAATGAACTTTTCATGAAACCCTTTATGATAGAATAAGTTATCCCATTACCAAATAATAACAACATTTTACCTATTTGTTGCAGATGATTCTGGAAAGATTGTGGGAAAAGGATAAATTGCTCTTAACACGCAATTTCTCCTTTTCCAACAATGTTTCTTGCCCTATCAGAAGATTATTCTTTAATTTCATCACTTGAAAAGTCATCTTTTTATTTGGGACAGTAGAAAAGTTGGTGTTTGGTAATGGGTTAAACATGTTTTGATCCTTTAGCAGTCTGTAGAATTTCTTTTCCTGGATCAACTTATTCTTAGACAAATCTATTTGAAGGAAAGAATTGATCCAACATTTTTTGACATGGTTCCAATTTGTTTCTTTTTTTGTCACAATAATTTCTTATCGATTTAAGCACAAACTGTAAATGCAATCGTATGAAAGAGAACCATTTACAAATTTACCAGTGTATAAGTTAGTTGGGTGAATTGGTAGTGTACACCCTTTTTTAAATGTATTTTACTCATGTTGTTGTGTATCAGTATCCCTTTCCATTTTCATTTTTCGCTAGTATTGCACAATATTCTGCTTTTGCTTTTGCACATGGACATAAGATTCAGCTTTAAATAACAATAATACAAGTTGGATTCACCATGCACTAAGATATTGGATCTTGGCTGGGATAAATTGTAAGGACACATTTGACATCAACTTTCTGTTGTAATTCATACTTTTTAAATTTGTCTTTGGCTGTCTTACATATCCATGGCAACAAATGAAGTTATCCTCCAAAGTGCTCTCTTGCCTATTTTCTTTTTGATTCTGAGTTTGATTTGCTAGTTCATTCCTCAGATTATAAATGCATCAGTGAAGGTTTTGCCCATTACTTCACATTAACTTGTTTATCCCTTAGAATACTGAGTAATTTTCAAAAATATAGTTGTTTGTGTCGTCTGCTTTCCAAAACCTTAAAATACCTGCTTAATTTTGTTTAGGAAAGATACCCACAGGAGCAAACAGGTTAGATAACAGGCCAGCTGCCAATTTTTATTGGCTGTTTGCCTGGATCTATTCAGCTTGCAAAAGCATGAAGTTGGTTCCAGCACTATAAAGATAAATGCATCTGCAATGAAAGACATAATAACAGCTTTTTCTGTCAAACATCATGATGACACTATAATTCCTGATACTTCGCCGTATATGTCAGATTCATCTCATTAGACATGATACAATAAGAGTGTAGAATGCCATATTGGAAATATCTGGACCCATTTTGTCATAAAATCTCAACTTGCAATCAGTCAGGTATAACAGAAATCCATCAAGAACCCTGAATTTAACTTTTAAAACAAATGAATAAAATCTTATTGATAACACTCAACTGTTTGATTGGACAGTGTTGCTATGTTTAAACCCTCTTTGTAATGAAGTTTTCATGAAAAAAAGTTTTTTTGCAAAGTTTTTAAGACATGAATGAATGACTTGATACAAAAGCAGGTATATTCGGATACCGCACACTGTACATGTACATAATTTTTATTTCAGGAAGCAACCAGCGCCCGTCAAATCTTGGATGAAGGGACTGCCCCTCGTCAAAGGAAAGGATCCATCTTGCGTGCTGCATCTGCTCTCGCTGGCGGTGTGGATGAACAGGAAAACATTGTGTACACACCTCTCAAGGCCTGGACTAAACAACCTACAACACAGGAGCTTATCACAGACAAGGTAGTCAAACGGGACAGATTTGGATGGGAGGTTGATTTCGATGACTTTGAAATGCCGTTTAATAAGAATGTCACAAAGAAAGTGGAAGAAATGGGTGGAGCTGATGATGATTGATGAATATTCATAATGTGTCTCTTCAAGCCCTTTCCCTGTATGGAGCAATTTGCAGCAGATGGGTATAAAGTATCATAGCGACATTTACTCAAATTGAGCAAGTTTTTCTGTTAAGGTAGAATATCCATAATCGGTCATTTTGAAACTCATTCTGTTATCAGATTACTTTGGTTTTTCTCGGTATACATCAGTCTGGGCCGGAACTATTTGATTTAATGGGAATAATTCCGTCCCAACCAATTTATACTGAGAATGACCGAAGTCATCCGACGACGTAATGAGTTTCAAAATGGTGAATGATTGACATTCTACCTTAATCACATGAGTTGAAATGGTGTTTGCTTCAAAGACTTCAGATTTGTTTGGTATTAGGGAAAGGGTTTAATAATAATTATTTTAAAATAAGGGATTCCACCTTGGATGTCATCTAAAAGTGCAGAAATCTAACATTAAGGTGATAATAAGGAGAGTTTCAATTAAGTATCTATGATTAGAACTTAGAGAACCCTGTGTGGTTTATACTGCTCATTTTGGGCTAGAATCTAGGAATGTTATACTTAAACCATTGAATATTATAACCTTCTACTCCATATATGTTCTGTTAGATGAACCTTTATCAGAAATTTCAAGAAATAATCAGTACTAGGGAGAGAAGCTAGAAAGAAAAGAAATAAAAATATATGTGAGAGAAAGCTGCACATACTGTGCAATGACTGTTGTCGTATCTCAATATTTTAGGCTCTGAATTTTGAAAAATATATTTGGTAATAACTCAATTGATAAAGATCAATATGAGAAAAAAGAAATTGCTTATGATGAGCAGTTTCTCCACCCACTATAGGTGAATTGAAAATGATTTTTAATGGAGAAATAGGAAAAAGTGGGTAGTTGTATATCTCACCTATCTCACACCTCATTAGATTTGCATACAATTGTGATTGGGTTATGTGAAAAACTAAGATTGAAAGACTGTTTAAATGTTGAACTTATTAACTACATTATTGACTTTAGTCATGTGTTATACTTTATCAACTCTTAAAAATTATATCAAATCATAGGTTCTTCTCATTGAGAATCTGTCTAAATTGATTCTTAGCTGAGTTTATAACAATAGATTTTAGGAAAAATAAAATACCTATTTGTGGGGTCAGAACATGGGCAAGTAATACAATTTGAACTGTTTATAAATGTTGGTAATAACACCCCTTGCATCAACAGTCAAATGATAAATGAGACCTTTGATTATTTTAGTGATTTTCATTATCTTCTAAGAGTCATAGAACATATGTACATAGGGTGTGCATATGTTGTGTAAGTTTGCTTTTATCAATATATATTTAATTTTGAAGGAGTACTGCAAAATTACCACAGTTTGTATATTGTTCTGCACCATGACATAACTGCTGAAATAATTTATAACTCCTGAAACAGAATGAAGTACATTGTACTATAATTAACCCTTTACCAAACGCCAAATATTCGACCATCCTAAATTGAAAGAGTTTGCAGACTTCAATTCAAAATGTGATGAAATTGAAAAATAATCTTCTAATAGGGCAGAAAACATAGTGGGAAAAGGAGAATTTGCTCGGTAAGAGCAATTTCTCCTTTTGGCACAGTGTTTTTTCAGAGTCGTCTGCAACAAACTGGTCAAATGTTGTTATTGTTGGGTAATGGGTTAAATACTATCAGTTTAGTAACACTAGAAATGAATCACTCAGTGTAATACTGTTATATATAAATGACTAATTGTAAAATATGTCTTTTAGTAAAGAAGTTACATTGGTGTTTTACTAAGTCATTTGATTATGCATTTCTAATCTTCACAATCCAACAGAGTTGGAACAAAGACAAACCAGTTACTGTGATATCAAGCAATAACTTATGCTGCTGCTGCTGTATTTCTCACATTTTTGTGTATAGGTATATGATTATTTATTACCAAAGAAAGTTAATCTAGTACTTATTGCCCCTAGTGGTCTTATGTTTTTCTTTTAAATGTTTTTATTGTTGTTAAAGGAACAAAGAGGATATTTACTGTTGAAAGCTTTATATAAGCTGTGTCATTGGAAAGGGATCATAACTCTTTATCATTCACAACTAAAAGTTGTTGACTTGTGCTGGGTTTCTTTTGAAAGGATAGATTCAAAGGGCCAAGTTATTCTTATCAGACATGTTTTTCTGTTTGCCACACTTCTGCATCACTTATTGGTGATATGATCAGAAATTCCCATATATGACCACCTTCCGATATAATTCGCTCTGTCTCTATGAGTTATATTTACACTTACTCTAAATCATTAATACATGCCAATATATTTTTGTGGATGTGAAGAAATTTTGCTTTAACAAAATATTTGAATTTTAGTAGTCGGTGCATTTGATAGAGAGATACTTGTTTTAAAAGTTAACTGCTGCAATCATTTGTTTGCTGTACTTACTCATTCTCTAATATCAAATAATGTGCCTGGTTTATATTGAAATCAACAGCATACAAAAAGAAAACATTTGAAAAATTACAAGATTATAGAGATATTTGATAAAGACTTTGCTTAAAAATTGCTTATTACAAGTGATTTCTTATTTCATCAATTTGCTTTCTTGGTGTTCTCCTGAAGTTATGCTTTAACATGAATAGCAAAATGTGTTTATATAACAGAAGTCTGACACAGGCAACTTTGATGTAAGAAAGTGGAAACTAGTCATATAGGCGATTTCTTTTACTACGATTTCTTTCATTGATGAGAAAAATATCCTATATAATGGGGAATTCTATTCAAATAAATTGACATCTGCAAAATCTTCCAACTAAGATTAAATGATAACTTGTCTGTGTTAATGAGTTATGGTTTCATTTACAATGATACAGATAGTGTGTGTTATGTATGTTACAAATCATGTGCATGTAATCAATTGCTGCTGACTTTAACTGTATGAATCTTTTTTCAATTGTTGAACTGTATGATTCTGTTTCTTGATTCTTATTAAAATATTTTTGTATGCATGTGTATGTGTTGCTCATTTTAAGAACTATCTAACCCCATGGTTGTAACTTAAGTCATGACTGATCAGGGAATACAAATACAGATGTACTGAAAATTGTGTACTTTCTACAAATGGTTTACAATGATGCATAAAACAATAAAACCTCATTTCATTGAACATTTCCAGCACCGCTGGTGATGGCAATCCATAGCTAGTCAGAATGCAAGTGGTGGCTTTTGTCGAAAGTTAATGCTTTATTTGAGAATATGCTAGGAAACTTGGTTCTTGTTGGAACTTTCTGTGATAAACTTGGTGTTGAAAGATTTTCACTTATTGATCAAATGAAATCCTATGACACAAGTAATTTGTCTTTTACCACTGAACTTTTGTTTCCATGTTAAGAAATATGTGATTAGGAAAAAATTATTTAAAGTCCAAATAAGAAAATATAAGATCCATGGGAAAGTGCACTGACTGCAGTGATGTAAATGATACATGTGATTGTCATGAATACCTAAGTTCAAACTTATTCCTTTTTACATCAATTATGAAGCATATGTTATTACAACCTATATAAAGCACTCTCTGTTCTACTTTCTGAATACATAACCAGTACTTGTACTGCAGGTGGAACATAATGAAAGATCCAGAGTGGACCATACATGCTTCTTAACGGAATGCCGATGGTTCTACTCACCTTGACCAGCCCTTGTGGGCAGTTGAGTATGGGGTCTTCCTCCATCATTAAGAGTCGGGCATCGCTACATAACTGAAATAATGTTGATGTGATGTAAAACCCATATATAAAAAAATATAATGGATTTGAACCTATTAACCTTTAATTGATTATGAGACGACTGTACCTTTTCATTTCTTCTCTTAGGAATTCTTTTGAAAACGGTTCGAGAAAGTGTGTCAGGTTTAAACATCACATCAATTACATCTGTGTTTACCTTGATTTGCTCATTAGCTTCTTTTTCCTGGTCCAAATTGAAAGATGCCATTATAATTTCGATCATGAAAATGAGAATTAACTTGTTATTGGGCAGGAAGTGTTGCAACAAAAGGAGAAATTGCTCTTTATGAACAATTTGTACTCTTGTCACAATTGATTTCTAAATTAGTTTGAACTAAATTATTTTACATTAATTCTGAAGAAAGTATTTATAATTTAGATAAAAAGATCTGCATTCAGTTTTGTGAATACTTATCCAGTAATTGTCAAATGTGGACTAATGAAAAATGGTAAAGTAAACACTGCTTCTCACAGGGTTCAAACCAACGGCCATTGTGACTGGAGGCTGTCCCTCTACCCCCAGACCGTCGTCCTGTACAAGGTTTGGAAATCATCTGCTGCTGTTGCATTAAAACAGGTCAATAATATGATGAAAAGTCTTAACCCTTAGAATGGTGAGTAACTTTCTTAAAATAGATTTCTGCTTTCCAAGACCATAAATATCTGCTTAATTTTTTGAGGAAAGATATTCAGAGTAGCTAACAGGTTAGATCAAAGGCCAGCCACCAATTTACTTGGTGGCTGGCCTGGATCTAACCTGTTTGCATAACTATGAAGGCCGTTCAAGCACTATACGGGTTAAGGCATGGTTAACACTAAAAGAGAGAGAGAGAGCGCTCAAATATTCAAGCTAGAATCTTTGTGAAACAAAAAATTACCCCTGAGTCATGTGGGAGTCATTTGATAGAATTCAAGAGCACAGCAGAGAGGGTCTCTGCAAATGAAAGTTATGCGAAGATGGCAGAATAGGAGAAGAGAGTTAAAACGAACACATATTTTTTTCTATTCTTTATTTTAAAGAAAATCAAGATTTTCAATGTAACAAATAAGAATTCTGTCAAACTTTTAATTCTTCCCACATGCACATTCTTACTGACCTAAAATATGGACAACAATTTAGGAAAAGAGGCAGTAAGCCTCATTAAAAGGAGAGCTACTTTTCCTAAATTGTTTTACAAATGAATACCCTATCAATTATAGACTGTACAGCTAAAAGCAGATTATAAAATATTGTTTGTAAAAATTCAACACACCTTTAACTGTTGAATCCCTTACTCCATAATACCCAACTGAGACTGCTGTAGGTGACTACTCAGTAATTTATCCCTTTATCAAAATATTTTCAATACATTAACCCATTACCAACCAATAACAACATTTAACCAATTTGTTGCAGATGACTCTAGAAAACATTGTGGGAATAGGAGGAATTGCTCGTAACGAGCAATTTCTCCTTTACCCACAATGTTTTCTGCCCAATCAGATGATTATTTTCCATTTTCATCAGATTTTGAAATGTCGTCTGCAAACTCTTTCAATTTGGGACGGTTGAAAATTTGGCGTCTGGAAAAGGGTTAACATGTGCAGATCCTATCATTCATGCTATATATATATTTTGTTTTCTGAAGCATTCAATTTGGAGCAGCCACACAGTGTCAGAATTTGGGGGAATGGGTGGAACAAGAAACTCCATTCAGAAGCAACAGCAGAAGGCACCGAAAAAGTTAAATTTTTTATAGAAACAATCAGGATGCTCATCTTCTAAAGACAAAGAAGTTCTCCAGTAAATATTTTGTCCGACATGTTTTCACAGTTATCAACCAAAATGATTTTCCAATTAATAAGTAATTATAATAATCATTATGCTTGTGGAAAGTTTCTATAATTTACATTGTGGGTAATTGGAAATAATGATGAAAATGTGAAAAGGATATCAAGATTGGACAGCATTGTCACAAAGGAAGAAAGTTACTCACACTATGGAGTAATTTCTACTTTGTGATATTTTCTTTCATAGTTGAGGTCATAAGATGCATTTAAAATATGGTTGTATGATTTTGGATACAATTATCAAAATAAACACTGTTATACATGTAAGTGGGAATTTAAGGGATGATCTAACGGATGATTAACTAAATATCACAGAGTTATCTTAAATGTACAATAACTACTTAGATATACACATCACAGACCACAGCTTCTAAATCATACTCATTCAATGTTTCTCTGTCTTAAATGATTTTTCAGCAGACTGTACCAAAACATGCTACCTCAGAGACAGATATTCATAAAATTGGATGAATAAACTTAAAGTGCTGGGTAATTTTCTAAAAATTAAATTTATTGTGTTGTCTGCTTTCCAAAACCTTAAATATATGCTTAATTTTGTTGAAGAAAGTTATCCCTAGTAGCAAACAGTTAGATCACAGGTCAGCCGCAAAATTTACTTGGCAGCTGGCCTGGATCTAACCTATTTGCATAAGCACAAAGCCAGTTCCAGTATTTAACTCAAACAATATATCAAGGGTTCAATGCAAGACTAGTAAGTGCTTCATAAACATAAAGCACTTACTATAGTCTTGCTCTGGACCCTCTATATACAATTATATGTCTCATGACCTATTTTTCTAGGAAATTTACCTATGAGCAATAAAATCGAAAAATAAACATACATAAAAGATACAAGTATCCCATGAATTTTAAAAACATAATGATATAAATAAATAGATTGATGAATTTCCGTACTTTTGGAAAAAGCAACTGTCATTATTATTTGGTGAATTAATCATTTGAATTAAGTTGTCTTCTATGAAAAAGATACAAAAAGAATGTGATTGAAAGAATAAACGAAACAACAAATGTAACAATAAAACAAACATTTTATCACAACTTTTTTATGTGGCACACAATGATCAGCATTCAAAATCGATTCAAGGGTTCAATGCAAGACTATATAAAAAATGCTTGTTCACAGATGAACAAATTCAAAAGTCAAAATCAAATGTTCTTGTAGTAATACAGAATTTTTATCGCTATTTAATATACAAATAAAATTAACTATTAAATCATAGCAAATTCAGAAAGCATGCATCTTAGTATGGACAGCATCCATGCAGTAGATCTTATAAGCAATGTCAGGCTTTTGGGTTCAAAAACATGTTCATTCACTGTATTAACATTTTAAAATATCAATAACGATGTATGTCATATAACAGTACAGATGTTGTGTAATTTGAAAGAATTTGTTTTTTAAATTCCAATTTTCCTCAGATCTGTGAACAAGCACCTTCAAATCCCAATCAAATGTGAAGCTCTTTCTATAGTATTGCACTGAACTCTTTTATTGATCTGTCTCATACATATAGTTTACATAGTTCATAGGTTAACATCTGTTAACTCACAACTCACAAAATTATAAATGTTGACAAAATACTCTGACATATTGAACATTTAGTCCTTATAAAAGATAAAGTGAAAGACTATATTAACTAAGTAAAGCTTCATAAACGATCAAAGTCATGTACATGAATTTCATAGACACCATGGTAAATGTACTCATTCAATAGTCTTGCAAAGTTTCGAAAGTCTTTGATTTTATAAGGGGACATTCATTACCAAATAGACTTTCAGCTTATTTTAGTCTTAAGAAGCTATTTGCCTTAACCCTTCACCAAACTCAAAATTTTCGACTGTCCCAAACTCAAAGAGTTTGCAGACAGCATTTCAAAATGTCACGAAATTGAAAAGTAATCTTCTGCTAGGGCAGAAAACATTGTGGGATAAGGAGAAATTGCTTGTTAAGAGCAATTTCTCCTTTTCCCACAATGTTTTCCAGAGTCATCTGAAACAAAATGCTCAAATGTCATTATTGTTTGGTAATGATTTAAAAGACAATTGATGTTGGTTTCTCATTTGACAATATATATAAAATTGCCTTGTGACAATTATTTTGCGAATTCTTATTCCTTATATCGTCAAATAACTAGATTCATACTTATTTATAACTAACAATTAAAAACAATGAAAAAAATGCGTATAAATGCTCAACTTCCTTTCATCTAATGTTTTAGCTTAAAAACTAGTTTGTCTCAATACATTGTTACGTAGCCGCCTCACTCTCTACACCATAGCAACAAACAATCAGGACCAGATGTAACCTCTGCGTTACTAAGCCAACTCTATAGCTCAGTGGTTATGTCTTGGACTGTCACCCGGGAGAACCCGGATCGTGGTTATGTCTTGGACTGTCACCCGGGAGAACCCGGATCGAATCCTCACAGGGGACATAAAATCCAAAGTGGATTGTTTTAGCTATGCTTCGTTGCGGACATTGTTTGTAAGATGGGGGCTCGTCCGGGATTAATTTGTCCGAAATGGACTTACAAGCCGAAATGGCTTATATGTCATCATAAATGATGACTTCTATAAGAGGGTGTGTGTTACGTAGCCGCCTCACTCTCTACAGCATAGCAACAAACAATCAGGACAAGATGTAACCTCTGTGTTACTAAGCTGGCTCTTTAGCTCAGTGGTTATGTCTTGGACTGTCACCCGGGAGAACCGGGATTGAATCCTCACAGGGGACATAAAATCCAAAGTGGATTTTTCTAGCTATGCTGCGTTGCGGACTTTGTTCGTCAGAAGATAATATTCCAGTTTAACCTTTAAACCTTTACATTTTGCAAAACCAGCAGCATGCTTCATAAAAATGTTGACAGACAAACAAAAACATTTTGCTTAAAATCTGTACTTCACCTTACCTAACATCGAAAAACTGATGAATGAATTCATCATTTTGAAAGTCGTTTCCTTAAAAGACATCCTCTACAAGCAGAAAATGCTTTCATGTATTTTTAAGAGAAACTTATGACAAAATGATAAGCATCATTTTCAATTTCATGTGTTTAACCCTTAATGTGCTGGAACCGACTTTTTTCTTACGCAAACAGGTTAGATCCAGGCCAGCAGCCAAGCAAATTGGCAACTGGCCTGTAATCTAACTTGTTTGCTGCTCTGATTATCTTTCCTCAGCAAAATTAAGCAGATATTAAAGGTTTTAAAAAGCAGACGACACCAAAATCTGTTTTTAGAAAATTACCCAGCATTCTAAGGGTTAAAGTAGTTTTAATATTTAAATACATGTAATATGCAGTAAGATGTTGATCTAATTACTCATAGTAAACTGTTTCCCTTTTAGTGTTTTTATCAATCAACTAATTGAACCTGGTATGCTGTACCCTTTGAGCAATCTCATGATTAAATGCAAACAATACAGGTCTCCTCCCAGAAGGGCTAAGTCTTTTCTTGGTCATCATTCAGCTTGTTTTGCAGTCAAAGACTCTGATTTGTCAATATTGAGCTTTCATCATACAAAAGGATCAACTTTATATGAACACCATTTTCTTAATATAACCATACTTACCACCTAACACCACATTTCTGTGTCTTGCAGCAGACGACTTTCAAAAAGAATTGTGGCTAGAGGAGAAATGGCTTGTCACAAGCAATTTCTCCTTTTGCCACAATGCTTTTTCAATCTATTCACATATCACAACAGCAGAACTGAAAGGTTTTTTACATGGTTACAGAGCTTTTCTAAAGTTGTCTGCTTCAAGCAAAATAATGTCATCTGCATGTTGTAAAGAAATGAAACTATTTCTTCTCCTTGAGACATGTTCCATGATCAGATAGAACACTATATTACATATCACAGATAAAAATAAGTGTATACAAATCATAAACAAATACTTAACCAAACTGGAAATAGCAAACTATTTTGTTGGTATCAAACTCCCACCAATCAAAACTTTAGATCAGTGGTATATCAATGGAACTAAGCGGGCATCCGATTGTTAAATACAACCATTATGATAATCTCAATCTATCAGCATTAACTCTTTACAACCTGCAGACAGCATTTGTTTTTACTTCAAGCAGACGACTTTAATAGGGCTGTGTTAACATGTAAAATTCACCTGACGTTGATGACCTCTTTTATCATAACTTAAGAGTGAAATTGAATCTGTTTCATTGATACTCTAAACCTGTAATAAGATTCACGAAATTCATCGAGCAATCCCAACAAAGACCCATTTCTTGGTGATTATTGATTAATACCACATTATATCACTCTAATTCATTCTTTTATTAGGGTCATTGTCAGGTGGATCTGTCCGCACTATAACCAAATCCAGCTCACGGAGAGTTAGTTATATGGAATGAGTTGCTGATGATCTTGCTAATGATATACATTAAAGTATTGAGACCCCATATGTTCTTGTTAGCATAACACATGACATAAATATGATGTACAGTGAAGCCTCGTTTATCCGGACCCCGATTATCCGGATGTCTCGCAATCCGAACGAAATTGTAAGGGAACAGAATTATTTGACCAGTTTGTTGCAGACAACTTTTGAAAACATTTTGGGTAAAGGAGAAATTGCTCGTGACGAGCAATTTCTCCTTTTCCCACAATGTTTTCTGCCATATCAGAAGATTATTTTTTAATTTCATCACGTTTTGAAATGTCGTCTGCAAACTCTTTCAATTTGGGATGGTTGACAATTTGGTGTTTGCTAAAGTGTTATAAGTATACACGTGCATACAGACCATTTATGTCTTAATTTGTATAAGAACATGCTCTATTTCATTAGTCCGGATTATTCGGTAAACCGGACATTTTGTTGGGAACGGACATGTTCGTATTAACGAGACATCACTGTAGTTCTACAACAAAAGGCTTAAGCGAGGTGATATGTTTGGCACTTGTTTGAGCGGTACACAAAATCACTATCAAGGCAGAACATTGTAAACTGTTATATCAAGGCAGGTAATTGTTCACCTTATAATACTGAAATCTAAAATAAGAAAAAGAGATGAAAAAAATTAGAATGTAAAGTTGACATTTTATGGAGTAATCCATGCCATTCCGCAACCAAGATAAAATCCTTGTTTCCATTGACATTTCTCTGAATCAATCTAATTGTCATTCTAATCATCTCATAACAAATAGAGTTTCTTGTAATATCAGGCCTGCCGTTTTTAAGGAATACTCAAGCCTGAAAATCATTACTTGAAGTATGTAGAACACCTTCAACTCAAAATAATTTCATGAAAGCAAATTTCTACTTTTGCAGACAATGTTGCCTAATCATTGAGAGAAATTTGGTAAATTCATTAGTCATTACAGTTGTCAGCCAAGAACCTTCAAAAGGGTTGTCTTTCGGTACAGAAGTCAGTCAGTGTTGAATTTGAATCAAAATCTATTAAAATATTGTTTCAATCAAACTGTGATTAAAGAACAGAGATTAAGAAAACATAATTAAAATCAGTATCTTTGGTTATTCAATTGATAACAGATTTAAGGACTCATAATTATGTGTTATATTTTACAAAAACACTTTTCACAATTTAAAATGATTACCAATAACAAATAACTAGATGTAGCAGATATCACAATTATACTTTTACATGTACACATAAATTAAACCAATGATTCATTAACAAATTTCAATGAAGTACCAAACAAAATGCACTATATCAGAACATAATCAAATTAACAAATACTCACTAGACACTATGCAAATGCACTAAGTAAGGATATATTTTGAATAACATTGTTCTATGGACGGAAATTCATTGAAATGACTCTTAGAATTACACTTTAGCACTGATTTATCAATTTGAAAATCCTAAACATTAACAAAATGTTAAAATCCAGCCCCACGACGATCCAAGGAAGGTAACTGGTAATGGCCAAACATGTTTTTAGTCTTTTGAGTGGGATTCTGGAAAGAGAATAATATCAGTATAATGCATGATAAAACGGTTATCGTATGTGAAGCAAATAATATATCTTTGAAGTAGACAACTAAAAGCAATGTTTCATCCATATTGTAAAACTTCAATTAAATCTGAACATTTTCAAATGAATACAGCATTACAATGGTGAGCATTTTCATCAGGTGGTATTAGACAAACCGAGATGACAGTTCTGTATGTCTCTGCTCTTAAAACTTATTCATTTTTAATTCAGTGTTAGACTAACACAATTTACAATCAATATCCTTTTATTAGAATATATATCCTCATAAACCCAAACCAGTACCACTATTATTGTACAGCTGTACAGTATTTCAGTTTCTTTGTGAAGTCTTGCCCATTAGTCCTTATAGTGCAGGAACCAACAATATGCTTATCCAAACAGGTTGGATCCAGGCCATCCCCAAGTAAACTGACAGCTGGCCTGTGATCTGACCTGTTTGCTACTCTGAGAATCTTCAATATGCTTATCCAAACAGGTTGGATCCAGGCCATCCCCAAGTAAACTGACAGCTGGCCTGTGATCTGACCTGTTTGCTACTCTGAGAATCTTCCCTCAACAAAATTAAGAAGATATTTAAGGTTTTGAAAAGCAGATGACACAAAATTCTATTTTTGAAAAATTAGCCAGTATTCTAAGGGTTAAGTATGAGAGGGACTTCCATCCTTGTCTGGCAGAGACATATTTCTCTTCTTGGTGAGTCATACTTACTTTATGTGTTTTATATGTGCTGCTGATGCTGGGGAGTAAGGAGAGTTGGTTGGATGAACTGTGTGTGAACGTAGACGGAAAAGAAGATGAATTATACGACGGATTGATTGTGCTTGCGTGAAGCGGCACTTTGGGAAAGAAGCTACCATGGTTACTATACGATGTGTTGTTATTCTCGCCAAGTCTTCTACGTCGCTGAAAATAGGGAAAAATATTTCATTAGTTTTTCCGGCTCAATAGTTCTTGTTTAGAATATTTCATTATCTAATGAGAAGAAAAAATTGCGATAAAAAGAAATTGCCTGTTATGGATAATAACTTCTGATTCTAGTTCTAGTTTCTTTAATCCTCTCTAAATTAACACCATAATTGACAAATTAAACTCAAACAAACATGAACAATTTAAATGATTTTACAATGGTTTTACAATTCAACACTATGAAACATGTCCTTTTCAATATATTTTCAACTATTATATATCATTTGAAACCATTGTGATTAAATAATAATATGCTTATTGTAAAGGATTTTTTCATGGTCACATTGTAGGTGACTAGTGATACATTGTTGTCAAATAGAGTCTTTGAATTTTACCAATTTAGATTTTTAACTGTAGCAAAATTTCTGATATAACAAATTCCCAAATGTTATTGTGTGACAAATACATTAGTTCTGATTCATATAGCATTTTAGAATACAAACAAAACTGTAAGACAATAGCCATCTAGAAGTGTATCACAAATGAGTGATTTCTGACAAAAAGGGGCATAAGCTTAACATAGATTTAAAAGGTCAAATGAAGTAAAAACAAATCTGAATAAATCTATAAAGAGTTTTGGGATGTGACACACAAATCGCCGTCAATCATCACAGGGTATTTCAACTTTATTCATTAACACCAAATTTTCGACTGTCCCAAATTGAAAGCAACTGCAGACAACATTTCAAAATGTGATGAAATTGGTATAATCATCTGGCAGGGCAGAAAACTTTTAAGAAGGAGAAATTGCTAATATAGAGCAATTTCTCCTTTTCCCACATTGTTTTCCAGAGTCGTCGGCACCAAACTGGTCAAATTTCATAATTGCTTGGTAATAGGTTAAATCACAGATATTCCAGCATTCATAAGAAATCTGAACACGGATCATCAAGTCCAACAAGGGGCATAGTTCGCGTCGCTTACAAGCAATTTAGAACCCATGACTATTAGCTTAGAAAAAAGACAGATACATATATAAAACATTATTTGCTATAAGTATACTGCAACACAAACACTGATGCCGATATCATGTTTAAGTACAGTACAATACAGGTACACCCTTTACCAAACACCAAATCTTCGACTGTCCCAAATCGGCAAAAGCAATTTCTCCTTTTCTCAAAATGTTTCCAGAGTTGTCAGCAAAAAACTGGTCAAATGTCGTCATTGATTGGTAATGGGTTTAATGTGAGACAATAGTAAGTGCTTCACAATCATGAAGCACTTACTAAAAGTTTTGCATTGAACCTTTGAATAGCTCTTTGTATTCTTTAAATAGTCAAGCTGACCATGTGAAAATGAGTAGAAAAGCATGACTACAGTGTGTGAAATCTAGTACACATACCCCTCCAAGTCTTAAAGGATGCATAACCCATAGACAAATAAAACATGCTTGTTGAAATGAATAACAAATCTAATTTATAAGCATTAATCCATTAACAAACATTAACAACATTTGACCATTCTGTTGCAGATGATGCTGGAAAACATTGTGGAAGAAAGCCAAATTGCTCTTAATGAGCAATTTCACCTTTTCCCACAATGTTTTCCAGCATCAGAAGGTAATTTGTCAAATTCATCACATTTTGAAATGTAGTCTGCAAACTCTTTCAATTTAGGACAGATGAAAATTTAACATTTGGTAAAGGGTTCAGGATAATTTCAAAAACCATCACAGAAGCATTCACTGCCCAAATTCTGAATAGAAAATCTACCACAGTTGCTCCATAAGTAAAACAGAAAAGACTATCAAGGAAAAGTGATTGAACTTGTATAACAATAACATTTGGCATCATTATCATATACAATGGTAACTTGCCTTTTCGTAACCATTTACAAAACAATTTTTAAAATTAATCTATATGTACAGTACCAATGCCTTGCAATCATGGTGGTACAAGGACGTAACTGAATGATGCTTTATATTGATAGGAGTTTGTCCCAAAAAAAGAATATTGGAAAACAAAATATCATGTTGGTACTTTTCCAAATTTATCACAATTTCAGTTGTTTTCATCATTTTGTAGTGTTGAATGATAAAAACTTTAACCCTAAGAGTCATCTCCCAATATGCTTTTTGGGACTGTTCCAAATTGAAATCAGCTAAGATCACAAGTAAACAAAGTAGAGACAAAAACACTGCAAACGATTTGTGAAATGAGTTGAAACATGAATGGCAAAAGGAGAAATTGCTCTCCATGAGCAATTTATACTTTTGCCTTACTGGTTTCTTATGTCTTGTACTGTAGGTGTATCAAAGAGAAGGAATGTGTAGTGAAAGGAAAAGGAAACAAAACAAAAACAGTGATCAGGTCAACAATGACTTACATAGCCTTCCATACACAGTCATACAGAAAGTGTGCATTAAACCATTTACAACACAAAATTCCTGACTTTATAGAGTCTGCTTAGACTGACTAAGAAATCATATCTTAACCCTTACTGTGATTGATCCTACTTCATGCTTATGCAAACAGGTTGGATCTAGACCAGCCGCCAAGTAAATTGGCAGCTGGAATGTGATCTTACCTGTTTGCTTCTCTGAGTATCTTTCCCCTACAAGATTTAAGGGTTATTATCCCACAACCAATGAAATTATTTGCGGACAATTTAGAAAACCTTTGTAAACATGTGAGAAACCTTTCAGTTCTGCTGTTGTGATATGTGAATACATGTAGATTGAAAAAGCATTGTGGCAAAGAGAGAAATTGCTTGTGACAAGCGATTTCTCCCTTTTGCTACAATGCTTCATGAAAGTTGTATGCTGCAAGACGCAAAAATTGGGTGTTAGGTGGCAATGTGTTTAAATATTTTTTAACTGCCATTTGCAGCAGAATCCGAATAATTCAGGACTGTGTGTCAAAGAAACAAAGAAGCAAAATAAAAGTGAGTGAAATCACTGCACACTTTACCTGATATACCTTTCTTTTGTCTTTAAAGAGCTGATGAGCTGGTAAAGACTGGGGTTTTGGTAAACTAGCTAACAAAATTTCATTGTCTTTTTTCTTATCGCTATAACTATCCCCCTTTGATTTCTCCATTTCTGGAGAAGTTCCAGGCTTAATATCCTCTTTGTCTGCAAGCTTTGCTCTCGTTAAAGCTAATTGGCGCTTCTCATTGTCCCTGTAATTTAAGAAAAAATGGAGCATTCAGAATGCTTTCAAACTCTGTCAAAATGAATAAAAGCAGAAGTTAAGATAAGGAATTGCAATCTTTTGTACACAATATGCCAAAGTCTGATTGATTTAGCTTACTTTATTGTCACCTTACGGGCACATTCAGCAGTGCTATTGTATGACTTCCAAATGTTTAAGCATGATACACAATCAAAACACAAACCATTTACAAACTGCGGTGTGCAATTTACAATGTTCCATCTTACCTGTCCGATTTGATTGGTTATGCTTCGATTCATTCTTAATCTAATTTACCATATCCGATATATGCTATGCAATTTACGAACCATTTTTGAAGTTTGGACAAATCTCATGTATCATTTATCTACCTACAATTCAGGTCTCTTTGTTTTTCCCCTCATCAAGACTCCTTTCATATAGCATGATGACCATGAAAATTCTCATATAAATAAAACCAGTTCATCAGCGAGGGAAGCAAACTTTCAATATGTTCATACTGTACAAATTAATCCATTTCAAATTCTCACAATCTACCATGCATCATTACACATTGGATGGAATGTGGTAAATGTTATTATGTTTTCATGGAACAAGCATGTCATGTATCTCCATCAATTGTGCCAATTTATTCACCCCTGATGGCATTGTTTGACAAGGGGAACACAATCAGCGGATTAATTTGAGGATTTCTGAGATTCTGTTACACTTCTCAGCCGTTTACGATATACGGTCTGTGATATCAGATATACGAGGGTTGGTAGGGAAGTTTGTGGACTGTTATCATAATTTTTTTAATATCTGTCATAAATCATTGAAATCTTCAATAAACGCTGTATAACTCTTTGTCAATCCAGAGCAGGTGTTCTGTTAAGTTTTGTCAATTATTTGTTGTATTAAGGTCAGTTGTTAAATTTTGCGTTGGTCTTGATAGGACACCAACTGAGACGTTTGACACGTTAAAGAGCTCCAGCACTATTTAGAAATGTAGCAGATCACTAGCATTCAAATGGCATAAACAGTTTAAGGAGAGATTCAATAGAAGATGATGAACTATGTGGTCATCCACCGGTACTTAAATGCTCTATCAAAGACAAAGTAAAATACTTAGTTTTACAATGAGAGAAGGCACACTTTGAGAGGTTTAGCGTATGGAAATATACTTGCTAGGTGTTTCCCATCCAACTATACATGATATTTCAACTGTTGTATAAGGAATGTAAAACGTATGCGCACATTGGGTTCTGCGACTATTGAAGGACCATGAACGGGAAGCCAGGATTCGCTGCTTGGAAATGTTTATCAAACGAAACAAACGCGAAGGTGATTGATTCTTGATCGCATAAAAAACAACGAATGGGACATGACTATGGCATTTCGATTCAGAGACTAAAGCACAGTCCTGTATATGGAAAACCCAAAGAACTCCTCCCCCGAAAAAGTTATTTGTTTATTATGTTTTTCATGGACCGGGGAGCATGATTCTTCAACACCAAATTCCAAATGGGCATAAACTCAAAATCTGGAAAAATCTTACGACAGTTACTGGTACCTTGTTGTCAACAATAAATGGGTACAAAGACACATAAAATGCATTCAAACACCCACTGACTACACGGGAAAGGTTTGAAAATACATTTAACTTTATCTTGACGTTATCATGACGTCGCATTTTGTACGCTGTCGTGCTCTGGGTAAGCACTACCGCATTATTGTTTTATGTTATATTTGTTTAAATGTTTATCACACATTCATGAAATTGATACATTATTGAGATAATAGATAAAATTGTTTGATTATATACTTCTTATACATGTATACTGTTGAGTATCTTTTTTCTAGTACCAGTCCACAAACTTCCCTACCAACCCTTGTACAAGTTAAGTTTTACATTATACGCTCACCATACAAAGTGTTACGATTTAATGCGTATCATAAAATATGATGCCATTTAGGGTCTGTTATGATACAATACAAATGATATACACTGTTTTCGGGAACTCATACAATGGCACCTCTGTAGCTTCATTTTCTATGCACAGTGCACACCTGTGTACACATTGTCCCTAGAAAATGAATCTTGGGCCTAAATTGAGCATGACATATAAACATGCCAATTTTTCTCCTGAAGTTTAATGTCTATTTCCTTGTTCAAAACACCTTAAGATTGTACAAGATGAAACATATGAAACAAGAGAAAATTGATGCAAGCTTCAAAGTCGCCCGCAAAAAAATTTGATTTGTCTTCCTAAACAAAACCTCCAACATAACATAAAAGAATAGAAAAGAAATGTATTTGTAAAACGTGCAAACGTATCTCGTCATTCAAACTCATTAGAAAGAGCCTGTTACTCGGCTAATGAAAGCAATTGCAAAGTTTAAACATAGATTTGTAGCTGACTGTTTCACCAAAAGTAGAAGGAATTAATCTGAAACGACTCATGATGGAAGACAACCAGATCTAGTCAACATATGTTGGAGGAGCGTTAGACAGGCGCTGTTTTTTAAGAGACTATTTCTCATAATCTTGCTTTCATGCTTTAATAAAGTTCGTTCTTTTAATTAAAGCTATTGAAACCAGAAACTTTTAAGACATTGTAACAAACCAAGATATATTTCTTGACTTTTGATACTTATCTTTACCGTTTATCGCTTTGACTTCTTCCAAATTTTCACAATATCAATTTTGTGCAGGTGTTTTCAATTTGGAGAATTATCTTATTCCAATAGGATCAAATGGGTTAAGAAATATGCAACAGAAGAATTTAACCTGCAAACCCATATATAGAAATTGAGTATTTCTAAACTTTTATAAAAGATGTCTGTTATTGTTTCCATTTTTGCCAACACAAAGTATGTATTGAAAACTGCTTGTTTAATGATATTGAATATGGAAACCGATGTCAAACAAACACATGATAATACTCTTGCAGCAGAAGCTGGAATCTATTAAGGAGGAAGAAGAAAAAACTGTTCAATACAAACAATGTCTGTGTCTCATTTGTAATACATTGTAATTGTTGTCAGTTTAAGTTACAAATCTGATTATTCTTATAATCTCATATACAAAAAAATCCTTACAATGAAGAACATTCCTCCCATTATTATTTACACTTGATACCCTTTTCTTTTTTTATAATACAATCAATTTAATCATTACCTTAGTTGTACCTTATGATGAGTTTTGTTTTCAATATTGATATTGTACTAAGGATAAGGTATAAAAAGTATGGCAAATTACTAAAGATAACTAATTATGTCTTTTAACCCTTTCCCAAACGGCAACTTTTTGACTGTCCCAAATTGAAAGAGTTTGCAGACGACATTTCAAAAAGTGATGAAATTGTAAAATATTCTTCAGATAGAGCAGAAAACCTTGTGGGAAAAGGAAAAATTGCTCTTAGGGAGCAATTTCTCCTTTTCCCACAATATTTTCCAGAGTCGTCTGCAACAAAGTGGTTTAATGTCGTCATTGTTTGGTAATGGGTTAAGAATGGTATTAATATATATTTACATGGCAAAATATGGGGGAAAAGGCAATAATCTTTAATTCTAAAGAACGACGAAAATAAATGCAGGTAGCAATGATAAGATATGAAAACAATATTTTAATTGCATTAACAATAGATAACAGTTATCTATGTCTCTGGTTGAAACCATAGCAAAAGAAAAATAATAAACAAACTGTCGACTTATTACTTATATAACTTCATTTCTTTGAGACAGCATTGATAGCACACTACAACTTTTAAGTGAGTATCAGCACTTATCAATCTAAACCTTTAAGAATGCGTCATCAAGTAAAGTGATGTGCACCAACTTCTTACAGAAGACACATTTGTCTTGTGCCAAAACAAACTATTAAATATAACAACTTTAAGAAAGAGCAGGACGTGGAACATTCAATGTTGACCTAATTAGAACTACACAAAGACCACATCTTCACATTTTACAGATGTCTTACTACTGTCATTTTTGAAACACAGACTTCGCATCACATTTAGGCTTGTTGTTGATACTATCGACTTAAGTGACTTATAATTAAATGTACGGTACGAACTTAATATGGAACGAATGGAAAAATATCGAAGTGTTTTTGGTAATTACCTTTTTATTTTTATCAATAAAACCTAAAAATCATCTGCATATATTCTTTCTGATTATGGGCTGTTTCTTTACCGAAAGAAATTGAGTGATTTAAAGGAAAGATTGACGATAATTCTGCTGAAAGGCTGAAAACCGCATTTTTATCGGCACGAAGACCGTAACAGCTACAGTTTTATTTTGGGTTTTTTTCGTCGATCAAAATGGAATTTGTAGGCGCTGGACAAAAGACTTAATCACTGCATATATAACTTATTATTAAATCGTAGACAATAATATACAATCAATGCGCAAGCGGTTAAAAATAAATGTTAAAGGGAATAAATTGAGAGGTCGGTATTTTAACAAAGGCGATTCGACAGTTGAGATGATACGGGCAACTGCAGACGAATTTCATTGGTCAAATTAATTGACTGTCTTCTCGTAGATTACGTTACAAAATATAGGGTTTTAGAATATTTATCAGAGAGACAGTCTTATGGACCTCGTCAGACGACTTTACACATTGGACTGGCACTCGGTACCATCTTTTTTGATAAAGAAAACCGATTTTAAGACTAATTAAAAGAGATACAGGCTGAAAAATGGACCTGTTATTGTTTGAGATGGATCTTATTTTAAACTATTTCTCCAAATAAAAACATTTTTAGATCACAAAATCAAACAGAAAACATTTTTTGAAACAATGAACAAAGGAGAAAAGGTCAACGACTAAAAAAAGAAAAGCCTTTGTTATGAATTATTTTCAAATACATGATAACAAAAATAATTACAGCCTCCCTTTCCCCATGTGCACTAACCAAAAGCTTCTACAAATATGATCGCCGCCTTCTGGCGGGCGATCAATAAAATTTTCCCAGGGGAGCAGAAGTCCCTGGCTGTTTGTTCACTGGCTTTATGATTTTGTAATGCCCCTGCCATAGAAATCATAAATGAGGTCCTGCATGGCTCAGTGCCAGTCAGTGGTTAAGGTGATGGACTCATGACTCGGGGGTCCCCGGTTCGAGCCCTACTGAGACCTCTGGCTTCATGGGAGTGGCCTTCTGCAAGTCACTTCACAGACCTAGTCTAGTATTGGTAAATCGAGGAAAGCCGTTACAAAACTGAAACATTGCTGGTACAGCACTGGTGAAGAGATCCTTATGGCACCAATGTCAGAAATAACTTAACCTAACTTAACTATGAATAGACAGTTCTAATTTGCACTTAATATGACCCAGTTTTTAACTTGGCCAATATGTCATGGAAACAAACGGTTTGACTGAATTTCATGAAGAAATATCCTCTAGAATATACAAAAGTTATTATAATAATTTGACCAAGGGACCAAGTTTATGAATTTTCAAGGTTTCATAAATTAAACTTTCTGACTATTTCAAGCTTAAAGCTAATTAAGGCCTCTAGAGTGTTCATAGCTTTTAGTTATACTTTTAGTTAGTTAAAGAAATGACACATTTCCCATATAGAGGGGTCAGCGCAATACTATAGTAAGTGCTTCACGTTTGTGAAGCACTTGCTATAGTCTTGTGTTGAACCCTCGATATGTGCATGTCCTATTTGTCGTGCCATACCAACATTTTACATTTTTGTGACGGCTTAAGAATTTGAAAAACAAAAATTAAATAAGAAATACTACCTGAGTTCCTTGAAATAAGGATGTCTGATAGCTTGTTTTGCTGTCATTCTGTCATCAGGGTCATATGTACACAGTTTATAAATAAGGTCCACCGCCTCTGTGGAGGCATGCTGTAACATGCGCTCAATACCAGTACCCTTTTTTGTCGGAAAGTTGAAGTTCATACCCTGAGACCTAAAATACGAGGAGATTTAACCCTTATAGTGCTGGAACTGACATCATGCTTATGCAAACAGGTAATATCCGGGCCAGCCACCAAGGAAATTGGCGGCTGGCCTGTAATCTGACCTGTTTGCTACTCAGAGTATCTTTCATCGTCAATATATTTCTTGTATTTGTAACTCCAAGAAGGCATAATCAAACTCACTTTCCCAGTTAAAAATGCTCTTTTTGGCACAACAACTTGCTCTTTCAGGTATGACAAAATACTTAGATAACCTAATTTTGTGGAAAACATAAAAATCTTGACCTTCTCTGTTCATATCATTTCAAATCACTTCCAGTATATATCACACGGCAACAGGACCAACATGTGGCAAAAAGTAAGATTCAGATGGCAGTTATAAGGCAAAAATGCAAAGTTTACCCTATAGAATATAGAGTGATAAGTCAGACAAGTGTGTACATTGTATTCTATATACAATGTACAGCTTAGCTTATTGAATGGTCAGAATTTGAAGCATTCACACAGTGATATAAAGAGAAATAAAGGTTTTGCAATGTAAGTAGTCCGCTCATCTTTTCCTCTAGACCTACTTTTTCAATTTCGCCAAAATCCCTGCATCCGGGGTCCCCATGATATCATGTATTTTGGCAATCTGGTCCACCTCATTTGAGCCCGGAAATAAGGGGTGAAGGCTGGAATGAAAAATAGTATACAGGTATCATGGATCCAATTAATATATCACAAGGGTTTGTTCTAGTGAACTTTTTCTTTCACCACAATCTTTCCTACCATTGTTTTACATATATTCCAAAAAACATTCTGTGATAATTTTGTGAAATTGGTTCAAAACTGTTACTGAAGGACAAACATGATCCTAATGAGATTCCACTTCGTGACATTCATTGGAGCCCATCAATGAAAAAAGTGGATGTACATATCTTCCATGCAAACATTTTAGATATTTTTTATCTAAAGATTGGATCAAAATTGTGGCAGCTAGAGTGGAAGTGCAAGATTTTACTTAGATTTGAACTAGCTACCTAGCTTTTTGACCATACACAACCGTCATCAAACTAAGCCTAGATACCTTAACCCATCACCAAACAATAACAACATTTAACAACTTTGTTGCAGACGTCTCTTGAAAACATTGTGGGAAAAGGAAATATTGCTCATAACGAGCAATGTTTCCTTTTTCCAACAAGGTTTTCTGCCCTATCAGAAAATTAATTCCAATTTCATCACATTTTGAAGGATCGTCTGTAAATCTTTCAATCTGGGACAGTCAAAAATTTGGCATTTGGTAAAGGGTTAAAGATGAATGTTCTTGGCAACTTTTGTAAAGATTTAATCAAAGCTGTAGCTGCCATAGTGGTTACGAGATTTGACTAAGATTTATTTTAATGAATTCCTTTGACCCCATCCTACACATGATCAAACTTTTCCCTTTTTTGCGTTATCCTTGGTGTGCTTTCATGGTTTTTCAACATTATTGTATTCATGGTACATGTTTTTATAATTTTTTTTCAACTATGTTGTTGCCATGTAATGTATATCTTTTTACCGAATGAATATATCTATAAATCTATCTATAAACTAAATCTTGATATCTTCAATACAAACATCCTGGCCAGTTTTGTTGAAGTTAGGTATGTAACGCTATGGCTGCTTAGAGTAGTGATAATTTTTTTCCAAATTTGAACATGTGACCTACTTTTTACCCCAACCCAACTTTTGTCAAGGTTTGCCGAGGTACCCTCAACATTCGAGGCAACATAAGAGAAATATTGGATTGATGGTGTGGCGACTATTTAAAGCAGTAACAAAAAATTGAAAGATTGAAATGAAATGAAAGATGAAATGAACAGACATGCATTCAAGTGATCACAAAAGAGCATCTCCAGCAAGCTCAGTTGAGCTAATGAAAATAATTACTTAATTAAATTGAATGATAATATATCTCAATAATTTGCACATTTTCATTCGACTTATGGTTTCCAAACTGAAATACAAATGTTTCATATCTCAACATTGAATGGTAGCAACTTTGACACTTTGTCACATTGAAGATCTTCACATTAAGGACTATGGGAAATTTAATCTTTCTGTCATGATGATTAACTTGTTTGATTTTTTGAGAAAAAACTCATGGCAGAAAGATGCATTACATGATTCTGGTTGACATTTCAAAATGAAATCCAAACTTTATTGTAGAAAACAGGAGAAAATAAATTTTACTAGTTCTCAGGGAAGACAACCAACATGAAAAAATGAAAACAAAGGGGATAAAAACAACAACTTATACCATAACATGATGTGACAACATGGTCATTGTATGTTAACTGTCTTATATTTCAAAGCTATAAGAGTCATTTCATGTATAGAAAGATTGGAAAATGTTTGATATATATCAGTTCAAAAACCTTAAATGTTGCCAAATGATGCAAGAGCATTTAAAGCCCTGAGTAAACAAGTGAAAGATCTCAGAGTTATCTACACACCTTAGTATTTCAAAGAAGACACAGCCCACGCTCCATATGTCCATCTTGTATGTGTAATATCCGTCTGTGAGTAGACATTCTGGTGCCCTGTACCATCGTGTAGAGATGTATTCTGTGTATGGTTGTTTGGAGTATATGCTGCGACATGAACCAAAGTCAGCTAGCTTGAGCAAATCTTCCTATTAACAATGAAAAATCAGAAACAAAATTATGATATAAAGAGAATAATCATCTCCTTTCGATTGATATAAAAATTATGTCATAAGACTGGGTTGTTATCAGGTTGAAAAAAAAAACGAGTTCGAACAGACATGAGTGTTTTCTATATGATAAAAACCCATTCAAGTGGCATACTTTTGATATCGATTGATATGAATGGAGTTGATTATTCTATCTATTTTATTCAACTACATTAAATCTATTTGCAAAAATATCTCCATAAAAGCCAAATTGAATGTAAAATGGGAGAAGCAAAGCAGTTAATAACGCCCATGACATCATTTACGCGTCCTATGACGTCATTCGCACGTAAGGATATATTTGAAAACACAAACATTTCAGTGTCATGTGCAAAATTGCATTCATTTATCATATCACCAATAGAATTTGTGAATAGTCCAATTTGAAAGCAACATCAGAAAACAAACTATAGCAATAAACATAAACAGTTTTCTCAATAAAACAAAAAAAAAAATTGCACATTAAGAGCATTCAATCCTTTTGACACAAAGTCATTTTTATTTCTGAGAATTTCTGCAGTAGTTTTGTCAAAATGAGATATCATCAATTAAAGGAATAAGGCTCTGATATTGACTTAAATATAAGTAAAAAATATGAGATTTGTAAACTGCTACATGTTACCTTTATGAGAATATTTTCCGGCTTTACATCTCGATGAAAAATACCATTTCTGAAACATACAGTAAAAGAAAACCCTTATAAAGGCAACAGAATACAATGAGAAACAATGAATGATTTTTGACAAGATTTTTATCTGTGTAATACATGTGTAGAAAAGTACTTAATGGAATTTTCATCACACATGAAGAAGTCAATTTAAAATCCTTAAGTTCACATCTACCCAAGTAAGAGAAGATATATCATAAAGCAATTCTTCTTTCATCACTATAGAATCTACCAATTCTCAGAAAGAATGAATGGCATTGGTCATTCATTATAATCGTCCTCTCAAGTCAATTTCAATTCCATAATCTTTTAACCAATTAAACAGCATTTACATTGATTATAGCAAAACTTTTCATGAAGACATAGAGGCATTTTGTCAAGTTCTACCAATTCATCCACATTTGCTTTGTAATTCATTAACATTTTTAACAGAAAACGTATTGTGTGTTCCTTCACTAAGCATTACATTTTAAAAATGTCAAATTAAATAGAGAATGTTGATTAGGTAATGTGACATTTCTTTCACTGAAACCACATAAAATATGATGACTAAACAAAGTAATGGTTGAAATAAAAATGTTCTTCTTTCATACTGTTTCCCAAACAGCATTAGCAAAAGATGGATGTAGATAAGTAAGAAATGATTGTCAAATAGGTTGCTGCAGCAGACATTAAAAGAAAACCTTTATTATCACACATTAAACAATAAATCCTGAAAAGAAAAAAAAGTTTTATTTTAATCAGCAGATCGTCTTTATAGAAATTAGAAATTTGAATTCAAGCTTCTGCGTCAACATTAAGAGTTGTATGCATGTGGCAATTAAAGGGTTGAAAAGAGCATGTTTTTATAAACATTAGAATTTAATTCAAATAGATTTAATTGCACATCAAAAAACAATAATCACCATCACAATCATTGCAATTTCCTACCTACCTTTTCCTTTCATACATTGATTTATATGCAGTTGACATTGTACGAATATGAATCACTTAAACATCATTGATGGGTGGTGATAGATTCATTGATTGACTAAATTAAACAACAGAAGAAATGGCCAAACCAGGGAAAGTTCCTTTAGACATCCTGATGTTCATTTTACCTGCTCAAGGCTATATTTACAATACTGAGTGACCATTGGCTAGGCATTAACCCTTATAGTGCTGGAATCAACCTCATGCTTATGCAAATAGGTTTGATCCAGACCAGCCGCCAAGTAAATTGGCGGATGTCCTGTGATCTAACCTGTTTGCTAATCTGAGTATCTTTCCTCATGAAAATTAAGCAGATATTTAAGGTTTGGAAAAGCAGATGACACATAAAACATTTTTTAGAAAATTACCCATCATTCTAAGGGTTAAATTCATCTTAAGTACTAGAACATTACAAAGTTTAAATGAAAATGTGAGCTATTAATGTAATACAATTCATATACAGAATGTTGCTACAATCTAATTAAGACAAAAGAAAAAAGAAAGAACACTTACATGCAACCAAAAACATAAAAAAGTGTATGTAAGTACATGCATGTATAGAAGGGAATACTTTGCTAAGAACACAGAAGTTAAACACTAGAGAAAATACAATACCTACATAATAGCAAAAAAAAATGAAAAGCAAGATCTGAGTGCCAAGCCACATTGGAAGCATCAATAACAAATACAAACTTGAGCTTGTCATTGTGAAACATATCCCCCACATATTTTCCAAAGAACATTGGGGGTTTGCTTGCATCAATAGCATAAGGTATTCCCTGACATCGGGTTTTGTGAATGGTCCAATTTGTAAGCATCAGCAGATGCCTAAATTTAGAGTTTCAACACAGCAAGAAGTGTAAAATGCCACTGGTTTGTGGCCATTGTTATAACGAGGGAACTGCATGTGCTGAATAAGTTCCATTTCGATAAATCATAAAACATTCTGAAAAATATCATAAGGACTGTTATTTTCATTATTTTTTATCATTCGCTCAACTATTAGAAGAATAAGTAGACCTATACTACATACTCACCCTGACCTAAGTGTTGCACCTCTGTTAAGTTTTTACATGCAAGTTTGTATCTCAAAAACATTAACACCGTATGGAATTGGTTGATACTTCACACATGTGTTCAGGGTAATATCTAAGCTCCCTGGCCAAGTTTCATACCTCTTGTTTTGAGTTTAAGCAATATATATATATAATACGGCCTTTTGTACTTAGAAAATCTTTGTTAAGCTGTTAGCTATTTAGCACAAATTACGTCACGCTTAAGCAGAACCTGGATAAAAAACTTGACTCCCTATATAAAGTAAAAACCATAGCTTGCTGTGATTTATAAGACATAACATGTACATGAAAGCGTTACAACCAAACACATGTGTCTCACCTGTGCATGATATCCACAGACTTGCACAGTTGATACATGTACTTTCGGACCAAACTTTCTGGTAATAAATGTCTCTTCCCTGAACATAGAAGAGGAAAATGGAATACCTCTTGAGTAACATCAGCAGATTTTTTTATATGGGATATTACATAATTTGAGTTGTGTTGTGGTGCCCGACTCTCAATGATGGAGGATTTAGACCCCATACTCAAGTGCTTATAAGGGTAGTTCAAGCCGGGTAGAACCATCTGCACTCCGTAAGTCAGTCGGGAGCTTACCTCTCATTGAAATTCAAATGCCTTCACTTGGATTTAAACCCATGACATTAGTATGAAATTAATTTAATTGTGTATTACTTTTTGATTAATTGATTAAAAAGATAATAGTTTGTTTAACAACATTAACAAACATTTGTTGATTACTGGAACTGGCGTGTATGCATTTGCTATGTTAAACTAGACTATAATAGGTAAGTTATGACCAAAAACATAATAAAACTATGACAAACAGCCAAACACATAAATAGAAATTGAAATGATTAAGGCTACAGAAGAATTTTCTCTTTTTTAGTGAGTTTTGCTTCATCCCAGGCAATACATGTATTCTTTCTTTTTTGTATCTTATTTGCTGCCAAGGTATTCAAAAGTGAAAGGTAAATACTTCTGCAGATTTCATAACAGGCATTACAGAATACTAAGCCCTCAAAATTAGCCCCTTAATTCATAATACCTCTAACACTTTGCCAAATTTCTGAAGGAAATTGAAGACACAATTGCAACAAAAGAAGTATCAGCTAAACCAGTCCTTTGATCTTTAAGGAAGCCTGACCTAGTTAATGCAAAATGGACTTAAAACCACCTATATGATATGCTTAAATATATGAGCAATAGTCCTTCTTAATGTCAGAAAGGTTTCTTTTCAACACCATAAAGAAAATTTGCATCACAATTGCTTTATAACTATTGTCAGCTTTGGCTTGAATTTAGACCTGTCACAAATTTTCATATGATGAATAAGTTAATCAAGTAATAAAAGGAATCAAGATTCCAAAGTCCACAGAACATTGTCTAGAAAATTGACGGTCAGTTTCAAAAGGACAAAATCATTTATTGACCACTATATTCCCCTATCTAGAATATTTCTACGTCAACATTCCTATGGCATTGCACACTTTAGGAATGTAACCAATCAAAGTACTGACATTCCTTTAAAAGTTAAGTAATAATTCATTTATTGATTGCATTAATTTTGACAAGGTTTTAATGAACACAAACACAACAGTCAGGGAAGTGAATATTTCCTATTTCTTTAGGAATATATTCTTTTGTTGCCAATGGTAATCACTCAATATGATAATAAATATTGTGCACTATTGTTAATCATATAAATGTTTTTTATGCTTTTCAATGAAGAGGTATGGAATGCATTCAGATGGATAGGGTAAAGCAGAATGCAAATATAAAGTAAGAAAACAGTGGGCTTAAAAATTTCTTTTTATATTAAACTTTATAGATACCAGCATAACACTAGTAAAACAGCAATTACATTGAGAACTTTGAGTTCTTCTTCTGAAAGCTAAACCTAAGCTTCAACCCAATTAAGATTATTTTTGCAGCAAATGACTTTTACAACATTTTGACTAAATATGAATTACTCATCATGAACACAAATTAATGGTCCCTTTTTAACAAAGATTCCAACCTTTATCAATCAATCAGTCAATCAAACTCTTTTTGCAGACTATATTTGGCAATCTTAGCGTTTTTCAAATTCCCGGATAACGAAGAAAGGGTGACAAGATTTCAGAATAACACCTGGTAATACTCAGTGTTATAAAGGAATGGATTAGAACTAAGCCCTGACCCGACCAATTTCAATTCAATTCAATCCTTTATTCAAGTATTTTAGGCCTCTGGCCCATATACAGAACACACACAAAAACGTATTTACAACGAATGAGTGACAATACATATAAATTAATGACGAAATAAGCTGTAACTAGTTAATCGTTGGCTTAGTGCTATAAGGTTGCATCCATATCTTGTATAAGATGTAGTTACAATCTTTTAGCACCAAGCTGTGGTAATATCTATTGGATATCCAAAATCTCTTTTCTTTTATTAAATGCTTCGATTAGGAAGACTGCTACTAATCGTATAATGGTTTTATTTTGCAGAGAAAAAATATTGTTAAATGTAGTTCTATTTCTGTTAAGAAGCCAATAGTCTTTAAAGTATTTATGTCTTAAAGTTTCATATGCTGAACATTCAAAGAATAGATGGAATTCATCTTCTACAATTGAAATATTTATTTTGCGACATATGGGACAATATCTCAAACTTCTGTCTATTCCCAAGTGCCTACCCTTTTCAATCATTAAACTGTGGTTAGAGCACCTGAAATTAGATAGTGTTCGTCTATGCATGTATGGTATATCTACACTTAAATAGTACTCGGGATTTAAAACAGATTTAAAATATCTATAGTTCAATGCTTTTGGAGTATTATTGATATCCGAAATCCAATTTTGAGTAAAACAATTTTTCAATCGTTGTGTGAAGACTTTAAGGAATACGCCATCATTGCCAACATCATGGGCGACCCAAGCATACCCAAATCCATAGAGATAAAGCATATCCTTAATGTGAGTTGCCAATGTGTTTCTTCCGACTGAGTCTAAACGTCTGAGCATGTTATAACATTGTTTCGGATACCTACAATCATCCATACGTATAAGACATAGCCAATATTTTAAACAAAATACCATATACGTGGTACATAAAGGTAATCGTCCACACTCGCCAAGAGCCATAGAATCACACGTGTTATCTGATAAATTACATATCTTTTTACAAAATTTGATTTGGACCTTCTCAATTGTCTTCACTATGTTATACCCCCAAATTTGTGACCCAAAACAAAGAATAGGCTTTACAACTGAATCAAATATTTTGAACAAGTCTTTAATTTCTAAGAAACCAAACCTACTACGAATACGTAATATATTATTAACCGCTAATATAACCGACCAATATAACTATATTAAGCCCTTGAAAACAATTAATTGAAAGCACATAATAAACTGTCATGTCACACCGCATTTAGAAAGTGGACAATCGAGTGAACCAAAAACAACTGTTTACAAAGGTGATAGTACCATAGTTCTCTTGTTCTTAAAGTTATCATTATTGTCACTTTAATTCTTTTTCTTAGAGGTCTCCTGCAAAATACTTTAAATAAGTTAAGAAAACTCATAAAAAAGGGTGTAGAAAAAGGTACACAATTACTTTTAAAGGCCCATGAAAGGTAATGAATACTATATAAAACTATAAAGTTTGGTAAACATTTGGTCAAGTTGTAATAGTTCTAACAAAAAAGATCATATTATACTCCATCAGAACTTGTATGCTTTAATTAATACAGAATCATCTTATTTCTTCTTATGCAACTTTTAGCGTGGTTGCATGAAAGGGAATTTAATGAATGGACAACTCAGAATTCATCATTGAAAATGGACTGGGAAATGTATTTTATCAGCTAACTGTTTGTTTCCAAACACAACTAGGAGAACACTCAGTCTTTACATTAAGCATCAAACATATTTCTTTAACCCTGACTTTTTAAAGAGATCCAAAAGCATTAAACTATATAAATCAAATCCCAGTTTGCATCTTTTGTGAACACACTTTAAGTAATCCATGAATTGTTCCGATATCATTTTATCATTATGAATTCCTCCCCTTTAATGGGCCTTTAATTGGAATGACTAATAGGCTGAACTAAAGTAATCTATATATTCAAAGAATATCTATAATTAAATTAATACATATGACATGCAAAGAAAAGATTATTAAATCCCTTTCTCCATTATATCTTGTTTTGACAAATTGTTCGGGGTTCAGTGCAATACTATAGTAAGTGCTTCAATTGCCTATTAAGCACTTACTATAATCTTGCATTGAACCCTTAACCCTTTACCAAACACGAAATGTTCAACTGTCCCAAATTGAAAGAGTTAGCAGACAACATTTCAAAATTTGACGAAATTGGAAAATAATCTTCTGATAGGGCAGAAAACATTGTGGGAAAAGGAAAAAATGGTTGTTGCGTGCAATTTTTCTTTTCCCACAATGTTTTCTAAAGCCATCTGCAACAAAGCTGTCAAATATCGTTATTGTTTGGGAAAGGGTTAAGATATGCTTTAGATGTCTTATGAAACCACTTTTACAAAGAGATAAGATGTTGCCTATGACAATCAATTTATCGTTTTGTAAAAATGATCTCTACAGAATGTTGGAAAGGAAATGTATTCTTACCAAGATTTCTTTGGTCATTTGCAATAATTGCTTTCAATTTGGACCCGTCACAAGTTCGAGGATGAGTGATTCGTGGGTTAAACTAAAAACTAAGGTGAACAAAAATAAAAAAGAAACTGTGCTAGGGTTATCTCCAACTAAAGGAATGCAATTATGGTTAGCAACTAAGAAAAGTTCTAGGATTATCTTCCTCTAAAAGAAGGTGGATAACTGAGATCACTAGACAAAAGTAAAAGTGCAAGGGTAATGTCCCTCCATGCTGGGATACGTAGAGTGATTTCCCTTACCTATGCATATGTTCAACTGATTTAACAAGTTGATACATATAGTTCTTAATTTTCCTTTCTGGTAAATAATGCCGTTTCCCTACAATACAATAATTCAATGAATATGACTACATTTTTTGTAAATAAATCAAAGAAGAATACAACCTGTCAATTCAATTATTTAGTATAAATTCCCATAAGCAGCTGTCAGTTTACCTGATAAGTATAATACAAGTTAAAAGATCAAATTACACAATCAATTCAATTCAAAACTATAGTAAGTCATCAATAAACCTGAAATACTTTCATTTGTAGTACAATGACATCTAAAATTATATCCAATTAAATAAGAACATTTTCTTTGGGATATTGTGCAAAAATTTTAGAGAGAAAAGGAGAAATCATTTGTAAACAGCAACCTCCAGCCTCTGGTTGTTCCAATATCTCAGAAAATATCTTATAACAGCTTATGTCATCTGTACATACTTTCAAAGGTGTTTGTTTACAGAAAAGAAAATTTGAAGTTCAACATAAAATGTCCCTGAAACAATTTATAAGGTAGCCAATGAAAGCATCATTAATTCAGAAAGTGTCAATTTATCTTAGTATGTTCAGTTTATATGCAGAAGATCTCAAAAGCGATGTTTGGATTGAGATACATGTACATGGTAATTCACTGTTTACACACACTACCTGCATACACATTCTACCAGAATTTAAGAACCAATTTCAAGGGTTCAGTGAAAGACTATAGGAAGTGCTTCATAATATGAAGCACTTACTATTGTATTGCTCTGAACCCTCGATTTACTTTTGTTTCAAATGAATATTCTTCAGTGTTTCATATAACGGGTCATCTGTTGTACAGTTTTTAAGAAATTAATTTCAAACTTCCATATTTCATCACATCTTTGAACAAGCACCTTTACACAATTTTTTCAGGCAAACAAGTTGTATATACAGTGTCAAAATCTAGAGTCATCTGTAGTTGCTTTCATTTTGGATTGGTCCCAAATTTCCTGTTGGCTAATAGGTTATGAGGACTTAAAGATTAATATCTGTATTTGACCAGTTACCATATTTATACCATATTTGATTGGTACAAAGTGAAATGAAACATAGACAGCCATTTTGAATTATGATAACAGTGTTTGAAAATGATTTAAAAAATCATAATTTCTCACAATAGATGAATATCACAATAATTGTCACAATAGATCAATATCCCTTTTCTTCATTATGAAATAACTAGCTAGACCATTTATTTTTAGGCGTCTGTAGTTAAATTACCTTTAATTTGGAACATTCCCAAAATCTAATATGCCAGACTGGGTTAAGATTCTTTAAAAAAGAAGAGGGGGATCAAATGGATAAGTTTAGTTCCTGAAACCATCATTGCTTTAATGCAAACATGATACTCGCAAAGATCTCAAAGTGACAATGTCAATGGATATGTAAACAATTATCAACATTTCATAGACAAATAATGTATAATAGAAAATTGTAATTAGCTTCAATATGATATGTTAATTGCCTAGTGCAATAACTAAGCAAAGTCCTTCATAAACATCATGCACATAGCTTATAGTATTGTACTACATGCCATCTGTACTATATGCCATCTGAATTAATATCGATTAGCCCATTCAACAAATACTGAAATAAACAACTGCTTAATTAACCCATTACCAAACAGTAACAACATTTAACCAGTTTGTTGCAGACACCTCTGGAAAACATGATGGGAAAAGGAGAAATTGCTCTTAACAAGCAATTTCTCCTTTTTCCACAATGTTTTCTGCCCTATCAGAAGATTATTTTTTTAATTTCATCACATTTTGAAATGTCGTACGCAAACTCTTTTAGTTTGGGACAGTCAAATATTTTGCATTTGGTAAAGGGTTAAAATTGTAGAGCACAAGAAGAGAACAGGTCGCAGTGGTGTGGAATTATAAAGTTTTTCAACTTGTCCGTATCTAAGACTCACTTGTCCGATTAAAAGAGTGTGAATACAGTATAATGTTTAATTATTGTTTTATTGAACCTGTAATTATCAGTAGCTGAACTAGTGCATGTTTAGAGGATCCCGTAAAGACGGTTCTAAGAAGTGACAGTGACTTTCCTTTGTAACACATCAATTTGCCTTTGCTACAAATAATGCCTTAAGGTCATATAGGAGCTTAGGGTACTTTGGACAAATACAACAGTAAAGTTCAGATCGGTCACTTTCATGCAGCCATATCCCGCTGTGACTTTGTTTTGTGTTTTCCTGATTCATTGAACAACCCGATCAAATAACAAATATGTCCATTTTGAGAAGAAACAGTGAACAATGTTTAATAGAGTGTCAGGAGGTTGCATCAATACGTTTAACCTATCAAAGAACTTGTTTCGGCTATCCTACTGGGCAGAAGGTTTACTGCAGTACTGTGCAGAAAAATCATTACAATTAACCAATCAGAAACTTGTTCTTTCCAATAGCAACAGTTTTTACTGCTTCCACTGAGAGGCATCACACCATTCGGAACACCTCGGCCATTTCTTAAAATAACCTCGGAGGTAATGGGGAGCCATTTTTTAAAGTAGGTCAGCAACGAAGGGCCAGTCGTATCTACTCGGCAATCCTCGTAACAAGCCGGGGATTGCCGAAAAGAGCCGATTGACAAAATATGAAACAAAGATGTGTTGATATGATCATCTTTAATGAAAAGGGTAAAAAGCCCATTCAATTGTGATATATAACCAATTTGTGTGTATTCAAATACATATTTAGTGCCTGTGTGCATTTTGCGTTATCCGCCGGAAATAAGGCGAATTACCCCAGGATTTCTGGTGTATTCATGTACTGCCTACGAGGTATATCTACCGACTTGTTACGGGGATTGCCGAGTAGATACGATTGGCATCACACATGGTAAATAGTGAATCAAGCAACTTTTAGTGGTAGGACCATGGGTTATATTTTATATCAAAGACATGAAAGATCAACGATGAAGTAAGGATTGAAACTGGGCTTTATGTTTCACCAAAATTCACTTGTCCTCGGACAAGTGCAGCTGGAAAACCTACTTGTCTGGTGGCAAAAAGTCCCGGGTCGGACAAGTCAGGCATAGTAATTCCACAACCCTGGGTCGTGGGTTTTATGCTAGACTATATAGTACTGGTAATTTTACCTTTGTGAATCACTTACTAGTCTTGCATTGTACCCTAGAAGTGCAGGTCGTGATAAAATGACATTTTAACTCTTTTATTGAATTGTGAGCACATCATGTTAAAGATTTGTCCTATCATATTTGATTTGCATTCATGCACTTATTCCTTACAATATGGTTAATTACTAATATACCTGATAGTCTATGAGGCTTTTGATGGTGTCACTTGCATGTTTTGATCAGATTGACATAAGTCAGATGATGACAGGGGGTGACAGGGTTACCTCCCCTGTTGTATTCGTCATGAGGCATTTATTATTAACCCTTAAAGTGCTGGAACCGACTTCATGTTTATGCAAACAAGTTAGATCCAGGCCAGCCACCAAGTAAATTGGCGGCTGGCCGATGATCTAACCTGTTTGCTACTCTGAGTATCTTTCCTCATCAAAATAAAGCAGATATTTAAGGTTTTGGAAAGCAGACGACACATAAAACTGTTTTTAGAAAATTACCCAACATTTTATAAGTTAAAATAGGTCTGAGTTTGACATCAAAGCACTTATAGATATTAAAACTTGTTTCACTATTTTAAATGAAAACTTTAACTTTGAAATAAAGAAATAAAAAGTGGCCTTTTGCTTGGTGAATGAGAGTGTCTAATTTCCTAATATTTGTTACTCACATAGCACAATCTGTGAGAAAGTCCCTTTAACTCTTTACCAAACCCAAATTTTCAACTGTCCCAAATTCAAAGAGTTTGCAGACGACATTTCAAAATGTGATTAAATTGAAAAAGAGTCTTCTCATAGGGCAGAAAACATTGTGGGAAATGGAGAAATTGCTCGTCAAGAGCTTTTTCTCATTTTCCCACAGTGTTTTCAAAAGTCGTTTGCAACAAACTGATCAAATGTCATTATTGTTTTGTAATGTATTAAGGAAAGGGTCAATTAATAAATTTCACTTTACAGTATTTCTATAGAACCAAATATCAATATGTACAGGTAAACATGGCAAAAAACTTCCTTTTCATCTCATAGATTAAAATTTCATTGAATACTTTGAAACTTTCTTTTCAATGTATATAGACTTTTTAATTATAGACACAAAAATGTTTTCATTTTCATACTTTCAATTAACACATTGCTGTACCTTCCTCTTTTTAATTTTTTACCTGTTACAAATTACTACTAAAGCTATGGTTTAATTAAGATTCAATAATGTATTTTCAACTTGTGTTAAAAACTTTATGGATGATGCAATAGGACAGATACATTATAGCCACTAATTTACAGATGGACTACACATGAAAACCAACATACCTATGAATCATAAAAGGTTTTTAGAAAAAAGACAGTCATTAGTTGAAATGAAATATGGTTCACCATAAAGCTTTTTATCTCTTTACTTAGATAATAGCACCTTATTTGACAGATACATGGTCCAATTCAGCTGAATGTAAACACTGCCAAATTTAAGGCTATACCACCTTTCTCTAAACGCTTTACCAAACGCCAAATTTTCGACTGTCCTGAATTGAAAGAGTTTGCAAACTATTTTTCAAAATGAGATGCAATCGATAATCAATCTCCTGATATTGTGAGGAAAGGAGAAATTTAAGAGTAATTTCTCCTTTTCCCACAATGTTCTCCAGAGTCATTTGCAACAAACTGGTCAGAAGTCATTATTGTTTGGCAATGGGTTAAACTGAGATTATGAAAACTGAGAGGATTTTACCTTTGAATTAATTTCAAATCTCCTAACATATCAAATTTTCAGCACTTTGCTTCATTTATACTTTTTATTCAAAATAACACAATCATACATGAGCAATTTCTAATTTTGTAACAATGCTACCCCTGGTTTGTTGCATGTATGACAAATCCAGTTTGCCTTACATAAAATGAATTTCAGCCATTCAAGATATACCAGTGCATTCCTTGACCAGAATTTTGGGTTCAGTGCAATACTATAGGAAGTGCTTCATTAGCTAGAGTCTCATTGAGAGAAACCATAAGTACCATTATATTTTGGGCTTTATTTTTTTGCTAATTCATTTGGCCTTGCATGGATATTGAACCTACAACCTAACACATGAGGCTGAGACTTAATTAACTTCTTCCCCACCTTGGTGGTATCAATATTTTCATTAAAGGTGTGCAACAATTGAGTTTGGAGTCATTTGTTTAGAATTGTTATAAAACCCATAGCAATGGGAGAATTTTTGGCAATAATTTCTCCAGTGCTTAACCACTTCTTATTGTGTAGATATGTTTCGCCACACCAGCAGTAGAATATCCAAGAACAGGAGATTTATTTTGTGGTGTTACTCAACTTATCAAAGGTTTTTAACAAGTATCGAAACGAAAAAGATATTTTCCTTAACAGTTTTATTGTTGTCTGCTATTGCTCTTATATCGGACCAGTAATAAAATCACTAATACAGGGTTCAATCAAGACTACAAAAGTGAAGAGCTAAGATTAGTCTTTCAGTGAACCCTGAGTCAATAGGCTGTACTTGTCAAATGCTGATTGAGATAATGAAGTATTGACATTCTCATTCTTATCTGCATAAAATGAATGATTTTTATAACCCTTAGACACTGGGTAATTTTCTAAAAGATAGATTTTGTGTTATCTGCTTTGCAAAACCTTAAATATCTACTTCATTTTGATGAGGAAAGATTATCATCATCCGACTCAGAGTAGCAAACAGATTAGATCACAGGCCTATATCTAACCTGTTTGCATAGTCACAAATTAAGTCTGTTCCAGCACTAGTACTATAAGGGTTAAACATCAGCTGTACATTCTTTAATTGACACTAAAATACTTCTTAACTGAGTCAAGTGATTGATTTTTCAAAGATATAAAACATCATTATATATGAGCCTTGACAACTATGCCAATAGCATATTACAGGTCCAGTGAAAGCCAATACACTTCCTTCGTTAGAGTGGTCCTTAGTCCTAATGGCTTGCCCAATAATCGTCCAAACATTACTAATGTGACATAATTCAAAAGTTTCTTACGATTGAACATTTTTTCAATTACTCTTATTGTTTAAGACCATTTTCCTGCAGGTTCTGTAAATGGATATATATATATACAGGGTAAAGGTTTATATAAGTTTATCAATTTTCAATGATTTCACTTGAGATTTAATACCCCTACATGTAAAAGCTTTTAAAACTTGCGATAGTGTCAGATAATTCCATAATACAAAAAAAAGAAATCCAAAACTGACATATATTTGTTTTCTTTTGAAAGGTTCTGAACTTCTGATATTAATTTCAAATACTCTTGGGGCATATGCTAGGTATATTCCAAAGCATTTTTGCATCATAACCTTTCAATGGATTTTAAATATGTTGGCTACAAAAGTGGATTGCATCTAGTAAAGGGTGAAATCTGAATTCTTTATGTACAATATGTGATACCAAGTTCGCTCAGCACTGGTATTGATAATTGAAATAAATCCCTATCAAATATTTATGGGTGTAGAAATTTATAAGACTGATATATACATATATTTGACAGTGTATACATTCATGTACTTTGATTTTCAGACTCTATTAGCATATTGTGCGACACCACTGTTTAATCACCTGAAGATGAGGGTTCAGGGTTCAGGGCTGTGATGATGGGGTAATCATGATCTAAAATCTTTAATACTGTGTTGATTATTTCTAAACTTCTTGCTGTAGAGTAGCTTGTATGATCATGTGACTTAAGTCTTCAAAGTATGGCACATAAGTCATTTAATTAAAAACTTAAATGGTGCTTAGTTCAGTCATTCTGAATAAGAGCAATCTTTTTTACTTTTCATGTAAAGGAAAAGGTACATAATGCAATTTATTATCACTATTATAAATGAAAGAATTAAAAACCTACAACTAGACCTTTATAGAAATTTATTCATGATATGCTCACATTTCAAGGCAGTACCTAGGGACATATGGTTATATAAAAAAAACTTGCATATTCATTTACTTAAGAATTTTTGGAAGAAATCATTGTGACTTAAAGATAAATTGCTCATTAGGAACAATCCATCCTTTTGTCTCAGTTATTTTTAACCCTTACAGTGCTGGAACCGATTTCATGCTTATATGTTTCAAACAGGTTGGATCCAGGCCAGCTGCCAAGTAAATTGGCATCTGGCATGTGATCTAACCTGCTTGCTACTCTGAGTTCAAAATTATTCCTCATTCCTCTTCAAACTTTAGCATAAATTTAAGGTTTTGGAAAGCAGGCAACATAAAAATCTATTTTAAAAAATTACCCAGCATTCTAGCGGTTTATTTTTTTGCCTTCTATAGCAGAGTTTACGTTGTGAGATAGTATGAAGAAGGCAGTTAACTAGTAGCACTTTCATTGTCATCATCATATAAGATCAGTAAACATCTCAAACAATTTACAGTATACCGGTAAATATTACCTGCAAATGCATCACAATTCATTACTACAAAATATATCTTAAAAAGTTCATTGAATCACAGAAAGAACATATAAAACAACTTACCTCGAATGAGCTCATAAATGTTCATATCCATTAACTCGCATATTAGGACTAGAGTGCCTGTTTTCTTGTCACTGAAAACAAAGTATAGAAATCTATCTAAAAATCGTCATTTTGATCAAATCATCGACTTATCATATTCTGAAACCTAAGCAACAACAGACAACTATAATAAAGTTACATTCTTTGTATTAATTGAGTTTTTGATATATCATGGTATCTTCTTTTTTAAAACAGTTGTGCTTATAATAACCCTTATAGTGCTGGAACCAACTTCATGTTTATGCAAATATGTTAGATCCAGACCAGCCGCCAAGTAAATTGGCAGCTGCCCTGTGATCTTACCTGTTTGCTACTCTAAGTAATTTTCATCATCAAAATTAAGGAGATATTCAAAGTTTTGAAAAGCAGACACGTCAAAAAACCATTTTTAGAAAATTACCCAGCATTCTAAGGGTTATGTCTTAGTCTTAGACTGCGGGTGCATGAAAGTGGTTCATCTGTGAACATCTTCATCATGGAAATTAACATCCTGTTAATAATTGCAAGTTGAAAAAAGACACCTTATAATATTCAATAGAGATAGCCGAAGACCCTCATCTAATGAACTGTCCAATCAATTAGATCAACCATGCATCAGGGTACAACCATCCATCATAAACACAGTGCACTAGGGTACTGCTTTACTTAATATTTTAGGCTAAGAATTTGCAAAACTTCAAAACAACATTCCCTCTTTTTTCTGCAAATGGCCTATATACAGCAATATTGCAAAGTAACACATCATTGGAATTGTCTCTCAGAGACACTTCTACTGACGTACAATGTCATTTTACAATACTGTGTTTTCATTAGAGATACTATCTAAGTTAAACAGTTTTGACTTCCATAAATATTTTCCTTAACCCTTATAGTGCTGAAACGGACTTCATGCTTATGGAAACAGGTTAGATGCAGGCCAGCCGCCAAGTAAATTGGGGCTGGCTTGCCGTCTAACTTGTTTTCTACCCTGAGTGACGTTCCTCGACAAAATTAAGCAGATAATTAAGGTTTTGGAAAGCAGACAACACAAAAATCTATTTTAAGAAAATTACCTAGCATATAAAGGTTAATTAAGTCCTTTAGTAAAACCGTAACCTGGAGGAATTCCCAGATGTTCAGATAAGATTTGGTTTCATTCCTTGACCCAATTTCTTTATTGGTTATCTAAATTTAATAGTGTTGGTACTCATTAAAACATCTTGACAAGACATTTCTAGTTAGCACCAATAAAATAGGACTGGTATTTTATTTCTTTTCAACTTCTGCGTGTAAAAGATACAAATTCAACGAAAATCCTTATAAACCTCAATGACCTTCATATTGGACTTAATGACAACTCAGTCTAAATTGAACACAGCATCTGGTGGCCAGAGAAAGTATCAATACAAAGTAAAAATTTTCTATTGATATCGAGTTAAATGATAGAAATCATCAAGACACATGCAAGAATTATCTGTTGGGCATTTGCTGAGTAAAATTAAAATGATTTAATTGTGTGTTTCTATTGGCTTAATTAAACACCCTATAAACAATTTCTCAGTTACCTTACTAAGCTATAGGCTCTGAAATGTCTTGTCAAAGGTCACTAAATGGTGGGCAGCAGTGGTAGAGTGTCAGCCTCTAGTACCTTGGGTACCAAGTTTGAATACCTGTTAGGCAAGGTGAAAATTGTCGGGACTAATCCACGATTCGGTGCGAGTACTGGTGTAGTATCCAGGAAGCAGTCATAGAGAGTGAATTCATTAAGCTTCATGCTTCCTTCATAATCCATGTAAAATAAATGAATTCAAACTAAAGATCACTCCTAAATTTCCGGAGTCATTGAAAGGGAACAAACCTGGGACCCCTAATGTTTTTAGACCACCACCTTAAGCACTGGGCCATTTTATTAAACCCTTTCCCAAACAATCATTACATTTGTTGACTTTGTTGCAGACGACTTAAGAAAACATTGTGGGAAAAGGCGAAATTGCTCGCAACGAGCAATTCTTCCTTTTCCCACAATGTTTTCTGCTCTTTTTGAAGAAAATTGTTCAATTTCAACACATTTTGAAATGTCGTCTGCAAACTCTTTCAATTTGGGACAGTCAAAAACTTGTTGTTTGGGAAAGGGTTAAAGGAATAGGCCAATTTTCCTCGTGCCTCAGCATTATTAGTTTATTATTGCAGAAATGACTTACAAGATGACCTCCTCCAGTTCCAGGATGTTACCATGAGCTGCTAGCCTCCTCATGGCCTGGATCTCACGCAAGTTGTTCACCTGGTCAAGACTGAAAGTATATAAACATTTCATGATATTAGTTGCTCAGTAACTTACTCATTTATATGGGTTTTACTTCATATCAACATTATTTCGCAATGCCAAACTCTTAATGATGGAGTAGGACCAAAAGCTTAACTGCCCTGATATAGGCTGATCAACCCACTGAAGCAATTTGGCATTCCATGAGTCCCCTTACTCTCAAGTCAGTCAAGAGACTACCTCACATGAAAATTCAAATGCCATCAATAGGGATTTGAATCTTTGCAGAGAGGGGCTATGTGATTCAAAGTTCTGTACTCTACCCACTAGGCCACTTTGCAGAGTTAACATTTTACCTCATATATATACATGCATAATGAATCAAAAGGATCTGTATTTGATGATTGAAAATATTATTGTGGCACACGGCATAATTGCACATAAAGAGAAAATTGTTAATTAGAGACAATAACTTCTATCCAGTAACTTAAAGAAACATCGTTTGTCATATTTAATAATTAATTGCTTTATTTTGGACCACTTACAAAATCCCATATTAGGGAATGGCTTAAATTTTGATTGACCTTAAAGTGACCCAAATTTTATCAGGGCTAAAGTTTGCATTTGTTAATTTTTTCACTTTGTAATGGTCAAAAGAGTTGCTAAATGGAAAAGAGTTGCTATCAGCAGGCACCGTTAGGGATCGTGCAGCATTTGGCATTTAACATATTGACAAATGACAACTGTATGTTAGGAGGAGATGATATATTGGATATATGATATTTCAGAAAGGGAAAAATGTCATCAAACTCGTACAGCGTGGTTTCAATGCAACACTTTACAAGGGTTAATCTCCTATGTTCTTTACAAACATGAAGCACTTACTACAGCATTGCATTGATCCCTTGAATAGTAAGCCATTCTCTAAAGTAAATTTATATGCTAATCAAATTCATTGAAATTACACAAAAAAGGCAGTATCTATCTAAAGTATCATTAATATATATATATATATGGGTTTTACATTACATCAACATTATTTCAGTTATGTAGCGATGCCTGACTCTTAATGATGGAGGAAGACCCCATACTCAACTGCCCATTAGGGCTGGTCAAGGCAGGTAGAACCACCGGCATTCCGTAAGTCAGTCGGGAGACTGCCTCTCTTGAAAATCCATATCCCTCTCAGGATTTGAACCCACATGGAGAGGGGCCATGTGATTTCAAGTTCTGTACTCTAACCACTAGGCCATGGAGGCCCGTACAAAGTATCATTAATCAAGTTGAAACTTCAAACAAAGATTGCACATAATCTGTTTTGTTTAATAACCAACTTAACAATGTAAAGTCTGATCAGATGACCTTGATCTTTGATGATATTGACCTTGATGCCATGTTGCAAAATTTGGTAACAAACAATGCAGAACCAAACCACATGTTTCAGTCAAAGATTGGCAATATTGGCACTTCAAAGCAATACGCTGATATGTGATATATATTGGAAGCAAAACAGTTTACACAGATGCAACAGATGTGCTAAAAAAAAAGAAACTGCTTGTAAAGAGTTATTTTCCTTTTTGAAAAAAAAAAACCTTTCCATCCAATATTCCAATATTATGCTAAAAATGTCTTTCTTTTCAATTTCATAGCTGTAATCTATGTTAATCTTTTGAATTTTAAAGACTCACAAAATTATGATATGGGGGAACTTATTTTGAATGTGTAATTAAGAATGTGGGTGGTATGTTTCAAAAGTAGGAATGATATATTGACAAAGTTCTTCTTACACTCACTTGCTTATAACCACAGCAGAAGATTTGAGAAAATATTGTGAGAAATTGTTAATTTTCCTAAAATATGAAATTCCTCCATTTGTACCAATGGTTTCAGCAAAACATAAAAAAATCGTCGCCTTGCTTTATTTTTCTCACCTTAGACATCATTAATAACAGCAGTCATCTACTGTTACTATGAATCTGGTTCAGTCCCTAGGATCAAATAGGTGGGAATAAGTTAACCCTTTACCAAACACCAAATGTTAAGCTGTCCAAAAATGAAATAGTTTGCACACAACACTTCAAAATATTATGAAATTGGAAAATAATCTTCTGATAGGGCAGAAAACATTATGGGAAAAGGAAATTGCTCATTACGAGCAATTTCTCCTTTTCCCACTATGTATTCCAGAGTCGTATGAAACAAAGTGGTCAAATGTCGTATTGTTTGGTGATGGGTTAAAAGCGTATTATAACACATACCACTACACATAACCAATTGCTAAGCAAGGTGTAAGTAAATATTTGCAAGTCACAACGCCGTTTTCATTTAGCCTTTATTATTCAATATTTATTCTATCCCTTTTTTCCTTTTTGGAAGATTTAGTTTCAACACTTTCCAATTTCATGTATCATTTGGCCATTTCCATGATTTTGACATTATTAATATATAATCCAATTGAGAATGATTTTAACAAAAGAGTGGAATTAATATTTAAGATCAGTTGTTCGGGTGATTAATTCTATGGATCAATTTATAGGTTCAAAAATTGGTATACATTGCATGATAGCAAAGACAACAATACAAAAGTGCCTAGTCATGTCGTCAGTAGATGATTTATCAAAACTTTGTGATAGCAGAAATAATTCCTAAAATAAATCATATACTCTGTTTTCATATATTTTGTCTTGCAAGCTTTGCTTTCTCCAGAATAACTTTTGATTTCATCTGATGTCGATAATATTATGTTCTTTAACAGTAGGATAAGGACTTAGCCCTTCCTTCAATACAATGTATACTAGTTGAATTCACAAACTGTAGATTCAAAGCAAAAAATCCAACAAACTATATCATTTAACATAATTTGAAATTGCCTATAAATGCTTTCCAGACTGTGCCAGGAAATCATATATATGTATGAAGTAAATTATGGGATTAACCCATTACCAAACAATAACAACATTTGACCAGTTTGTTGAAAACGACTTTGAAAAACATAGTGGGGAAAGGAGAAATTGCTCTTTACGAGCATTTTCTCCTTTCACACAATGTTTTCTGCCTTATCAGAAGATTATTTTTCATTTCATCACATTTAAAAATGTCGTCTGCGACCTCTTTCAATTTGGGACAGTCGAAAATTTGGCGTCTGGTAAAGGGTTAAGATAAAAGTAAAGAATTTTGAGACGAACCCTAAGAGACAGCACACATTGATCCCATTCAAAAGAGTGAAGTCTTCCAAGCTTCAATGAGTTTGTAGAGGGAAGTTGGAACGCCCATAACATACTTCATCAACCTATAATCTATAATTCCTTTCTTCAAAATTCTAATTAACAATTAGCCAAGAGGCATTAGCAGAGTTCTCGATATGAAGACTACATATTTTCGATGCTTATATTTATACTTCTTCAAATATCCTCCAAACTCTATACTGTTGGTTCTCATTAGAAATATTTATCAATGCCAGCTTTCATACATCAACGTTAGTTTGAAATGGAATTAACATTATTTCATACTGATAGAGAAAGACTGCATGGGTCAAGCTGGGTAGAACTTATTTCTGCATTCCTTTACATGAACAGGAAATATTTATATTATTGGGTAGAGACCAGGGTATCGTTTTACTAAACAACTTACGAAAAGTATTTGTGTAAGTCATGATTGTTAAACATGGATAGTATCTTCAATGAAAGTACAATATTGCAATGTGACATGCCATTGGAAGCGTCTCGGAGAGACGATTTCAATGATGTGTTACTTTGCAATATTGCTTTGCCAAATATTGCTAAAAGAGGAATTGTTGTTTTAGACTTACGCCAATCTTTAGCGTTAACTGTTTAGTAAAACGGTACCCAGGGATCAGGAATTCTCTGAATCCCAATCGGTCCGAGAATCGGCCCAAAACCCTTCATACGTCTTCATCCCCCCAAAGAGAGACAATTCTCATCTAGAGCAATTTCTTCTTATTTCACATTGTTTTTCTGTGAGTTTACTGCTACCGGTACATTGGAATAAAAAACATATATCTATGACAAGAAGGGTAAACACATTATAAACTTTTCTCAGGATTTATCAGGTCTGTCGGATACAGATTAATTTTAGAACTATTGTTTGGAAAAGGGAGAAACATTATAGCAGCAATTAATCTTTTTTCTTCAACATTGATTTCAATCCTATTATAGTGTTCTATTTCAAATATATTTCAATTTCAATTATCTTCTACAAGCTCTTCCAACTTGGGCTGATATATGTTTACATGTTGTTTGGTAAGGAGTTTAACTAATATCAAACATATTGTACAATCTTATCTGTAAATAATTGATTCGTATTGTAAAAATGATATTCAATTCAATTCCTTGCCAGTTATTTAATGACCTTTTGACTCTTTTGGATATATTAACCTCAGTTTAACAATAAATGGAGTACACATAATTAGCAATTAGAATACTTGAGGATTCCCTCATTAAAGTTTTCCTTTGAGTCTTAACAGTAATGTAAGCAAAGGAAACTTCGAAGCATTAATGTTTATTTGAAAATGACGTGAAGACGTTTCACTCAAGAAAGTTCTTTGATTAGGAACAATTTTAAGTTTTAACCCTTATACTGCTGGAACAAACTTCATGCTTACAGGTAAGATTGAGGCCAGCCACAAAGTAAATTGGTGGCTGACCTGTGTTCTAACATGTTGTTTGCTAATCTGAGTATCTTTCCTCATCAAAATTATGTAGATATTTAAGGTTTTGGGAAGAAGACCTATTTATTTTTTTTCAGAAAATTACCCAGCATTTTACGGGTTAATTAATGAGCTTGTATGATGTATAAGACTACAGAACTAAAGGCCTAGCTGCCTTTGTTATATGTGGCTTTTGTTTTCTATAACTGAAATATTGAAAAAAGGTTTTCAACCCAAACAAAGTTAAAAATCCAAGGTTTACTTTTAAACATTTAAGTTTTATCTATTTTCATCTCTGTTATATGTTATTAATCATATAATCACATTTAACAATCTGAAACATCATTGGTAACGGGTAATCTACCAGTACAAGGCTAGGACATGCCAAAGAATACATCATAGTAAAAATATTGGCCGCAATTTGGAATTGAATCCTGCCTCTATTTATGAACTTCATGAAAGTTCATGAATGACAAATGGACATTTGCAAAGCTGTATTTGGTCTTGATCATGAATTTCCGAACAGGTTGATGAATGTATTGGCCATGTGTCATTCATAAACATTAATGAGGTTCATGATCAAGTCATTGAATCCTTCGCAGTGTTTGTTTTTGTTTGAAGTGCAAAGACCCAGAGCTTTGGCAGCATTTATTGTGTAGCTTCAATATTAAGAGAAATTAGGAAAATTACTATGTGCACTAAACACCATGCTACATCTACAATACTGGTGGAGGGGATGCATAAACACAAATCAATGACTTAAATGTGAGAAAATATAAGTTAAAGACGTTCTCTGTAGTATTCACTGCGCACTTCATCTGCGCATCAAATGGAGATACTAATCTGTTACCGAACAGGTACTTGCATAATAGTCGGGTAAACATTTTTATTCGGATACAATTTACTGTTTGCAATTTCTTTTAAAAAAATAATTACATTATCCCTTAACTTTTAAGGTTATTAATATTATCATATATTTCCCATGCATATTAAGCCCCCAACTTCTGTTTTTCAAATTTAGAGTTATTTTAGTCGTTTTTATTAATGTTTTTCAAATACAGTTACCATGGAAACTGTCATTTTACAGGAAAACTAACTCGTCAACATATACTTTTTTTTGCATTTTGTATTTCAAGATGAAATTTTACTTCGCATACTGAAAAATTAGAAAATTCTATGAAAGGAATTTTTAAATATCTTTATTTACTTGTAATAATACAGTCGAGCCGCGATAGTCCGAACGTCGTTAATCCGTATCATTCGCCATCCGAACAGAATTTGTAGGGAACGGTCCTTACCTTCATTAATTGTACTGTTTAATCCGGAAAATCCGCGTTCCGGCTCCAGACAATAAAAGTCGGGAACCAAGCCTAACTTCTAATACTATATGCGCACGACTAATCCGGAAACCAGCATAATGATTATTTTTTGCGGTAACCTACGTTAATTGACGATACGGTAATCCGACATTCACACGTCCCTTTGGCAAATTCGCACATATGCTTGATCATAAAATGTCACCAAGTGAAGTGTAATGAAAGGTGTAGATTGTTTGAAAATCTGTCATTTAGTCAGTTAACTGGTCTCACCTAATTGTTATTATCATTGCGTGAAGAACATACAGTTTGTAAAAGGTGTTAACTCGCTTCAATGACAAATCAGGAGACAATGTCTGGCAATCATTTTCAACTATTACGTTTTTTTTTTACTTCATAGTAATTATTATGAAAAACAGTGTATAGGTAAACATTTCACTGGAAACTCGCCGATTGTTTATTCCGGATTATTCGTTGATACGAACATTACTCCTGGGAACGAATGTGTTCGGATAAACGAGGCTCGACTGTACATATCAATTTCCATTCATTTTTGTCGAATACAAAAATTTGAAAAACTGATTTGAATTACAAAAACTGATCAGATTGTAACCATTTTAAAGAACATTGAATTATCAAGTATTAAATGTATGAATTTATGTTTTTTGTGTTAAAAAAACTTCCAGAAATTATTTTATTACCTAAGTTGAAGATGGTATGGTCATTTTGACATTTTTGCCCCAAACGGTTACCATGGAAACTGTCATTTTACGATAAAAACTAACTTGACGGCCTGTGTTTTTTACTTTTCACTTTTGAATTCACAAAACAATTCTAAATAACATATCAAATTCTTAGAAAAATCTATGAAAGGATTATTTTCTTATATAACTGTAGAAAATGTCCTTAACCCTTATAATGCTGGAACCGACTTCATGCTTATGCAAACAGGTTGGATCCAGGCCAGCCGCCATGGCCTGTGATCCAACCTGTTTTCTCCATTGGGAATCTTTCCTTGTCAAAGTAAAGCAGAGATTTTAGGTTTTGGAAAGCAGATGACACAAAGAATCTATATTTAGAAAATTACCCAGCTTTCTAAGGGTTAACATTTTCATCAACTCTTAGTATTGAAATCCTATATATTTGTTTGACAAACAACTCACACAGTAACAGTGTGTGAATATGTTCATAAAGGTCTTTGATGTCACATATATACCTGAAGGCAGTCAAATCAACCTGCGATAAAAATAGACCATTCAAATGAATGCTTGATCCATTTCAAAGAGCCAAAGTTCACAATTCAGTTCAATGGAATATTATCTATAGCTGTGTATGTATTAAACTTGTATATAAATGTCTTCTATCAATATTGCAATATGCATCGATGGGCCTTTTACATTGAATTTAATCCTCTCTGAATGTTATTTGGCTTGGGATGATTTAGTTTAGTAGGGCTTTATTTTCTAAACTTTTTTATTTTAAATTGATTGTGATGGAAGCTTGAAGCTTATTAAATTCACTCTCAATGTCTGCTTCCTGGATGGTTAACCAGTACTGACCCACTAATTTGGGTAGTTCCAACATATTCCACCTTGCCAAACTAGTATCATCGAACCAGAGACACTCAGTACAAGGGGCCGATGCTCTAGCTACCAATGCACCAGTGTCCCTCACGAGAATTGGTAGGACTTTGACACTGTTTAAGCAGTATTCTAGTTTTATCATAATTACCTAATAAACAATTACACAAACTAATATTCATGGTAATGACTGCTTTACCTCATAATGAGAAATGTTACCTGATGACAGAAGAATTATAATTGGAAGAGCTGATAATGTGAACTCCTGTTTTTATGCAAGTCAAGGTTAAAAATGACTGAGCTAGTGAACTATTCCCTCATGTTGAGGGTTATTCATATAGGAATTGCTTCAAAACATTAAGTTCTTTCCATTATAGTAATGCATTGAATGCATTGTTACAGTCAGAATTATTGTGATGTTTTTAGCTTTGCATTAATTAACCCTCAATATCATAGACATGAATACATAACAACAAACAGATGCACATTCAATTCATTTAATGCTTATAAATGTGCAAAATGGTATATAAATGTATTAGCACTTTCTTAGATACTCTCCTGTAAGATTTCTGGGTATAAACCTTATAGACAAAAGCAATTGTCAATGCTTAATTAAGGCTTATAATTAATTGGTCTAAAGATGTCTTGAAACAGACATTTTTTTGAAAATTCCCATATTGAAGAATAAATTGATAGCCACACATATATGATTTCAAGTCCATATATATGCTAGAACTAATAGTCCAACACAGAGCACCTCATCAGTAATTAGATCCATAAACAGGTCAAGGGATGTGTTGGTCTAGATAACGGAGCATATGTGGATCTTAATGGACAATATCAAAAACACAAAAAAAAACAAAAACAATTAGACATGCTTATTGGTACCCATTAGACTTGTCTTGTAGAAACAACTTCAATGCGAACACACAATATATGATTCAGACCAGAATTCAAACAGTTATCCTTGAAAACATGTCTCTTTTCTTAACCTATAGAAGGTAATTGAATAATCAATGGAAAACTATGTCATACAACAACTAGCACCATTTCCCTGATACACTGATAAGTTATTTAACACATAAAATATGTTCAGCAAACCACTAAGAAGATGTGAAAGGTACAAAATAACCCAAAAGTTTTGTATCAAGATGTTCACCTATTGATATTTGGGATCTACAGTGAAGCCTTGTTTATCCGGACCCCGATTATCCGGATGTCTCGCAATCCGAACGAAATGGTAAGGGAACGGAATTATTTGACCAGTTTGTTGCAGACGACCCTTGAAAACATTGTGGGTAAAGGAGAAATTGCTCGTGACGAGCAATTTCTCCTTTTCCCACAATGTTTTCTGCCATATCAGAAGTTTATTTTTGAATTTCATCATGTTTTGAAATGTCGTCTGCAAACTCTTTCAATTTGGGACGGTCGACAATTTTGCGTTTGCGAAAGGGTTATAAGTATTCTCGTGCATACAGACCATTTATGACTTAATGTGTATAAGAACAAGCTCAAGTCCTTCGTTAGTCCAAATGATTCGGTTATCCGAACATTTTGTTGGGAACGGACGTGTTCGGATTAACGAGACATCACTGTATTTATCAAATTCTGTTTAATTTGAAGTGTTACCTAAAATGTTTCAATGTTTTTAACCTTTTCATCAACATGAAGGAGAGGGTTAATCTTTCTCTTATCTATCTCCTAGTGAAACCAGATCTAAACAGTTCTAAAAGAGACTCAGTAATTACTTGGTAACAATCAACAGTTAACCAATTAATCCATAACCTTTAGTCAAACGTTGTTGGGCCAGGTGAACTCCTAATTTGTCATAATATTTCTCTTTTAGAATTATATCTAAAAAATATGACCTATAAGAAATTCATATCTGCTAATGCTTATACTTTCAATGGAAAACAAATCTGCATGATTGGACATGTGTTCATCGAAACCTTTAAATTATTGCATCAGAGTGACAGGGGGTGAATTGCATATTGACATCTGAGTTTCTCTCTTTGCCATAGAATCTGAATGAAGAAATGACTCCTAGAATGAAATCATTTTAGAAACAACTGTGAGAAAAAGAAAAAATACTCATGATGGTCAATTTCTCCTATAGTCATAACAGATTCCTCCCCTCCCTTCTGCATAAAGAAACTGGTTATCTCTTTCAGACATAACAATTTTCATCTGCTGTTGCTTTCATTTTGGACCTGTCCCAAAATCTTATAAAGGGGGAATGGATTAAGTTAATGGACATGACGTCTATGTAACAAGGAAAAGGTTAATGACAGGAATCTATCCATAATTAATGCAACTAGGCATAATTCAGCCGCTCAATTCCCTTTTCATGTAAAGGTAACATTATTTTTTGCTCCATTCCTGTTTATGTAAGGTAACATTATCCCGGATCAGAGTTCAAGATAGGGTGAATAATTATCATTCCATTAATTGATTGCTACTAGAAAACAATGATAGTGGTATTCAAAAGAACTATCTCACAACAGATCTAATAAAAATCTAAAAAATAAAAAAGGATTTTTGGGTCTACTATTGAAAAATTGCTTTAAAAAAGACTACCTTATTTAGACATTTATTCTTATAAATAACAAAAAGTTCCAATTAAGCAGCTATTGGTCGTTTGCCAAGTTTGATTCAAAGTAAAAGTGTGTAATAAATAAATGATTGATAATAACCATTGTTACATACAAGATTTTGCACACATTTGATAGATTCTCAATTTGAAACCACATTTTCAAATGTTTATTCTCACTATTCAAAATTGTTGTCTGATATTGTTTTCAATTCAAACCAGTGCTAAACCCCACATGAGAGAAAGGGTTAAAAAGAATATCAATCTTGTTTTATTTTGCTTTCATTTATTAGACCAATCACAGATATCAATAATGCAGAGGTTTCATTAATATTTGTAGTTGAAGGATAATTCGCTAAAGTAGGCAGGGTTTTTGGGGGACCTCATCAGTAGTTGTATAATAAAACTGAGCAAAGAAGACAGGGTTTCTGGTCAAAGTAGCCAGGGGAAATCGTCGCCCCTGGCTATATAAATGAAACCCCTGCATATGAGGGAAAGTTTCAAAATTAAAATTATTGCCCATATCATAAGTGTTGGAACCGACTTCATGCTATTATGGAAACAGGTTAGATCCAGGTCAGCTGCCAAGTAAATTGGAGGCTAGCCTGTGGTCTAACCTTTTTGTTTCTCTGGTATCATTTCGCATCAAAATTATGCAAATATTTTATGTTTTGGAAAGCATACAACACAAAAATCTATTTTTAGAAAATTACCCAGCATTCTAAGGGTTAGAACTGCTTTTGAATTCAATTAAGACCCGTTAAAATATATCACCTGAGGGAAATGGTATTATTAATGAAGAACTAGGGTGTGGCTATAAACTTACCTGTCGTAAGTCTGCTTCATTTTCTTGCAGGCCCAGTAGGTGCCTTCTGCGATATTTTGGCATTTTAGGACCTCAGAAAAGGTACCCTCCCCTTTCTTGCCTAGTATCCGATATTCTAAAAAACAAAAAGAAGGCACATGTAAACGCTATCATTTTTTCAATAATTTGGGAAACAAAAAAATTAAACTCTTGCTTTTTATATCAGTCCATTATGATTCTGTCTCCTGGACACATAACCTTAACAGGATTATCTCACAGATTGTAATTTGTGAATTACAAACATTAGAATGGTGAGAAAAGGTCATTTGTTTTATTTCTTTATTCGAATGTTGCTGATCACCTTTACTTTCATGAAAAAGAAGCTTAAACAAGCTTCCATGCTTTTCAAAACATTGATGACACTTACCTATTTTGATAACTTCTCATGACGGTATTAAGTTATGGAAATACACAGTCAAATGTTTGTAATGACCACTTGGTAATGGTATATTTAATACTGCCATCCAACTGTTGGTAAATGAAAGTAGGATCATTGCTAACAAAATAACCCTGTTTAGAAGAGTGACTTACCAAATCGGCAACATAAATGTGCTATATCTCCACTACACAATGTAGTTATAGAAAGGGTACGAATTGTATTTAACTATGATCTGTGAAGGCATTCTACCCATAGATGACATTTAATCAAATAATAATTAAGTTCTCAATAAGTGAGATAGTCCTTATAATCCATTTATTATCAAACAATAACAACATTTGACCAGTCTGTAGCAGACAACTCTGGAAAACATTGTGAGCAAAGGAGAAATTGCTCTCTACGAGCAATTTCTCCTTTTCCCACACTGGTTTTTGTCCAATCAGAAGATTATTTTTCAATTTCATCACATTTTGAAATGTTGTCTGCAAAACTCTTTCAACTAGGAACAGTTGAAAATTTGGCGTATGGTAAAGAGTTACCGATAATCAATGAGAGATGTATTAACCATGTCACATTGACTTCAAAATGTAAATGATGTCTAGAAGAATATTGGCTGGGCCACATGTTCTCTATCAGGGTTGTGGCCACCTGGACTTTTTATACTTGGCTACAAAATACTTGATTACAAGTATGATTATGTTATGGGGTAGTGGTAGTGTCACGATTAATAAGCCTATAATTTTTCTATCCTTTAAAGAAGACATTGTGATATGATGTATCCATATATTCACCACTGAGTATGTGGTTTATGTGGGAAAGCAGTCAATGCCTCTAAAGAGTAGAGCGCAGTTGCAAAAGGAAAACTCTTTTAATTGAAATGAGCAAACTATCTTTACTATTAATGCATGAAATAATTTCAAAATTGTCCTGTGTGTGGGTTTTTTGAAGTCAATATTAATCAACAGAATAGTCTTAGATTGATTGACTTCTTGTGCTCTGTTTAAGTGTGGTCGCTTAACCCTTTACCAAACACAAATTTTTTACTGTCCCTAATTGAAAGAGTTGTGCAACAACACTTCAATATGTGATAAAATTGGAAAGTAATCTTCTGATAGAGTAGAAAACATTGTGGAAAAAGTAGTAATATTTTGTTTTCCAGAGTCGTCTGCAATAGAGTGGTTAAATGTTGTTTGGTAATGGGTTAAGAGAATATGGACTGTATGTCTTTAGAGAAATGTGTCAATGCATAAGACTTTGAGGTGGTCTGAGTCAGATGGGATTTGATCAGGTAGTGATAGTGCCAAATTTAGGAAAATAGGGTTATAAAATAAAGCAATTCTCCAATGAACATATAGTTGTTTTATTTAAAAACTTCAACAGAGAAACATTTTTTCAATGTATTATATATATTTAACTACTGTTTCAATGTCATCTACCACATTTAAGCCCATTACCAAGCAATAACGAAATTTGACCAATTTGTTACAGACGACTCTGGAAAACATTGTGGGGAAAAGGAGATATTGCCAGTGACAAGCAATTCTCCTTTTCCCACAATGTTTTCTGCCCTATCAGAAGATTATTTTTCAATTAATCGCCACATTTTAATTTGGGACAGTAGATAATTTTGTGTTGGTAAAGGGTTAAGATGTCAAGCATAAAAAGGGTAAACGATTTTTAACCAAGGTTATCAATGGCTCGTCTGATAAGCAAAGCCACTTCAAAGATAATACATTGTGTACTTGACAACAATTTTCTTTCAAATTGATTTGGTTATCAAGCAATTTGTCATAAATATGAGTTATAAAATGGTACATAAAGTTTGGGAAGTAGCTAAGCAATGGGCAAAACAAACCAGTTAATACCAATTCAGCATAATAACTATCCTAAAAATCTTCTGTTGCAGCTGTTGGTATGGTAGGTTTGGAGCTAAAGATCGTTTTCAAAAGATTTTAATTGAAAGTATCTAATTGATTCTGTCAGTGCATATATCCATGCACATGAGAAATGAATAAATACATAAATACAAAGTCCCATAGAAAAGGTACTGATACAAAAATAATTATGTTTGATCCTGATTAAAAATGAGTAATGAGTAGAAGGACCAAGATGGAATTTTGGTGTTACAGATTGAAATTGAAAGAATTTAGCTTAACACTTTCAATATATCAAAAGAACTTGTCTTGGTTTGATACCGGATACAAAGACTTGCTGCAAAAGGAAAAATTGTTTATTTTGAGTGATATGTTCTTTTGTCGTAACTGCTTTCTAAAGTACATACCATTCTACAATGTTAGACTTCATAGAGTTTTTTTAGTCCCACAATATGTCACAAAGATATTCAAAAGATTGCATGTTTCAACTTAAAGATGCCTATGATCACCTTTAATGCTATCATTTTCCTTCTGTTTTTGTTACAATCAAATTATGTTTTTAATAAAACTGCCTTTTCGGAATTTATCACCAGCTGGTGACTGGTATTGTAAAAATGGTATAATTTGTATGAACTTATTTGCTATATTTCAAAATCACTTGTTTGTTTCTGCCATGGACCACTTTAAAAGCAAATAATCATTGACCAAATCCTTTACCAATAGAAACTCTTTTACAAGACTGTGTGACTAAAACCAGGACTTTAACATAGGATCTCTGGCTTACTCCATCATGAGAATGTGAAAATAAAATAAAAGGCAATATGCATGTTGATTTATTTTGAGTAGTGTATGAGGTAGATTTATTTAGAAAATAAAAATATAAAGTATGTGAAACTGTTGTTTGACTGAAGTGATCTGAATTGAAAGCAACAGTTTTAAATAATAGTAAAGAAAAATTAAATGTATAAAACATTGCTTTTCTATTTCATTTGGTAGATGTCAATAATTGTCTTATCAATTGAATTTGATGGCCATTTTGTGCTTTAAATCCAAAAATCAGGATTTGAAAAAGTCCGACACAAAAAGTACTTAGACAGTATAGATCTACATGGTTTCATTTATTATACCAATAGATAAGGAATATATAAAACCACTGTATATCTTGTAAGTCCTTTTTGAAGACCTGACTTCTGGATTACTATATAAGTTCAATTTGACGATTTGGTCATTTGACGAGTTGGTCATTTGACGACCTGACTGGGGCGGCACGAAAATCCCAAATACACCCAAATACACCCAAATTTACCCAAATACTCCTGAATATTTATATCTTTTCCTGTATTATCTTTTTGTATATGTTAATAGATTTTTAAAAGAATCGCATGGGTGATGAAATCCACAAATATGCCATATTTCTGCATAGGCGTAGGAGCGTTTTCAACATGGGGCAACTTCAGATGTCTAAGAATAAATGTTCCTAAACTTTTTCATGACTATTCATGCATTTACAAATTCAATAAAATTTGAAGAATTAAAAGAAAGCATATGAAAATGTGTATCTTTAATATAAAAAAAAAAAAAAAAAAAAAAAAAAAAAAAAAAGGATATGCCAGGTCTCGATCTCACGCGGAAATCAAATGTATAGATCTAAACAGAAAGTGGCGGCGACCAGACTGTCACAGCCACAGATTCAGTTATAATACTCAGTCAAAGAATTATATTATTGTTTAAGCTTTAGCTTAAAATTGAAGACAATATTGAGTCCGACTCCTTAAGAACACGTTTTACACCACTGTTTTCGTCAATTAACACTTCCCGGTTATTTTTGTGAGCTGAGTTTTCATTGGGTAACCCGATGTGTTCAGATTGCCATTTGCGATGATGACGTCAAAAAGATTTGGTTATTGTTTGTAACAAAAGGCGAATTGGTATTAGATAAAGCACAAAAATACACATTTATTTTTAATCTGCGGTTAAATTTCGTTTCTTTCATTTTTCTTTTCAAATATCTTCATTTGTCATTGTGAATATTGGGGGGGGGGGGCAAAATATACTCTGGCCCCCCGGTCTGGATATTGGGGGGGCCGGGCCCGCCTGGCCCCCCCTGCTCCTACGCCTATGTTCTGGACATTTCAGAGATGAATGCAATGTTTAATGTGATAACAGGTAAGAATGGTAAGTGACAGGTTAGGTAAAACAGATTTAGAGTAATATGAACGGAAGTTTTGTTAAATAAGTCATTTTTTGCTTCAGGGTGCGAACATAACTGATATTAAACGAGTTGGTTTTAAAAGAAATTTCATTCGTAAATGTCTAATACAATCTATATATGTTTGTAAACAAAATATTGTTGTAAACCATTCTTTTTATATCTCAACTCGAATCTTATCAAGAACATATAACTTTTCTTTGAAAACACACTACATGTAATCATGATATGAATTTAATAGCATAAATAAAAAGCAGTTCTTACTTTAATGGAAGCGTTAGACTGGTAATTATATTGATTGTGTTTTTCTTTAACCGTCAATAACCAGCGGGTTGTGCTTAGCTGGTCAATGATTGTCTGAATTAAATTGTTTTGTTTTGTACCTTTCCCTCCCTCCCTCCAAATTACGCAAATCGCACAAATGGTTTATGTACGTTGATGGTTGTAATTCATTTTGATCCTTCGAAATTTCGACATTTGATTGCCCCATCAGAAAATAAACAGCAATTTTCATGTCAAATTATTTTGACTTATGCCCTTACAACAAAATGATAATTACTCAGCAATGAATATTTTGTCAAATAGGTTTTCTAAATTGTGTGTAGCAAATAGCAATAGCATTAAGGAACGTAGGGTATGATGGGGCACTTGGTTAACCACTCATGACAAATCATTGTATCAAGATAAAAATTCATCCTTTTGTTACAATAAATCTAACCAAAATGATAAAGCAGAATGATATTTAAAATACTTTATATGATTCTTTAAATTTGGACCGGCTTCAAGTTAGTTCTGAGTGCGGTAATGGGATAAATAGCAAACCCCACCCACTTATTTATCCCCGTAGCACGGGTACCTGCTTGTTTACCACCGTACTTACTATGTAACAAGATGTTCATTCGGACGATGTATGCTCATAACTCAGTACGTATTCCAATCTTTATTCAATTATCTACACGAGGTTTGGGTTAGAATCCGTGAAAAACGATCACTTTCGACACAAAACGGACATTATTTCAGCTTACACCACTCATTTCACATCGATGACAACTATGTCCACAAACTTTCGGAACAACTCGGATCGCTAAGTCATTCGGAGCATCTTTGGAGTCTTTCCTATAACCGATAATGCTGAGAACGCCCCTCGTTTCTTTAAAATAAAAGTACTGCCGGTATCGAGAAAAATTTGAGCTAAAACATATTATTGAACATTACATTTGAATAAGTTTATTGATTGACGGGTTTAATAAAAAGTAATGTTACTTACTTTCTAACCACCTCGTGTCTTTAGAAATGAGTGCAATTTCAACTTACACAGGAGTTCAAGCCAAAACAAGATAACCAAATGATTATTTAAGCCATTAGAAATGCATAAAGGTGATTTCGCTCCATAGATTGACTGATTGCTTGCTTGCTTGCTTGATTGATTTACTGATTGATTGATCGATTGAATGAATGGTTGATCGATTGATTTAATAAGTGATTGATTCGTCGATCGTTCATTCATACATTCATTCATTCTTTCATTCATTCATAAGTATTGATTGTGATAAATGACTGATCAAGAGAAAGAGAGATTGGTCGCGTCTCGTTTAATGATTATCTGAGTAAATCGAAGGACGTTTTTCAACAAATTCTCAATGCTATCACGTTGATATTTCAACTTTCGATACGTGTGAGCGGATTCTGAAAAACCTAAACCTGGCTGTCTTTTCAAGCTTTCGATGATCACCGTTAGCGCCAAGGAGGTACGTCTATTGTCTCTATAGTCATTGGTATAACCATTACATGGTATGGAACCTACGTTTGACAAAGTCAATGTGATGATGAGAGAGTGAAAGAGTTGGAAAGAGTAAAAAAAAAAAATCTCACAGTATAAAAGAGATTCATCTTCATTAGCATACTTCATTTACAACTATTTGTTAAATGATAGATGGTTGACCAGAAATTGATGGATGAATAACTTTTCCTTTTATTGCAATGTTTTCAACGGTCATTTGCTTTAACACGTACAGATGATAGTCTGAAATCAGTCAACAAACCGAATCAAGTTGTCTTAAGACTCACCGCCTTTCCCATAAAGATGGTCTCGTTTCCGTTTTTCGCGGGGAGTCTTTGACGCATCCGTGGTCTCATCGCTTGGCTCTTCTTTCTCTTTATCCTTCTTCTCCGATCCCTTTTCGGATTTAGTCATATTCACGGTTTTTAAAAAGTGAACTTGAACACTGACCAAATATTCCAAATTTTCAAGTGATTCGGATGCATGAAACACCCAATTATTTTGGAGTGCGAAAATCCCGTTATTTGATTGGTTGTCGCACGTTATCGCACTCAACTATCCGGACGCACTACTTATCAATTTTCCGGGCACGCGAAATCCCTTATTATCCGGACAAACAAATCACTTACAAAATCCGAATCTACAACATTTATTAACCCCCGACTTCCATTTCGCAAATACATCCAATTATACAGATTTACTATACGCTGAATCATTTAAGTCTTTGTCACACTTAATCTCCTTTACGGGAACACATACCTCAACTTTCCTAGTAATGTAATCATCAAGGTGTCCTGACTAATGAATCACTTAATCATCAGAGTAGTAAATAATCCGTGTGCATGGAATCCACAATTATTTATCTGACTATCCGACTCTTTCAGACAAACGTGAACTGCTGTGCCGTATTGACGTACGTCTATCGCCCGTCATGCTTGCAGCCAATTAGTGTTAGTTTTTGCGAAGAAGAACGAATTCGAATTTCGATTTGACCCTTTTCTTTTGAATTCAGTTGCACTATTTGAAACTATTTGTAAAACGTCAGGTAAACCGTTGGCAGTGTTGTCAGATTGTTTTCTACCCGCTTTGATAAAGGTATTATCGGAAGAACTGGATATGCTCACCAGACGGTTCATGTACATTTTCCGCACTATTTTAAAATTCGGACTCTACAAGTTAAACCTTTAAACGAAAAGGGATAGCGGTATATGTATTTCTTTTAATCCCGTAGCTGGTTCATATTATTTAATTATTTTCATTGTTAGAATTCTGTTAATCCGGATAAGTTTCACCATGTGATTAAATATAACCCGCTGGGATTAAGGTATATGTGTTAGAAGTTCACTAGGTATATATGAAATTTGATATGAAAGCAATAGGCCTACATTTAAGATTAACTCTCCATTTAGCCGCATGCCTGATATCGACTGACATATGAAAGTTGCATGTTCACAGGTATGAGGAAATTTGGAAGTTAAGAATTAATCATTTATTAAACAGCTGTAGTGTTAAATGATACACACTGGAGAATAATTGTAAGCAAAAGTAGATCGTTTGTAATTCTTTACAATAATTCAAAAGCGTTACATTGCTTTTGAGATCTACCGTATATAACATTTACATACTTAGATAGAATGACGGTGCCTAAATGAATAATGCTTTCAATAGCTACCTTTAAGAGTATATCGCACAAAACAAACAACGGTTTTGATTCAACAACATTTTATTTCTACTTTCATTTTTTTTATTCCGTGAACAAGTGTCTTTAAGATAATACCCTGACATGGGATTTTTTGTCTGGTCCAAATTGAGAACATGAGCAGACATCAATCATCAAGTACCTAACATAAATGTTGTCTGTACAGAATTGGACAATGAAATGCCACAAAACAAACGACTATATTTTATGAATCCTTTATAAAAATTTTGCAATCGTTTCTCGCGTCATGTGTGTCAATCCTCTGTTATACTTTGCTTTAATCAGATACTAATAAGAGGAAAGAAGTTTAGGATTTCCGTTCAAGGTTGCTTTTTCGTGGAAATTGCCGAATGATAGAAATGAATGAGAAAACTAAGTCATTAACTCACTAATTCTCTAATACTGTATTGAGCTATATTTTAGAAAAAATAATCTTGTTTTAATGAAAGACGTGCAAAAGGGATATGACTCTCTACATGTTTGATTCCATTTTGGTAACAAATAACTAAGTGTCTTCCCTTGATTAAATTAACACCCTTTAACTATTTTCGCCCTCAATGTACCCGGTTTACTCCCGAGTTTTATAGTACATGTTCCCTGGATGACATACTCAGTGCTGGTAAATATGTCTTGCTAAAGGACAATATACGGTGAAATAATTCATCGCTACATATGCCACGTTACCCTACTGTTGTTTTAAAGATTTGTATTAGGGGCCTTCGTGGCCAAGTCGTTAGAGCACAGAACTTGAAATCGCATGAGCCCACTCCGATTCAAATCCCGGTGACGGCCTTGGAATTCTAATGAGAGGTACTCTCTCAAATGACTTACGGAATGCCGGTGGTTCTTTCCGTGTTTATTAACGATCCCTTTTCGGAAGATGACATTTGGGTTCTTCCTTCATCATAAAGAGTCGGACTTCGCAACATAGCTGAACGTATTTTTGTATGATGTAAACCTATTTAAGAGTGAGAGGAACGTTTGTATTGTTATACGATAACGAACGTTGTTATTAACAAATCATGGCAGTAAGTTCAATGATCAATGTTACTAGTTTTTGCAATTACTGCCAAGTACATGTACGTATGTCTTTACTTTTCGATCGCATTAAACCTTGATAAATCCAAGATAAATTCGTTTAACATTAAAAATGCCGAAAAGAAATAGCATATGTTCATAAGCATTCATCATTGTATTTTTAAGGTTATTGGGTTAATGGATCGAGGAGGAATCCTATAAGGGTCAGCAGGCGGCTCTTAACCTGAATTTTATACACATCCTTTCTGGTATCAGACACTGTAAAAAGGTGAACATTGACGTAGCTTCCTATAGGCACGTGGCTACACGTTTATTTTATAAAGCAAAACTAAATAAATAAATAAATAAATAAATAAATAAATAAACATTAAAAAGATAAAAAAAAAACGGAATAAAAAGGGCATCTATTTCCTGATTGAACAAAATATAAATGTATGCTCTCAAATACATGCCTGAATGCAAATGAGCGATTTTAGACTGCATTTTTTCGGACCCCCTAGAATGACTTGCCTACACATTCATTTCAGTCAAGCTACGCCCCTGATTAATGAAAGCTTTTAAAAGTGCCCGAAATGGCAGAAGAATCATAGACGATCAAGAAAAAGAATCGATTATACATATAAAGTGGGGAAGAAAAGGAAGAAATTAGATATGGATGTGATCATAACTTGGAGTTGAGTTTAAATTGTTTCATGTTACATCAATTAAAATGGAAGATTTAAGAATTCATTTTTGATGCTCGCCTAACGGGATTCGAACACGGGACCCTAGATAGCCTACGAGACGCCGAACCTCTACCCCTGCAATGATTTCACCTATAGACCATGTTCTTAGAGTCAAGACAAAAAAGCCTTTAAACAGGCATGCCTCATGTTTGTCTGATGTTCGGTTATCGGCCAATTCCGTCAGAAAGGATGGTCAATTCAATGGGCAAAGGACACATGCAACATCTTCACATACATATTTCCAGAGACATAGATAACAGAGCTCTGTTATCTATGTCTCTGATATTTCTATCCATCCTCCCCGGAATTTAAGATTTTAGTTTTTTATGAATAAGAAATGCGGATTCGTTTAAGCATGAATACAAAGACAGTAGAATCACACACACAATAAAAAAAAAGAAGCTAATATAAACATGTAGAGGAAATAGTTCCCGGTAGGAAGACCCTGGAAGAGGGAATTGCATCGAGGTTAAAGATCTACTTTCTAGGCAACATCGACCGGAAGTGATTCTACCTCGGGGAAGTGGGTCGAATGTTTTAACATCTCTTGGTAATGTTTGCAGTCATGACATAATTAAAGCCGTACTAGAACTCAAAAATGTAGGTACGTCACTGACGAAGACGGCCCATATTGGACCAGTGTCATTTTTTTTAACTCTAATCCAATCTAAAAAGTCGTCCTTCTGGGCACACATAGCGCTACAACATTCGTATCTGTGTCAACAATGTAAAAAGTCCAACCATTTGAAAAGTTCTACCTCATTCTGCAATTAGAAGTTTGTAATGGGAAGTACCATATTGTCATAATCACTGGGGATTGCCTCGATTTTGGCTGCTCATTACCACTAAAAAGGTAATGGAGAATCCGGGTATCGATCCCGGTACCTCTCACATGCAAAGCGAGCGCTCTACCACTTGAGCTAATCCCCCGTTAAAGTTCCTTTTAGACACATCAATAAAGATTGAGTGTGATAAAGAAAACAATGCGACTTCAAAACGAGTTTAAGATGACCATGGAGAATCCGTAAAACAGTGCTAGCATTGTTCATATGCATAGCAAACGTTGTTATTGTACACAAGAGCTCACTGTATGACGATAAATGCCTGTTTAGCACAAATTGAGTAATAAGTTACCTACGATTGCGTATCACACACCATAGATTGGTTATGGACAACGAATTGCTTCATTAACCAACAGCAAAATGGGTTGTCTATAGGATTACATACATTATCAAAGAAGAATAAGACATATGCTGTAAATGCAAGGAAACACCTGCGATCTCTCAGACGTCCAGCTAAACATTTGATGATTTGAATAGTTTTCACCTCAATGGCTGGCCCTTTCCTTTTCGAATCTGTTTTATACGACACAGCAACGGATGATGCAAGAAAATAATCATGGACTACACTTGATGAACCAGTATCATGCTGATTCTTGCTGAACACATTCAAACAAAATGTTAGTTTGAATACATTCTGTGCAAAATATGGAGAATACGGGTATCGATCCCGGTACCTATCACATGCTAAGCGAGCGCTCTATCACTTGAGCTAATTCCCCGATGCTTCTACTTCTACTTTGCCATTGTTTGTCAATACATAGACATTAACGTCAACACGTGAAATGACAATAAAACAAAACAAAAAATAGACTTTTTAAAAATTTGTGTACCTCGTGTATAGATACAAACTATCTCTCAAAAGCAATCGAACTGGCCGGTTAGCTCAGTCGGTTAGAGCGTCGTGCTAATAACGCGAATGTCGTTGGTTCGACCCCCACACTGGCCATTGGCTTTTACTTTTCACAGTGGTAAGTAGGACTTGCCCCGGTGTCATTCTGTTCACTTATAGCTACATGCAACCCTCTTGGGCAGCACGTAGCTTTCACTCTCTTTTGTTGGAATGCTCAATACTAGGTGGATTTCATTTTTCTTTTCTACAAATCGGCTATCGGCCAAGCCCGTGAGAACGGATGTTCCATTTATTGTGCAAAGGTCACGTGCAACCTCTTAACTGGCATCTTTTTATCCATCCTCCCCAGAAATTAAGTTCTTTGGAGATAAAAAAAAAAGGGCTTCTTTTAAACTGGATTACAAAGGCAGGAGAAACACACATTATCCAAACACTGTGATGATCAATAGGAGACCTGCACTTTCTGGGAAGAAATAAGGAATCGTGATGATGAAGATCGATATAACAGTTCCCGGTAGGAACACCCTGGAAGAGGGAATTGCATCGAGTTTAAAGATCTACTTTCTAGGCAACATCGACCCGGAAGTGATTCTACCTCGGGGAAGTGGGTCGAATGTTTTAACATCTCTTGGTAATGTTTGCAGCCATGACATAATTAAAGCCGTTCCAGAACTCAAAAATGTAGGTACGGCACTGACGAAGAGGGCCCATATGGGACCTGTGTCATTTTTTAACTCTAATCCAATCTAATAAGTCGTCCTTCTGGGCACACATAGCGCTACAACATTCGTATCTGTGTCAACGTTGTGAAAACGTTCAACCATTTGAAAATGTATAACCTAGATAACTACATTCTCCAATTAAAAGTTTGTAATGGGAAGTACCATATTGTCATAAACACTGGGCATTGCCTCGATTTTGGCTGCTCATTACCACTAAAAAGGTAATGGAGAATCCGGGTATCGATCCCGGTACCTCTCACATGCAAAGCGAGCGCTCTACCACTTGAGCTAATCCCCCGTTAAAGTTACTTTTAGACACATCAATAAAGATTGAGTGTGATAAAGAAAACAATGCGACTTCAAAACGAGTTTAAGATGACCATGGAGAATCCGTAAAACCAACAGCAAAATGGGTTGTCTATAGGATTACATACATTATCAAAGAAGAATAAGACATATGCTGTAAATGCAAGGAAACACCTGCGATCTCTCAGACGTCCAGCTAAACATTTGATGATTTGAATAGTTTTCACCTCAACGGCTGGCCCTTTCCTTTTCGAATCTGTTTTATACGACGCAGCAACGGATGATGCAAGAAAATAATCATGGACTACACTTGATGAACCAGTATCATGCTTATTCTTGCTGAACACATTCAAACAAAATGTTAGTTTGAATACATTCTGTGCAAAATATGGAGAATCCGGGTATTGATCCCGGTACCTCTCACATGCTAAGCGAGCGCTCTACCACTTGAGCTAATTCCCCGATGATTCTACTCTATCTTTGCCATTGTGTCAATACATAGACATTAACGTCAACACGTGAAATGACAATAAAACTAAACAAAAAATAGACTTTTTAAAAATTTGTGTACCTCGTGTATAGATACAAACTATCTCTCAAAAGCAATCGAACTGGCCGGTTAGCTCAGTCGGTTAGAGCGTCGTGCTAATAACGCGAATGTCGTGGGTTCGACCCCCACACTGGCCATTGGCTTTTACTTTTCACAGTGGTAAGTAGGACTTGCCCCGGTGTCATTCTGTTCACTTATAGCTACATGCAACCCTCTTGGGCAGCACGTAGCTTTCACTCTCTTTTGTTGGAATGCTAAATACTAGGTGGATTTCATTTTTCTTTTCTACAAATCGGCTATCGGCCAAGCCCGTGAGAACGGATGTTCCATTTATTGTGCAAAGGTCATGTGCAACCTCTTAACTGGCATCTTTTTATCCATCCTCCCCAGAAATTAAGTTCTTTGGAGATAAGAAAAAAAGGGCTTCTTTTAAACTGGATTACAAAGGCAGGAGAAACACACATTATCCAAACACTGTGATGATCAATAGGGGACCTGCACTTTCTGGGAAGAAAAAAGGAATCGTGATGATGTAGATCGATATAACAGTTCCCGGTAGGAACACCCTGGAAGAGGGAATTGCATCGAGTTTAAAGATCTACTTTCTAGGCAACATCGACCCGGAAGTGATTCTACCTCGGGGAAGTGGGTCGAATGTTTTAACATCTCTTGGTAATGTTTGCAGCCATGACATAATTAAAGCCGTTCCAGAACTCAAAAATGTAGGTACGGCACTGACGAAGAGGGCCCATATGGGACCTGTGTCATTTTTTAACTCTAATCCAATCTAATAAGTCGTCCTTCTGGGCACACATAGCGCTACAACATTCGTATCTGTGTCAACGTTGTAAAAACGTTCAACCATTTGAAAATGTATAACCTAGATAACTACATTCTGCAATTAAAAGTTTGTAATGGGAAGTACCATATTGTCATAAACACTGGGCATTGCCTCGATTTTGGCTGCTCATTACCACTAAAAAGGTAATGGAGAATCCGGGTATCGATCCCGGTACCTCTCACATGCAAAGCGAGCGCTCTACCACTTGAGCTAATCCCCCGTTAAAGTTACTTTTAGACACATCAATAAAGATTGAGTGTGATAAAGAAAACAATGCGACTTCAAAACGAGTTTAAGATGACCATGGAGAATCCGTAAAACCAACAGCAAAATGGGTTGTCTATAGGATTACATACATTATCAAAGAAGAATAAGACATATGCTGTAAATGCAAGGAAACACCTGCGATCTCTCAGACGTCCAGCTAAACATTTGATGATTTGAATAGTTTTCACCTCAACGGCTGGCCCTTTCCTTTTCGAATCTGTTTTATACGACACAGCAACGGATGATGCAAGAAAATAATCATGGACTACACTTGATGAACCAGTATCATGCTGATTCTTGCTGAACACATTCAAACAAAATGTTAGTTTGAATACATTCTGTGCAAAATATGGAGAATCCGGGTATCGATCCCGGTACCTCTCACATGCTAAGCGAGCGCTCTACCACTTGAGCTAATTCCCCGATGATTCTACTCTATCTTTGCCATTGTTTGTCAATACATAGACATTAACGTCAACACGTGAAATGACAATAAAACAAAACAAAAAATAGACTTTTTAAAAATTTGTGTACCTCGTGTATAGATACAAACTATCTCTCAAAAGCAATCGAACTGGCCGGTTAGCTCAGTCGGTTAGAGCGTCGTGCTAATAACGCGAATGTCGTGGGTTCGACCCCCACACTGGCCATTGGCTTTTACTTTTCACAGTGGTAAGTAGGACTTGCCCCGGTGTCATTCTGTTCACTTATAGCTACATGCAACCCTCTTGGGCAGCACGTAGCTTTCACTCTCTTTTGTTGGAATGCTCAATACTAGGTGGATTTCATTTTTCTTTTCTACAAATCGGCTATCGGCCAAGCCCGTGAGAACGGATGTTCCATTTATTGTGCAAAGGTCACGTGCAACCTCTTAACTGGCATCTTTTTATCCATCCTCCCCAGAAATTAAGTTCTTTGGAGATAAGAAAAAAAGGGCTTCTTTTAAACTGGATTACAAAGGCAGGAGAAACACACATTATCCAAACACTGTGATGATCAATAGGGGACCTGCACTTTCTGGGAAGAAAAAAGGAATCGTGATGATGTAGATCGATATAACAGTTCCCGGTAGGAACACCCTGGAAGAGGGAATTGCATCGAGTTTAAAGATCTACTTTCTAGGCAACATCGACCCGGAAGTGATTCTACCTCGGGGAAGTGGGTCGAATGTTTTAACATCTCTTGGTAATGTTTGCAGCCATGACATAATTAAAGCCGTTCCAGAACTCAAAAATGTAGGTACGGCACTGACGAAGAGGGCCCATATGGGACCTGTGTCATTTTTTAACTCTAATCCAATCTAATAAGTCGTCCTTCTGGGCACACATAGCGCTACAACATTCGTATCTGTGTCAACGTTGTAAAAACGTTCAACCATTTGAAAATGTATAACCTAGATAACTACATTCTGCAATTAAAAGTTTGTAATGGGAAGTACCATATTGTCATAAACACTGGGCATTGCCTCGATTTTGGCTGCTCATTACCACTAAAAAGGTAATGGAGAATCCGGGTATCGATCCCGGTACCTCTCACATGCAAAGCGAGCGCTCTACCACTTGAGCTAATCCCCCGTTAAAGTTACTTTTAGACACATCAATAAAGATTGAGTGTGATAAAGAAAACAATGCGACTTCAAAACGAGTTTAAGATGACCATGGAGAATCCGTAAAACCAACAGCAAAATGGGTTGTCTATAGGATTACATACATTATCAAAGAAGAATAAGACATATGCTGTAAATGCAAGGAAACACCTGCGATCTCTCAGACGTCCAGCTAAACATTTGATGATTTGAATAGTTTTCACCTCAACGGCTGGCCCTTTCCTTTTCGAATCTGTTTTATACGACACAGCAACGGATGATGCAAGAAAATAATCATGGACTACACTTGATGAACCAGTATCATGCTGATTCTTGCTGAACACATTCAAACAAAATGTTAGTTTGAATACATTCTGTGCAAAATATGGAGAATCCGGGTATCGATCCCGGTACCTCTCACATGCTAAGCGAGCGCTCTACCACTTGAGCTAATTCCCCGATGATTCTACTCTATCTTTGCCATTGTTTGTCAATACATAGACATTAACGTCAACACGTGAAATGACAATAAAACAAAACAAAAAATAGACTTTTTAAAAATTTGTGTACCTCGTGTATAGATACAAACTATCTCTCAAAAGCAATCGAATTGGCCGTTAGCTCAGTCGGTTAGAGCGTCGTGCTAATAACGCGAATGTCGTGGGTTCGACCCCCACACTGGCCATTGGCTTTTACTTTTCACAGTGGTAAGTAGGACTTGCCCCGGTGTCATTCTGTTCACTTATAGCTACATGCAACCCTCTTGGGCAGCACGTAGCTTTCACTCTCTTTTGTTGGAATGCTCAATACTAGGTGGATTTCATTTTTCTTTTCTACAAATCGGCTATCGTCCAAGCCCGTGAGAACGGATGTTCCATTTATTGTGCAAAGGTCACGTGCAACCTCTTAACTGGCATCTTTTTATCCATCCTCCCCAGAAATTAAGTTCTTTGGAGATAAGAAAAAAAGGGCTTCTTTTAAACTGGATTACAAAGGCAGGAGAAACACACATTATCCAAACACTGTGATGATCAATAGGGGACCTGCACTTTCTGGGAAGAAAAAAGGAATCGTGATGATGTAGATCGATATAACAGTTCCCGGTAGGAACACCCTGGAAGAGGGAATTGCATCGAGTTTAAAGATCTACTTTCTAGGCAACATCGACCCGGAAGTGATTCTACCTCGGGGAAGTGGGTCGAATGTTTTAACATCTCTTGGTAATGTTTGCAGCCATGACATAATTAAAGCCGTTCCAGAACTCAAAAATGTAGGTACGGCACTGACGAAGAGGGCCCATATGGGACCTGTGTCATTTTTTAACTCTAATCCAATCTAATAAGTCGTCCTTCTGGGCACACATAGCGCTACAACATTCGTATCTGTGTCAACGTTGTAAAAACGTTCAACCATTTGAAAATGTATAACCTAGATAACTACATTCTGCAACTTAAAAGTTTGTAATGGGAAGTACCATATTGTCATAAACACTGGGCATTGCCTCGATTTTGGCTGCTCATTACCACTAAAAAGGTAATGGAGAATCCGGGTATCGATCCCGGTACCTCTCACATGCAAAGCGAGCGCTCTACCACTTGAGCTAATCCCCCGTTAAAGTTACTTTTAGACACATCAATAAAGATTGAGTGTGATAAAGAAAACAATGCGACTTCAAAACGAGTTTAAGATGACCATGGAGAATCCGTAAAACCAACAGCAAAATGGGTTGTCTATAGGATTACATACATTATCAAAGAAGAATAAGACATATGCTGTAAATGCAAGGAAACACCTGCGATCTCTCAGACGTCCAGCTAAACATTTGATGATTTGAATAGTTTTCACCTCAACGGCTGGCCCTTTCCTTTTCGAATCTGTTTTATACGACACAGCAACGGATGATGCAAGAAAATAATCATGGACTACACTTGATGAACCAGTATCATGCTGATTCTTGCTGAACACATTCAAACAAAATGTTAGTTTGAATACATTCTGTGCAAAATATGGAGAATCCGGGTATCGATCCCGGTACCTCTCACATGCTAAGCGAGCGCTCTACCACTTGAGCTAATTCCCCGATGATTCTACTCTATCTTTGCCATTGTGTCAATACATAGACATTAACGTCAACACGTGAAATGACAATAAAACAAAACAAAAAATAGACTTTTTAAAAATTTGTGTACCTCGTGTATAGATACAAACTATCTCTCAAAAGCAATCGAACTGGCCGGTTAGCTCAGTCGGTTAGAGCGTCGTGCTAATAACGCGAATGTCGTGGGTTCGACCCCCACACTGGCCATTGGCTTTTACTTTTCACAGTGGTAAGTAGGACTTGCCCCGGTGTCATTCTGTTCACTTATAGCTACATGCAACCCTCTTGGGCAGCACGTAGCTTTCACTCTCTTTTGTTGGAATGCTCAATACTAGGTGGATTTCATTTTTCTTTTCTACAAATCGGCTATCGTCCAAGCCCGTGAGAACGGATGTTCCATTTATTGTGCAAAGGTCACGTGCAACCTCTTAACTGGCATCTTTTTATCCATCCTCCCCAGAAATTAAGTTCTTTGGAGATAAGAAAAAAAGGGCTTCTTTTAAACTGGATTACAAAGGCAGGAGAAACACACATTATCCAAACACTGTGATGATCAATAGGGGACCTGCACTTTCTGGGAAGAAAAAAGGAATCGTGATGATGTAGATCGATATAACAGTTCCCGGTAGGAACACCCTGGAAGAGGGAATTGCATCGAGTTTAAAGATCTACTTTCTAGGCAACATCGACCCGGAAGTGATTCTACCTCGGGGAAGTGGGTCGAATGTTTTAACATCTCTTGGTAATGTTTGCAGCCATGACATAATTAAAGCCGTTCCAGAACTCAAAAATGTAGGTACGGCACTGACGAAGAGGGCCCATATGGGACCTGTGTCATTTTTTAACTCTAATCCAATCTAATAAGTCGTCCTTCTGGGCACACATAGCGCTACAACATTCGTATCTGTGTCAACGTTGTAAAAACGTTCAACCATTTGAAAATGTATAACCTAGATAACTACATTCTGCAATTAAAAGTTTGTAATGGGAAGTACCATATTGTCATAAACACTGGGCATTGCCTCGATTTTGGCTGCTCATTACCACTAAAAAGGTAATGGAGAATCCGGGTATCGATCCCGGTACCTCTCACATGCAAAGCGAGCGCTCTACCACTTGAGCTAATCCCCCGTTACAGTTACTTTTAGACACATCAATAAAGATTGAGTGTGATAAAGAAAACAATGCGACTTCAAAACGAGAATAAGATGACCATGGAGAATCCGTAAAACCAACAGCAAAATGGGTTGTCTATAGGATTACATACATTATCAAAGAAGAATAAGACATATGCTGTAAATGCAAGGAAACACATGCGATCTCTCAGACGTCCAGCTAAACATTTGATGATTTGAATAGTTTTCACCTCAACGGCTGGCCCTTTCCTTTTCGAATCTGTTTTATACGACACAGCAACGGATGATGCAAGAAAATAATCATGGACTACACTTGATGAACCAGTATCATGCTGATTCTTGCTGAACACATTCAAACAAAATGTTAGTTTGAATACATTCTGTGCAAAATATGGAGAATCCGGGTATCGATCCCGGTACCTCTCACATGCTAAGCGAGCGCTCTACCACTTGAGCTAATTCCCCGATGATTCTACTCTATCTTTGCCATTGTTTGTCAATACATAGACATTAACGTCAACACGTGAAATGACAATAAAACAAAACAAAAAATAGACTTTTTAAAAATTTGTGTACCTCGTGTATAGATACAAACTATCTCTCAAAAGCAATCGAACTGGCCGGTTAGCTCAGTCGGTTAGAGCGTCGTGCTAATAACGCGAATGTCGTGGGTTCGACCCCCACACTGGCCATTGGCTTTTACTTTTCACAGTGGTAAGTAGGACTTGCCCCGGTGTCATTCTGTTCACTTATAGCTACATGCAACCCTCTTGGGCAGCACGTAGCTTTCACTCTCTTTTGTTGGAATGCTCAATACTAGGTGGATTTCATTTTTCTTTTCTACAAATCGGCTATCGTCCAAGCCCGTGAGAACGGATGTTCCATTTATTGTGCAAAGGTCACGTGCAACCTCTTAACTGGCATCTTTTTATCCATCCTCCCCAGAAATTAAGTTCTTTGGAGATAAGAAAAAAAGGGCTTCTTTTAAACTGGATTACAAAGGCAGGAGAAACACACATTATCCAAACACTGTGATGATCAATAGGGGACCTGCACTTTCTGGGAAGAAAAAAGGAATCGTGATGATGTAGATCGATATAACAGTTCCCGGTAGGAACACCCTGGAAGAGGGAATTGCATCGAGTTTAAAGATCTACTTTCTAGGCAACATCGACCCGGAAGTGATTCTACCTCGGGGAAGTGGGTCGAATGTTTTAACATCTCTTGGTAATGTTTGCAGCCATGACATAATTAAAGCCGTTCCAGAACTCAAAAATGTAGGTACGGCACTGACGAAGAGGGCCCATATGGGACCTGTGTCATTTTTTAACTCAAACCCAATCTAATAAGTCGTCCTTCTGGGCACACATAGCGCTACAACATTCGTATCTGTGTCAACGTTGTAAAAACGTTCAACCATTTGAAAATGTATAACCTAGATAACTACATTCTGCAATTAAAAGTTTGTAATGGGAAGTACCATATTGTCATAAACACTGGGCATTGCCTCGATTTTGGCTGCTCATTACCACTAAAAAGGTAATGGAGAATCCGGGTATCGATCCCGGTACCTCTCACATGCAAAGCGAGCGCTCTACCACTTGAGCTAATCCCCCGTTAAAGTTACATTTAGACACATCAATAAAGATTGAGTGTGATAAAGAAAACAATGCGACTTCAAAACGAGTTTAAGATGACCATGGAGAATCCGTAAAATCAACAGCAAAATGGGTTGTCTATAGGATTACATACATTCTCAAAGAAGAATAAGACATATGCTGTAAATGCAAGGAAACACCTGCGATCTCTCAGACGTCCAGCTAAACATTTGATGATTTGAATAGTTTTCACCTCAACGGCTGGCCCTTTCCTTTTCGAATCTGTTTTATACGACACAGCAACGGATGATGCAAGAAAATAATCATGGACTACACTTGATGAACCAGTATCATGCTGATTCTTGCTGAACACATTCAAACAAAATGTTAGTTTGAATACATTCTGTGCAAAATATGGAGAATCCGGGTATCGATCCCGGTACCTCTCACATGCTAAGCGAGCGCTCTACCACTTGAGCTAATTCCCCGATGATTCTACTCTATCTTTGCCATTGTTTGTCAATACATAGACATTAACGTCAACACGTGAAATGACAATAAAACAAAACAAAAAATAGACTTTTTAAAAATTTGTGTACCTCGTGTATAGATACAAACTATCTCTCAAAAGCAATCGAACTGGCCGGTTAGCTCAGTCGGTTAGAGCGTCGTGCTAATAACGCGAATGTCGTGGGTTCGACCCCCACACTGGCCATTGGCTTTTACTTTTCACAGTGGTAAGTAGGACTTGCCCCGGTGTCATTCTGTTCACTTATAGCTACATGCAACCCTCTTGGGCAGCACGTAGCTTTCACTCTCTTTTGTTGGAATGCTAAATACTAGGTGGATTTCATTTTTCTTTTCTACAAATCGGCTATCGGCCAAGCCCGTGAGAACGGATGTTCCATTTATTGTGCAAAGGTCATGTGCAACCTCTTAACTGGCATCTTTTTATCCATCCTCCCCAGAAATTAAGTTCTTTGGAGATAAGAAAAAAAGGGCTTCTTTTAAACTGGATTACAAAGGCAGGAGAAACACACATTATCCAAACACTGTGATGATCAATAGGGGACCTGCACTTTCTGGGAAGAAAAAAGGAATCGTGATGATGTAGATCGATATAACAGTTCCCGGTAGGAACACCCTGGAAGAGGGAATTGCATCGAGTTTAAAGATCTACTTTCTAGGCAACATCGACCCGGAAGTGATTCTACCTCGGGGAAGTGGGTCGAATGTTTTAACATCTCTTGGTAATGTTTGCAGCCATGACATAATTAAAGCCGTTCCAGAACTCAAAAATGTAGGTACGGCACTGACGAAGAGGGCCCATATGGGACCTGTGTCATTTTTTAACTCTAATCCAATCTAATAAGTCGTCCTTCTGGGCACACATAGCGCTACAACATTCGTATCTGTGTCGAACGTTGTAAAAACGTTCAACCATTTGAAAATGTATAACCTAGATAACTACATTCTGCAATTAAAAGTTTGTAATGGGAAGTACCATATTGTCATAAACACTGGGCATTGCCTCGATTTTGGCTGCTCATTACCACTAGAAAGGTAATGGAGAATCCGGGTATCGATCCCGGTACCTCTCACATGCAAAGCGAGCGCTCTACCACTTGAGCTAATCCCCCGTTACAGTTACTTTTAGACACATCAATAAAGATTGAGTGTGATAAAGAAAACAATGCGACTTCAAAACGAGGATAAGATGACCATGGAGAATCCGTAAAACCAACAGCAAAATGGGTTGTCTATAGGATTACATACATTATCAAAGAAGAATAAGACATATGCTGTAAATGCAAGGAAACACATGCGATCTCTCAGACGTCCAGCTAAACATTTGATGATTTGAATAGTTTTCACCTCAACGGCTGGCCCTTTCCTTTTCGAATCTGTTTTATACGACACAGCAACGGATGATGCAAGAAAATAATCATGGACTACACTTGATGAACCAGTATCATGCTGATTCTTGCTGAACACATTCAAACAAAATGTTAGTTTGAATACATTCTGTGCAAAATATGGAGAATCCGGGTATCGATCCCGGTACCTCTCACATGCTAAGCGAGCGCTCTACCACTTGAGCTAATTCCCCGATGATTCTACTCTATCTTTGCCATTGTTTGTCAATACATAGACATTAACGTCAACACGTGAAATGACAATAAAACAAAACAAAAAATAGACTTTCAAAAATTTGTGTACCTCGTGTATAGATACAAACTATCTCTCAAAAGCAATCGAACTGGCCGGTTAGCTCAGTCGGTTAGAGCGTCGTGCTAATAACGCGAATGTCGTGGGTTCGACCCCACACTGGCCATTGGCTTTTACTTTTCACAGTGGTAAGTAGGACTTGCCCCGGTGTCATTCTGTTCACTTATAGCTACATGCAACCCTCTTGGGCAGCACGTAGCTTTCACTCTCTTTTGTTGGAATGCTAAATACTAGGTGGATTTCATTTTTCTTTTCTACAAATCGGCTATCGGCCAAGCCCGTGAGAACGGTTGTTCCATTTATTGTGCAAAGGTCATGTGCAACCTCTTAACTGGCATCTTTTTATCCATCCTCCCCAGAAATTAAGTTCTTTGGAGATAAGAAAAAAAGGGCTTCTTTTAAACTGGATTACAAAGGCAGGAGAAACACACATTATCCAAACACTGTGATGATCAATAGGGGACCTGCACTTTCTGGGAAGAAAAAAGGAATCGTGATGATGTAGATCGATATAACAGTTCCCGGTAGGAACACCCTGGAAGAGGGAATTGCATCGAGTTTAAAGATCTACTTTCTAGGCAACATCGACCCGGAAGTGATTCTACCTCGGGGAAGTGGGTCGAATGTTTTAACATCTCTTGGTAATGTTTGCAGCCATGACATAATTAAAGCCGTTCCAGAACTCAAAAATGTAGGTACGGCACTGACGAAGAGGGCCCATATGGGACCTGTGTCATTTTTTAACTCTAATCCAATCTAATAAGTCGTCCTTCTGGGCACACATAGCGCTACAACATTCGTATCTGTGTCAACGTTGTAAAAACGTTCAACCATTTGAAAATGTATAACCTAGATAACTACATTCTGCAATTAAAAGTTTGTAATGGGAAGTACCATATTGTCATAAACACTGGGCATTGCCTCGATTTTGGCTGCTCATTACCACTAAAAAGGTAATGGAGAATCCGGGTATCGATCCCGGTACCTCTCACATGCAAAGCGAGCGCTCTACCACTTGAGCTAATCCCCCGTTAAAGTTACTTTTAGACACATCAATAAAGATTGAGTGTGATAAAGAAAACAATGCGACTTCAAAACGAGTTTAAGATGACCATGGAGAATCCGTAAAACCAACAGCAAAATGGGTTGTCTATAGGATTACATACATTATCAAAGAAGAATAAAACATATGCTGTAAATGCAAGGAAACACCTGCGATCTCTCAGACGTCCAGCTAAACATTTGATGATTTGAATAGTTTTCACCTCAACGGCTGGCCCTTTCCTTTTCGAATCTGTTTTATACGACACAGCAACGGATGATGCAAGAAAATAATCATGGACTACACTTGATGAACCAGTATCATGCTGATTCTTGCTGAACACATTCAAACAAAATGTTAGTTTGTATACATTCTGTGCAAAATATGGAGAATCCGGGTATCGATCCCGGTACCTCTCACATGCTAAGCGAGCGCTCTACCACTTGAGCTAATTCCCCGATGATTTTACTCTATCTTTGCCATTGTGTCAATACATATGTAACTGTACGGACTCTTACTGGTTGTAGATACAAAACAAACACGAAGGTTCCAATTATGTCTTTTAACTCAATGGTTATTTACACATGCGATGTCTGTCATATTTACAAAGGTCATCTACCTCTCCCGCATTGTAGGCTCTAGCGGCTATAAAATACAACAATGAACAAACCATAAGTAATAGAGAAACAAATCTCTCCTATTTACTATAAAGAAGACTCAATTAATAAATACTCTTTAATGACAATCAATTGTTCTTAAATTACTATTTAACAAGGTCAATTGGTTGTCCTTTTATAACTACTGCTAGGAAACTGATGAATGTAGATGACGTTTATTTCTCAAGTAAAAGCTAATAAAATTAAACACATGAAAGGGACAGTACAGCACAGCACACAATGGAACTTACCAATTTAAAAAATTGCTCGCTCCCACCAACTCACACATTCTCGTCTACACGTGGTGCTGTCAGTGCTGTAACAAGAATCCATGCAACCCATTAGATAACGTGAAAAGAACTATAAAATAGACTTTTTACTCATTGCAGACGCTCAAATGCTATTCGTCATAGAATGCACAAAAACACTTTATTAAAAATAATTAAATGATACATAGCCAAATAAATTATTCATTCCAGCATATTACAGTCAATTCAGCATGGTGCGAAAGGTTAACAAAGACACAAAAGAAAGTACCCTTTACTATTTTTGTGGTGTTCACTGTTCAAAGTCTGTGTTATAAATGAATTGACTATAATCTGGCCAAACTGGTTTGAGTACAATAAAAACATAGACTGGCATACAAACTATCTAAAAAAACTTTTAATTATCGACAAGGAATTTAATAGACGAAACTGAAAGATTTAAAAACATGACCTGGCTACATACTCCCGCTCTGTCAAAATGACGTATCGTCATCTACCAAAATATAGTCCAAGGCAACAGTCATAAATACTAAACTAAGTAGGCTTCTCTAAGATCTACTTACACAACTATGTATGAAGTAACTACATACATGAACAAACAAAAATAATTTCAACAGACAATAAAAAAGTTGTCAAGTTACACTACTTATAGTATAACTTGTTTTATGATACAAAATATTGTAGTAAATTACACCTTTTCGGTCTAATCATTTTCCAATTTTGTACATTCCTCCTTTTTTTTCAAAGGGGCTCCGACCTCATGAATCAGCGGTACAAAACAAACATAAGCATACGACTATATAGTAATTTTATTAAGTACAAGGAGAACATAATTTAAAAACACTACATAAATAAAATCATGATTTCATAACTGTTTCAACAAGCTTATGAGCTGTCAGCGTATCCACTTCAGATAAAATACCGGACTTTACTAGAATATCCAGGGCTTGAATTCTGGTATCCTCTGTAATTCGGTACGTAAGGTAGTCACCATACCTATCAGGTGGCTTTCTTAGTCTTGTAGTTCTTCTTGGGGTTGGAACTGGTCGTGGTGATGGCATCGGTTCAGGAAATTTGTTACCAGTAATGCTGTTGTCATCTGAGGGCAATTTTTCATCTTCCGGTGGCAACGGCTCTACTTCTTTATCTTCATCAACCAACATCTTCTCTTCCGTTTCTGTGCCATCAACATGGAGGTCTTCCTGACAAGATAAATGAGAATTCTCATGAAAATGTGTATCATTTTCATCCCTAGTTCCTACACTAATTACATCATTATCTTCAGGTAATTCAAGGTCATTATCCCTCGACAAATTGTCGGGATTACATGTTGGAGTTTCTCTTAATTCCACTAACTGATTCTCAAGAATATCATCGTCATCATCGTCATCATGGGCGTCCCCATCCATATGTACTCGCTGAGCACAGTCATAATATTCCAAATCAGAATCGTGGTCAGTTGTGATGTCACATGTTTCATCATCTTTGGATGCATCCTCTCTGTCTGATATAACATGATATTCAGACATGGTTTCTCCTACAATTAAATCATCATCTATGTTTTGGTTATGAATAAAAAAGAGATGATTTCTGTGCAGGGTTCGTTCTCTACCGGACTCTTGCGACTTGACCTTGAAAACGGGTATGTCATGTCTAGGTTGTTCAATTACGACATAAGTATCAGACTCAAATTTGTCCGCAATCTTATGTTTGCCTTCAAAGGCTAATTTCTTCACTAAAACAGTATCACCTGTGGATAAGCTTACTGCCTTAGACTTTTTGTCATAATTTGTCTTCTGTTTCAGTTTGGCTTTGTTTGAATGTTTCAAGGCAATCTGGTGTGCCTTTTCCATGGACATCTGGAGATGTTCAAGGTATTCTCCTACAGATGAAACAGACGGTTCATCGTTGGCCTGTCCAAAAACTAGGTCTACTGGTAGTTTGGGTTTCCTTCCAAACAGAAGTTCGTATGGAGATGTTCTTGTTGTTTCGTGAGGAATACAGTTGTAATAAAATACAAGAGGTTTAATAAATTGTTTCCAATCCCTCTTGTGTTCTTCCTCTAAGGTACCTAGCATGTTCAACAGGGTACGATTGAAACGTTCTGGACCAGCATTTCCTTCCGGGTGATATGGGGTTGTATGGCTTTTCTTAATCCCTAGCAAGCTACAGAGTTCTTGTACTATCTGGCTCTCAAAATTAGCGCCTTGGTCCGAATGTATCCGGGTTGGAATTCCAAAATGTACAAAGAACTCGTTGAATAAAGCTTCTGCTGTTGTGTGGGCTGTTTGATTCCGAGTAGGAACTGCTTTGGCAAATTTGGTATAGTGGTCTGTTATCACAAGGATATTGCCTATATTTCCTTTGCACGGCTCCAAAGTTAAAAAATCTATACAGACCAATTCCAAAGGATACGAGCTATTAACATTTACTAGTGGTTCTTTTGACACCTTAGCTTTGCGTCTTATACATCTGTCACAGGATGCAATCCACTGGGATACATCGGTAGTTATGCCTGGCCAGTAAAATCTATCTCTTATTAACCTTAAAACTCTCTCCTGTCCTGGATGTCCCATGTCGCTGTGTAAAGACTTCAGAATGTCTTTTCTCAAAGAAGTCGGAACTACCAGCTGTTCAATGATATGATCTTCATCTTTTACTGTTCTAAACAATATGCCTCTTTTTAACTTAAAGTTCTTAAACTGCTTTCTCATAGCCAAATCTTCTTTGGACGTTTGTGTCTTTGGCATCCTTTGATCCATCACGGCAATTCTCCATTTGTCAATTACTTTATCTTGTCTCTGAGCGGTACGTATTTCTCGATATTCTTTTTGAGCTAAAAGTTGTCCAGGCTCGTCCATGACATCAGCCAAGTTTATAGGATTCGTTGTAAGAATGTCTATAAACGGGGGAGTGATTGCTTGGCAAATAACTTTAACAACATCATCCTTTATATCTACTCTATGAGTCTGATTATCCTCAGGGATGTTATCGTATGGATACCGACTAAGTCCATCTGCATCTGCATTCTTGTATCCAGACCGATAAGAAATGTCAAAGTTATACTCGCCAAGAGCCGAGGCCCATCTTTGTCCAGTAGCATCGAGTTTCGCTGTGGTAAGGACGTAAGTAAGTGGGTTGTTATCTGTAAGAACGTTAAAATGATTGCCTGCCAAATAATCACTAAACTTTTCTGTTACAGACCACTTTAAGGCTAAAAACTCTAGTTTAAAAGCACTATACTTCTGTTCAGCTTTATTTAAAGCTCTACTGGCATAAGAAATTACTCGTTTTTTTCCATCCTGCATTTGGTATAACACTGCGCCTAAAGCTTTACTTGATGCGTCAGTGTGTAGTTCGAAAGGCTTACTAAAATCCGGATAGGCTAATATAGGTGGCGACGACAAAAGTTCCTTTAACTTGTCAAACTGTGCCTGTTCTATCTCTGTCCAATTCCAGGACTTTGTAACTTTATGCCCTTTCTTAACTGATGTAGGTGGTAACAATTCTGATAGAGGTCTGGCAATTTCGCTGAAGTCTTTTATAAACTTTCGATAGTAGCCAGCGAAGGCCAAGAAGGAACGCAATTCATCAGCATTAGTTGGGGTAGGCCATTCCTTTATCTTCTGTATTTTGTCCGGGTCAGTCTCCACTCCGTCTCCACTAACCACGTGTCCCAGGAATTTGATATGCGTCCTAAAGAAGTGACATTTCTCGGAGGCAAGCTTGAGATTCGCTTCTCGAAGTCGAGTAAAGATAAGGTTTAAACGCTCCAAGTGTTGCTCAAAGGAATTACTAAATACAATAAGGTCATCGAGATAAATCACACATATTTTCATGTTGTAATCACCTAAGATATCTTGCATAATACGCTGATATGTCGCAGGACTATTACAAAGACCAAACGGCATTTTGTTATACTCATAAAAACCTATCGAGCCCACTGTGAAAGCAGTTCTTTCCTTGTGGGTGTCCTCAACCTCTATCTGGTGGTAACCAGATTTCATATCGATCGTCGAGAAATACTTTGATCCATGTAGACAGTCGAAAATCTCTTCCATGCGTGGAAGGGCAAAAGAATCTTTGATAGTCATATTGTTCAGTTGACGATAGTCTACACATAACCGTAGTTTCCCGTTTTTCTTTCTCACAAGGACTACATTCGAAGTATAGGGAGACTTTGATGGTCTTATAACCCCCGCAGCCATCAACTGTTCGATATGCTGCCTGACCTCTTCCACCATATTAGGGGGTACACGACTATGTCGCTGTTTAAACGGAATGTCTGTTAAAAGATCTATTCGATGTTTGATACGGTTACAGATACCAATATCAGTATCACCAATAGAAAAAATGTCTTTATGACTTTTAAGTATGTTTAAAAGTATCTCCTTCTGAGAGGAATCGAGTATTTCCTCTTCATCAATATTGAGGGATTCAACAACTTCTTCATGTCTGTCCTCAATCTTGTTAAAGTGTTCCTCATCAATAGAAACAGGTTGAATTTCGGCAATAATAGCTCTAGGCTGGATAGTAACAGGGTTTGTGGTCAAGTTTGAAAGGGTAACATTGACAAGTTCTTTATTATTTATATCATATTTAATGATTGCTGGAGTTACATCTATAAAGGATGGTACTTGACTTTCCAAAGTTTCATGAACAATTGCACTTGTAGCTGGGAATGCTATTTCCTTATCAGTTGAACAAGGAATCTCTATTGACTGATTAGGATTTAGTACAATCTTGTGTGTAGCAGCACATCTAAGTATGGCTAATCTATCCTTGTTTCTCTTTAATTCTTTTTCTCGTATGCAAATTACTCTGAAAGATAGATACCATGGAGTATGAAGATTTGCTTGTTGTAGAAATTGTTCACCGAAATTGGTTTTGCATTCACCAAGTAGCTCTTGAAGGATATTAGTACCAATTATTACTGGTGTCCTGTAAGAGTATTGGAATGAATGAATGGTGTTTTAAGGCGCATCGACAGCTAAGGTCATTTAGCGCGCATTATGATGATGTGGATGAATGGATATTAAAAATATTAACAGGTTAAAATGTATTTGTTTAAAGAAAAAATAAAAAAGAATTTGTAATTAATGAACAAAAGTAGATAGAAAATTTGTAAAAAATTAATGGTTGTTGATAGATTGTTTGTAATGAATGTGTGATATGAAATAAATAGTGTGTGATGAAAAATGATATTGATAAATGTATAAATATTTAGAATGTGTAATTAATCACAATCTATTGTAAACTCCAATCTCTTTGAGAAAGGAAAGAATTAATTCAATCCTGACAGTCTCAAAAAGCTCATAAATAGTGTTGACATTGAAATATTTTGCACGAATTCTTTGAAAATCAATGCAATCGAGCAATATATGTTTGATGGTAAAGGGTGCATTGCATGGAATGCATTCAGGTGCATCTTCCTTAGCCAAGAGCCAGGAGTGTGTAATGTGTGAATGACCAATTCGGATTCGTGCAATTGTAACTTCCTCTCTTCGTATGGACCTGCAAGAAGGGTACCATTCTCCGAGGGTAGGCTTAATTGAATGCAATTTATTAAAAACATCATCATTCCATTTTGATTGCCAGATGGATGTGATGTAAGTTAAAATAGAAGGTTTAAAATCGGTGTATGGTACTTTAAAATCTGAAATGGGAAGGTTAAGAGCTGATTTAGCGGATCTATCCGCATGTTCATTACCCATGATACCAGTGTGGCTTGGAAGCCAACAGAACACAAGTCTGTTTGAAGACAAAATATGAGAGATCCTTTGAATAATTTGGCATACCAAAGGGTTCTCCAACTTTTGATTTGATAAGGCTTGCAGTACTGATAGAGAATCAGAAAATATAATAAATCGGGTGGAATTTGCATTTTCCACCAGGTTAAGGGCTAGATCAATAGCCCTTATCTCTGCAGAGAAGATAGAAGACTTGTCTGGAAGGCGACATTTCTTAACCCTTTCTCCATATACAGCTACAGCTGCAACGAAATCACCGTCCTTGGATCCATCAGTGTATATAGGTTTGTAGGAAGAATATTGTTCTTTTATCTCTCTATATTTACTGTGAAAGATAGCTCTATCTGTTTCTGATTTCTTATCAGAGGTAAGATCAAATAAAAAGTTTGCTGTGTCCAGTGTCCATGGAGGTATGTCAGATAACTTGTACTGGGCTATGGAATCAGTGTCTACCCCAAGATTATCTATAATGGGCTCCATGCGAATACCAAATGGGGCAATAGCATTTGGTTTCTGTTGAAAAAGGCGTTTGTATTGGGGGTTAAAAACTACTCGATGAGTAGGGTTAAAAGGATTGGATTTCAATTTTAAAAAGTATTGAAGAGATAGTTTTTCCCTTCTGTAATATAGAGAAGGTTCATTAGCCTCTGCATAGAGGCTGTTAACAGGAGATGTTCTAAAGGCGCCTAGGGCAAGCCTTAAACATTGGTTTTGTATTGGATCTAGCAGCTGGAGATAGGATTTACGGGCTGATCCATATACTATAGAACCATAATCAAGTTTTGATCGAATAAGGGATCGATATAGCCTTAGCAGGACCTTCTTATCAGCTCCCCAATCAGAGTGTGCAATAACTCTAAGATTGTTCATTGCTTTTTGGCATTTCTTTTTAAGAGATTTAATATGAGGTAAGAAAGAAAGCTTTTTGTCAAAAATGACTCCAAGAAATTTGAATTCTGGCACAACTTCTAGTTTAGTATTGCCTAGAGTCAGATCGGGGTCTGGATGCAATCTACGAAGATTGCAAAAATGCATACATTTGGTTTTCGTTTTGGAAAACTTGAACCCATTTTCATCTGACCATATTTGTAATTTATTAAGGCATTGCTGTAGTTGGCGTTCAATAATATCCATGTTTCTGGAACAGAAACAAATAACAAAGTCGTCTACATAAAGGGAGCAGTCCACTCCAGGGTTTATAGCTTTAACAATGCTATTTATCTTAATGCTAAAAAGTGTAACAGACAAAATACACCCCTGGGGAACCCCATTTCCTGCTCGCGAGCACCTGACAAGGTGTTCCCAACACGAACGCGGAAGAGCCGTTCATCCAGGAATGCTGCAATGAATATAGGAAGGCGGCCTCTGAGGCCAAAATCGTGTAAATCTTTAAGTATACCATGTTTCCAAGTGGTATCATATGCACTTTCCAAGTCAAAAAATACCGATACTACATGCTGCTTTTTAATAAAAGCTTCTCCAAGATACGTTTCGAACCGAACAAGATGGTCTAACGTACTTCGTTGTCGGCGGAAGCCACTTTGAACAGATACAATAAGGTTGTTCGATTCAAGAAACCAAACAAGCCTATCGTTAACCATCCGTTCAAGAGTTTTACAGATGCAACTTGTCAAGGCAATAGGTCGGTAACTGTTTGGATCTTTTGCATCCTTTCCTGGTTTCGCAATTGGAATGACCAAAGCCTCTCGCCAGCTGGATGGAAATTCACCAGTCTGCCAAACATTATTAAAAATATCGAGTAAAATAGAAAGGGATGAATGTGGTAAGTGCTTGAGGAATTGATAGTGAATTTGGTCCTGACCTGGAGAAGTGTCATGGGATTTCTTCAAGGCAGATTGAAGTTCTTTAAGAGTGAAGAGTTTGTTGTAATGCTCTTCATTTTTAGAAGTAAAATTGAGCTTTGTTTTCTCCGCTCTCGTTTTAAAGGTCTGAAATTTTGTAGAGTAGTTCTCAGCAGAGGATTTTATCGAGAAAGTCTCTGCCAAGGTATCTGCTATGTCCTGAGGGTTATCTATTTCTTGGTTGTTTGAAGTGAGGTGACTAATATGAGATGGACCTTTGCCATTCATTTTACGAATCATGTCCCAAGTCTTTTTGGTTGAGGTGCGACTATTAAGTCTAGAGACATAATCTCTCCAGGATTTGCGCTTACTTGTTTTAATTGTGCATCTTGCCTTTGCACGGCGGATACGGAAGTCGTTAAGGTTTTCTTGTGTTGGTCTCAGGTTAAATTTCCTGAGAGAGGCCTTTCGTTCCCTAACGGCTTCCTTACATTCAGAAGTGAACCAAGGTTTATCTGGACGTTTGGGATTTGTCGAGGTCTGAGATATAGACTGTTTGGCTGCATCAAACAATAAAGAAGAAAAAAGGAATGAAGGGTCCTCACAGTCCTCAAACGCATGGTGAACAATATTCTGTTCACAAAGCATCTGGAATTTACTCCAGTTTGCTTTGGACAACTTCCATTTTTGAGGACGATCAAGGACTGAAGGTTTTTTTTCATTTAAAATAATAGGGAAGTGATCACTTCCACAAGTGTCTTCTAAACATCTCCATGAAAAATCAGGGAGAAGTACTGGACTGCAAAAAGAAAGGTCAATAGAAGAATATGATCCTGAAGCTGGATGCAAATATGTTTTTGCACTTGGATCGTTCAGGAACGAAAGAGAATTTACAGTCATAAAATTCTCTATTTGATCACCACGGCGGTTCGTATCTGTACAACCCCATATGGTGTTATGTGCATTAAAATCACCAACAAGTACAAATGGTTGGGGTAGTTGAGATATCAAATCATCAAGACTACCTTGGTGTATAGGTTTATTTGGTGGAAGATACAAAGAGCACAGGGTAATAGTGTTATGTAAAGATAATCTCACAGCTACAGCTTGAAGGGAAGTATCAAGCTGTATGTGCCTGTGAGGAACACTGTTATTAACAATGACAGATACTCCACCTTGGGCTTTATTGCCTTCAGTGTAAATCTTGTTGTATATAGAATGAAATTTGAGGGAGATAGTGTCATCCTCTTTCAAGAATGTCTCTTGAAGACAAAGTGCAGCAGGTTTGTGTTTATTAATCAGAAGTGACAACTCATCAAAGTTGGCCTTCAGACCTCGACAGTTCCATTGGATAATTGGATTAGCCATTGCGCTAAAAAGTAAAATTAAAAAGTATAAAAAAGCATTCTATAATTCATTGCAGCAGATTAAAAAGTTAAGAAGCAGGTGACTTGGGGTCCTTGGTATTTGGTTTTTTACCCCAATCATCCAAAGAACCCCCCCATATGGACTGCTCGACATCTGAAGAGTCGCCTTCAAGGCACTCTTCAGTGTCCATTGCATCAAGGACTTCAAAATTGTTTGAAGTTGCAATGGGGGTTCTTGCGACAGAACTTGTCGCAGCACCTGGGAGTTGTTCATCATTTGAACAAAGAGATTTTTGTTTGAGAAGGTTTTTCCTTTCTTTCTTAGAAAGAGAAGGGTTTGCCTTCGATCCAGAAGATGGACCATTGGAAGAAGAAATAGATTTTTGTTGTTGTTTAGACTTTGATTCAGAGGCAGGTTGTTTAGCTCTAGATGTTGATGCAGGTGTTGGTGCAGAAGTATCTTTTGGTGTAGTTGCAGGTTTTGGTGTTGCAGTAGAAGGTTTTGGTGCTGATTGAGGTTTGGGTGCAGAAGTAGATGGTTTGGGTGCAGTTGCAGGTTTTGGTGTAGGAGGTGGCTGTTTTGCTATGTATGATGATAGAAGTGGTGCTGGGACCTTGCCCTTCAGCTCCTCTGCCATTTCTGGAAACTTCCCCAAAAGAAGTTTGAGGAGAAGATCGCAGGTATGGCAGTCTTGCTTCGGGGAGGCTACTGCTGAGTAGCTGTTCCCACTGACAAGTCTTTCCTTGTCCTGCTTTTGTTGCAGGACAAGTTTGCGTGCTTCTGCAAAGGAAATGCCTTCCTTGTACTTGATGGTCAGGATATCCTTCTCATCTTTCCAAGTTTGACACTCCTTCGCATAGGCAACGTGACCAGACTTGCAGTTGAAACAGCATGCAGGTGCGGTGCAGTGTTCAGTGCTGTGATCTGCGCCTACAAATGCGCATTTAGCACAGACTGGTGTATTGGTGCATTTTGTGGTGTGGTGACCAAATCGTTGACATTTGAAACAACGAAGAGGGTTAGGAATGTATGTGTCTACTTTTAAGGATTCAAATCCAATTTTAAGTGTAGGTGGAACTGTGGGACATGAGAAAGTGATTATGTAAGTGTTAGTGTTTTTCAACACTCCATCTCTTTTGACACTGATGCGTCTGATATCAGTGACAGACTGTGACTTTAAGTTCTCCTTGATGTCGTCAAGAGAGGAGCAGTAATGGAGGTCCTTGCAACGGATGACTCCCTTACATGAGTTGAGTGATGGATGTGGGTATACTTTGACTGCTTGTTTGAATAGAGTTTTATGTTTGAGTATGTTGATTGTTTGTTGCTTTGTGAAGCATTCAATTAGTATGGTGTTGTTTTTGAGTTTTTTGACTGATTTTGGTGTACCGAGAATACTTTTGATTGTTTTCTCGATAACAAATGGTGATATGTGTGTAATTGGTTTGACTGAATCTTCTGCTTCAACCACAATAAATCTTGGAAAATTTAGTGGTGACGGAGAAGATTCTGCCTCTGAATCACTGTCAGAAAGGGTACGCTTGGCAGCTTTTTATGGGATTCCATATTAATTTAAAAAGTTCACCATCCTTGGTCCCCGCCCACCATGGAGCCCAACAAGGGGACTTAATCTGGGGAAACCCATCGCAGATCAAGTCAGGGTTACAAGAATGGTATACTCAGGGTGAAAGGGCTAGACTGGACAAATGTGTCCCAAAAGATGTCATTCCAAGCAAGTGACATAAATTTGGGATGATACAGGATGTCAATCAAACACCAAATCTTTCATCTGATTGACCCATGGGCCACCGTCATGGGGTACTAAAGGTGAAGAAATTTCAAATAAATTTGAAAATATGTTGTATGGTGGAAGATTGATGAAAAAACAAGTTGCCCATGACAAGGCATGACCAGCCGATTGATCAGGTCGGGCCTTCCTGACCTCTCGTTTAGCCCAAATTCAGGCCAAAGTGGTGTATTGAAAAAACAGGGTATTAACTAGCCTAACCCTGGATTCTCTCAACCACCAGGATCCCTGCATCAGGCGACACGAGTCGCAGCCCACGGCAAACGGGCAGGCACTTGGTGGGGTTCTACCACTCAGCAGCGCAGTGGCAGGACAATTTCTAACCCCCCGCCCTGCCATGGGGGTGTAAGAGTATTGGGTGTCAGGTGTTACCAATAAAAGACTAGGAAGGGGTTGAGAATTTGGCAGACCTTTATGTGCAGTAATATCACACTCAATGTATCCTGAGTATGGCAAAGCTTCTCCATCTAGCCCGGTATATTTGTGCAATAATCGTTCAGTTGATGATAAAAGCATGAAATTTGGCACAAATGTAGCTTATAGGCTACTTATGAAAAAAAAATGAAGGCCCAAGCAAAATAATTCAAAATGGCCGAAAAATCCAAGATGGCCGCCGCAAAAATGGTAATGTTAGAAAAAGCTGCATAAATACAGTTCAGTATCTGATAGAAGGTTGGAATTTTGTATAGAAGTACAATATTACCTATTCATGACATTATGATAAATATCTAATAAATAAAAAATCAAAATGGCTGACATATTAAAGATGGCCGCCAAAAAATTGGTTAAAAAAAGAGTATTTATACACAGACTGTTCAATTTGTGTAAAAGTATGCCTTTTTAACCACAAAATGATAGCTTATAATGACACAAAGAGAAAAAAGTACACCACCCTGAATATTCAAGATGGCTACGATCTACAAGATGGCCGCCAAATTGCTGAATCGCACAAGCTGCATCTGCAGAAAAGCATACATTGTCAGATATACTTCTTTGAATGACACAATAGTTATTCCCCTTGTTCAATTCTCCGCCATTTACATTTTGATACCATAAGCAGACGAATTTGAGTTCATCATGGAAATACCTTCAAGGTAGGTGTTTGTATCCATTATATGGAACAAAAATGATCCTTACACTTAAGAGTACCTATTTTCCTTCTGCTATGACACATTTATATGGTATTTTTCAAATTAAAGTTAGACTCCAGTGCTCATTCCATTATCAATCTCATATCTGCTTTGCAAAGAGGCAGTGGATCTAGATAACTATACTTCTTTTATAGAAATTATCTTTGGTGCTCCATGGACCAATGCTTTATATTAAACAAAACTTTGCACATAAGAATAAATATTTTACTTTTAATAGAATGGACTAGAATATTTGTTCATTTTTTCAGATGTAACGTCTAGGCATAAAGAAGAACAGAGGTTTACGTATTAGAAATGGCGGCAACCAACTTTGACTGGTGTCTGTGTATATTCTGCCAGACAGATTTAAAAGGAGAACCTTTGCAGAACCCTAGTACTTGGAAACGTGGTAATTCCGGTGATGGGTATCTTTCTGTGTCATCCAATATTCAGAAATTTGAAGGCATTAACTCTTTGCCAATGTCTGTTGATAGAACTCTGATAGGTGAAACCAATGAGATCGGAAAATTGCTGAAAAGCAATCAGGCATGTTGGCATACGCGCTGCAAGACCAAGTTTAGCAACATAAGACTGCAACGAGCTGAAGCACGACTAGAAAAACAGTATGCAGAAGATTCCTTGGGTCCAAGTTCTAGCAAGATTACACGAAGAAGTTGTGGAAGAGCAACAGACACTAATCAAGAGAAGTGTTTCTTCTGTGATGAAGTTTCTGGAGAGTTGCACAAAGCATCAACGTTTAATATGGACAAAAAGGTGAGGAAGTGTGCTCTTGACTTGCAAGATACTATACTGTTGGCAAAGTTAAGTGCTGGAGACTTAGTATCCCAAGATGCAGTGTATCATACAAAGTGTTTAGTGTCCTTGTATAATAGAGCAAGACCAACACAGAGTGGTGAAGAGTTAGCTGATTCGAGGAAGCAGCTGCATGGCATTGTTTTGGCAGAACTTGTATGCTATATTGAGGAAGCTAGAACAGAGACAGAACGTGTTACAGTGTTCAAACTGTCTGAGCTTAGTAAACTGTACCAGAGTCGTATAAAGCAGCTAGATTCTAGTGTGTCAGACACTGTAAATTCAACACATTTGAAGAACCGAATTCTGTCAAACTTCCCTGAGATGCATGCTCATCGAAAAGGACGCGATGTACTTTTAGCTTTTGAAGATGATATTGGAGGTGCATTGAAAGAGGTATCAAAGGTTGATTACGACAGTGATGCACTCATCCTCAAGCAGGCGGCGACAATAATCAGGAAGGACATTTTTGAACACAACTGTGTGTTTGAAGGACAGTTTTCAAGTGAATGTCAACAGGAATCAGTTCCCACACAACTCCTCTCATTCGTCAACATGGTTATCAGAGGTGCAAGTATAAAGGAACAGTCCAAACAGGCCACTGAACAACAAGCGCCACTAACCATTGCCCAGTTGATACAGTTCAATGCAGTACAACGTCGACGAGAACAGGGTGGGATGTATCATATGGCTGAGAGAGAACCGCCTTTGCCTGTGTACTTGGGTCTGTTGCTGCATGGAGAGACTAGGAAGAAAGGTACAATAAACAAGGTGTATGATCTCGGACTGTCGATCAACTACAACCGCGCTCTTGCGATATCTACGGAACTTGGAAACCAAGTGTGTGCCAGATTTCATGATGAAAATGTTGTGTGCCCACCAAAACTTCGCAGAGGCATATTCACTACCAGTGCAGTTGATAACATAGACCATAACCCAAGTTCTAGTCTTGCACAGGGATCGTTCCATGGCACTGGAATTTCCTTGTTTCAGCACCCGAGCACAGAAGGGGAAGGTGTTCCTCTAGACGACAGAACACCAGTTACAGACATTGGCTATGGTAAATCACTGTCGCCACTACCAGAGTTCTACACAGTGGTTCCTCCTGTAGCCATACCAAAGAAGGACATCATTGCACCTGAAGCTCAAAGCGATCACCTGAAAAGACAATGCAACACAATTGGTGAAGAAATAAACGCTGAGTACAGGTACTGAGAATTAAAATCTGAGAGTAACTTTTCACTAAGCCACAGTGAGATCTTATGGACTTTGTATGCAATTTTCATGTCACCAGTTTTGTCTTGCAATTTTATACATGTTTCATAGTTATAATGCTACAGTTAGCTATGTTAATTAACTTATCAATAATTAAAGCTATTGATTTGATTATATATTTGAGTATGACTTAATAGCATTACTATTAAACGTTTTTACTCGTACAAATTAACTTAAATACTTCTGACTACAGTATTCAAATAAAATCTTTTCTCATGTATATATACAAACATGTCATATATTGAAAGAAAGTGACAAAATATTGTTGTAACATTTTGCAGGTGGCTAGAGCATGTGTATGATGAACTCCAGTCCGAGTCTTCAAACGACATGAAAACTTCTTGGGCAGCATTCCACTGCAACATACACAGAAACGATAGGCCCTTAGATACCAGTGCCTTATTGCCACTGTTTCCCGAAGAAGCAAAGTCATCAGCTATGATTCGCCATTCAATGGACATTGTGACCAAGACTGTTGAGTATCTGAACCCAGGCCAGGTTCCAGTCATGACATGTGATCAGCCGTTATACGCAGTTGCTAAACAAGTTCAGTGGTATTTCAAGGACACTCATGGAGAAAATCGCCTAGTTGTGATACTCGGCGGATTACATATCGAGATGGCAGCATTGAAAGCAGCTGGGAACTGGCTAGAAGGGAGTGGATGGACAAGCGCCCTAGTGCAAGCAAACGTGGCAACTGCTGGGAAAGCTGATTCATTCCTCAAAGCTTCTCATATGAGCAGAACACGACACGCACACCAAGTCACAGCATGTGCACTGTTCATGCTAATGAGACGTGCATATGAAGAATATCTCAAGTCACAAGAAGCTGCCAACAACCCACAGGGGTTCGAAGAATGGAGAAATCGAAGATTGAATGAGACACCGCTCTTCAAGTACTGGTCGATCACCTTAGACCTAGAACTAAGCATCTTGCTATTCGTAAGGTCCCTTCGTGAAGGAAACTTCGAGCTCTACATGGACGCCCTTACAAAACTTGCTCCCTGGTTTTTCGCTCTCGATCATCCAAACTATGCTAGATGGGTACCAGTGCACATTCGGGACATGGTGACTCTGGGTGAAAATCACCCTACAGTTCTAGAAGCATTCAAGAACGGCAAGTTTGTGGTGCACAAAACTCACCGTGGATTCTCAGCAATACCAATCGACCAAGCTCGTGAACAAAACAACAAGTGCGTCAAAGGGGAAGGAGGTGCGATTGGTCTTACTGAAAATCCAATGCAGTTACTACGCTGGATGATTTCCGGTCCAGAAGAAACGAGGCTGATTAAGGAATTTGAAACCTCCCTAGAGCATCTTAAACGACAGCAAGACGAAAAACCTGACTACCGCCATCATGAAGAAGTAAAGAGTGTACAAAATTCGTTCAGAAAGCAGGTGCAAGCCATGTGTGATGTCATTGACAAAATGGGCAATCCATTTATGGAAACCAGTCAAGATGTGCTAGTACTTGATTCAAGGGATATTGTGGATCAGCGTGTGTCGGATACAATTCAAAACATAGAAGCTAAGGGCCAACAACAGTTCGACGATTTCGTCACTGAACGTCTGAGTCAGAGAAAGAAGCCCCTATCTGATCCAATCAAACAGAACAAGTTTCCCCTTTTTGCAACAGCACCAGTGAAAAATGTCTCTAAAGAAAAGCAACAAATATCGTCTCTCAAACAGAACTGTGCCCTATTCTCAAAACTTTACATATCTTGCCAAGTTAGAAGCGGCAATCTGGAAGAGTTCTTCAAGCATGAAAATCAACCCTGCCCTCCATCTTTGTCTAGCCAAGGAAAGCTGAGACACGGCACAAAATCCGACCTGATAGCCTGCCTTGTAGTTGATGATAGCACTGAGACAACTCCTGTCGTTGATGCCCTTCTACTGGATGGTGCGGCAATCGTCAACATGCTGAAGCCAGGGGCTGCGAGAACTTTCAAAGACTATTGGGAGTTGGTATTTCAACCCTATTTGAAACGAAGCTTACGAGGTGTGAAGAGGTTAGACATCGTTTGGGATGTGTACATGGAAAACAGCCTCAAAGCATCTGAGCGGAGCCAAAGAGGAAAGGGTGTGCGAAGAAGGGTAAAACCTGACACAGTGATGCCAGCCAATTGGCAGTCCTTTCTGAGGAACGATGAGAATAAGAAGGAGCTGTTCAAGTTTCTGGCAGAACTGTCTGTGAGTATAGAATGTGAAGAGGGACAAGAAGTGTTGTCGACAGATGGGGATCAGGTGTTGATCAGCAGTCATAGAGATGACTTGGGCAGAATATCACCATCTGATCACGAGGAAGCAGACACGCGGTTAATACTACATGCAGCAGATGTAGTTCAACAAGGCATGGCTAGGGTAATGATCAGAACAGTGGACACAGATGTAGTAGTACTAGCAACAGCAGCGTATAGGAAGTTGGGACTTCAGGAACTGTGGATTGGGTTTGGTACGGGAAAAAGTTTCCGTTGCATACCAATTCATGACGTGTGTCAGCGCATCGGTACACCCATGGCAGAGGCTTTACCTGCATTTCATGCGATAACAGGATGTGACCAAACATCAGCCTTTGCAGGTAAGGGGAAAAAAACTGCATGGGAGACATGGAAAGTGTTCGCCGATGTTACACCTGCCTTCCAAGCACTGAGCAATAAGCCCTCTGAAGAAGCACTTGAAGCAGTTATGCCATTGGTGGAGCAGTTTGTCATCTATGTGTACGACAAAGCAAGTACAAGTGCAACTGTAGATGAGGCTCGCAGGGACCTGTTTACGCGAAAGGGTAGGGCAATTGAAGCCATACCACCGACATCAGCTGCTCTGCTCCAACATGTCAAGCGTGCATCATACCAAGCGGGGTATTGCTGGGGCCAGGCAATGGTTGCTGTTCAAGACCTTCCAGATCCATCAGCATGGGGTTGGCAACATGGGGTTGTAGCTCAGACATGGGAACCTGTGTGGACCTTGCTGCCACAGGCGTCAGAGTCTTGTCTGGAGTTGCTCAAATGTAGCTGCAATGTCGAGAAGGGGTGTAGGGGACGTTGTAAGTGTGTGACTGCACATGTTCTATGTACTGAACTATGCAAATGTGGAGGAAATTGCGACAGGTTGTAAAGTGACGCATAACAGAAATGAAGGAACCAAAATATGAAGTTAGCAGCCATTACACTCAAATAAAAAAACATATTTTCACTGCACAGGCTAGTTATCAGAAAAACTATTTTCTGATTAAATAACCTGTGAAGTGAGGATATTGCAATGAATAAGCTAAAGAGTAAATGGCAGTATGTTCATTCATATGACTTTTTATTTTGTGTGTTATTGTGACAAACTCAAATGAGAAAGATTTAAGATATTCTGTCCTTTGGAATAGTGCATAACATATGCTACAAAAATATGGCAAAGTTCTGGCAGCCATCTTGCAAATTAAAATCATGATTGCTTTGAAAATATTTGCATTGTTCCTGTGTTCAATATGAAAGACTACAACATATATTCAACTTTAATATACCTCAATAGCAGAATCATTATAACAAATTAGAAAGAGACAAAAAATGCAAAATTTATAATGGAAAAGAGAAATCAGCGGCCATATTCGAAATATCAGCCATCTTGAACTCAAATTATACCTTTTTAAAACATCAACAATTACTTGCAGAGCAAATCTATCAAATTGAAAATGGTTATATGCATTGGAAGTGCCTTTAAACGGGATTTATTATATTTGGCGGCCATCTTGGAAATGGCGGCCATTTTGATTTTTTCAACATTTTTGCTCTCATATATCTGTAGAAAATGTCAATTCATAGTATTGAGAAATATTTTACGATTAAAATCTACTTAGAAATACATATGTTTGATATATTTTGATTTTGTATGTGTTTTATCAGCCTGGCGGCCATCTTGAATATGGCGGCCATTTTGGATTTTTCTGATTGGGTCTTTAATTTTTTTTTACCAGTAGATCTCAGGCTATCTCTGTGCCAAATTTCATGCTTTTATCACAATCTGAACGATTCGATCCAAAATCTGCCGAAATATGCCGTACTAATCAGCACATTCAATATTTAGAATTTGGCCAACTTTTTGAAGTTTAAAATCACTGAGATATTCCTTATAAAAAGATTCAGAAACAATACTGACACAACTTCCAGTATCTAGAAGGGCTCTGGTGACTGTGTTACCAACAGTAATTTCAATTTCATTAATATCTCCAAGAAGTTTAGGATCATTATTAGGTGAAGTGCTCTCATTAGATCCCATCATGGGAGCACTCACTAGTTTGGGCAATCCAATGATTCGTGGCCCTTTTGTTTGCACTTTGAACAGACAAACTGTGCTAAAATGACTGGACATCTTCGTTGAATGTGCCCTTTTTCTTTACAGATAAAACATTCAGGAGTGAATTTATCCTCAGCTCTTGGGTAATCATTGTAAGAACCCCTACCCTTCCCCCTACTTTTATTATGGCCACCACGCCATCGCCTGTTCATTTGGTTGCTATAATTGTCACTGTTTGTATCTCTGACCTTTTCCAATTTATCCATTCTCTCATTAAGCTGCTTAAGCAACTGTTTAACTTCAGAGTCCTCTTTTGATTCGGATGGAACTACAGGCTTACAAGGATATTTGGTTCCTGCATTATCCTTATTATCTGCTTCAAGTCTTCTTAATTCCAATTTGAATTTATCATAGTCTTTAATCGTTTCACAATAATAAAGAGACAAGTGTTTTAAGTCTTTATGGAGACCATTATGTAATACCTGCTTTAAAATATGCATGTCATGTCTTGACAAGCCCCCAAGACTCACAGCTTTGTCAAATAACTCCTCAAGTCTAGAAGAAAATAATTCAACAGATTCGTTAGGCTGTTGCTCACAAGTGTAAAATTTTCGCATGACTGACTCTTTTGTCTCAATAGTGCCATAAGCACTGTCTAGTTTTTCTATTTTTTCATTAATGCTTGCATTTATCCCAAGTCTACGGACCTTATCACTGGCATTTCCCTTTAATGATTTCCTTATGCCAAGCACAATTTGATCCCCAGTGAAGCATTTTTGATTAAGAATTGCAAATAGCTCATATTTAAAGGTTTCCCAATTCACTTCACCTCGACCTTCCTCACCATAAAACACGGAAAATTTTGGATATCTCATCATATCTACAGTTGGTGGTGATGGGAATGGTGGAATACTGTGTTCTGATTTTACTTTTTCAGCTAAAGTGGTTTTTAGATTTCCAAACACATTTGTAAGTTGTATGATATCATCCACTGATCCAGTCTTTGGAGTAAATCCTAGTGTTCTTAACGTTTTGATAATAGCTATCTCCTTTTCCGATATATCGAAGCCCTCAGCTCCGAGTTCATTCCCTTCAAACCTACTTTCTTCTTCATCCGACATTGTATCACTATGATAGCAAATAAAATCTAGTTGAATTTACCAGTGATTGAGGATGTTTATGCAGTCAATATCACTTTACAGTTTGTATAATACCATCACACATTGACTTATCTAGTGCAGCGATATAGACATTAACTGTTAATTATTGTTGATAATGAATTAAGTCGACAACTATCCAAGTAATTGACTCTTAAACACAGTCAGCTCCTAAATTCCAGAACATGAGAATAATTAAAACAACACACACAGTTTTTTGTATATTTATTTCCTTCAGAGAACCAAAGTTACTTAGAACTTTATTCAACAATTGTGAATTACAACTACAAAACAAAATTGTACATGGGGTAGAACAAAATATGATTTTTTCACAATGTTTTCACAAATTTCCAAAGCAATATAGATAATTTGTTTACAATGATTTCAAAAAAAATCTAAGTGCTGATTGTTTTCTACAATCCTTAGAGCAGACTGTCTATTAGGGACAATATAATTGTATGTTTTATTCTGTTAACACCTTTCACAATGTTTTTTTAATTCCAACTCCGCAGAGACAAACGTTTTATATAATCAATGCTCTAGTTCAATGGGTCAATTTACCTTCCTACCAATATCTGCTGCTTGTTAAAGTTGTCTTGGAAAACAAAGCGATATAGCTCAGGAACAAAATTACCGAATTCTGCGATTTACTTTATAACTGTTGCTAAATTATTTTAGCAAGTTATAAAAGATACACCAAAAAAATACCGAATTGTGTAATCCTGTTTAATAATATAGCAATTTATTATTTAAGGGTATCAAATAATAAATAATTGTTTATTTATTATTTCCTTTTTCAGATATTCAAATCAACTTAATTGGATTATTTCCCTTTTTTAGATATTCAAATCAACTGAATTGGATTATTTCCCTTTCCTCACAATATTTTTTTCAAAACGCTCTAAACAAATTATGTTTATAAAGACTAAGCTAAATTATTCACTAAACTACTATGAGGTATTTCTACTTAAGGTCAATAGTCCAAGGTCAATGTCAACAAAAAAAAATACTGAGTAGTCGCCAGAATCAACTTTTGGGTTGTTGTTTCTTCTTTTGTAAAAAAAAATAATAATCTAGAACCAAATCATATACAGTTAAGCCAATTTAAAGTTGTTGTTCTTTTTTGTTGTTATTTTTACTTAACAATCTGACAGAAACAGCTATCCCTTCAAAACTCAGACTATATGCAAAAAAATTTTGTTGAAAACAGTATTAAGTACAGCCAATTCAGAGCTTTAACTTGAACAAAAAAATTGCTAGGCCAATATACAACTGAGATTGAGATGCAATATGCCGGTATGAATTTAGAAGACTTACGGATTATTCCGTTAATTTAATTCTTCTTTTGTCACCATGTTCCTAATGTAGCAATTGAGCAGACTGAACGCATCAATTAAAGTGAAGTAAGGATTAAAGTGAAACTATTCTCTAACGGAAAAGTGAAATTAATGATTCAACCTTCACCAAATTAATAAAACATGCAGAGTGAAAGAAAAATACTTTCATACTACAATATAGGGCTCACACAAAAATTTCTACTCACTCATACCGCTACAAGGTGTTCTGTACTGCACTGGGCTCAATAAGGGGATAATTATTCACAATCACTATAAGTTATTGTCAATACAAAAAAGGTGTCCATCACTGTCACAAATTAAGGTGTTGTCCAAGGTGTTCCAAAGTTGAGGTGTAGTCCAAAGTGTTCCAAAGTTGAGGTGTTGTCCAAGGTGTTCCAAAGTTGAGGTGTTGTCCAAGGTGTTCCAAAGTTGAAGTGTTGTCCAAGGTGTTCCAAAATGGTTACTGTCACGGCCTGGGGTGTCGGTCAAGGTATTTCAAAGTGGTCACTGTCACGGATTGATGTGTTTTACAAAATGGTCCTAGGTTCCTAGGGTTCAGAGTTCATCTTTCTGCTGAATCTCGAGTAACTACAACCATAGCAGCTATCGTGGGTTATTTATGTTGGGCGCCAATGTAACTGTACGGACTCTTACTGGTTGTAGATACAAAACAAACACGAAGGTTCCAATTATGTCTTTTAACTCAATGGTTATTTACACATGCGATGTCTGTCATATTTACAAAGGGCATCTACCTCTCCCGCATTGTAGGCTCTAGCGGCTATAAAATACAACAATGAACAAACCATAAGTAATAAAGAAACAAATCTCTCCTATTTACTATAAAGAAGACTCAATTAATAAATACTCTTGAATGACAATCAATTGTTCTTAAATTACTATTTAACAAGGTCAATTGGTTGTCCTTTTATAACTACTGCTAGGAAACTGATGAATGTAGATGACGTTTATTTCTCAAGTAAAAGCTAATAAAATTAAACACATGAAAGGGACAGTACAGCACAGCACACAATGGAACTTACCAATTTATAAAATTGCTCGCTCCCACCAACTCACACATTCTCGTCTACACGTGGTGCTGTCAGTGCTGTAACAAGAATCCATGCAACCCATTAGATAACGTGAAAAGAACTATAAAATAGACTTTTTACTCATTGCAGACGCTCAAATGCTATTCGTCATAGAATGCACAAAAAACACTTTATTAAAAATAATTAAATGATACATAGCCAAATAAATTATTCATTCCAGCATATTACAGTCAATTCAGCATGGCGCGAAAGGTTAACAAAGACACAAAAGAAAGTACCCTTTACTATTTTTGTGGTGTTCACTGTTCAAAGTCTGTGTTATAAATGAATTGACTATAATCTGGCCAAACTGGTTTGAGTACAATAAAACATAGACTGGCATACAAACTATCTAAAAAAACTTTTAATTATCGACAAGGAATTTAATAGACGAAACTGAAAGATTTAAAAACATGACCTGGCTACACATAGACATTAACGTCAACACGTGAAATGACAATAAAACAAAACAAAAAATAGACTTTTTAAAAATGTGTGTACCTCGTGTATAGATACAAACTATCTCTCAAAAGCAATCGAACTGGCCGGTTAGCTCAGTCGGTTAGAGCGTCGTGCTAATAACGCGAATGTCGTGGGTTCGACCCCCACACTGGCCATTGGCTTTTACTTTTCACAGTGGTAAGTAGGACTTGCCCTGGTGTCATTCTGTTCACTTATAGCTACATGCAACCCTCTTGGGCAGCACGTAGCTTTCACTCTCTTTTGTTGGAATGCTCAATACTAGGTGGATTTCATTTTTCTTTTCTACAAATCGGCTATCGTCCAAGCCCGTGAGAACGGATGTTCCATTTATTGTGCAAAGGTCACGTGCAACCTCTTAACTGGCATCTTTTTATCCATCCTCCCCAGAAATTAAGTTCTTTGGAGATAAGAAAAAAAGGGCTTCTTTTAAACTGGATTACAAAGGCAGGAGAGAACACACATTATCCAAACACTGTGATGATCAATAGGGGACCTGCACTTTCTGGGAAGAAAAAAGGAATCGTGATGATGTAGATCGATATAACAGTTCCCGGTAGGAACACCCTGGAAGAGGGAATTGCATCGAGTTTAAAGATCTACTTTCTAGGCAACATCGACCCGGAAGTGATTCTACCTCGGGGAAGTGGGTCGAATGTTTTAACATCTCTTGGTAATGTTTGCAGCCATGACATAATTAAAGCCGTTCCAGAACTCAAAAATGTAGGTACGGCACTGACGAAGAGGGCCCATATGGGACCTGTGTCATTTTTTAACTCTAATCCAATCTAATAAGTCGTCCTTCTGGGCACACATAGCGCTACAACATTCGTATCTGTGTTAACGTTGTAAAAACGTTCAACCATTTGAAAATGTATTACCTAGATAACTACATTCTGCAATTAAAAGTTTGTAATGGGAAGTACCATATTGTCATAAACACTGGGCATTGCCTCGATTTTGGCTGCTCATTACCACTAAAAAGGTAATGGAGAATCCGGGTATCGATCCCGGTACCTCTCACATGCAAAGCGAGCGCTCTACCACTTGAGTTATTCCCCCGTTAAAGTTACTTTTAGACACATCAATAAAGATTGAGTGTGATAAAGAAAACAATGCGACTTCAAAACGAGTTTAAGATGACCATGGAGAATCCGTAAAACCAACAGCAAAATGGGTTGTCTATAGGATTACATACATTATCGAAGACTAATAAGACATATGCTGTAAATGCAAGGAAACACCTGCGATCTCTCAGAAGTCCAGCTAAACATTTGATGATTTGAATAGTTTTCACCTCAACGGCTGGCCCTTTCCTTTTCGAATCTGTTTTGTCCGACACAGCAACGGATGATGCAAGAAAATAATCATGGACTACACTTGATGAACCAGTATCATGCTGATTCTTGCTGAACACATTCAAACAAAATGTTAGTTTGAATACATTCTGTGCAAAGTATGGAGAATCCGGGTATCGATCCCGGTACCTCTCACATGCTAAGCGAGCGCTCTACCACTTGAGCTAATTCCCCGATGATTCTACTCTATCTTTGCCATTGTTTGTCAATACATAGACATTAACGTCAACACGTGAAATGACAATAAAACAAAACAAAAAATAGACTTTTTAAAAATTTGTGTACCTCGTGTATAGATACAAACTATCTCTCAAAAGCAATCGAACTGGCCGGTTAGCTCAGTCGGTTAGAGCGTCGTGCTAATAACGCGAATGTCGTGGGTTCGACCCCCACACTGGCCATTGGCTTTTACTTTTCACAGTGGTAAGTAGGACTTGCCCCGGTGTCATTCTGTTCACTTATAGCTACATGCAACCCTCTTGGGCAGCACGTAGCTTTCACTCTCTTTTGTTGGAATGCTAAATACTAGGTGGATTTCATTTTTCTTTTCTACAAATCGGCTATCGGCCAAGCCCGTGAGAACGGATGTTCCATTTATTGTGCAAAGGTCACGTGCAACCTCTTAACTGGCATCTTTTTATCCATCCTCCCCAGAAATTAAGTTCTTTGGAGATAAGAAAAAAAGGGCTTCTTTTAAACTGGATTACAAAGGCAGGAGAAACACACATTATCCAAACACTGTGATGATCAATAGGGGACCTGCACTTTCTGGGAAGAAAAAAGGAATCGTGATGATGTAGATCGATATAACAGTTCCCGGTAGGAACACCCTGGAAGAGGGAATTGCATCGAGTTTAAAGATCTACTTTCTAGGCAACATCGACCCGGAAGTGATTCTACCTCGGGGAAGTGGGTCGAATGTTTTAACATCTCTTGGTAATGTTTGCAGCCATGACATAATTAAAGCCGTTCCAGAACTCAAAAATGTAGGTACGGCACTGACGAAGAGGGCCCATATGGGACCTGTGTCATTTTTTAACTCTAATCCAATCTAATAAGTCGTCCTTCTGGGCACACATAGCGCTACAACATTCGTATCTGTGTCAACGTTGTAAAAACGTTCAACCATTTGAAAATGTATAACCTAGATAACTACATTCTGCAATTAAAAGTTTGTAATGGGAAGTACCATATTGTCATAAACACTGGGCATTGCCTCGATTTTGGCTGCTCATTACCACTAAAAAGGTAATGGAGAATCCGGGTATCGATCCCGGTACCTCTCACATGCAAAGCGAGCGCTCTACCACTTGAGCTAATCCCCCGTTAAAGTTACTTTTAGACACATCAATAAAGATTGAGTGTGATAAAGAAAACAATGCGACTTCAAAACGAGTTTAAGATGACCATGGAGAATCCGTAAAACCAACAGCAAAATGGGTTGTCTATAGGATTACATACATTATCAAAGAAGAATAAGACATATGCTGTAAATGCAAGGAAACACCTGCGATCTCTCAGACGTCCAGCTAAACATTTGATGATTTGAATAGTTTTCACCTCAACGGCTGGCCCTTTCCTTTTCGAATCTGTTTTATACGACACAGCAACGGATGATGCAAGAAAATAATCATGGACTACACTTGATGAACCAGTATCATGCTGATTCTTGCTGAACACATTCAAACAAAATGTTAGTTTGAATACATTCTGTGCAAAATATGGAGAATCCGGGTATTGATCCCGGTACCTCTCACATGCTAAGCGAGCGCTCTACCACTTGAGCTAATTCCCCGATGATTGTACTCTATCTTTGCCATTGTTTGTCAATACATAGACATTAACGTCAACACGTGAAATGACAATAAAACAAAACAAAAAATAGACTTTTTAAAAATGTGTGTACCTCGTGTATAGATACAAACTATCTCTCAAAAGCAATCGAACTGGCCGGTTAGCTCAGTCGGTTAGAGCGTCGTGCTAATAACGCGAATGTCGTGGGTTCGACCCCCACACTGGCCATTGGCTTTTACTTTTCACAGTGGTAAGTAGGACTTGCCCCGGTGTCATTCTGTTCACTTATAGCTACATGCAACCCTCTTGGGCAGCACGTAGCTTTCACTCTCTTTTGTTGGAATGCTCAATACTAGGTGGATTTCATTTTTCTTTTTTACAAATCGGCTATCGTCCAAGCCCGTGAGAACGGATGTTCCATTTATTGTGCAAAGGTCACGTGCAACCTCTTAACTGGCATCTTTTTATCCATCCTCCCCAGAAATTAAGTTCTTTGGAGATAAGAAAAAAAGGGCTTCTTTTAAACTGGATTACAAAGGCAGGAGAAACACACATTATCCAAACACTGTGATGATCAATAGGGGACCTGCACTTTCTGGGAAGAAAAAAGGAATCGTGATGATGTAGATCGATATAACAGTTCCCGGTAGGAACACCCTGGAAGAGGGAATTGCATCGAGTTTAAAGATCTACTTTCTAGGCAACATCGACCCGGAAGTGATTCTACCTCGGGGAAGTGGGTCGAATGTTTTAACATCTCTTGGTAATGTTTGCAGCCATGACATAATTAAAGCCGTTCCAGAACTCAAAAATGTAGGTACGGCACTGACGAAGAGGGCCCATATGGGACCTGTGTCATTTTTTAACTCTAATCCAATCTAATAAGTCGTCCTTCTGGGCACACATAGCGCTACAACATTCGTATCTGTGTCAACGTTGTAAAAACGTTCAACCATTTGAAAATGTATAACCTAGATAACTACATTCTGCAATTAAAAGTTTGTAATGGGAAGTACCATATTGTCATAAACACTGGGCATTGCCTCGATTTTGGCTGCTCATTACCACTAAAAAGGTAATGGAGAATCCGGGTATCGATCCCGGTACCTCTCACATGCAAAGCGAGCGCTCTACCACTTGAGCTAATCCCCCGTTAAAGTTACTTTTAGACACATCAATAAAGATTGAGTGTGATAAAGAAAACAATGCGACTTCAAAACGAGTTTAAGATGACCATGGAGAATCCGTAAAACCAACAGCAAAATGGGTTGTCTATAGGATTACATACATTATCAAAGAAGAATAAGACATATGCTGTAAATGCAAGGAAACACCTGCGATCTCTCAGACGTCCAGCTAAACATTTGATGATTTGAATAGTTTTCACCTCAACGGCTGGCCCTTTCCTTTTCGAATCTGTTTTATACGACACAGCAACGGATGATGCAAGAAAATAATCATGGACTACACTTGATGAACCAGTATCATGCTGATTCTTGCTGAACACATTCAAACAAAATGTTAGTTTGAATACATTCTGTGCAAAATATGGAGAATCCGGGTATCGATCCCGGTACCTCTCACATGCTAAGCGAGCGCTCTACCACTTGAGCTAATTCCCCGATGATTCTACTCTATCTTTGCCATTGTTTGTCAATACATAGACATTAACGTCAACACGTGAAATGACAATAAAACAAAACAAAAAATAGACTTTTTAAAAATTTGTGTACCTCGTGTATAGATACAAACTATCTCTCAAAAGCAATCGAACTGGCCGGTTAGCTCAGTCGGTTAGAGCGTCGTGCTAACAACGCGAATGTCGTGGGTTCGACCCCCACACTGGCCATTGGCTTTTACTTTTCACAGTGGTAAGTAGGACTTGCCCCGGTGTCATTCTGTTCACTTATAGCTACATGCAACCCTCTTGGGCAGCACGTAGCTTTCACTCTCTTTTGTTGGAATGCTCAATACTAGGTGGATTTCATTTTTCTTTTCTACAAATCGGCTATCGGCCAAGCCCGTGAGAACGGATGTTCCATTTATTGTGCAAAGGTCACGTGCAACCTCTTAACTGGCATCTTTTTATCCATCCTCCCCAGAAATTAAGTTCTTTGGAGATAAGAAAAAAAGGGCTTCTTTTAAACTGGATTACAAAGGCAGGAGAAACACACATTATCCAAACACTGTGATGATCAATAGGGGACCTGCACTTTCTGGGAAGAAAAAGGAATCGTGATGATGTAGATCGATATAACAGTTCCCGGTAGGAACACCCTGGAAGAGGGAATTGCATCGAGTTTAAAGATCTACTTTCTAGGCAACATCGACCCGTAAGTGATTCTACCTCGGGGAAGTGGGTCGAATGTTTTAACATCTCTTGGTAATGTTTGCAGCCATGACATAATTAAAGCCGTTCCAGAACTCAAAATGTAGGTACGGCACTACCTAAAGAGGCTCCATATGGGACCCTGTGTTGGCTTTTTAACCTAATCCAATCTATAATAAGTCGTCCTCTGGGCACACATAGCTACAACATCTGTATCTGTGTTAACGTTGTAAAATCAAAATTAACCATTTGAAATGTATAAATCTAGATAACTACATTCTGCAATTAAAAGTTTGTAAATGGAAGTACCATATTGTCATAAACACTGGGCATTGCCTTCGATTTTGGCTGCTCATTACTACTAAAAAGGTAATGAGAATCTGCATCGATCCCGGTACTTCTCACATGCAAAGCGAGCGCTCTACCACTTGGAGTTATTCCCGTTAAAGTTACTAGACACATCAATAAAGATTGAGTGTGATAAAGAAAAACAATGCGACTTCAAAACGAGTTTAAGATGACTATGAGAATCCGTAAACCAACAGCAAAATGGGTTGTCTATAGGATTACATACATTATCAAAGAAGAATAAGACACATGCTGTAAATGCAAGGAAACACCTGCGATCTCTCAGAAGTCCAGCTAAACATTTGATGATTTGAAGTGGTTTTCACCTCAACGGCTGGCCCTTTCCTTTTCGAATCTGTTTTGTCCGATACGACACAGCAACGGGTGATGCAAGAAAATAATCATGGACTACACTTGACGAACCAGTATCATGCTGATTCTTGCTGAACACATTCAAACAAAATGTTAGTTTGAATACCTTCTGTGCAAAATATGGAGAATCCGGGTATCGATCCCGGTACCTCTCACATGCTAAGCGAGCGCTCTACCACTTGCGCTAATTCCCCGATGATTCTACTCTATCTTTGCCATTGTTTGTCAATACATAGACATTAACGTCAACACGTGAAATGACAATAAAACAAAACAAAAAATAGACTTTCAAAACTTTGTGTACCTCGTGTATAGATACAAACTATCTCTCAAAAGCAATCGAACTGGCCGGTTAGCTCAGTCGGTTAGAGCGTCGTGCTAATAACGCGAATGTCGTGGGTTCGACCCCCACACTGGCCATTGGCTTTTACTTTTCACAGTGGTAAGTAGGCCTTGCCCCGGTGTCATTCTGTTCACTTATAGCTACATGCAACCCTCTTGGGCAGCACGTAGCTTTCACTCTCTTTTGTTGGAATGCTAAATACTAGGTGGATTTCATTTTTCTTTTCTACAAATCGGCTATCGGCCAAGCCCGTGAGAACGGTTGTTCCATTTATTGTGCAAAGGTCATGTGCAACCTCTTAACTGGCATCTTTTTATCCATCCTCCCCAGAAATTAAGTTCTTTGGAGATAAGAAACAAAGGGCTTCTTTTAAACTGGATTACAAAGGCAGGAGAAACACACATTATCCAAACACTGTGATGATCAATAGGGGACCTGCACTTTCTGGGAAGAAAAAAGGAATCGTGATGATGTAGATCGATATAACAGTTCCCGGTAGGAACACCCTTGAAGAGGGAATTGCATCGAGTTTAAAGATCTACTTTCTAGGCAACATCGACCCGGAAGTGATTCTACCTCGGGGAAGTGGGTCGAATGTTTTAACATCTCTTGGTAATGTTTGCAGCCATGACATAATTGAAGCCATTCCAGAACTCAAAAATGTAGGTACGGCACTGAAGAAGAGGGCCCATATGGGACCTGTGTCATTTTTTAACTCTAATCCAATCTAATAAGTCGTCCTTCTGGGCACACATAGCGCTACAACATTCGTATCTGTGTCAACGTTGTAAAAACGTTCAACCATTTGAAAATGTATAACCTAGATAACTACATTCTGCAATTAAAAGTTTGTAATGGGAAGTACCATATTGTCATAAACACTGGGCATTACTCGATTTTGTACTCATTACCACTAAAAAGTATTAAGAATCCGGGTATCGATCCGGTACCTCTCACATACAAACAGCGCTCTACCATGAGCTAATCCCCGTTAAAGTTACTTTTGGACCATCAATAAAGATTGAGTGTGATAAAAGAAAACAATGCGACTTCAAAGAGCAGATAAGATGACCATGGAGAATCCGTAAAGCCAACAACAAAATGGGTTGTCTATAGGATTACATACATTATCAAAGAAGAATAAGACATATGCTGTAAATGCAGGAAACACTGCGATCTCTCAGACGTCCAGCCTGGCATTTGATGATTTGAATAGTTTTCACCCTCTTATTTCCGGCCCCTTTCCTTTTAGAATCTATTTTATACGACACATAACGGATGATGCAAGAAATAATCATGGACTACACTTGATGAACCAGTATCATGCTGATTCTTGCCAGACACATTCAAACAAAATGTTGGTTTGAATACATTCTGGCGAAAAATATGGAGAATCCAGGTATCAGTCAGTACTCTCACATATATAAACGAGCGCTCTACCACTTGAGCTAATTCCCCGATGATTTTACTCTATCTTTGCCATTGTTTGTCAATACATAGACGTTAACGTCAACCCGTGAAATGACAATAAAACAAAACAAAAAATAGACTTTTTAAAAATTTGTGTACCTCGTGTATAGATACAAACTATCTCTCAAAAGCAATCGAACTGGCCGGTTAGCTCAGTCGGTTGGAGCGTCGTGCTAATAACGCGAATGTCGTGGGTTCGACCCCCACACTGGCCATTGGCTTTTACTTTTCACAGTGGTAAGTAGGACTTGCCCCGGTGTCATTCTGTTCACTTATAGCTACATGCAACCCTCTTGGGCAGCACGTAGCTTTCACTCTCTTTTGTTGGAATGCTCAATACTAGGTGGATTTCATTTTTCTTTTTTACAAATCGGCTATCGTCCAAGCCCGTGAGAACGGATGTTCCATTTATTGTGCAAAGGCCACGTGCAACCTCTTAACTGGCATCTTTTTATCCATCCTCCCCAGAAATTAAGTTCTTTGGAGATAAGAAAAAAAGGGCTTCTTTTAAACTGGCTTACAAAGGCAGGAGAAACACACATTATCCAAACACTGTGATGATCAATAGGGGACCTGCACTTTCTGGGAAGAAAAAAGGAATCGTGATGATGTAGATCGATATAACAGTTCCCGGTAGGAACACCCTGGAAGAGGGAATTGCATCGAGTTTAAAGATCTACTTTCTAGGCAACATCGACCCGGAAGTGATTCTACCTCGGGGAAGTGGGTCGAATGTTTTAACATCTCTTGGTAATGTTTGCAGTCATGACATAATTAAAGCCGTTCAGAACTCAAAATGTAGGTACGGCACTGGCGAAAGGGCTTCATATGGGACCGCATGTCATTTTAACTCTAATCAATCTAATGATCGTCATACAGGCACACACATAGCGCTACAACATTCGTATCTGTGTCAACGTTGGCCAGAAAACGTTCAACCACTGAAAATATATAACCTAGATAACTACATTCTGCAATTAAAGTTTGTAATGGGAAGTACCATATTGTCATAAACACTGAGGCATTGCCTCGATTTTTGGCTTGCTCATTGCCACTAAAAGGTAATGGAGAATCCGAATCGATCCGGTACCTCTACATACCGGCAGAGCGCTCTACCACGCCAGGCTAATCCCCGTTAAAGTTACTTTAGACACATCAATAAAGATTGAGTGTGATAAAGAAACAATGCGACTTCGAAACGGAATAAGATGACCATGGAGAATCCGTAAAACCAACAGCAAAATGGGTTGTCTATAGGATTCACATACATTATCAAGAAGGAATAAGACATATGCTGTAAATGCAAAGGGAAGCACCTGCGTCTCTCAGACGTCCCAGCTAAACATTTGATGATTTGAATAGTTTTTCACCTCAACGGCTGGCCCTTTCCTTTTCAGATCTGTTTTATACGACACAGCAACGGATGATGCAAAGAAAATAATCATGGACTACACTTGATGAACCAGTATCATGCTGATTCTTGCTGAACACATTCAAACAAAAGGTTAGTTTGAATACATTCTGTGCAAAATATGGAGAATCCGGGTATCGATCCCGGTACCTCTCACATGCTAAGCGAGCGCTCTACCACTTGAGCTAATTCCCCGATGATTTTACTCTATCTTTGCCATTGTTTGTCAATACATAGACGTTATAACACATTGAAGTAACCAATAAAACAAAACAAAAATAGACTTTTAAAATTTATTGTACCTCGTGTGTATAGATACAAACTATCTCAAAAGCAATCGAACTGGCCGGTTAAGCTCAGTCGGTTGGGCGTCATTGCTAACCAACGCGAATGTCGTGGGTTCGACCCCACACACTGGCCATGGCTTTTACTTTCACAGTAGGTAAGTAGGACTTGCCCCGGTGTCATTCTGTTCACTTATAGCACATGCAACCCTCTTGGGCGGCACGTAGCTTTCACTCTCTTTTGTTGGAATACTCAATACTACAGGTGGATTTCATTTTCGTCGGCTATCGTCCAAGCCCGTGAAACGGATGTTCCATTTATTGTGCAAAGGTCACGTGCAGCCTCTTAACTGGCATCTTGCATCCATCCTCCCCAAGAAATTAAGTTCTTTGGAGATAAGAAAAAAAAAGGGCTTCTTTTAAGCCTGGATTACAAAGGCAGGAGAAACACATTATCAAACACTGTGATGATCAATAGGGGACCTGCACTTTCTGGGAAGAAAAAAGGAATCGTGATGATGTAGATCGCTATAACAGTTCCCGGTAGGAACACCCTGGAAGAGGGAATTGCATCGAGTTTAAAGATCTACTTTCTAGGCAACATCGACCCGGAAGTGATTCTACCTCGGGGAAGTGGGTCGCATGTTTTAACATCTCTTGGTAATGTTTGCAGCCATGACATAATTAAAGCCGTTCCAGAACTCAAAAATGTAGGTACGGCACAGACGAAGAGGGCCCATATGGGACCTGTGTCATTTTTTAACTCTAATCCAATCTAATAAGTCGTCCTTCTGGGCACACATAGCGCTACAACATTCGTATCTGTGTCGACGTTGTAAAAACGTTCAACCATTTGAAAATGTATAACCTAGATAACTACATTCTGCAATTAAAAGTTTGTAATGGGAAGTACCATATTGTCATAAACACTGGGCATTGCCTCGATTTTGGCTGCTCATTACCACTAGAAAGGTAATGGAGAATCCGGGTATCGATCCCGGTACCTCTCACATGCAAAGCGAGCGCTCTACCACTTGAGCTAATCCCCCGTTACAGTTACTTTTAGACACATCAATAAAGATTGAGTGTGATAAAGAAAACAATGCGACTTCAAAACGAGGATAAGATGACCATGGAGAATCCGTAAAACCAACAGCAAAATGGGTTGTCTATAGGATTACATACATTATCAAAGAAGAATAAGACATATGCTGTAAATGCAAGGAAACACATGCGATCTCTCAGACGTCCAGCTAAACATTTGATGATTTGAATAGTTTTCACCTCAACGGCTGGCCCTTTCCTTTTCGAATCTGTTTTATACGACACAGCAACGGATGATGCAAGAAAATAATCATGGACTACACTGGATGAACCAGTATCATGCTGATTCTTGCTGAACACATTCAAACAAAATGTTAGTTTGAATACATTCTGTGCAAAATATGGAGAATCCGGGTATCGATCCCGGTACCTCTCACATGCTAAGCGAGCGCTCTACCACTTGAGCTAATTCCCCGATGATTCTAACTCTATCTTTGCCATTGTTTGTCAATACATAGACATTAACGTCAACACGTGAAATGACAATAAAACAAAACAAAAAATAGACTTTTTAAAAATTTGTGTACCTCGTGTATAGATACAAACTATCTCTCAAAAGCAATCGAACTGGCCGGTTAGCTCAGTCGGTTGGAGCGTCGTGCTAATAACGCGAATGTCGTGGGTTCGACCCCCACACTGGCCATTGGCTTTTACTTTTCACAGTGGTAAGTAGGACTTGCCCCGGTGTCATTCTGTTCACTTATAGCTAGATGCAACCCTCTTGGGCAGCACGTAGCTTTCACTCTCTTTTGTTGGAATGCTCAATACTAGGTGGATTTCATTTTTCTTTTCTACAAATCGGCTATCGTCCAAGCCCGTGAGAACGGATGTTCCATTTATTGTGCAAAGGTCACGTGCAACCTCTTAACTGGCATCTTTTTATCCATCCTCCCCAGAAATTAAGTTCTGTGGAGATAAGAAAAAAAGGGCTTCTTTTAAACTGGATTACAAAGGCAGGAGAAACACACATTATCCAAACACTGTGATGATCAATAGGGGACCTGCACTTTCTGGGAAGAAAAAGGGAATCGTGATGATGTAGATCGATGTAACAGTTCCAGTGAACACACCCTGGAAGAGGAATTGCATCGAGTTTAAAGATCTACTTTCCTAGGCAACATCGACCCGGAAGTGATTCTACCTCAGGGAAGTGGGTCGAATGTTTTAACATCTCTTAGTAATGTTTGCAGCCATGACATAATTAAAGCCGTTCAAGACTTAAAACAGGTACAGCACGCGAAGAAGGGCCCATATAGGACCTGTGTCATTTTAACTCTAATCCAATCTAATAAGTCGTCGCTTCTGGGCACACATAGCGCTACAACATTCGTATCTGTGTCAACGTTGTGAAAACGTTCAACCATTTGAAAATGTATAACCTAGATAACTACATTCTGCAATTAAAAGTTTGTAATGGGAAGTACCATATTGTCATAAACACTGGGCATTGCCTCGATTTTGGCTGCTCATTACCACTAAACAGGTAATGGAGAATCCGGGTATCGATCCCGGTACCTTTCACATGCAAAGCGAGTGCTCTACCACTTCAACCAATCCCCCCTTTTGTTTACATTTAGAAACATCAATGAAGCATTGTTCATGTGCATGGCAAACGTTGTTATTGTACACAAGATCTCACTGTAGAACAATAAATGCCTGTTTATGTCAGACTCTGCCATGTTTTGGCCCTTCTTTTTTCTATACAAAAACATTTTGGCATGTTCACAGTACCTTCCATGAAAAGATTCAGAGTTAATCCTTGTTGTTTCACTATCCCACACTCTGTTGCCAATTCAACGAGCAAACATATTGAAGATCGGCTACTTTTTTCACTACCGGCCATCACTTTTTACCTACCTCTTAAATCGCATACAAAAATGGTGGGTAAGCGAAGGATGTCACCCTCAGCGCTTCGCCTTCCGCGAGAAGTAGTTTTGGAAAAAACAACAAACCTAGGGTAAACAACATGGCCAATACCCACAAAATATCAAAAACAGTATAAAACACCCCCTCTTATGTCCTAAAATCATAACATTAACACCCAAAGTAACATTCTAAATTCTCAGGAACTACTTTTTACTGTACAACGACCTCCGGAAGTTATTCTTCAGTGTACTCTGACCTTTAGAACCAATGGAGTAATACTACCTACGATTGCGTATCACACACCGTAGATTGGTTATGGACAACGAATTGCTTCATTAATTAACAGCAAAATGGGTTGTCTATGGGATTACATGCATTATCAGAAAAGAATAAGAAATATGCTGTAAATGCAAAGAAATACCTGCGATCACTCCAGAAGTCCAGAGCTCTAACATTTCATGATTTGAATGGTTACTTCAACGACTGATCCTTTTCTTTTCGAACCTTTTTTGTCCAAAAATGCAAAGGATAATACAAGAACATATTCATGGACTACACTTGATGAACTAGTATCATGCTGATTCGTGCTCCAACACATTCAAACAAAATAAGGAATGTATAGAATGTAGTGTAGAGAACAGATACAGAACATTCTATTCTGTTCTGTTATCTAATACGACTACTTTTTTCGTTTTCGTTTTGGGGGTTTAATTTTCATACTCATTTTATACGAAATCTAAACGTTAACTTTTAGTGCACACTATATATATCATGTAAGGTAAGCCTAAGTTTGTTCTGGTATATATGTCATAGCTGGGAGAAATCTGTGTTTGGAGAAAGCGTGGTTTATCACTCCTTTTTTTCCAATGGGTAGAAAACGCGAAATGTCCCGAGCGGTTTTTGGATGACGTCAAAAAATGACATAAATAATGGTAGCCATTTTTTAAGATTTGAAAGATTTTATTTCATTGAAGATGAGAGATATATACTGTTTATAAATGAACTAGATTTGCAGAATACGGATTATTGCATTCGCACATGTACATTATCGATTTTAAACAGTAAGACGTGATACAATATGTTCCCGTTTACCTCTAAACAAGTTGCAAGTGTGTGTAGCAAGGGTCAGAAGAAATGTCAAGTCACGGTACATACCGGCATCACGCAGTGAATGTTCAGGCAGGTCTGTGTTGGAAATGCATCATGCAACCAAATATTTTTATGTAATTTTCTTCCTTGTTATGCCCTTATTATATGATTACAAGTCAATTCAATGTTTTGAATGACAAATAATTTCGAATAAAAGTTTAAATCATCTAGAAGGGCGGATATGGTATCAAATATTTCGGTACGATTCGGTAAAGTTTATGTTATGCCGGTACTTTCGGTAAATATCAGACAGTTGCGAACGTTAGAATTTTGCTCTTAACTAGTCTATTGATCGTTTATAACAGCATAACCAACTGGATTCGATTGATTTTGAAAATGTGATTCTCGAACGGGCTGTTATAAGGCTGTTATATTCTATTCTGTTCTGTTCTAGGAACGAAATGTTATCTAATACGACTACTTTTTTCGTTTTTTGGGTCTAATTTTCATGCTTATTTTATGCGATATCTAAACGTTAACTTTTAGTGCACACTATATATATCATGTAAGGTAAGCCTAAGTTTGTTCTGGTACATGTGTCATAGCTGGGAAAAATCTGTGTTTAGAGAAATCGTAGTTTATTGCTCCTTTTTTCCGATGGGTAGAAAACGCAAAATGCCTCGAGCAGATTTGCAATGGCGTAAAATAATGGTGGCTATTTTTGATAAGATTTGAAGGACTTTTATTTCATTGAAAATGAGAGATATATACTGTTTATAAATGAACTAGATTTAAAGAACTTGGGCCAGGGGGTGAATACCTACCACCTAGGGCAAGGGGTGAATACCTACCACCTAGGGCCAGGAGTTGAATACCTTCCACCCAGGGCAAGGGGTGTGAATACCTTCCACCCAGGGCAAGGGGTGTGAATACCTACCATCCAGGGCAAGGGGGTAAATACCTACCTTATAGGGCAAGGGAGTGAATACCTACCACCCAGGGCAAGGGGTGTAAATACCTTCCACCCAGGGCAAGGGGTGTGAATACCTACCATCCAGGGCAAGGGGTGTGAATACCTTCCATATAGGGCAAGGGGTGTGAATACCTTCCACCCAGGGCAAGGGGTGTGAATACTTACCATCCAGGGCAAGGGGGTAAATTACTTCCACCCAGGGCAAGGGGTGTGAATACCTACCATCCAGGGCAAGGGGGTAAATTCCTTTCACCAATGGCAAGGGGTGTGAATACCTTCCACCCAGGGTAAGGGGTGTGAATACCTACCACCAGGGCGAGGGGGTAAATTCCTTCCACCCAGGGCAGGGTGTGTGAATACCTTCCACCCAGGGCCTGTGGGATATACATACCTACTGCCGGGGCCAGGGGTGAATATCTCCGACAGGTGGCCAAGGGGGTTCACGGTGTTCTTTGAGCCCCAACTTACATAGTAATGTACCCCCGAATTCTTGGTTATTGCCCCTCAAGCTTATTTTCCACAAACAAGTCTATGTATAAGGTGTCAAGATTCCTCCAAATAAGTATTAATCAATGTGTCAAGGTAAAAAGCATGTGGGTTGAACACCTACCACTGGGTGGTTGAACACATAAAACAGGGGGGGGGGGAGTAGACCAACAATGAAGATTGGTTGAATTGATTCAAACTTCACCCATGTGTGTATGGGGTCATGTTATAGGGTTATTGACAAAGTCCCATAAATCTGTTTTTTATTTTAAGTAATAGTATGCCCCTTTTTTTTTACTTTGGTTCAAGCTTTTTGCACGTGTAAGTTGATCTCTCATGACCTACTGAAGCAAACGAATGAAAATATCACACATTCACCGACATGTACCCCTCTCTGACATTAATGAACAATGTCCAAAAGTAACTTATTGAAAATCATTTAACTAAGTAAAAGTTATTGCAACAGATATTTATGATGTAAAGAACTAAATTATCAATGTATTTTTTATTTCATAGGTTGATGCTATGGATTGGAGAATGTGGTTTGTACTGAGTAGCAAACAGACCCTTTTAATTCTTCAAGAGAATACTTTTGAGTAAGTCAAAATATAAACCTCAATAGCATGATTGATTTGGAATACAGGTGGCCTGAAATTGAAACCTGTCTCAGCTAATATTCCTTCTGACATTTTATGAAGTAAATGTTACTTGATTCATTCATCTCTAACAACTGGTCAATTCTATTTATGTTGGAAAGCAGTTTGGTGGCTTGGAAACAATATTTAAGATTCATTGTAAGGAAAGACCAGGAACATGGATAGGTTTGCTGACTGCTGCTATATGAATGAAATACTTTTAAAAATGGCATTTAACTCAAATCCACCAAACAGATCTATAACATGGCAAAGTTTATAAATAAGTTAAGATACCATTCTATAAAATTTGAGCACGTTTTTCTGGGATTTAACTACTTTCAATACACTCTTGGCCATAAAATAGAAACAGTTTACATGTCAATGATCTCTTCTTTAATTGCTGACCTCTTTCCTTGGAAGAACTTCTAAGTCATGATCAGAATGTCAATAATGCCGTAGTTTGAAGCAATAGAACCCATAATTTGAATCAAGTTGACTTGAAGCATTCAACCTTCTACACATATTCATGTTCATTTGAGAAATTTTGCTTTGTTATACATTTTGAGTGTGTTGCTTTTTATTTATAATGTAATTTGTTATTTTACAGAATCATCACCATGGATTATATGTAACACCAGTCCTGTAAGCTCCACTGATAAATGTTGAACATATTTCCTGCCTTGTTTGACTGTGGCAGTTGATGACCCATATTGAAATGATCATTCTCGTAAGTTACAAATTTCTGTTTGGTCCACTTTTAGCTCGACTATTCTTAGAATGAAGAGAGCTATACTACTCAGCCGGGTAGCGACGGTATGCCGTACTTAAAGTTTTACCTCATTAACTACTGCAGGGAATGGATTGAAAATTTTGCACATATATTCAAGGTCATTATATAAGGTCCCTGACCAAGTCCCAAAACGCAAAATTGGATTTATCGCAAATTTTGACTATTTTAGTATTTAAATGATATTTGTGTGTATTCTCACAGCCTAATAAAGTCAAGAAGCAACTGAGGTATTTATGTGTCGAAGGGAAAACACTTTCAGCCACTTTGAGACTTATTCTGCTGATGTCATTGTTGATATGTGGAGATGTGGAGAGCAATCCGGGCCCAGGTTCAAAAGGACAGCAAAACACCAATAGATACACTAGACAGAATTCTCAATACTTTAGTGATAGTCCTAGTCCTAGTCAAACTGAAGCATCGAAAATAAGCGATAGCCAGCAGATGATTGAAAACCCAGCAAAGATGTTTGAGTTTCTAATAAACATGAAGGAAGAGTTGTCTGCCCAAAACACAAAAGTTTTAAATGACCTCACCGAAATGAACCAGAAGATAGATCAGAAAATAGACATAATAACTAGCACAATGAATGAAATGAAAACGGAGAATGAGGAGCCAAAGAAGGCTAATGAGCAGTTGCTTCAATCAAATGAAGAAATAACAAGAAGAATAGATAATTTAGAAGGCCAGAGCAGAAGAAACAACCTAATATCTAAGGCTTTGGCTGGTAACAGTCATGAAAGATGGGAAACGACAGAGACAAAAGTTAGGGACTTAATACACACTGAGCTTAGTATGTCTAATTGTCATGATATAGAGATAGAGAGAGCACACAGGCTAAACAAGGGTGGAACACTATCAAACAGACCAATTATTGTTAAATTCAGTAAATACAAAGATGTACAAAGTATTTTACAGAAAAGCAGAGAAAAGTTCAGCAAGACAAGTGGTTACATGGTACACCAAGACTTCACTGAAAAAGTAAGAAGAGAAAGAAGAGCCCTAATCAGTTCTATGACAGAGGCGATAAATAATGGTCAGTATGCCACATTACGATTTGATAAACTATACATAGAGGAAAAGGTCTGCAAATATAATGAGCAGTCTAAATCAGTGGTTTGTATCGGAAATAGACCAGAAAGAGGAAACTTTGTTAAACCCTCGATTCCAGGTTATCATCAACCAAGTGCTTATGAAGGAGGCCAGGACCAGGAAGAACGTGATCATACCCAAAACGATGGAAGATCCTCGCACGAACTGTCACAAAGCGATGTACAATAGGAAAACGGCCATGGTCAGCAAGATAATACTAAGCAAGGCAATATACAATATAAAATACTTAATTGGAATATATGTGGTCTTTATAAACATTTAAACAATGATGAGCTTAAATCATATCTATCTAACTTTGATATTATATGTTTGACAGAAACTTGGAGTAAGAACAATTATGACTGTGAGATGTTTCTAAAAGGGTACACTCATTTTGGATTTTTCAGGAAATTGCATACCAGAGCAGTGAGAAATAGTTGGGGAGTAAGTGTTTTCTTAAATGACTGGTTAAAACAGAAATATGAGGTAAAGCAAATATATATGGATCTACAAAACTGAATTGTTCTACATATGAAGAGTAACATGTTAATAGATTGTAAAGAATTAATATCATATTTTGTTTATGTGTCACCAGAAGGTTCTCCAATTTATGTGAACATGGAAGAAAAGGATGAAATAAGTCATGTACAACAGAATTTTATGAAAATCCAAAATGAATACCAAAATGCTTATTATCTATTAAGTGGAGACATGAATGCCAGAACAAAAGATTTTATAGACTTTATACCATCTTACAACTTGTATTATATTTTTGGAGAAACAATGTATGAAGGTGATAGTTTCAATCTACCAAGGAAAAATAAAGACATGACACAATTTAATCAATTTGGCAAAACATTAGTAGACTTTTGCAGGACTTTCAATATTCATATATTTAATGGCAGATTGCATAATGATATTGAGGGTAATTTCACCTGTGTGAACTGTGCCAACAGTGGAGCTAGTACTGTTGACTATGTTATTGGCAGCTCTGAACTTTTCCCATTTTGCACTAATTTCAACATTGAAGAAAGAACAGAATCTGATCACTTTCCTATTTCATATGAATTTACATTCACTATCAAATATAATGACATAAGGGATTTAGAAAAATATAAAGAGAAAAGAGGTCATTTCAAAAACATAATTCTAAAACAGAAAAACCAGTACCTAGCCATCCAGAGACAAAAACTTATCGAGAGCCGATCAAACCCGCAATTATTTTTTGGAAATAATCAGACAAAATAAGAAAAAGGAAACAACAGAAGGAAATATTTCTCCAAATAAGATGGCAGAATTATTTTTCCTCTTTATTATTTGACCAAAACTATATTGTGCTAGAAAATCTAACAGATACAAATGAGAAAGTCTACATGTATGATGATGGTTTAAATGGACAAATAACAATAGAGGAGGTGATAGGTAGCATCAATAACTTAAACATAGGTAAAAGTCCAGGATCTGATGGAATAGGAAATGAATTTTATAAATACACTATCAAGGATATAGCACCTATTCTTACTAAAATTCTTAATATCATATTTGAAATGGGAGTATTTCCGAAGGGTGAAAGCATAATTTGTCCTATTTTCAAAAATGGAGCTAGAGATCAACCAGAGAACTACCGTGGAATTTCCTCGCTAAATACTATGTATAAAATAATGTCAAGCATAATAAGTAATCGGATATACCTTTGGGCAGAAGAAAAAAATAAAATATATGAGGGACAAGCCGGTTTTCGTTTAGGGTTATTCTACAGTTGATAACATTTCTACTCTTCAATCCATGGTTCAAAAGTATATAACAAAACCTGGAGGTCGATTTTACTGCATATATATTTTGATGTATATATATATATATATATATATAATGCTCAGCGTACATCATAATAGAAGTACCTGTAGCATAATCGAACCATTAGAATTCTTGAAATGCCAATATACAGTAGCAGGCACATTAGACCTTCCGGCAAACAATCATTCAATTAACAGCAGGACAACATTCAAATATCATAATATACAAGCATCTTCAAGGGGTATTGATATAAAAGGGCTGGTATAAAGAATGTACTAACAGTTATCGTCGCAAAACAAAATATGTGAATGGTAATAATAAACGAACCATCAAATTTAACATAAACATACAAATGTTTGAACATGCATCTGTTATCGAGGGAACCATGGTCGTTCCCCGTTAACGGCGAGGATATAATATGCCCACAAATCGGCTTGAGTGCTCGTTTAGTAAACAGAAAGAGGTCATCGAGAGTCAATCTAATGAGCTTCCGTCTTCAGTCAAAATCGCTGTAAAATGAGTAAGTTCAAACAAATCCAATAACCAACACACTGTACATGTATAACGTACACAACGAATATGTGTTAAAGGTTCATCAAAACGGTAGCCTGGTATCTGCATCTTCATACACATGTGCGGTAGATTGGTCGTGACGAAGATCTTCATATGGTTCTCTGAAGGAAGAAAGAAAACAAAATAAGATTCGACGTTAGAAATTTGCAACGCATTAAAACTGCTTATCTAAATATATGAATGAATTTCGAAGACAAACCGTCATATCTTGAGAACTGTACAACAGCTTTACTGTTGCGCAATGCACACTGGAATTGAGAGCAGATTCAATTCGTATTTGACGTTTTATAGCCTGTATACATTGAATTTAAAGGATTGCAACGGTTTTCAGATCTATCGCAAGACTGTTTATACATAATTATATTGACGGTTCCTGAATTGTTTATGCTTTCAATACCTAATTTTCTTGGTATACCATACAACAAAACACATTTTTTATTGTTTCAACTACATTTATTTTTAATTAAAAGTTTTCTCAACTGTGAACGAACACCTTTAAAGCTAATTTACCTAGAATAAAGAGGAAGTCATTCATCATCGAATGGTTGTATATTTTAGGAAAATGAGAGAGGTCCAGGGGAATAGATTCGGCCTCAGGAGACGAGGGACGTGGGTTCGAGACTCGTAAGAAACGGGACCCACTTTGCGACCTTCCATCAATCCACATTCGGCGTGAGAACTAGTTACGTATGCAGGAAGCAGAATTGATAGTGATTAATCAAAGTTGCAAGAACTTGTTTCACAATTGATGTAGGATAAATAAGTTTAAAACCAAACTAAAAGAAATAACAGTTAACCAAACGACAACATTGGTATGAAAGACGCTTGTATAAATTAGTGTCGAAATGCTCGATCTGAAATCCCTAAGATAACAGTAACCTTGCAGGCTAAGGACACTGATCAGTAATAATGAAGCTTAAAAAGGTCATGATTAAATCATCACCACTTAACCGGGAAAAGATAATTGACTTTTACAAACGGATATACTCAAGTAGTAAACGACACATCAAAACTGACGGACTTTGTAATTGACACACGAGGATAAGCTTTATCAGGACTCATATGTTTAACATATTCCCAGGCATGATATTACCTGAAGAAAACATACAAGGACATAGTCGGCATAATAAAACATAAAACGCTATAAACATCATGCAACTTTCATAGACCCACTTTTCAAATCGCACACAAATGAAGTTATACAACTTAAATGATCTAAATTAAATATAATTTTGATTTATAACATGTTCACTCATTCAGTTCGCCACACAGTCATATTTACATTTAATAAAGGTAAATGAACTTAACTATTTTATTTTTAAAATGTGTTACTTTTTATAAAAGCATTTCTTTTGTCACAATAATTGATATTTGTTAATACCTGTCGATGTTGTAGTAGTCACCGTTTCCCGTATCAACCGTATTGCCTAAAGAGAGGGAGAAAAAAACGAAATAGGGGTTGATTCTCAAAATCTTAAGATAGACACAACAAAGAAATACTTCATAACCTCTGATGATATGCGAGGTTTGCTTTTTGAAAATGTGGTGATTGTATCATTTCGACAGCTATATCAAAATATTGTAAGAAAAAAGCCAGCTGCTTGAAAAGCATAGTTTGCAGTATTGCTTAGGAACAATCAGGAGTGGTGATTCGTGCACTGGCCGCCGTGATATAAACTGAAATACTTCTTAAAACGGCGTTAGACGCCAGTACAACAAGCCAAATACAAACATTAGGTAACCATTTAAATGCATTCCTCTGAGTGGGACATCTATTACGCTGATAAATATGATACACTTGAAAGAAAGTAGCCAGGTCTCAACAAAATTACGAAATTGCTGTTGAAAATGCTGCTAAGCCACAATTGTTCATCATCAGTTCATATACTTTGATATAGAAAACAATAATTCACCAACTGTCGATTTAATCAAACGATAATCTAATATGCATATGTCGATTAGCGCAAAATGCATCTGGATTCCTTGGGTAAAGTGAACACTTTTATGTTAGACCAGGGAATACTTCGCAGATTAAAATCTGTGAGTAACACACGTAAAACGGTCATTAAAACAATCCTTCATTGTCACTGAATAAATAGAGATTCTTTTCTAACTATATACCAGCAACCTTCAAAAAAGGAAAAGGAACAGGTGTGCCTTGATCGAATACAGAAGAAATCGTTTACCAAACTGTAGTACTGGGTTTGCATTAGTTACAAATACAAACATTAAGCGCGACCGAATACACAACCAACTTGTCTATAATTCGATCATGAAGATTCGGTATTTCGATAATTGTGTTTGGATGCATGGCTTTGCCATTTATTTTGAATCGTGTAGAAGTCTTTTAATTATTGATTTAAGCAAGCTTACCTGTCTCGTAATTTACACGAACATCCAACATGACTTCTTCCCTTTGAAAAACAAGAGACTTATTTCATCGGTATTTAGCGACAAAAGCAATTTTAAAAGATAAACAGTTGGTTCTTATGGGAACATAAACGTATCCGCGATTAAAACTAGGGGAAGCTTGGGTCCATATTTTATATAATGATTTAGTGATTAAGAAATAGTGCAAGTAAACAAGACAGTTGTTGGTTCTAATCGAACACGGTCTGGATGTCAGAGCACTGTTAAATGCAGGCTGAACAGCTCGTCGTTTACCACACATCGATGGTGTATTACTTTAGCGAATGAATAAATTAATGTTTTTGGTTTTTTTTAATTCTAATCTAATATTATTAGGGTAGTATCCATGTAATTGTTGACCACCACTTCTGATGCATAATCGCGGACAGAAAACACAGAAGCTCCATTTGATAGGTAAGAATTTTATATTAAAAGAAGTTGCAGTTTCTGTGAATTATTTGGTTCGAAATACATCTCATCAGATGAGAACATAAAACAGTGAAACAGAGCTCTACATGCAGGGCGTATGAGTTATAAATACATATTTACACAATGGATATCAAAGCAATGTTGAATGCCGTCCAAACAGCTAACTATTTATCAACTATCAAATAAGTTTCTTTACTTATTGTAGCATTCAATCAATTGGTGTTATGAATGATAAATTGACTGGTATTGATTAAATTTACATGTAGTATTTTACTTTTTTCGAATCAAACGATAGAGAGAGAGGATGAGAGAGAGAGTGAGAGAGAGAGGGGGAGAGAGAGCGAAAGAGAGAGGGGGAGAGAGGGAGAGAGAGAGAGGAGAGGGAGAGTCAGAGGGAGGTGGGAGGGAGATAGATGAAGAGGGAGAGGAAAAGGGAGAGAGAGAGAGAGAGAGAGAGAGAGAGAGAGAGAGAGAGAGAGAGAGAGAGAGAGAGAGAGAGAGAGAGAGAGAGAGAGAGAGAGAGAGAGAGAGAGAGAGAGAGAGAGAGAGAGAGAGAGAGAGAGAGAGAGAGAGAGAGAGAGAGAGAGAGAGAGACAGACAGAGACAGACAGAGACAGACAGACAGACAGACAGACAGACAGACAGACAGACAGACAGACAGACAGACAGACAGACAGACAGACAGACAGACAGACAGACAGACAGACAGACAGACAGACAGACAGACAGACAGACAGACAGACAGACAGACAGACAGACAGACAGACAGACAGACAGACAGACAGACACAGACAGACAGACAGACAGACAGACAGACAGACAGACAGACAGACAGACAGACAGACAGACAGACAGACAGACACAGAGACAGAGACAGAGACAGACAGACACAGACACAGAGACAGAGACAGACAGAGACAAAGAGATAAAAGAGATAAAAGAGAGGCCCCAGGCTGATCTATTCTCATTCTTCATAGATTAAGATTCCCCCCGTTAAAGCTATAATTTAAAAATCAAGACGTACCTTTGGTTTGTAACATTCGCTTTAATCTCAGCTGAAAGAAAGGTCACCAAAATTTATGGAAGCCGTTAATACAATACATCTTGGTGTACGATATCTTAGTTGGTCATCAAATTATAGCATTTGACATTTACAATAGGAAAATTCTTAAGATATAAAGACTTGTGATTAATTACGAATCATATCATATAAGAGCTTTTTTATGGAGTGGATACCGTTAGAACCCATATCGAGTCTCAGTTCTTGTGTATACCAGTGCGAAAATGGTAGTATCAACCTCCTACTAGACGCAGAACCAGAATATATCTACTCCCTCAATGGTACTTTTTCGCAAACTGTATTTTAGACTAAAGGAAAGTTCTAGGATTCAATCAAGTATGGAAGGTGTACCAAACTAGCACCAATGGGGTGGATATAACCAGTCGTTATGATTGTATATTGTGTAAAAACAGTATGTTGTTGGTAGACATATCAATTATATTTGTTTTGATTAATGTTTTTCACTTTCCAATGTAAGCTTAATGATAACATATCGTTCAAGGTGCATTATTGACCAGTATCATAGACTAAATCTAAATGTATGATTGATTAAACTTAAAGAATATGTGGAAATAAGAGTAATAATTTGGAACAATATTGATTTGAGTAATTCCCGAATATAATCAAATCAATTTCAAACGGTGATTATAACATAACCTTTTTCCGGAAAGGAATTTAAATTAAGAATGTTTTACAACCGATGATAAACACTGGACTATCTAGAAAGTCCAAGTTGAAAATGTTAAAAGAAAACGTATTGGGTTTCGAATATTTGGTCAAATTTAGGTGTAAAGAAGTCGGAATCTTTTTCGTGACAATCCCTTTGGAATATGTAGTTAAACCCATGTTTAACATTATTTGAAGAGTTAACACAAATCATTTGTAAATGTGACATTGGTGGATAATCAGGTACCAGTGTATTGGGCCTTTCCAGGTTAAGATACTAATTTGACAATAACTGATCTAATTGTAACTTTGTAAACTTGTAAATGTGAAGGCTGTATGCTTTAATTATGTTTGTATCCTATAAATATGCAACAAGGGTCATACATGTAAAGGATATTTTTACAAACCTCATAATTCAGACTTATGAATGGCAACGGTATAACGATTGCAAATGAAACCACTGGAATTTGCTCTTAATACATGTCTTTCTTTGTTTACAATATATTGTTGCATGTAGATGAAATTTACTTAAAGAATATTTCATTAAAATATTATTAAATGCTTAATTTGTTCATAGATTTCGCATAAGCTTTCATTATTACAAATCAGCTGTTTTGTTGTATATCTTATGTTAAAAGGGTGTATTACAAATTTATTTTCATTCTTTATAAAGAAACGGACTTATCAACTTATTAGAGGATACAGGAAATCTTGTTGAAAAGGCGTTAGACAAACACAACGTGACATAGTATCCTTTGTAATCTGACTTATGTCACTTTGATGATCACTTACAGGATTTCAGTACATTTGCGAGGACGTGGACGTTTAAAGATAGAAAAATGGAACATAATTGAAATCATGTGTGACCTCATTGCTAAGGAAAATGGAAGCATAATGTCCCAATGACTTAATTACTACTGTGAACGTTAAAATGTCCTTATTTGGTTAGAAGAAAACCGAATCAAATACTTCAAGTGTGAAAAAGATTGATTTGTTCAATTGGGCAAAAGAAACATTACCTTGGTCATAAGTATTTTCCATCATAGCAGTTTTTCTGCGGACGATGTAAATTGCTAACAATATGGTACTGACTGTCGTAAAGAAGGCAATAGTCGATGCCACCACTGCAGCCACTACAAGATGGTTTGTATCACAAGCTGTATCTGTAACCAAGATAAACACTGTACTAATAACAAGCTGTATCCATAAGTAAGGTAAATATACACTGCCTAAATACCTGTATCTGTCTTCAATTATGCCATAATCCCTCAATGCATCAACATTTTTAACACTTGGAAATACATGTGAAAGTATAACATACCACTTTATGACCCATTTACGATTCGCCGTACATTTTATGATTTCAAATGTTGGCAAATTAGCCAAATTGTGATTTAAACATTTAATGTGTATGTATATATGTATTTTTGGAAATGGTTCATCCTTGAAAACATGTTTTTAAGATGAAAAACATATATTCAAGGATGAACCATTTCCAAAATCACACAAAGATTAGACCCTGATGAGACAACCAACAAAGTTATTTTCAATCTGTGTCGTTTCTGTTTGTACAAAGCCTGACATGTAAAAATTAAGTAAGGACTACAAGGATAAATTAATGACATTTCAAGTTTTCATCAATATATATTTATCACCAAAAAGTTAACAATACTCCTACATCATAAGGACGTCATAATAATAAAGCAACATCTTTTTTAAAAACCATTGTATACCCATCAATAATAATACTTAAAAATACAACAAGTTAAACAATAAATTAATAAAAACATTATGTTCCCTGCACCCATTTACATTTCAGATGAGTTTGCAAAACTAATGATACAGCATTTCCATGTTATGAGCAAGGTTCATTTGACCTTCATTTGACCTTCAACCAACTTGTGATTGCCTTGACCTTTTATGAGCAAGGTTCATTTGACCTTCAACCAACTTGTGGTTGCCTTGACTTTTTATGAGCAAGGTTCATTTGACCTTCAACCAACTTGTGGTTGCCTTGACCTTTTATGAGCAAGGTTCATTTGACCTTCAACCAACTTGTGGTTGCCTTGACCTTTTATGAGCAAGGTTCATTTGACCTTCAACCAACTTGTGGTTGCCTTGACCTTTGCCTTAATGTCACCAAAACAAATGAGCATCTAAGCTTCTACTGGGGCTCATTAACCATTTAGTTAAAATAATATAAGGCCTAACAATAATGCACTCAATGAGTGAGTAACCCAGATTTTCATTCCTGTGCATATTGAATTGATATCATGTAAATAATAAGCATGAATCAACAACATAAAACATTGGTGATATGATGTAGAATGCTATTCCAATTTCTGTAGAAAAAGAACATGGCATATTCATCAAGAATATCATATTAAGGTAGAATACCCATAACCCACAATTTTGAAACATTTTCTTTCTTTGGATTACTTCAGTTGTTCTCAGCATACACAGGTCTGTACCGTAACTATTCGATTAAGTACAAATAGTTCTGGCTCAGACTGATGTATGCTGGGAACAACAGAAGTAACCCGACATTTCAAAAATGGTGGATTATGGGTATTCTATCTTAATGCAAAATGTCCCTCACACACATTCTCTTACATAGTGTCACAATGTCCATCTAAGAATTCACACACAGTTTCTCTCATACTTATGGTCTCTTACACAGAGTGTCGAGTATGTTCAGTCTTGCATTGAAACATAGTGCCTCACACAGATACAAAGTCTCTTACACACAATGCCTGACACACAATATCACTTCACATGTACACAGATATCATTAAACAAAGGCATATTCAGTCTCAAAGATGCAATAAATTCCCCAATATATAATCTCCCCCTTAATTGTTTGAATAAAAACTTAAGTTAAATGTATGCTGAAGAGGCAATTAAAACCTGTGACAAATAGAAAAAAGAATAAAGTTGAACAGTTTATCTTTTTGTTACAAAGGCATCTTCAAAGCTAAAAGGTTTATGTTAACTTTCATAAATAGTATTTCATATTCCCTGCTGTTGCCTCCAATAAAGCCAAAGATCTTATATTGAGAAACTGGTTAAGGTAGAATAGCCATGATGTACCATTTTCAAACAAATTCTTTCGTTGGTTTACTTCAGCCGATCTCGGTAAACAGCGGTCTAGGCTGGAACTATTCGGTGTAAAGCAAGTAGTTCCGGCACCAACCGATCTATATAATCTAATGAAAGAACGAGCTTCAAAACAGCAGATTATGGGTATTCTACCTTAAAGGGAAAGTCTTCAAAAATAGCCAAACATTTCCATGATTTAAAAAAGCTTAACATTGTCAAAAAAGTTCTATTAAAACATCTCAATGCTGATCAGAGGTCCAGATAAAATTCATTCCAAAAGCTTCCTTCTATTTTGCTTCTCTAAACTCTGTATTGTGGATACTCATAAGAATTGCCTTGATGAGACAGTTCTAATGAGCACATACAATATAGAACTTTTACAATAGTTTTTTTAAACATATGTGAATGAAAGACCCTCATTTCACCCCTTATCACCACAACTGGCTTGTTTAACCCATGAATCACTCACTTTGATCATCTTATGAAGAAGACTTGAAAAAACACTGTGAAAAAAAGAACAAATGCTCCTAATGAGCTCTTTATCTTGTTTTGGCCATAAGAAACTTGGTAATTTTGTTATTCTTTCTTCAAGTGATGCTTTTTATAAAGGAAAATGGTTACACACTATTTAAACAGAATTCATGAATCTCTGACTACTAGTGTTAAAAGCTTTTCTCCCATAGATGAAAGAAGTTCATGTCTACATTCTAATTAGCAAATAGTAAAAAAAAGTCTGCTATGACATGAAGTGTTTCTCTGTAGACAAGTTGGTAATATCTCTTCTGGTTTAGACTGGCCCAATTGGTTCTTCATTATATGGATCTGAATAAAATAAAGAAAACATAACATTTACTATGAGGATTCTTAAAATAGAAAAATAACAAGAATATCCTACACGAAACACAAGTGTAGAGAGGATGGGTGGCACCCATACATGAATTACAGAACCCCTTAAATTGTTTGCTGATTATGGTTTGACAAGGAATTAAAGACAGTAGTCAGTAGGTTGAGATAGAAATGCTGCCGAAGAAGCTTCTATGGGTTTTGAATAAGGAAAGAGGAAAGAAGGTGAGATCCAACAACTACAGAATTGCTATTGTATGAGTTCTCACGGTTTATGCACGGCACACTATAAAAATACAAACAATTTATGATCTGCGGTTCAAGATATTCGATAGGTAGGACATCTGACTTATTTGATTTGATTTAATATGATCCGTTCAGACTTCATCTGATTTATGATATCTGATATATGAAATATTTAAGGACGAATTACATTCATCATTTACGTACATGCCTGCTATCATCTTAAAGCCGAAACTGTTGTCATGTCATGTAAAAGAAATAATAGAAAAACAAGATTCAGTGAAAAATCCTTGTGTTTCCGTGGAAATAAATGGAAACAATGTGTGATGGACTATATTTCTTTTTTATCTATATGTATATATATTTTTGTTTGGAATATCTATGTTTGTGTTTCAGGAAAAGTATTCATTACGTTCCTGACGAAAGTAAAAAAGTATTTGTATTCCAGTGTTTTTTGCCCAAATACAATGAGTGTAATTCAATTCATTGAAAATATGAGACCACGTTCAAGTATTACAAACCTTACCATAATGTCTATTAACATATCTCATCTCTTTACGAAATACGGTTTATAATATACGGTCTATGAAATCTGATTAACGATACACTTCTTTGCTTAAACATTAGTATTACGACAAAACATTACGATAAATACTTTTTGTACTTTTAAACCCCTCGATGGTGCCTTATTGATAGGTTCGCAACAATGTACGAACACTGTCGGGCTCCATGTAAAAGCCGTGTATACAATAATCACAATATTTAAGTTTTGAAGAATAATAGTAAGTTAGTAAATAGTATTTATATTCAAAACTGCAAACAGCCTGTTAAGCCCTGAATGTGCCAGGCGTACGGCCTGAATCGCAACGATGTGTGAACACGGTCAGGCTTCAGATACAATTAATCACAAACTTCTGAGGAATAATTATAGGTAAATAACTTTTACAGTAAAATCATGAAGAACATATACCGGTATACAAAGAAATGCAAACAGCTGGTCAAAACCAGACGTTACCAGACCTTCGGGCCCATATTGCTGCCGGTATTCCGGTTGTTCGGTAGTATTACCGTATTTCGGGGATTCGTGTGACCGATAAAAGCCCTTATTTGTTCTCGCCTGGGGCACTGTTTCTCACAGAGATATCAATTAACGAATTACTTCTAAACTTCGTCAGATACTGTTAAGCTTGTAAAATGCAATATCTGTATGCAATATTAAAAGGACTTTTTCATCCAAACTGAAATCAGACTGCAAAAATCTGGTATCTTCCTTATCCATGTTCCTGGTACATGTATTTGCTCACCAGTATTCTATTGAAGCTGCTGTCTGCACATAATTGATCTTATCAATGGTGAGAGAAGGTTAGATCATTCCTCATCGACCTCATTCATCGTCATTAAGACTATTGTCTAATCAGACCGCCAACTCAGGACCCCTGTTTTTCAAGCCGAACAAGCTACCAACTAAATCCATTCAACTCAACAAGCCGAAAGCAAATAACGCTTCTGTCATTCAAAGTTTAATTGTTCTAATACTTTACAGGGGGTCAAGGCTTTGGACAATTTCGAATGGTACTCAAGGTCAAGAATTGTGGAATTTGAGATCCCTTAGCTTCATGTGTATAATTTTATCTCAAAAGTTATGGGAATGCGTATCAAGGACTTAACATCACTGTTAACATGTTTTACATTAACAGTGTTACAGGGTTATCAGTCCAGTATATGATCCTATCCTGTTTACATTTCTGTCAACACATATCTAGCACATTTCATACCTTTCTTTACAGACCCAAATAAAGATGACTTAGAAACCATTGTGACAAAGGCTTATATTGCTCATTAGAAGCAAGATGTCTTTTTGTTTATCATTAGAACTTGCATTTAAAGGTCATATTTCCCGATAAACAAAATTTTCTTTAATTATGGTTTTTGAATTAGGTTATGGTTTCTTTATGACGGAGGTAATGATTTTTTTCTGATACAGAAGCGAAAAATGTTGTTTTTGACTACTTTTATTCACCTTTATCGATTTTTGTGAATGACTTATCTCCCTTGTTGTGACGTCATTTGTGCTTCAAAGTCATATGAACTATCAGTAAGAAGAATCTAGTTGTCAGTAACGACGGTGTTTTGCACAAATTTCGGACATTTTAAGTGTTGAATTGTGTTTTGGGAAACGTAAATTGGATATTAAATATGGTATTTTGACAGGTCTTCTTGTGTTATTCTGCTTTTGGTCGCAGGGATGCGAGTTTCTCCCGTTTTCCGACGAACATAAAAGCTGCAAAAAAAATCGATAAGTAAACTGGACCGTGTTTACTTTACAAATAAGCAAAAGATATATTCCCCAAGCAAGAACAATAGGCTGTGTTACTTTCACTTCGAAGACGGCAAGTTTACGCATTGTTAGGCGTTTCCAGAGAATTGATTTTATTGATCTTTAAATGATCGGACTCAATTCAAAGTAATTTATACAGGTGAAGACGCATCAAATTCATTCTACTTATTGAGTAACCGTTATTTTTCCCTTATTTGAATTACACCGACAACATTCACTAGTCTTGCTAGATCTTTATATAAAATTTGCACTGTGTAAATGTAGATAAATTCAAGAAAAGGATAAATCTCGTTGATTACACCTTTTTTGAAAGTTAATTTCCTTGAATGACTCTCTTACTCGCCAAGTTAGTTTTGTTTGGAACAGATTAACTATGCTACATACTTAGTTAGGAATACGCAATTAGGCTGCTTTACGATTATATTACGTAAGAATTCAAAGGGTTGCAAGAATATGTTAATTTCATCCAACATTATAAGTTATTGTATATCCATGTCTTTGGGTTTTAAACGCTTAAAGGCATCTTGTTCTTATTTGCAAAACTTGTTTTATGTTTAACATAATCGTAGAAACGTTGCCATTGTACATAAATGAGACTAAATGAAAAATGTACGTTGATTGCTATGATAACAAAGTGATTAAAACAAGCAAGTTTCTTTTATCTGCCGTTGTCTGCCGTTTCTTTGAATGAAAATTCAAAATAATGAATATTTGATATCCGCAAAATGTCTCTGAACTCATCAACGCAAATGATAATGGGTTCGATCTTAACTTAAGCGTCTGCTTTTCGGAATTATTTAAATCACACAACTCATTTTTTTGCCATTGGTAATATTGGTTTAAATGACGTATGTCACACTGAAATGCAGGTGTTCACACATGATTATTACAAATTTATATTGATAATTTAGTAATAAGATCACTAAATATATAATTTACACATTTGAACATAATCTCTTTGTTTACAATTTAATTGATTATTGTCAGTTTACCTCACATACAAATGGTCAATCAACAAACATCGGACATTACAAGGATTAAGGGTCGTGATGCAAATTAACACCAATCTGCCACATTTGCACAGTATGTTTCAAGTCTCAAGTCTGACACGTTCTGCTATTCCAGACATGAAATAACAAGTGTCAAATCTCACACTTTCAATGCGCGGAAATGAAATTTATCTAAAAAATCCATTGTTAAGATATAACCAATTAAGACCAAGCTCTCACAGGATGTTAGGATTGATAAGGTGTCAGGACATATTTATCTCTCAATGTGACTTACGTCTGATACTTTGTCGTTATGGTATTCAAAGAAGTGAACATGTTGTCTTTTCTATTAGAATAGTTTGACACTTCAATAAGTATATGATAATCAGTATTCACCAAAACGGTATTAACTCTATGTTTTCAACAAAAACAACGTTTTAACATCAAAATCAAGTTTTGTCAAATTGATATTTAAATTCCAAAATCATAAAAAATAAATTCAAATATGTTTATTTAAGGTTGTTAGTAAAATAAACTATGACGATTTTTTTGTTTTAGCTGTTAATTATTAAACCTGTCCGAAAATTAAATGCTCAATATGTCAAGGCTACTTACACGAGAGAAAACGAACATAAATGTAAAGTGAATATGAAGAACAATTCTTAAGTCAAAACAGTTGATCTAGAAAGACGACATCGGAATCAATTTCGAAATCATAGACCTCTTACTGGGGATGGAGTTACTGGAAAGTTGCCGGATGATTTTAACAAATACTCTTGAATGTGCCAGTGTTTAGTTTTGAAATTTGGATGTGTGGTGAAAATGTGAGTTAAAGGATATCCTTCGTATCACAAGTAAGTTGACGTGTGGTGAAAATGTGAGTTAAAGGATAACCTTCGTATCACAAGTAAGTTGGGTTATAATACGGTTTGTTTGTTCGCAATTTATGATCTCCCGTTTCATTTCATGTATCAATTAGACAATGCAGGGTGAATTTGACAGTTAATAGTTATACGATGTACGGTTTTAAGACAATTCGTTTATTCAGATCTATGTCTTTGTTTACTACTAAATTAAAACCTTTATGCTAATACACGATCATTGACGAAATAGTACTCGATTTTTTTTTCAACAAATATTAATAAAAATAGCTGTTTTCACAATATCGTCAAAATTTCAAGCCGATTCCTACATATGAAAACATTTACAAGTCCTATCAAATTTACGCGTTACGTCATTTACTCTTTTTTTCAGAAGAATATTCTTATAATATGAAACATATTCAATAAAGAAAATGCACTGTCAATCCAAACATTGACTTAAGGATTGCTATTTCGAGGAAAATCGTCCCAATTTCAAGCCGTTCCTTTCATATGAACGCGTTGACATATCATTGTAAATTCACGCGTTAAGTCACTTATTTATTTTTTTCAAATGGATATTCTTATAATATGAAAAATATCCAGTATAGAAAATTCACTGTCAATCCAAACAATGACTTAAGAATCATTTATTTCAAGGAAAATCGTCCAAATTTCAAGCCGTTCCTTTCATATGAACAGGTTTACGCAATGACAAATCCATGCAAATACACGGGTTAAGTTATTAATTTATCTTTTTTCAAATTGATATTCTTATAAAATGAATCATATTCAATTTATAAAATGCGCTGTCAATCCAAACAATGACTTTAGGATCATTTATTTGAAGAATAACACCACTTCTAACCAGCGATCGCTCTTCACGCCCTTTACATGGGCATTCAGTGGATCACGAGTGACGTCACAGCAAAGGGAAGTAAGTCATACAAACCTTTATCAATCGGTGCGCTCAATCGTATCTACTCGGCAATCCCCGTAACAAGTCGGTAGATATACCTCGTAGGCAGTACATGAATACACCAGAAATCCTGGGGTAATTCGCCTTATTTCCGGCGGATAACGCAAAATGCACACAGGCACTAAATATGTATTTAGATACACACGGATTAGTTATATATCACAATTGAATGGTTTTTTTTATCCTTTTCATTAAAGATGATCATATGAACACATCTTTGTTTCATATTTTGTCAATCAGCTCTTTCCGACAATCCCCGGCTTGTGACGGGGATTGCCGAGTTGATATGATTGGCCCATCGTTGCTGACCTACTTTCAAAAATGGCTCTCCATTACCTCCGAGGTTATTTTAAGAAATGGCCGAGGTGTTCCGAATGTCGGTGCGCTATGACGGTGATTTATGACGTAATGCGTTATGCTAAAATGTTGTTAATAATTTCAATGAGATTCTTTTACTTCATATTTTAATTTTATGAAATAAACCCAACCTGTACATATGACCTTTAATGTAAGATTATTCTGATTAGGAAGATGGGTAATGGCAAGACACTAAGGAAGTCAATTCATTCTGAAATCCCTCTATTTATGTTGCAGCAGACAACTTTAAACCTCAAGAAAGATGTTAATATATAAACAATGAACTCAATAGGTAAACATTAGCAAGGGAAAATTCTCACCAAACGTGAAACAAATCCACGAAAAAAATTAAATGAATAGAATCATAAATAAAGCTTGCATATTTTTTTTTGACATTTTGCACGTCTTTTAAAAAGATTTTCGGGATAAATACGAAAGCGTTAGCGTACATGTTCAGAAACTCCCTGCTTAATCTGCCAGAACTATGAAGGGAAAAGGCATCTTACTTATAATCATTTTCATCTGACTGTGATTAGCAACAAACGTGAAACGGAGACTTCGTAGAAAACCATGTCCGGTATTAAGAACATGACGGTAACTACTACACTTCCATGGAAACCCTGCTTAAACAATTAAATAACGATTAATAATCTAAACACTTACCTCTTTTCTGTTCCTAAAGGTTTTACAGAGTAACTAGTGTGTTTGTGTCAATCAAAATATCGTTGTTTGGTTTGTTACGGCTGTAACTTCAGGAAAATAGGCCACGAAAAAATCAACATGGCTGCCAAATTATTAAAAACAATGTGTGAGTATACGTGTATACACACAAACACGGTTTCGCAGCCATCTTGTTTTGCGAGTAAACAAATAGTCACGTGACAAACGCCCACTGTAATTGCTTTGCGTAAAGGGGTTGTTCTACGAAAGATTTCTTCTAAAACACCCAAAACAATAAAGAAATGATATAGACAGTTATAAAATTTGATAATTTTTCTAGCATAAAACAGATCTTTATTCCTTATCTTTCATCCAAAATAACGTTGTACATGTTGCATTAATTTTTGTACCGTGACACGTCGTAGTTTTCAATATACTGATATTTATAAGGGTCCCTATTTATAAGACGACGGGTCGTGCATTTAGGGCCACATTTAGTCCAAAAGAGCTTCTTACTTCTTAAAACATGTTCACCGATTTTGAGTTTACCACTTAGTTTCATCAACTTTTGTTTTTTCAAAGAAAGAATTTCCACTGACTCTCATGTGGCTTTACGTTTGTTTGATCAAAAAGGATCCTGCAGGTAGATTTATAATGTACGAAATTTAACTAAAACTCTACTAGTATAGAAAACTGCCAATCCCTCGGGCAACAATTGAATTTTCTGGACTTTTCAAATGAAACCCGAAAGACCGCCTTCATCCAAGCAACAACCTGGTTTGTTTACAAACATCACAACATTGCCGATTTTTTAAAGCATTTGCTCCAAACTCAGAAGCTTTCTGCTATCATATATATTCAATGGAAGTGCTTCTGACCTACCAATTACCTACACATGCTTCTGGATTATCTAGAGCCTTATGGCATGGCACAGGCATATACATGATTCAATATAGATGATGAGTAGGTTGCTCATTTTGTCGTGCTGATTGACTTATAATAAGGCAATTGAGGTCTTTCAGAATCATCAAAAGGCAGTTCCAATCAGGTGTATTCCCAATATTAGTTTGTTCTGTCCTTTTCAAATCGAAATGTGGGCGACATTAGTGCAGTGGTAGAGCGCCGGGCTATTGTACCGAGGGTCCCGGGTTCGCATCCCTATTAGGCGAGGTGAAAAATTCCGGGACTAACACACAAAACCTGCACGATTACTGGTTTAGTATCTAGGAAGCAGTCATCGAGAGTGGCTTTGAACAAGCTTTAAGCTTCCTTCACTATCGATGTAAAACAGATATGGTGATCTGGTAAATGGTGCACTGGAAATACCCTATGTAATAAGGACTAAATACTTATGTGACCAAGGAGCGATAAATAAAAATTCGGAAAATGTCACAACTTTCATTAACTCTTTCCTTCTAATTTGATTTTGGGAAGATCTAACTAGTAGTTACAGACAATAATTAAAAAAAATATGAAAATCCGACTTGTTTGTGGTATTGTGATAGAATCTTTATGAGCATTTTCTCAATTTTTAAAAATAATTTCTAAGGTCATCTTCTTATGTATTATCAACATGAACAAAACTGTTTTTTTTAAACCTGCCACTGAAACTGTTTTTTTCTTCAATTATGTACTAATTTCATATCAAAAATGATACTACTATCTTTGATTAACCCATTGTCCAATATGAGGATTTGTGAATTATTTAACTTCGTATGCAAGAGCAATTAATATTTAAGAAGCAACATTTCCCCTCTGATATAAGTTATAAACCATTGTAGCAAATGGAGTTATTCTGCATTTTGCCTTTGTAGTTTTTAAAGTCATTTGTGGGAGGTGCGGTAACGTGTGGTATAATGGGGTAATGGGTTAGTATTCACACAGATAAAAATATATAAAGCGCTGCCAAAAGCTTAAACTTGAAACTCTCTTCAGACAGGACATCAAAATTTATTGAAATCTCGGCACCGAAAGGTGTCCGAACGCTGTACATATCTAGCAGACACAGATCATTTTGGTACTGTGTAGTACGTCGGAATCGGTTTGTTTACTCGCAAGCCTCGTTTCAAACTGACCTTCACATTCCGCATGTTATCCCCCCTTGTTCTGATTGGTCGAGCGGCAATGTTCGGAGTTTGTTCGCATTTCTTTGATCTATGTCTCTGCTTTGATGTTGTTCAGAAAGTGTTCGCAATTAGTTCGCAATTCGTTCGCATTTCTTTGGTCTCGTTCGGAAAGTGTTCGGATTTGGTGCGGGCCGGGCCATTTGAAAATTTGAAGCCTGCCAGTTTATTGGTAAATCTATAAATAAACGTTCGCAAAACCCGAATTACTCATCAAACATTCGACTTCACTGTGCGGGCTAATACCTTCGAAGGAACAATGAAAATAGTCCGGATTTACTCACTTTGTTTTGTTCTAAATTATTACTGTTAAGTTTATAATCTTAAAGGCACACCAAAGGAGAGGGGTACAAATAGATTATTTTTTTTTGCAAACCAATCTAGAATAGATGATACTGGGCACTCTTTACCAGGCATTACAAAGAGAAAAGTAAGCATTCCTTAGGTTCTCTTAGCATTTCTACCTCTGATGTTTACGACGTTCTTACGTGTCTAAATACCGGCAAGGCATCAGGACCAGACGGTATCAATAATATTATTTTACGTGAATGTGCAAATCAGCTAGCTTCTCCTCTTTGTGATCTGTTTAATTTTTCACTTGACACATGTATTTTACCGACATCATGGAAAAGGTCCGATGTTTGTCCAATTTTTAAGAGTGGTGACCCTTCTCTTCCAAATAACTATAAACCAGTTTCCCTTTTGAATAGCATGGAAAAGGTTTTTGAAAAAAATGTATTTAAATATGTTTCTAACTATCTAAATGACGTGCAGTTTTTTACCCCTTTCCAGTCTGGTTTCAGGCCTGGAGATTCGACTGTGAATCAAGTAACCTTTCTTTATAATAAACTTTGCAATGCCTTGGATAATGGATTTGAAATACGATTTATATTTTTTGATATAAGCAAAGCATTTGACAAGGTTTGGCATGATGGTCTATTATTTAAACTTGAGCATACTGGAATAGAAGGTAGACTTCTTGCATGGTTTTCAAATTACCTTTCTGATAGGTGCCAAAAGGTAGTTCTTCCGGGAGGGGAATCCAACACTCAATTTACAAATGCTGGTGTCCCTCAAGGGTCGATTCTTGGACCTCTTATTTTTCTTGTATTTATTAATGGTATTGTTGACGACATCGATTGCGGTATTAACCTTTTCGCTGATGATACTAGTTTATCTTTAATTATTGAAAAACCTGACGAGGCAGGTGTAATATTGCAAAATGATATAAATAAGATCAGCACCTGGGCTAAAACTTGGCTTGTAAGTTTTAACCCTTCAAAATCTGAATCGCTTATTGTGTCCCGTAAATCTACACTCCCAACCCATCCAGATCTTATTATGTCGAATGTTATCATTCATAATGTAGATTATCATAAGCATTTGGGTTTCTTATTTAATAAGGATGGTACATTGAGTCTGCATATAAATAAGTCTTTGGAAAAAGCTTGGAAAAGAATTAACATTATGCGACGTTTTAAGACCATTCTTGATAGGAAAGCACTTCAACAAATATATTTTTCATTCGTCCAATTTTAGAATATGGTGATACAGTATGGGATAACATAAATCAACAACAGAAAAACGACCTAGAGAAAATTCAAAATGAAGCAGCTAGAATAGCAACAGGATGTAGTAAATTAGTATCGTTGCGTGATTTGAAAAAAGAGTGTGGTTGGGAAACATTAAGTGAGCGTAGACGGAAACATAAATTAATTCTTTTTTATCAGATGTATAATAACCTTGCGCCTCAATACTTGATAGATCTCCTTCCCCCAACCAATAATACCATGAATAGATATAATCTACGCAATTCGCAAAATATTCGGTTTTTATCATGCAAGACTAATCTGTACAAAAAATCATTTCTCCCTTCTACGGTAGATGAATGGAACACACTACCCACAGATACAAGAAATTCCGATTCGCTTCGTAATTTTAAGGCATTCCTAAATATTGATAAGCCAAAGCCTAATAAACTGTTTTTTATTGGGCATAGACGGCTTCAAATACTACATACACGACTTAGAAGAGATTGTAGCTGTCTTAAGCATCATTTATTAAAAATATTCTTGATTCACCTCAATGTGATTGTGGTGCAGTGGAGACAACTATGCACTATTTCTTCGAATGTCCGTTTTATCAGTCTTTAAGAAACGAATTGTTCCATTCTTTGGCGAGTTTCATTGTTATACTGGATCTAAATACACTCCTCCTTGGAAATGATTTCCTTACTCTTGAAGAAAATATAGAGGTATTTACTCATGTTCACAATTATATCAAAGGAAGCAAACGGTTTGATTGATGGTTTATCATTTCTGGTCCATTCATCTATAGCTCCATCCACTCTGTCTCTTTCTCGCTATTCTATCTATAACTCTATATAACTCTTTCTCTACTTGTCCCCTTCGCTCTATCGGTGAACTTACAATTATATGTTACATATTTTTTGTATTGTATTGCTGTCATGTTGTAATGTTATTAAGGAGAGGGACTCAATAAGCTTATAGCTTCCGTCCCAATCCTATTGTAAAAACATTTTACAATAACATATGTTTAAACTAAATAAATTACTGAAACAATATATTGAGTTCTTTTTTTATGTTCACAAAAGTCGTGAGAACTTTTTTACAAATGCATTGAGACCCTATTTAATAAACCCCTTTAAAATTATGTATTTTGTGACTGACTTATAGTTGTCTCCAATTCAAACATGTTTATCAACAACCTGTTTATTTATATATTCAAAATAATGAATTTTGATTGGTCGGTTCAAACAAATGTGTATTAACTGACATGGTTATAGGTTAAGAATCAGGCAATCTGAATTATTAAACTGGCTCATATGGGTTATTTCTAGTTGGCTTTCACATGTAAGTTGTGCTGATCGGTTTTATTTGTGATAAATATTTGAATCTGACCAAAAGTTTACCAAATAGTATAGTTTGATATAGCATTTATCTCCTTTTATGGGCCTTTAAGGTCAACCACGACTTACGTAGCCGATTGACCTTTAAGATGGTAAAACACGCAGCCTTTGTCGTCTGCAGTTTATTTTGAATCAAGACAGTGTCCTTATCGTTTAGTTCAGAGCCTGTACGGTATAGCAATAGATTGGATATTTTTACATAAAAATACCAAATTCCTTATGTACAGACAAGTGCATATCGCTACTGTAACACACATCATGCATCATGATAGATATGATAGAACAAAAGCTGTGGCTATGTAGAGGTTACAATCAAAGTTTCAGAGCCCCAATCGCTGCACTTATATCACTACCATTTGTCATTGAGTCAATTTCTTTTTCTGTCGCAGGAACATCGAGCTACCGTCGGTAAAAAACGTTCGGTAAAAGATTTAACATATCTTTGATTAGCAGACAGACTATAGACATCTTATGAAAATCTACTGGGCACTGTTTTACAAAACGACTTAAGAAAATATTTGCGTAAATCAAAACTGATACGGATTGATAGTATCTTGGATAAAAGTACAATCCTTTAATTTGGACTTAATTGGAAGCGTCTCGAAGAGACAATTCCAATGATGTGTTACATTTCAAAATTGCTTAATACCCCAATATTCAGATAAGCGTGAATGTTGTTCTAAACTTACGCGAATTCTTAGCAAACTACCACGTTTAATAAGTAAAACGCTACTCAGGTTTGGGATTTTGGTGACGGGCATTGTGATTTAAACTTCTAAACAAGGCCAATGAGACCCCTATATTTATGACTTTACAATCCTAGCGTAATTTCTTTGCAATTTCAAACGTATGGGCAAATTGAATCTTCTTTATCAGGGACCTAGGTACATCATTAGATATTGGCTATGTTCGCCAAATATTCCATGAGGTCGCTTATTTTGCCCATGTAACTCTGAGGTTAGCATAAGTATCCCTTTTCAACTTTTTTTCTGAATGAAACGCATGTTCAGTGGATTATTTATGAACGAATATAACAAAAGAAGATATCGGACGGAGGCATGGATCTTTATCTTTTGTCACAAAATCTTTGTCGCTTTCCATTATATCATACAATATAAACATATCATAACACTGTTTTTATTTAGTTAACATTCGTCGACTTTCAATGCTCTTACTTTCGGACAATGAAGAATCCTAAATAGGGGATATGTATAAATATGAGGTAAAACTTCATGTTATCATTACCTGATTGAAGCTCTGGGCTGAAAACCTCTAGCGCCACGTGTTGTTTCGTACTCCCAAACTCTCTCGTCTCAACGAAGCAGGCGTAGAAACCAGTATCAGATCTCGCGAGGCTCTCGAAATCTAAGCAGCGAGAGTAAGCGCCACATTCTACACTCCTATCTTCAAACGACTTGCCGACCTCATTACAAGGGATATTGTTACAGGATTTGTTACCATAGAAACTCCATTGTGTTTTGGTTGAGAGATGGCTGTTCACGGTGCAGTTTAACTGAAGGGCATCTCCTTCAGTTCTTGTGATTCGTATACCCGGCGTTATTGTGATCAAAGGAGGGCCTACAATGAAGAAATAATATTTTGATTATAAAAAGCGTTTAAAGGCAGCTATATCAAAAACACACGTACATTTATGTCTATATGTCTCTAGGAAGAGAAAATCGCCATGCTCAGCAAAGTTTAATGTCTGTCTGGTCAAACCGTGAAGAACCGACGACATGCATTGGCTAACTTAGTCCAAACGGTGTCAAGCTTATATTTGCTTACCAGGAATAATAAGGGTCACCGTCTCTTCAATGACATCGAAGTTGCCACATTTGACTGTACAGGCTATCTGTTGTCCATTGTGTTCCGGATTGCGCTGTAAGGACAGTTCAGATATCTGTGCATATCGACCATCCAAATCACCAGCTGTGTTGTCCAGTTGTCTTTCTGTTGTCAGACGTTGTATACGATCTGGAACTCTCCAGTTGATGTCACAAGACGGGTTAGCCTCGGATACAGAACATCGGACGGTGACGTTTGATTGGCCACTGACTAGTACGCTTTGATTGGCGCTAGCCGTGTCTGGAGGGACTGTAGATTAATGATTTAAAGCATGAACAGGGATGGTGATAAGACTATTAAAATGTTAATACGAGATATAGACAGAGGCCTGATTTTGATAGCGCCATTATTTAGCGCCTATTAGTTCATTGGCCGCGAGCTAGTTAAGTTTAATGGTTACCGACCTATATCTGCATGCCGCCTGGCATAGTGAAAGAAGTTAGGAGGTTCCTGGTATTATTAGTAAAAGGCATCTCATAAGCCAAAGGTTACTGGCCCTTTCAATAGGGGTGACACTATAATAAACAAAGCAGTTTTATCTCACAGCATGAAACAACGTATAAGAAACATTTATAATAATACCAATTTAACCAAGACATCAAATTGGTTAGCAGGGTATGGCCGATTTATCGTAGAAGTGTAACACGTTCAATGTTTAACTGGCATCGAATCCGACATGGAAAGTTGTTACGTAAAATTTAGTGATTTAAATACTCTAACTTTTGGCAGACATTAAGAATTGCTCACCATTATATGTTCCGAACTTATTCCATACCAAAGTAGATACCGAGATGCAAAGTGTCAAGACATTTGTCTGTTTTGAGTGCACTATATTACGCTAAAAGAATATGCCAAACATCATCATTCATGATTATAATTCGGTTAGACGTTGTTAACACCATTTCAAACCGAATCGTTCATAACATCCAGGCTATTATATCACTAATGGTCGCACAGTTTGCCATGATTATATCAATGGCATGCCTACTTGAACGATATAAGGTCACTCCGGCACCTTGACAGATCTATAGATATCAATTCTACATACAACACACCGTTGGGCAAGAGTTAATCATAACCAAGTCTACCAACAAAACATAGAGTCACAGCGTTCGACCTTATATACATGTACCTGTATCATACTTTATTGCATATACATGCAGACGCTATGTGGATCTTAATGTATCTATATCATATATACGTACATAACATATGGTAGCTACATGGTTCGTAGAACTTTAGATCTTTACAAGAACTACTTACGTAACTTAAAGTTCCGCCATGGCTCGAAGCTGTATCTATACCAGGCCTAGATATATATAACTTATGGTCTGGCAGTTGGCCGGTGATATATCTTTACCAGGCCAACTTACATAACATATACTCGCTATGTGGGACCTTATGTATCTTAAACATGCCTACCCACATAACATATAGTTCTTTGATATATCTTATTATGCCTACTAGTAGTAAAGGAGGCTAGCCTGGAACAAACCGGTGTTCCAGGCTAGCCTCCTGGGACGGGGTGGTAGGTTAATCCGTAAGTCCGTAGGTTCCTGGGTAAAAAGTTGAAAAATTGTTATAAAAGTTATAAGTTCTTAGGCCAGGGGCAAGAAATAAGAAAAAAATACCCTGAAATTTTCTAAGTCCGAAAATGGAACGAAAATTTTCTAAGTTCGAATTCTGAGTAAAAATGACTAAGTTCGAATTTTGAGTAAAAATAACTAAGTCCAACTACTGAGATTGATTGACGGATGTAAACATAAGAGAACTGTGGTATATGACCATGGTACTCTCTAACCCTTAAAGTAAAACGACTTGACAAATATGAGAAGTTCTTTCGAGAGAACTGGTTGGCCCTGAAAAGGGCCGTTTGGTGTGTTCCCTATGGAACAAAGCTGTGTTCGGTTGTTAGTTCTTTTTCTTCGGTATGCGTGGTATCTTGAAGTTGTTGATGTTTTTTTCGTGTTTTCCTTGGCCGGTGGCAACGGATATTTGGTGTTTGTCAACTGCTTTCTGCTTTTGGGGTGATTCTGCTGGAACTGTGTTTTTTCGCTTTCTCGATGTTGATTGTTGTGAGGAGGATGTCTGCGTCTGTTTTACAGCATTTGCTAATGCATTTACTAGTTTATGGAGACTTGTTTTGTCCAAATCAATTTCAATCGGCAACTTAACTGGTGTCGATATAACTTCCATTTCCAGGTAACTTGACTTGTGGAGCTTGTCAATGGTATGGTTGAGTTGTTGAATACTTGTATCCAGACATTGCAGCTTCGTAAGGTGAAAGTTAAATGTCTGTAATTCGCCCAGGATGCTGTTCATTACACTGTCTTGTTGCGACTTCAGATGTCGAACTTCATTCAAAATGGTGTGAAGTAACGTATTGTCCCCCGTTGGTAGCATAGTTGTTTGTGTTGAATTATCAGGCTGGTAATGGTATTGCTGTGTCTGGTAACTCTCAGGTACAATGGTATTTGACATCATATCAGATGGTATCTGGTTGTCATGAGAGTTGAACGCCTCAGCAAGTAATTCGTCAAAGTTGATTTCCATTGTTGTTCCGTTCAGCTACAAAGTTGAAATGATAACGCTTACATGAAATGACGTCGTTTTTATACCGCCAAAGAGGATTGAAATGATATCCAATGAAATTAGAGGAATAACGTCCAATGAAATTAATGAAATAATGAAGTAACGTCCAATAGAAGTGTACGTTAGTTTTAAAAACGTGATTGGTTAAATATTTAAATATCGGAATGCGCAGTATAAAAAAGCTTGTGAATCTGAAAACAGTTACAACTTCATAGCAATATGGAACCATTGAGACGGCAAGTTGTTGATTTAATCAACCAAGTCAAGTTGGTCTCTGATCAACTTGAACATCTTAGGAGGTAACTGACACCGCCACCACCACCACCACCGCCACCGCCGCAGCCACCGCTTTTTCCCCAAAGCGAAGAATGCTGGGATGACGATGATGAACCACCGTTTTCCCTGCAAGCCGGGCTGGACGCGCAGCAGTTGAAGCGGCTTGATCGCAGAAGTGCGAGCAAGTGTCCGGCTTGCGGGAAGATTGGAGGCTGTTATCATTAAACAGTCTCCACCCAGACGGCCCTTTTAGGGCCAACCATATCCCACGAAAAGATTTCCTTTTCAAATTGTCAAATTGTATTACCATATGAGCATCTTATGATGACAAAGAAATGTCCCCTTATAAAATATGCACATGATTGAATTGACCCGACATATTATAACCCCAATCCTCTGAAAAGTTTTTTTTATTTGTTTAAAATATAAAATCATATTTTGTGATGATAAAAACTGTTTTAGCATAAAAACTGAAGATAACTTTTTCAGAATTCACGCATACCTTAATGTTTAAGTATCATCATTCTGATTGGTTGATTTCTTAAATATTTATGAAGTATCTTAAATATTTAAGAAGTAGGTCAGTAGGTCAACGAAAATGTTTAAGTTAACTGCTAGGTCAGTAGGTTAGTAGGTCAAGACAACTGTATAAAAAGGTATGATTTGATTGTTTTAACTCATATTTCTGAAAATGGAGTATTTTGTGAAATTTCTTCGCCGGCTGTTTTGCAAGTCAAAGCAAAGATCCAACGATGACAGGAGCCGGGGGAGGAGGAGGAGCTGATGGAGGAAGAGAAGGACCATCGGCGGAAAGCACTTTGTGCTTTCTTTGAAAGGCGAGGGTATGAGTATTATACTCGTACACCCATCGTTAAGATGGGTAACATATACCCGGACCTTTCGGAGTTTATGCCTCCAACTGAAAATGTTGCTTGGAAGGTTAAACTCCAACAGCTATATCCTGGTCTAACCTATTTCTAAAACAATAGGGGAAACCACGGAAGCCCTTTTAAGGGCTACACAATGTTCTCGAAAGATTTTTCTTGAAATTGTTAAACTTTATAAACAAAAAGTAATAAAAAACAATTGAATTGGTTTACATACTTTTATTTCTTTCTTAAACATATGATAACAGTTAAACATATAATAACAGTTAAACATACAACAAATTTTTTAAAACATTTCTTGGAACAATATTAACTTGAGAGTTCATTACACTTTGATAAATATTTACAACTCTAACTTTTTCTTTTTCTTAGGAATACCAGAACATACACGTCCTTTTCGCTTTTGAGCTTTTGTACTTTCTTTCTTAACAATTAAAGAACACACTTCACCTTTCTTATGCTTTTTTGATTTACAGAAAAAACAGTTTTAGTTTGAATTGGATTGTTCTTTCAATTCCTTTTTCGGTTCCTCTTTCGGTTCCTCTTTCGGTTGATCCTCACATTTGATTTTGTCGTTCTTGTCGACTATTTCCATTTTTTCACTCGAATCCAAAGTTTGTACAGACTGATCGTTGTCTGTTTTAATTTCCTCCGTAGTTTGAGTTGACAGAGTTGTTGCAGATATCCTTTCCGTCGGAATGATGCGTACACTTTTCTTTGTTTTCAAACAATATCTGCTATACTCGTTACAATATGATGTAAATGTTCCAACGAAATCCATGTCACGGTGTTGTGAAAGTTCGTTTTGTGTTGAAAACAAAACTTGATGTGAAACCGGGTTTACATACACATACGTATAGATTCCAACGCGTTTTGTCTTTTCAGGGCAATTACTAGACCAATGTCCATCGGCGTGACACACGAAGCAAAACTTAGGTCTGCTCTGATGCGGCCTGTAAAGTTCATCAATATCGAGTATGTCGAATGGTCGATAATTTCGCAAATACGGATGATTTTCAGAATTATATTGGTCCATTTTTGGATAGTTCATATTACATGCCAAATTCTATGTCTCCTGAAGCAAGATCAAACTTTATGGAATGGTATAACGAGCAGGTTACAAATGGTAAAATCTTTGATTTCAAAAAGGAGATGGACGAATACTGTCGTTCAGATGTAGACATTTTAAGAAGGGGTTGTGGTCAATTCAGAAAGGTTTTCATTAAACATGGAGGAATCGATCCTTTTCTCGAAGCTATAACAATTGCAGATGCATGCAATAAAGTATGGCGTAGTTCTTATTTGCCAGAAGGTCAAATTGCAATTATTTCCAACAAAGATTCCTCCAAACGTCGTTTTTCTATTAAGGGAATACGTTGGATTCAAAGTGTTGCAAATGAAATATTTTTATTCAGCATGCTAAAATCGGGGGAGGATATGAAATTGGACCTTATAGTGTAGATGGTTTTCATAAAGAATCCAACACTGTATATGAGTTTCGTGGGGATTTGTATCACGGATGTCCAGTTTGCTATCCAAATCGGTTACAAATAAATCCATTTAATGGGGAAACCATGCAATCTCTGTTTGAAAAAACAATGAATAGGATAGCTTATGTTAAACAAAAAGGTTACAATGTTCATGTCATGTGGGAACATGAGTTTGATGCAAAACTCAAAGACAAAGAATATAAAAAAAATTGAAACAATATTTCCACATTGTGATCCAATAGATCCAAGGGAAGGTTTATATGGTGGGAGATGTAATGCCATAAAATTATCTCATGATATTGACTCTAAAGATGAAAAAGAAAACAAATACATTGATGTCTGTTCACTTAACCCATTTGTGTGTAAATACAAATCATACCCTGTAGGTCATCCCTCAATTTTGACAACAGAAAATATTGACATTGACAATATTCGTCAATATGAAGGTCTCATCAAAGTTCAAGTTTTGCCCCCAGCTAATTTGTTGCACCCTGTTTTGCCATTACATTGCAACAACAAAATGATGTTTCCTTTGTGTGGAAAATATGCAGAAGATAGTTTATCTGTTTGTAATCATGAACAAGATGATAGAGCATTGGTAGGAACTTTGGTAACTCTTGAACTTTTTAAAGCTCTGGATAATGGTTATTGTTTGCTTCATGTTTATGAAATATGGCATTTTGATTCTTTATCGGATCAATTCTTCAAAGGTTATGTTGACAACTTTCTGAAAATTAAGCAAGAGGCTAGTGGTTATCCTGGTTGGTGTCAGTCAGAATCAGACAAAGAAAAATTTATTCTTGACTACAAAAATGCAGAAGGTGTTGAACTTGATGCAAACTTGGTTAAAAAAAATCCTGGTAAACGGTCTTTTGCCAAAATTATGCTTAATTGTTTGTGGGGGAAACTGGCTCAACGTGAACTCATGAGGCAAACTGAATACATTAAAGATCCTGCAAAATACTTTGATTTGATCAACAATCCCCAGGTTTTTATCAAGCATGTTGAAATATTTGACAATGAATGTCCATTTGTTTTAGTGAGTTATGAAAATAAGTTAGATCATGTGCAAACTCACAGTACAGCAAATGTTATAGTTGGTTCATACGTAACAGCGTATGCAAGACTTGAGTTATACAGTATTTTAGAAAAATTAGATGATAGTTTCTTGTACTTCGATACTGATAGTTGTATGTACATTCATGATCCAACGCTATGGAATCCACCCATTGTCAATAGTCGATTAGGAAAATGGACTGATGAAGAGCCAGACAATACAATCACAAAGTTTAGAGGACTTGGGCCAAAAAATTATGCCTACCAAATGCAAACAAAGGATGGGTCTATTGAAAGCAAATGTAAAGTAAAGGGTAAAACATTAGATTACAAAACTAGTCAAATTGTTAATTTTGATACTTTTACAAAATGCATGATGGATCGTACAAATGAAATCAAGGTTACATATGACTGTAGAATAAGAAGATATAAAGATAGAACTGTAAAAAGTGAAGTTCAGACAAAAACATTTAGATCTGTATATACAAAAAGAGTCATTGTCAATAAAGTTGAAACTGTTCCTTATGGATATCAGAGCTTAAGGCGAAAACATACAAAAGCAAAGCGTAAAATAAAAAAAGCATTAAACACTCATCAAAGATGGAAGGAACAGACACGCTTTCAGTACCACTTGAATTACGTGAACAGATTTACAAAGAATTCGTTCATCTGCATGTTTTAAAAGATAAGATAAAGAAAGAGATTCAATACGGCTGTATTGCATTTTGGACACGACGCTTCCACAATGGATGTAAAAAAGGAGAATCGTCTTGGAAGATGTATAATATTCAATACTACATCAATTTATTGATAAGGGATATGCGGTTCAATAATAGTGCAGCATTTGGACTTATTACACAACTTTACATTGAACCGGGGCTGCAAAGACGAGATACATCTAGATGGGTATTTCAAACCTACTTGGAAAATGAAACTATAACAGAACAATTTCTCAACACGCTTTCACAAAAAGCCAAGTTCTTTAACTTTTATGTACGATATGCGGCAAATCCTGTGGAAAGTGACGATTCGTTACACCCATGCATAGCTGTGAAAGGATCTATCATTTTTGATCGAGATGTTTCAGAAAAAGAAGTGTGTTCACATTTGTTTACAAAGAACTTGTACAAGATGGAGAGACAAGTTCGATTCTACTTTTTCGATCATCAGTATCCACGGGAAATAGGAAATTTTGAACTGTATAGAACGATTATTGAACGTGAATACAAAATAGAAAATGTGTTTCACTGTGTTTATGATTTTTAAACAACTGTTTAAAATGCTTGCATAAAAACACTTGTATAAAAATGCTTGTATATAATATTATCACATTCATTTAAAATTGTATGTTAATAAGTCATTGTTAAAACATGTTTTTACTGTATAAATGACTAAAATGTTAGTTATGAGTAATAAAAATATGTTCATCGATAAACTGTTATCTGTTTTGTATTTGTTACAAGATCCCCAGTTGTGTACTTGATGACTACTTGATGACACATTGACCTACCGGTAGTTTGCAGTTTGAATGACGTCATTTATTGCACAATTGTTTAAAGAATGACGTCATTCGCAATGTAAACTGGCGGCAAAACAACGAGCTCCTCAATGAGTCATCAAGTACACAGTCAACGTCATGACAACCCCGGTGAATTGGAGTTAGATCGCGGAAAAACAGTGATTTTTTGCTACAACTTATAGACCTCGATTATGAAATATTTCTGCCGTAAACAAGATTTTGAAAGTTTTGAATACAGCGATGTATATTGTTGTATGAAACTTTAACAAAATTGTGTTTTGAATAATTTTATCTTTTCATTACTTTAAAATACTTTTAAAGGATAAAATTTGCTAAATGTTGCATTTGTCGTCATTTTACATTTATCCTTTGAAGAGACAAGTTAATCTAAGAAATGGATATCCAATCCCTTTTGTTTCAACACCCCTGTAACATTTACATAAGCGGACCTAGTGGATGTGGGAAAACAGAATTTGTCCGTAAACTTATTGACTATCGTGAAGATTTATTCAATATTGTACCAGAAAAAGTGGTATGGTGTTACAAAGAATGGCAACCTGCTTACAATTTAATGAAAGAATCATTTAACTTCATAAAATTTATCGACGGTATTCCCGAGGATGAAAATGAAATTGTTAGCGATCCGAGCATTTCACATTTAATTGTATTTGATGATATGCTACTGGGACAAGGACGAAGAAAAAATCAAGTTATGGTTTACAAGAAAAGGACATCATCGTAATGCAAGTGTTATTTACATAACTCAGAACATGTTTCAGCAATCAAAGTCAAGTCGATACATGATTGTGTTTAGAAATGAAAGAGATAACAATCAAATTAAAACACTTGCAAATCAAATGCAAGCCCCACATTTGATTCCAGCTTATAATGATGCAACGTCTAAAGACCATGGATATCTTGTCATTGACTTTCATGCCAGAACAAAACGAGAATTACGACTTCGTACAGATATTTTTCATCGGTGGTATTCGCAAAATGATGATCAAGGGCCTATTCCTTATTCACCAGTATAAAACTGTATGCAGATGAAAATCAATTGTCATTTTTTATGATACGGTCTAAGGAGATACATAATCCGAGATGGCGTTACCAAATACCTCATCCGCGATTTTACATGCATTGCAAAATTTAGGTCAGGAAACAAATAAACATGCAAGAGAAGCGTTGTTAAAATTAGGGTTTAAAGAAATGCTGAAATGGTTTACATTAGCGGCGAAGAAAATTACAGATGGTAAAATCAAATTACCGAAACAAACCGCTAGTTACAGGTTAAAACATAAAGACGACGTAAAAAACTTATCGGATCCCATGATAAATGACGATGAAAAACGCAAAATTATTTTGAAACCTGGTGTGGAGGGTTTTTAGGAGGTGTTATTATAAGAAGTTTAATACGTTGGAACGGTGAAAAAACTGCAAGAACTTTTTCAAAACAACCCAGACAATCAAAAAAGAAAAATACTCCGAAAAGAAAGACAAGTACCCCAAAAAGAAAGACAAGTACCCCGAAAGAAAGAAAAATACCCCGAAAAGAAAAAAAATACCCCAAAAAGAATACAAACAATCAAAGTTGATGAAACTTTTATTAAACAAAGAACAAGATCTGAATCCAAGACACCCATAAAATCTCCTATGAATTCTAAAAAACAAGCAATGGTACGTAAACTACACAATATTGGATCTAAATATATTCGATATATGACTCCTCGTAAATTGCATTTTCAAGACATTCCGTCAACGTCCTTATCGCCAAGATCCCAGGATGAATATAATGTTGGTAAAAGAGAATTGAACCAGCTTAGACAGGAAGCAAAACAATATGTAAAGTCGAAAGAAAAACCAAAGAGTCCAGAGTATACTGCAGTTCGTTTATCTCCAAGAAGTGTACAGGCCAATTTTGCCCGTTTTTCACCATTGAATAATCCGAACTTATCGGAACCTGCACGAATTGCACTTACTGCATTGTAATCACAATTTTTATAAAACGTTTTATAAAAGAAGGATGTCTTTACATCACGGATATCAGTTTGTTTAAGACAGTTAAAGAATTAACAAGGTAAAGAAAACGCCACTTATTAAAAAACACGGTCCAATGGTTATGGCTATGCTACAATCTACCCCAAAAATAAGAAAAAAGCTTATAAAGGAAGCAAAATCTCCAGTCATAAAATGTGAAGCAGAATGTTGTCACAATGTTTTAAAAGGACATGTTCCTTTGACAGAAGCTCAAAAGAAGAAATTACATTCAAAGCGACAACATCTTAGAAGTTTAGCATCAAAATCAGTTTCTATTCAAAAGAAGAAACGTATTTTAAATCAAAAAGGAGGATTTTTACCACTTCTTTTAGGACCATTATTGCCTTTATTAACAAAAGTTGTAGTCGGAGGTATTGGTGGTGCAATCAAATCTTTGTAAAAAATGTCTGTCAGAAAAATGGCTGTTGTTCCTGTACAATTATTAGAAGAAATAAAAAGAATTAAGGCGGAACAAATGCATAACCCACGTTTGCCACCAAATCCCCAAGTTACAGATGTTGCACAACAACAAAGCAAAATGAATACTATTTTGGAAAACTCTGCATTATCGGAGTCGGAAAAGGCTCAAAGGTATGGTGAAACTTTGTTTAAGTTACAAAACTCACTCGAAAAAGTTAAAGTGCCCGCAAATATTATACCATCAGATAGTATCCATAAACAAAACGTGGTATCTGATACAATGCAAGATCGTATTTTGCAAAGTGTACCCAAAACAATGCAAAGAAAAGCAGGATTGCTTTTAAATATGTTGAAAGATAACGACAATTTATCTTGGAACAATCAAGGGGTTGTAACATATAAAGGAACACAAATTCCTGGATCAAATATAATAGATCTTATAAATGATACATTGCGCCAAAGAAAAGGTGTTGAACCGAAAGGCTGTGAAACATTTTCAAAGGCTATAAATGAAACAAATGTTCCACAAGAAGTTGTTGGAAATGTTGTTAGATGGAAATGGATGCACAAACACGATCACGCAAATAGTGATAGTGATAACGAAATAACTTTTAGGACCCCGAAAATGAGTACCCCAAAAATGAGTACACCAAAAACATCTAAACGACTTAAATCTTTAAGTAAAGTCCAGAAAGCATCGCCGTACTCAGATCCCGTTGAAAAAGAATAAAGATTATTATACCCAAGAATTAATGACCCCACCATCGACTGTTAAAAAATCAACTATAAAGAAACGAAACGTTGTAGCAAACCGTCAAAAATGGGAGGCTTGGTAAAAGGACAACATCGTAAATTAAATTCTTTATTGAACAAGTTGTACTATGACCCCAAAAGTAAAGCAGCATTTTCTAGCCCAAGATGTTTGTATCAAAAAGCAAAAGCAACTTTAAAAAAGATTAAGTATAAAAACGTTAAAGAATGGTTGGAAGGTGAAACAACCTATACGTTGCATAAGCCACTTCGTAGAAAATTTAAAAGGCGTAAGACTATTGTGCGAGGTATTGATTATCAATGGCAAGCAGATTTAGCCGATATGCAGAAAATGTCGAAACAAAATAATAATAACAGATATCTACTTTGTGTCATTGATGTATTTTCAAAATATGCTTGGGTTGTACCTATTCAAAATAAAACGGGTAAAACTTTAATTACTGCATTTCAGTCAATTTTGAAAAAGTCAAAACGGAAACCTTTGTCTTTACAAACTGATAAAGGATCAGAATTTAAGAACAGAGAATTTCAACATTTTTTGAAAAAGAATCAAATTCATTTTTTTACAACTGATAATCCAGAAACAAAGGCTAGCATTGTCGAACGATTTCAAAGAACTTTGAAAACTCGCATGTTGAAATATTTTACTCATAACAAAACACGACGTTATGTCGATGTACTTAAGCAGTTAGTTAATAATTACAAAACAACTTTTCACAGAAGTATTCAAACTTCTCCAGACTCAGTAAAACCATGCAATGAAGCTAAGATTTCTGAGATATTGTATTTTCCAAAGAAAAAAGAGTTAAAGAAAAAAGATTTAAAACCGAAGTTTAGAGTAAAAGATAAAGTACGGATTAATAAAACAAAACATACGTTTGATAAAGGTTATTTACCAAACTGGACACAAGAAATATTTGAAATAACCCATGTAAATAAAACATTACCAATAACTTACAAGTTAAAGGATTTGAATAATGAACAGATTATGGGGACATTTTATGGTCAGGAATTACAACTTATAAAAGATAATGAAATCTATAAAATTGAATCAGTGCTTGATAAACGTACAAGACGTGAAGGAAGCGTTTTGTTAAAGAAATAAAAGTAAATTGGAAAGGTTATCCTAAAAAATTTCAAAGTTGGATTCCAGAATCATATGTTGTTTGAAGCTTTTGACAAATTCTTTACAGAAAAGATATATAAAAACAGACTACATCTACCATGCAATCTCAGTGTAATATTGAGTCTGGTACCGAAAGTATTAATAGTGGCAAAGTTACCCAATATACATGTTGCGGAAATCGTGTTCCTAAAAATCAGTTTACTTTTGTTTCACAAATTATTGTAATTTATGCAATCATTGCAACATCAATAGTACATTTAAGTATTCAAAGTGACAATCGAGAATTGTGGTTAATTTTACTAAGCAGTTCATTAGGTTATATTTTACCATCCCCAGGACTTAAGTTTAATAAACAAAACAAGCAGTTTGATTTTCCAGATGGCAAACATGAGTTCATTTTATCTAACTCTTCCAAGTGACAATTCTTTAGACATGTATCCTGACAACTCACAATGTTGTTACAAAGTTAAGTTACCAAAAACAATTCATCTTGAAAAGAAAGGTGGGAAGTTGGATTGGCTCAGTTAATAACTCCTTCACAATTTTTGAATATATCTGAAATCGAAGCAGAATTTCACATTATTACAGCCAATGTAGATTTATATAAGTTAATAGAAAAAAGTGAAAAGAAAAAAAAAATATCTGTCAATGTATGTTATTGAGAAAAACAAAACCTCAGGTAAACCAAGTACATGGGGTATACGTTTTAAGTTTCAGCCAGGATCTTACAATAGTCCTGCACACGTTTTAGGTGTAATAAATGAGGTGTTACAAAACTGTATAGGAGATGAACTTGCTTCTAGAAACATAACATTTCAAATTGGTTATGCTGAGAAATTTAAGCGACCCAAGTTTGGATTTAATAATATAGATCGTACAGGAGTAAAGTTTCACCCTTTTCTGTTTTTAAAATTGGGTGGTGATCCAGAATTTATGGGGAAAACATTATTTCCAGGACATAACATTATGCAAATGTTTAAATACAGTCCAAATTTAGATGCAGGCTATAACCATTTATACATTTATTCAGATATTGCAGAATACAATGTTATTGGGGACACCCTAGCACCAATACTTCGTGTAACCCCCTTTAAAACATCTAATGCCCACGAAAATGTACATGGTAGTCAGCACATTAACCATGAAATAACAAATGTTCAATACATTCCAATTTCAAAATCTGAGTTTGATACAATTAACATTCAAATAACTGGTGATGCAGGTATTCCTATTCAGTTTGTAGTTGGCAAGACAATCGTTAAGTTACATTTTCGACGAACCAAAGAAAATAAATAAAACGTTTTCGTTGAAACAGTTTTTACTACCGAATAAAAAACTTTTTTTAGAAAAAAACATTTTAGAAAAAATAAAAAACATTTTTGAAAAAACATTTTACCAAAAAACATTTTAGAAAAAATAAAAAACATTTTAGAAAAAATAAAAAACATTTTTGAAAAAACATTGTACCAAAAAAACATTTTAGAAAACATAAAAAACATTTTTGAAAAAATTAAAAACATTAAAGAAAAAATTAAAAACATTTAAGAAAAAACTTTTTACCAAAAAGTTTGAGAAAAAATAAAAACATGATTCCAGTTTATCGAGGTGTGCAGCATCAATATGGTTATGGCTTAGGTTCTTTATTCAAAGCTGCAGTAAGAACTATAAAACCACTTGTAAAGACAGGTTTGCATGAATTAAAGAAAGAAGGCATTAAGCAAGGAATAGGTGCAGCCCAAGATATTTTTTTACGTGGTAAAAAAACAAAAAATGTTTTACTATCGCGTGCAAAAGAAACTGCCAGAGCTGTTGGTGAAACTTTGCTTCAAAAACCAAAGATAAATAAAAGAAAACCTCAAAAACGATCTCAGTTACAATCTACATCTCGAAGGAGAAGGATCATTTCAAAGAAACGTCGTACAAATCGAAGACTCTTAGATATATTTGATTAAAAATGATGCAAAACGGGTCATGCGAATGAAGTAAATCTGAGTTAGATGTGGTTTCTGTACCACCCACAATGACATCTATGCAAGAAAGTCAGTGGATTGAACATTTTCCTGTAGCACCGTTATCTAATTATGCCCCGATCGAATTCAACATTCCACCTCAAACCGAGTATTGGACCGACCTGTCACAGTCATACCTGTATGTGAAGTTTAAAATAACAAGAGCCGATAACACGGAATTACATGTCGATGACAACATTGCACCAGTTAATAATTTTTTGCATAGCATGTTTAGCAGTATTGATTTGTACTCAAACAACAAACTAATAAGCAGTAATTTAGACACCTATCCATACAGAGCCTACTTTGAAAATCTTCTGTCATACAACAAAGATAGTAAATCAACACATTTGAATGCTGGTGATCTTTGGGCAAACGATACTGCCGGTCATTTTAACGCTTTAGCCATTGATGGAGATAATGCAGGGCTTAAATTAAGGTATGGACAAATATCACAAAGTAAAACGTGTGAATTACTCGGTAGACTACATCTCGATATATTTCAACAAGAGAAATATTTACCAAATGGGGTTGAAATTCGTCTAAGATTAAACAGAGCTCCTTTAAGCGTTTGTCTACCTGGGGGAGCTGGTGCAGTCGCTGCAAAATTGGTGCTTGAAAAAGTTAGTCTTAATGTTAGAAATGTTGAGTTACTTTCAGTTATTGCAAATGGTCTTAATCAAGCAATTGCCCAGAATCACATGAAAATTCCACTACGACGAGTGGCAGTAAAAACATTTACTATTGGAAATGGTTTACAGTCAAAAGTAGAAGATCATTTATTTCAAGGACAACTTCCAAAACGTATTTTTATTGCAATGGTAACAAATGCTGCTTTTAATGGTGCCTACAATACTAATCCATTTTATTTCGGACACTTTCAAAGTTGGATGTTTCTTGTAATGGACATAGTATTCACAATCGACCATTTGAACCTGACTTTGAGCACAACTTATTTCTCAAATCATACATGTCGATGTATCAAACAGTTTCGGCGTTAGGACTTAACAAATCATTTGACATTCCTAAAGAAGATTACGCAAATGGGTATTGTATCTGGGGATATGATCTCACACCTGATCAAGGAAGTGAAGGGGGGCATCTCCATCCTATAAGAACTGGAAATCTAAGGATAGAACTTCAGTTTGCACAAGCCCTTGTTCAAGTCATCAACGTTCTTGTCTTTGCGGAGTTTGATAATCAAATCGAAATTAACAGTTTAAGAGAGATCATCACAGATTATTAACAAGATGTTAGGACATGAATACGCTATACGTTTACGAGATCGAGCGGAGAACGTAAAATATCCATCTAAGAGTCAAAACATTCGAAGACTGGATATTTGTTCATCCTTTGATAAACATATGGTGGATGAGCTACAGAACTTAATCATTGAGGAAGTGCATAATCAGTGTCCAGGATGCCAGATAGACCACCCTAGTCAGCTACAACATCCTATGCGCTTGTTCATGGATCGTTACGAACAAACGAACATACTCATACATGAGGCTATGATGAACTTAAACTCTTACAAAGTTATGGAGAAGTGGTACAATTACAATTAAACGATTGTGAAATTGTAAAAGCCTACACATTATGGCAGAGTATAAAGACAAATGTACTTTGCGGATTTACCGATATGTGGCTGGATAATTGGCGTGAAAAGGTACAACATTCGTAGAAAAACTAAAAACAACGTAATCAAGCATGTATGGCTATGAAATACAACATATATTGGACCGTGGTGTATTGATTAAAAATCTAAATGCTGAAGTGGTTTCAAGAGATAAACTACCAGAACGAAAACCGTACCATATCAAAGCTTATATCGTTAACACAGATCCTTCTACTGGAGAAGGCGAACATTGGGTTGCCGTGATATTCAACGCAAACAACGATATCTTTTACTTTGATTCGTACGGATTCCCACCAATGGAGAAGGAAGTACTTAACTTTATTCAGGACCATACAACAAGATGGACTTTCAATAAACAGACTCTACAGAGTTTACTTGGTCAAACATGTGGGGCCTACTGTATATTCGCTCTAACCGCTGCTTCACAAGGATCAAACCTACCAAAATGTTTGCAGAAAACGTTTTATACAATCAACCATCATAGAAACGATCAGTTTATAAAGACATGGCTTTATCAGAATTATGGAACTTTGTGCACAAAATCTATAAAACTGTAATTTGATTTACTTTTACTTGTATATAGTTCATATGTTACTGTTCTTACAAAGTTAATTAAAAGTTTACTGTTCAATATAATACATGATTTTGTCTTTTATTGTTATACCCTCATACAAGATGTGTTACGTTTACCATTCCCTTTAATCTTATACCTACATTACTAAGTATGAGAATTTCTGCATCAGGAATCTCAATAACCCCTTTTCCGTTATCCCGCCAATAACTTCCCCCTATTCCCTCAACCAACGTACACCCCCATTGGACGTTACTTACACCAAATCTTATTGGACGTTACTTCAGTGTTCCATTAATTTCATTGGACGTTAACCCGATTTGACAGTATAAAAGCGACGTCAATCGAGGTTGACGCTGTTATTTTACTCCTACTGCTAGCATGGACCAGTTACGCAACGCAATCTTAAAAGTCTCTGAGGATCTTAACACCTTGCAGAGAGGGTTGATCAACATGTGGTCGATCATTCATCAAATGCCACAGGAGGACGATGTTCAAATTGTCAAAGTAGAGTACCGACGGACTGTGGAGTGGCGGCAACACAGGCGGCAACATAGTATCAACCTAGAGCCGTCATCGAAGATGTCCGGCGTGTGGAGCAAATTTTGGATGTTCACACCTTTGAGCCACTCCATTCCAGCGGACACACCAAACGGCCCTTTTCAGGGCCAACCAGTTCTCTCGAAAGAACTTCTCATATTTGTCAAGTCGTTTTACTTTAAGGGTTAGAGAGTACCATGGTTATATACCACAGTTCTCTTATGTTTACATCCGTCAATCAATCTCAGTAGTTGGACTTCGTTATTTTTACTCAAAATTCGAACTTAGTCATTTTTACTCAGAATTCGAACTTAGAAAATTTTTTACCCATTTTCAAAAATTCGAACTTAGAAAATTTTCGATCCATTTTCGGACTTAGAAAATTTCAGGGCATTTTTTCTTATTTCTTGCCCCTGACCTAAGAACTTATAACTTTTATAACAATCTTTCAACTTTTTACCCAGGAACCTACGGACTTAGTCGTTTTTTGAACAATTATTCCAACTTTTTGCCCAGGAACCTACGCCCTTAGTCATTTTTAAACGATGTTTTGTTCCAGACTGCCCTACCACCCCGTCCCAGGAGGCTACCCCTGGAACACCGGTTTGTTCCAGGCTAGCCTCCTTTACTACTCCTACTTACAATACTTAAGGTCGCAATTAACGAGCAATTTCTCCTCTTCCCTCAATGTTTTCTGCCCTATCAGAAATTAGTTTTCTAATAGCATCACTTCATGAAATGTCGTCTAACAACTTTTTCAACTTGGGAGGGCCAAAAATGATAAAGGGTTAAATACTCCATACACGCATACTTACACAGAACATTTAGATATTTTTCTGGTGAGCATATCTGTTCACTTCTAATACAGCATTTGATACGCTTTCTGTATAGGGATTTTGTTCCCAAACACTCTAATGTCGTTGTCACGTCGTATGTATCGGTTCTGTTCTCGTGTATAACAGTCCGGTTTGACACACACTGACGGCCATCAAGATGATCTGTTATATTGACGGCCGGTCTCATACCTTTACTTTCGCAACGCACGGTACCTGTTTGCCCGATTGTGACGTCATTCAACGTCAGAATGACGTTTTGTGGGGGCACTGCAGTGTACGAGAAAGTAATGAGGCATTCCATCTAGTTTTCTGCTTTCTGCTCGTTCAAATTGAATTTTTGTTGAAAGAAAATGCAAATGAAAAATGGTAGAAATCGGTACATAATTGACGAAATTATTTAAGAAGAAGAGGAAGAACGTTTCAATTCAACTGAAGCATATATACGAGGTCATGGTTTACGAAGAATAAAACAATAAATTCATCTTCGCGTATACTTTTGACCCTGGGTAATTTTCTAAAAATAGATTTTGGTATTGTTTGCTTTCAAAAACCTTAAATATCTGCATAATTTTGATGATGAGAGATACTCAGAGTAGCAAATAGGTAAGATCACGGGTGCGGCTGGCCTGGATCTAACTTGTTTGCATAAGCACTACAAGGGTTAAGAATCAAGACATAGAGATGCAGAATGCTGCGTCAGGTAATTTCTGACGTTAAATTAATGGCAAGTCTCATAATGCGGATACGGAAGAAACATCCAAAAATAAAGGCAAAACATTTAGAAAGTATCCTCTTCCTTCGAATGGAGACATATATTTGGAACAGATGGCAGCTATATGTAATATGTCATCTTGTCAAAGAACACATGTTATTGTTCTGTTCGGCTTACAGTAACTTGTTTTTAATGAGAGGTAGTCTTCCGAATGACTTTACCCATTATCAAACAATAACGACATTTGACCAGTTTGTTGCAGACGACTCTGGAAAAAATTGTGAGAAAAGGAGACATTTCTCTTGTCGAGCAATTTCTCCTTTTCCTACACTAAGTTCAGCCCTATCAGGAGACTGTTTTCCAATTTCATCACATTTTGAAATGTCGTCTGCAAACTCTTTCAATTTGAGACAGTGGAAAATTTGGCGTTTGGTAAAGGGTTAAGGATTGCAGATAGTTCTCTCGAGCTTGACCAGCCCTTACGGACAGTTGAGCATGGGATCGTCCTCCAGCATGAGATTTGAGCATCGCAACATAACCGAATTAGCTGTTGAAACGGTCTTAAATCCATAGAAACAAATAGTTAAACAAGGAACTTGACCTTTAATCGCTGAAACATGCACACTTTGATCAAAACGGGTCTTGTACATCGATCACGTGTTAACAATACTTGGTTACCCGGGTAACGTACCTTCTATATAAACCTGCGCAGTTGCGATGAGCGGTTCTACTAACGCAGGACTCATTACTTCACATCTCACGTCCGATCTGTGTTGTAGCTCGGCTCTATCTACTGTAAGTTTGTAATGTTTGTTACGTGTGTATCCATCTCTACTGGTTATATTTGGTGTATAGGCTCGCGTGTCGATGAACATGGTCACATTCAATGGCGGTGCACCCCCTTTAACATCACAGAAGATAGTCGGATGTTGTTCGTTGTGTGGCAGGAATAAACATCTATCACACCCATCGAGTCCAGATCCACGCAGTTGTCCAAGGATTGGTTCAGACGGCTTCTCTGGAAAAAATGGCCCTTGCTGTTTAAAAAACATCATTAATATACAAAAAGTGGGCCAGAAATCATGAGGGCTTGCTTTTTAAATATAGTTTTGGATATGTTTGGCTTAATGAAGTTGGGGTTGACAAGTACTCTCCACACTCTTTTTATTAACCAATTACCAAAATAACGTCATTTGACAAATTTGTTCCAGGCGACTCTGGAAAACATTGTGCCCTATCAGACGATTATTTTCAATTTCATCACATTTTAAAATGTCGTCTGCAAACTCTTTCAATTTGGGACAGTCGAAAATATAGCGTTTGGTAAAGGATTAAACAACAGTTGATTCATGTATCGAAGCAAGAGTGGCGTGAACAAATAACCGAGTCAAGCATAGGAAGCCACTACTACCATTTCATTCCGGAACTACGCACGGCAAAGTGTTTACCATTTGGAATTCCTATAAGATTCAGAATAGAACAAACTAATTTGAGATGTTCAGTTCACAAACTTTTCGCAGAAACAGGAAAGCATTCAAAATGTCATATTCATTTAGATTATGTATAATTTTTAATTAAAGGAAATTTTAAAGATAGATTTCATTTTTTCATGGATTGTCCTTTTTTGACGGTTTAAGAATACTTTATTTTTCTTATTGAACGAAGTAAATGTACAAATGCCTCAATATAATGGTTTTACAATATTTAAAATAGTGAGCGTGTAAATTGTAAACATCTAGCGGATTTTATTTACTTTGCCACAAAGTTGAAAAACGACCTTTTGAAAATTCTATAAGTGTTATATATATTATGTTATGTCTTTCGCTATTCTTTGTATTCGAGAAACACAACCAGTAGGTGTGTTTGTATGAGTGTATGTATTTAATGTACTAGAAACACTGTCAATTAGTGTATTATGGGTCAGAGGCCTAAATCATCGAATAAGCTATTGTCATTGGCATTGTCAAAAAGTGTTCGGAAAAAGAGAAATAACAAATATTTGCCAATACTATTGTTAACCAAGAAAAAAAGCTTGGATACATGTATATCTATAACAAGTACAGAAAACTAATTTTGGTTCGTCATGATGAAATGCTTTTCTCGCGTTTCTATGGTCACACTTCGTTTAAAAACCTTTGGAGCTTATACTGTTAAGTGAAGTAAGCCTCGATTTGAAAAAGATAGATTGGGATTAACCGTCGTTTTGAACAACATTAGTTTCCTATCGACCTACTCGGTACTTTTCTTTTATCGTTGAACCGAGTCTCCAAAGCATTATGATAATCCCATCTTGTATATTGTCATGGAGGGAAACCGTTATTAGCTTGTTCTTGAAACAACCGGTTATCGTTTTACTAATTATCTTATGCTAAAAATGTGCATTAGTCTATAACAACATTCGCTTTTATTTCAATATGGGATTAAGAGATGTTGCATAGTAACTCATCATTTGAATCGTCTTCCAGAGACGCTTCCAATGACGTGTTTCATGACAATTTTGTGTTTTCATTTAAGATATGATCCATGGTTATCACTTTTGACTTGCACATATATTTTCCTTCAATCGTTAAGTAGAACCGGTCATGGTAATGAAACTGTAATCATTTAGTATATTAGGCGGACATATTGTCCCTTGGCATATTGTCCATCGTCTTGATGGTTTATATCATCACGTATTTGTTCATGGCATACAATGGGTATTACATATACATATGATGACATCATATAATTTACAACCGGTAAGCGTTAAGATACTGAAGAAGAGTTAATTAATTTGTTTTCAAGACAATAATTTAACTTTCATTGAATTGCTGATATGTTCGAAAGGCCAAGGATGTTCGCGAACTTACCCGAATCCCGGGTTATCAGACGTTAACTCAAAGAAATGGTCCGATTCATAATACATCGGTGTATTCCTCGATTTACGAACTCTCTCGAATAAAACAGAAAACAAATTGTGAATAACTTAATTACTTACCCAGAACAAACAGACGTGTGTTTTTGAAGCATTGTTTTTCCCCATCCCTGAACACAATCATTCTTACAACAATCTCCATTGGGATCCATGATATACGCAATGTGCTCCCATGTTCTTCCATTGTCATGTTATACTGTTCAAGACATTCTTCTTTTTTCAGCCATTTACCCTCTTTCCGAACATATATGGTCCATGCGTACGTGACGTTTTCTTGGATAGACGGGTTTGGTAAAAAACCAACGGTAACCGGTCGATCTTGTGGCAATGCAACATCCGTCACATTAAACTCTCCGGGGCATACTAGAAATTGAACAGGGAAATGTTTGGCACAATTGGCTTCATTTAAACGAAGGTCAATTTTAGGTTCTGTTTGTAATACCTGATTTTAAGAGGTGATATCTAAATGAATACAGCACAATCAATTACATTGTGCGAAAAGTGTTCTTGTCAAAACCCACATATATAATGAAACAGCGTAAAACAATAAAAGATCAGGCTCGAAAGTTTACCATATCGATCAGAATGCTTTGGTAAGGAATTTGTATAAGACTACTAACGCCAGTATTTCAAACATAGCAACAAAAAAATCACATTTCGTTTTAAAAGGAAAGTAAACGTTTATTAGAATACCCATAATCCGGCATTTTGAAACTCATTCTATCGTCGGTTTACATCGGTAGTTCTCGGTATACATCGGTCTGGGTCAGAACTGTTCACATTAAATCCAACAGTTCCGACCCCGACCAATGTATACCGAGAACAACCAAAGTAATTCGACGAAAGATTGGGTTTCAAAATGGCGGATCATGGGTAATCTACCTTAAAACCATCAATCTTGCATGTAGACACATCAGCAGCTAAAGCATATCCGACACTGTGGTGGCAATAAATATGAGAAACAGTTTTCATCAAAGACTGATTCGTTAACGATGATGACAACGCTTATTGAACGAAGTAAATGTACAAATGCCTCAATATAATGATTTTACAATATTTAAAATAGTGAGCGTGTAAATTGTAAACATTTAGCGGATTTTATTTACTTTGCCACAAAGTTGAAAAACGACCTTTTGAAAATTCTTAGTTAACATAACTTATAAGTGTTATATATATTATGTTATGTCTGTCGCTATTCTTTGTATTCGAGAAACACAACCAGTAGGTGTGTTTGTATGAGTGTATGTATTTAATGTACTAGAAACACTGTCAATTAGTGTATTATGTGTCAGAGGCCTAAATCATCGAATAAGCTATTGTCATTGGCATTGTCAAAAAGTGTTCGGAAAAAGAGAAATAAAAATATTTGCCAATACTATTGTTAACCAAGAAAAAAAGCTTGGATACATGTATATCTATAACAAGTACAGAAAATTAATTTCGGTTCGTCATGATGAAATGCTTTTCTCGCGTTTCTATGGTCACACTTCGTTTAAAAACCTTTGGAGCTTATACTGTTAAGTGAAGTAAGCCTCGATTTGAAAAAGATAGATTGGGATTAACCGTCGTTTTGAACAACATTAGTTTCCTATCGACCTACTCGGTACTTTTCTTTTATCGTTGAACCGAGTCTCCAAAGCATTATGATAATCCCATCTTGTATATTGTCATGGAGGGAAACCGTTATTAGCTTGTTCTTGAAACAACCGGTTATCGTTTTACTAATTATCTTATGCTAAAAATGTGCATTAGTCTATAACAACATTCGCTTTTATTTCAATATGGGATTAAGAGATGTTGCATAGTAACTCATCATTTGAATCGTCTTCCAGAGACGCTTCCAATGACGTGTTTCATGACAATTTTGTGTTTTCATTTAAGATATGATCCATGGTTATCACTTTTGACTTGCACATATATTTTCCTTCAATCGTTAAGTAGAACCGGTCATGGTAATGAAACTGTAATCATTTAGTATATTAGGCGGACATATTGTCCCTTGGCATATTGTCCATCGTCTTGGTGGTTTATATCATCACGTATTTGTTCATGGCATACAATGGGTATTACATATACATATGATGACATCATATAATTTACAACCGGTAAGCGTTAAGATACTGAAGAAGAGTTAATTAATTTGTTTTCAAGACAATAATTTAACTTTCATTGAATTGCTGATATGTTCGAAAGGCCAAGGATGTTCGCGAATTTACCCGAATCCCGGGTTATCAGACGTTAACTCAAAGAAATGGTCCGATTCATAATATATCGGTATATTCCTCGATTTACGAACTTTCTCGAATAAAACAGAAAACAAATTGTAAATAACTTAATTACTTACCCGGAATAAACAGACGTGTGTCTTTGTAGCATTGTTTTTCCCCATCCCTGAACACAATTATTCTTACAACAATCTCCATTGGGATCCATGATATACGCAATGTGCTCCCATGTTCTTCCATTGTCATGTTATACTGTTCAAGACATTCTTCTTTTTTCAGCCATTTACCCTCTTTCCGAACATATATGGTCCATGCGTACGTGACGTTTTCTTGGATAGACGGGTTTGGTACAAAACCAACGGTAACCGGTCGATCTTGTGGCAATGCAACATCCGTCACATTAAACTCTCCGGGGCATACTAGAAATTGAACAGGGAAATGTTTGGCACAATTGGCTTCATTTAAACGAAGGTCAATTTTAGGTTCTGTTTGTAATACCTGATTTTAAGAGGTGATATCTAAATGAATACAGCACAATCAATTACATTGTGCGAAAAGTGTTTTTGTCAAAACCCACATATATAATGAAACAGCGTAAAACAATAAAAGATCAGGCTCGAAAGTTTACCATATCGATCAGAATGCTTTGGTAAGGAATTTGTATAAGACTACTAACGCCAGTATTTCAAACATAGCAACAAAAAAATCACATTTCGTATTAAAAGGAAAGTAAACGTTTATTAGAATACCCATAATCCGGCATTTTGAAACTCATTCTATCGTCGGTTTACATCGGTAGTTCTCGGTATACATCGGCCCGGGTCAGAACTGTTCACATTAAATCCAACAGTTCCGACCCCGACCAATGTATACCGAGAACAACCAAAGTAATTCGACGAAAGATTGGGTTTCAAAATGGCGGATCATGGGTAATCTACCTTAAAACAATTAACCTTGCCTGTAGACACATCAGCACCTAAAGCATATCCGACACTGTGGTGGCAATAAATATGAAAAACAGTTTTCATCAAAGACTGATTCGTCAACGATGATGACAACGCTTGTGTTGGATTTAAAAAGTACCCATTTTCTTGTTAATATAGAATTTAATTTATTCAATATTAAAGATCAATTAATGTAATATCTAGAAGTGTACTTACTCGGAACCGCAGTTGCATGTTCACGGACAAGAACTAATAGTATAGCCACCAAGTGTAGACCTCTCATTGTGATCCAAGTTCCAGACAAGGCGTCAATCACAATTCGTATCCAAAAACGGCAAATAAACGAATCATAGATTTCACTTTTAATAGAGTTGTGGTGGAAGAATTAACGGTTTCTTAATTAATCTGCTTTTGTCACACCGATTTTCTTAATTACTGATGTCAAATTGATATGTTCATTTCTTTTATCATACTGATTCTTTCATTTCATTTATTGCATTTATTTCTCATTTAATCTTGTATATTGAGACTCTTCGCTTCTTTTGTAACGTTGTTGTTACATTTACAAATTCATAAATTGATTCTTTTAGACGACAATACCAATCCATCAAACGATCTGTGGTTGTTTTGTTGATCTCATTCTGTATTTCTAATGTTTTGGTTTAATCCTGAATCAGAAGTTCACATTTTCAAACCTTTCTAGACTATCACTTTTCCTCAACTTCATAATGAAAGCACACTAATGAATACTTTCCTTTTACGAAACTCCCATACATGTATCAACTATCTGACTTTGTTGAGAAACACTTACAAATCACAAAAGAAGTCGTAGCATAGTTCGAACGTACAAACTGAAAATCTAGAATCAGTCTATCGGTAATGCGCAGCTCAGTCTTAGTTAGTGTGTACACGTTTTGCTTGTGAAATCAGATTAGTCCTTTAACGAACGACCTTGTCAAAGATCAGCATAATACGATTGCACAGTCTGATCATGTGATTCATGTCTATACTCATTAAGGAAGTTATTGCACGGAAACCATAAGCATTGTTCTTGCCAAACGTATCTCAATAACTAATAAGGAAGTTTTGGTATGCACTATCATAATGAACTAAAAGGAAGATTTTCCTCAATGCCCACTTATGAACGCAAACAGTTAGAGGCACATCCTAGTACGTAGCGAGTCAATTGCTTCAGCTCTGTTGTAACCTGAGCGATCGGACTAAAACTATCAATCAATTTATCTTACAGACATGGATATTAAGGCAAATTTGAATTTAGAACAACGCCTTAATTTCCAAGAAAAAATTGACAGAACAAGCGGCTTAGAGAAACAGCCATCTAGAAAAACAGCTCCCTTACAGGAACAGACAGATTACAGGAACAGTCAGATTACAGGAACAACCAGCTTACAGTAACAAACAGATTACAGGAAAAACCAGCTTACGGTAACAGACAGATACAGGAACAACCAGCTTACAGAAACAGACAGATTACAGGAACAACCATCTTACAGTAACAGACAGATTACAGGAACAACCATCTTACAGTAACAGACAGATTACAGGAACAACCATCTTACAGTAACAGACAGATTACCGGAACAACCAGCTTACAGTAACAGACAGATTACAAGAATAACCATCTTACAGTAACAGTCAGATTACAGGAATAACCATCTTAAAGTAACAGTCAGATTACAGGAACAACCATCTTACAGGAACAGTCAGATTACAGGAACAACCAGCTTACGGTAACAGTCAGATTACAGGAACAACCATCTTACAGGAACAGTCAGATTAAGGGAACAACCATCTTACAGGAACAGTCAGATTACAGGAACAACCATCTTACAGTAACAGACAGATTACAGGAACAACCAACATAACCTTACAGGAACAGACAGATTACAGGAACAACCAGCTTACGGTAACAGTCAGATTACAGGAACAACCATCTTACAGGAACAGTCAGATTAAGGGAACAACCATCTTACAGGAGCAGTCAGATTACAGGAACAACCATCTTACAGTAACAGTCATATTACAGGAACAACCATCTTACAGGAGCAGTCAGATTAAGGGAACAACCATGTTACAGTCACAGACAGATTACATGAACAACCATCTTACAGTCACAGACAGATTATAGGAACAGTCAGATTAAGGGAACAACCATCTTACAGGAACAGTCAGATTACAGGAACAACCAGCTTACAGGAACAGTCAGATTACAGGAACAACCATCTTACAGGAACAGTCAGATTACAGGAACAACCATCTAACAGTAACAGACAGATTACAGGAACAACCAGCTTACAGTCACAGACAGATTACAGGAACAACCATCTTACAGTAACAGTCATATAACAGGAACAACCATCTTACAGGAACAGTCAGATTACAGGAACAACCATCTTACAGTCACAGACAGATTACATGAACAACCGGCTTACGGTAACAGTCAGATTACAGGAACAACCATCTTACAGTAACAGTCAGATTACAGGAACAACCATCTTACAGTAACAGACAGAATACAGGAACAACCATCTTACAGGAACAGTCAGATTACAGGAACAACCAGCTTACAGTAACAGTCAGATTAAAGGAACAACCATCTTACAGGAACAGTCAGATTAAGGGAACAACCATCTTACAGGAACAGTCAGATTACAGGAACAACCATCTTACAGTAACAGACAGATTACAGGAACAACCATCTTACAGGAACAGTCAGATTACAGGAACAACCAGCTTACGGTAACAGTCAGATTACAGGAACAACCATCTTACAGGAACAGTCAGATTAAGGGAACAACCATCTTACAGGAGCAGTCAGATTACAGGAACAACCATCTTACAGTAACAGTCATATTACAGGAACAACCATCTTACAGGAGCAGTCAGATTAAGGGAACAACCATCTTACAGTCACAGACAGATTACAGGAACAACCATCTTACAGTCACAGACAGATTATAGGAACAGTCAGATTAAGGGAACAACCATCTTACAGGAACAGTCAGATTACAGGAACAACCAGCTTACGGTAACAGACAGATTACAGGAACAACCAGCTTACAGTTACAGACAGATTACAGGAACAGCTACCTTACAGGAACAGACAGATTACAGGAACAGACAGCTTACAGGAACATTCAGATTACAGGAACAGCAAGCTTACGGTAACAGACAGATTACAGGAACAACCAGCTTAAAGTAACAGACAGATTACAGGAACAACCAGCTTACAGGAACAGTCAGATTAAGGGAACAACCATCTTACAGTAACAGACAGATTACAGGAACAACCATCTTACAGTAACAGACAGATTACAGGAACAACCATCTTACAGTAACAGACAGATTACAGGAACAGACAGATTACAGGAACAACCAGCTTACGGTAACAGTCAGATTACAGGAACAACCATCTTACAGTCACAGACAGATTATAGGAACAGTCAGATTAAGGGAACAACCATCTTACAGGAACAGTCATATTACAGGAACAACCAGCTTACAGGAACAGTCAGATTACAGGAACAACCATCTTACAGGAACAGTCAGATTACAGGAACAACCATCTAACAGTAACAGACAGATTACAGGAACAACCAGCTTACAGTAACAGACAGATTACAGGAACAACCATCTCACAGGAACAGTCAGATTACAGGAACAACCATCTTACAGTAACAGTCATATTACAGGAACAACCATCTTACAGGAACAGTCAGATTAAGGGAACAACCATCTTACAGGAACAGTCAGATTAAGGGAACAACCATCTTATAGGAGCAGTCAGATTACAGGAACAACCATCTTACAGTAACAGTCATATTACAGGAACAACCATCTTACAGGAGCAGTCAAATTAAGGGAACAACCATCTTACAGTCACAGACAGATTACAGGAACAACCATCTTACAGTCACAGACAGATTATAGGAACAGTCAGATTAAGGGAACAACCATCTTACAGGAACAGTCAGATTACAGGAACAACCATCTTACAGTAACAGACAGATTACAGGAACAACCAGCTTACAGTAACAGTCATATTACAGGAACAACTATCTTACAGGAACAACCAGCTTACAGTAACAGACAGATTACAGGAACAACCAGCTTACAGGAACAGTCAGATTAAGGGAACAGCCCGTTTACTGTAACAGACAGATTACAGGAACAACCAGCTTTCAGTTACAGACAGATTACAGGAACAACCAGCTTACAGTAACAGACAGATTACAGGAACAACCAGCTTACAGGAACAGTCAGATTAAGGGAACAACCATCTTACAGTAACAGACAGATTACAGGAACAACCAGCTTACGGTAACAGACAGATTACAGGAACAACCAGCTTACAGTTACAGACAGATTACAGGAACAGCTACCTTACAGAAACAGACAGATTACAGGAAGAGACAGCTTACAGGAACAGTCAGATTACAGGAACAACCAGCTTACAGGAACAGTCAGATTACAGGAACAGCCCGTTTACTGTAACAGACAGATTACAGGAACAACCAGCTTACAGTTACAGACAGATTACAGGAACAACCAGCTTACAGGAACAGTCAGATTAAGGGAACAACCATCTTACAGTCAAAGACAGATTACAGGAACAACCATCTTACAGTCACAGACAGATTATAGGAACAGTCAGATTAAGGGAACAACCGTTTTATAAGAACAGTCGGATTACAGGAACAACCATCTTACAGTAACAGACAGATTACAGGAACAACCAGCTTACAGTAACAGACAGATTACAGGAACAACCATCTTACAGTAACAGTCATATTACAGCAACAACCATCTTACAGGAACAGTCAGATTACAGGAACAACCATCTTACAGTCACAGACAGATTACAGGAACAACCAGCTTACGGTAACAGTCAGATTACAGGAACAACCATCTTACAGGAACAGTCATATTACAGGAACAACCAACTTACAGTCACAGACAGATTACAGGAACAACCAGCTTACAGTAACAGGCAGATTACAGGAACAACCATCTAACAGTAACAGTCATATTACAGGAACAACCATCTTACAGTCACAGACAAATTACAAGAACAGACAGATTACAGGAACAGACAGATTACAGGAACAACCATCTTACTGTAACAGTCATGTTACAGGAACAACCATCTTACAGTCACAGACAGATTACAGGAACAGACAGATTACAGGAACAACCATCTTACAGTAACAGTCATATTACAGGAACAACCATCTTACAGTCCCAGACAGATTACAGTCACAGACAGATTACAGGAACAGACAGATTACAGGAACAACCATCTTACAGTAACAGTCATATTACAGGAACAACCAGCTTACAGGAACAACCAGCTAACAGTTACAGACAGATTACAGGAACAACCATCTTACAGGAACAGACAGATTACAGGAACAACCAGCTTACGGTAACAGTCAGATTACAGGAACAACCATCTTACAGGAACAGTCAGATTAAGGGAACAACCATCTTACAGGAACAGTCAGATTACAGGAACAACCAGCTTACAGTCACAGACAGATTATAGGAACAGTCAGATTAAGGGAACAACCATCTTACAGGAACAGTCATATTACAGGAACAACCAGCTTACAGGAACAGTCAGATTACAGGAACAACCATCTTACAGTAACAGACAGATTACAGGAAAACCAGCTTACAGTAACAGACAGATTACAGGAACAACCATCTTACAGTAACAGTCATATTACAGCAACAACCATCTTACAGGAACAGTCAGATTACAGGAACAACCATCTTACAGTCACAGACAGATTACAGGAACAACCAGCTTACGGTAACAGTCAGATTACAGGAACAACCATCTTACAGGAACAGACAGATTACAGGAACAACCAGCTTACAGTAACAGACAGATTACAGGAACAACCATCTTACAGTAACAGACAGATTACAGGAACAACCATCTTACAGGAACAGACAGATTACAGGAACAACCAGCTTACGGTAACAGTCAGATTACAGGAACAACCATCTTACAGGAACAGTCATATTACAGGAACAACCAACTTACAGTCACAGACAGATTACAGGAACAGTCATATTACAGGAACAAACAACTTACAGTCACAGACAGATTACAGGAACAACCAGCTTACAGTAACAGGCAGATTACAGTAACAGTCATATTACAGGAACAACCAATTTACAGTCACAGACAGATTACAAGAACAGACAGATTACAGGAACAGACAGATTACAGGAACAGACAGATTACAGGAACAACCATCTTACTGTAACAGTCATATTACAGTCACAGACAGATTACAGGAACAGACAGATTACAGGAACAACCATCTTACAGTAACAGTCATATTACAGGAACAACCATCTTAAAGTCACAGACAGATTACAGGAACAGACAGATTACAGGAACAACCATCTTACAGTAACAGTCATATTACAGGAACAACCAGCTTACAGGAACAGTCATATTACAGGAACAACCATCTTACAGGAACAGTCATATTACAGGAACAGTAAGATTACAAGAACAACCATTTTACAGTAACAGACAGATTACAGGAACAACCAGCTTACGGTAACAGACAGATTACAGGAACAACCAGCTTACAGTTACAGACAGATTACAGGAACAGCTACCTTACAGGAACAGACAGATTACAGGAACAGACAGCTTACAGGAACAGTCAGTTTACAGGAACAACCAGCTTACAGGAACAGTCAGATTATAGGAACAGCCAGCTTACGGTAACAGACAGATTACAGGAACAACCAGCTTACAGTTACAGACAGATTACAGGAACAGCTACCTTACAGGAACAGACAGATTACAGGAACAGACAGCTTACAGGAACATTCAGATTACAGGAACAGCAAGCTTACGGTAACAGACAGATTACAGGAACAACCAGCTTAAAGTAACAGACAGATTACAGGAACAACCAGCTTACAGGAACAGTCAGATTAAGGGAACAACCATCTTACAGTAACAGACAGATTACAGGAACAACCATCTTACAGTAACAGACAGATTACAGGAACAACCATCTTACAGTAACAGACAGATTACAGGAACAGACAGATTACAGGAACAACCAGCTTACGGTAACAGTCAGATTACAGGAACAACCATCTTACAGTCACAGACAGATTATAGGAACAGTCAGATTAAGGGAACAACCATCTTACAGGAACAGTCATATTACAGGAACAACCAGCTTACAGGAACAGTCAGATTGCAGGAACAACCATCTTACAGTAACAGACAGATTACAGGAACAACCAGCTTACAGTAACAGACAGATTACAGGAACAACCATCTTACAGTAACAGTCATATTACAGGAACAACCATCTTACAAGAACAGTCAGATTACAGGAACAACCATTTTACAGTCACAGACAGATTACAGGAACAACCAGCTTACGGTAACAGTCAGATTACAGGAACAACCATCTTACAGGAACAGACAGATTACAGGAACAACCAGCTTACAGTAAAAGACACTTTACAGGAACAACCATCTTACAGTAACAGACAGATTACAGGAACAACCATCTTACAGTAACAGACAAATTACAGAAACAACCATCTTACAGGAACAGACAGATTACAGGAACAACCAGCTTACGGTAACAGTCAGATTACAGGAACAACCATCTTACAGGAACAGTCAGATTAAGGGAACAACCATCTTACAGGAACAGTCAGATTACAGGAACAACCATCTTACAGTAACAGTCAGATTACAGGAACAACCATCTTACAGGAACATTCAGATTAAGGGAACAACCATCTTACAGTCAAAGACAGATTACAGGAACAACCATCTTACAGTCACAGACAGATTATAGGAACAGTCAGATTAAGGGAACAACCATCTTACAGGAACAGTCATATTACAGGAACAACCAGCTTACAGGAACAGTCAGATTACAGGAACAACCATCTTACAGTAACAGACAGATTACAGGAACAACCAGCTTACAGTAACAGACAGATTACAGGAACAACCATCTTACAGTAACAGTCATATTACAGGAACAACCATCTTACAGGAACAGTCAGATTACGGGAACAACCATCTTACAGTCACAGACAGATTACAGGAACAACCAGCTTACGGTAACAGTCAGATTACAGGAACAACCATCTTACAGGAACAGACAGATTACAGGAACAACCATCTTATAGGAACAGTCAGATTACAGGAACAACCATCTTACAGTAACAGTCAGATTACAGGAACAACAATCTTACAGTAACAGACAGAATACAGGAACAACCATCTTACAGTAACAGTCATATTAAAGGAACAACCATCTTACAGGAACAGTCAGATTACAGGAACAACCATCTTACAGTCACAGACAGATTACATGATCAAACGGCTTACGGTAACAGTCAGATTACAGGAACAACCATCTTACAGTAACAGTCAGATTACAGGAACAACCATCTTACAGTAACAGACAGAATACAGGAACAACCATCTTACAGGAACAGTCAGATTACAGGAACAACCAGCTTACGGTAACAGTCAGATTACAGGAACAACCATCTTACAGGAACAGTCAGATTAAGGGAACAACCATCTTACAGGAACAGTCAGATTACAGGAACAACCATCTTACAGTAACAGACAGATTACAGGAACAACCATCTTACAGGAACAGTCAGATTACAGGAACAACCAGCTTACGGTAACAGTCAGATTACAGGAACAACCATCTTACAGGAACAGTAAGATTAAGGGAACAACCATCTTACAGGAACAGTCAGATTACAGAAATAACCATCTTACAGTAACAGTCATATTACAGGAACAACCACCTTACAGGAACAGTCAGATTAAGGGAACAACCATCTTACAGTCACAGACAGATTACAGGAACAACCATCTTATAGTCACAGACAGATTATAGGAACAGTCAGATTAAGGGAACAACCATCTTACAGGAACAGTCATATTACAGGAACAACCAGCTTACAGGAACAGTCAGATTACAGGAACAACCATCTTACAGGAACAGTCAGATTACAGGAACAACCATCTAACAGTAACAGACAGATTACAGGAACAACCAGCTTACAGTAACAGACAGATTACAGGAACAACCATCTCACAGGAAAAGTCAGATTACAGAAACAACCATCTTATAGTAACAGACAGATTACAGGAACAACCAGCTTACAGTAACAGTCATATTACAGGAACAACTATCTTGCAGGAACAACCAGCTTACAGTAACAGACAGATTACAGGAACAACCAGCTTACAGGAACAGTCAGATTAAGGGAACAACCATCTTACAGTAACAGACAGATTACAGGAACAACCAGCTTACGGTAACAGACAGATTACATGAACAACCAGCTTACAGTTACAGACAGATTACAGGAACAGCTACCTTACAGGAACAGACAGATTACAGGAACAGACAGCTTACAGGAACAGTCAGATTACAGGAACAACCAGCATACAGGAACAGTCAGATTAAGGGAACAACCATCTTACAGTAACAGACAGATTACAGGAACAACCAGCTTACAGTTACAGACAGATTATAGGAACAGCTACCTTACAGGAACAGACAGATTACAGGAACAGACAGCTTACAGGAACAGTCAGATTACAGGAACAACCCGCTTATAGGAACAGTCAGATTACAGGAACAGCCCGTTTACTGTAACAGACAGATTACAGGAACAACCAGCTTACAGTTACAGACAGATTACAGGAACAACCAGCTTACAGTTACAGACAGATTACAGGAACAGCTACCTTACAGGAACAGACAGATTACAGGAACAGACAGCTTACAGGAACAGTCAGATTACAGGAACAACCAGCATACAGGAACAGTCAGATTAAGGGAACAACCATCTTACAGTAACAGACAGATTACAGGAACAACCAGCTTACAGTTACAGACAGATTATAGGAACAGCTACCTTACAGGAACAGACAGATTACAGGAACAGACAGCTTACAGGAACAGTCAGATTACAGGAACAACCCGCTTATAGGAACAGTCAGATTACAGGAACAGCCCGCTTACTGTAACAGACAGATTACAGGAACAACCAGCTTACAGTTACAGACAGATTACAGGAACAACCAGCTTACAGGAACAGTCAGATTAAGGGAACAACCATCTTACAGTCAAAGACAGATTACAGGAACAACCATCTTACAGTCACAGACAGATTATAGGAACAGTCAGATTAAGGGAACAACCGTCTTATAAGAACAGTCGGATTACAGGAACAACCATCTTACAGTAACAGACAGATTACAGGAACAACCAGCTTACAGTAACAGACAGATTACAGGAACAACCATCTTACAGTAACAGTCATATTACAGCAACAACCATCTTACAGGAACAGTCAGATTACAGGAACAACCATCTTACAGTCACAGACAGATTACAGGAACAACCAGCTTACGGTAACAGTCAGATTACAGGAACAACCATCTTACAGGAACAGTCATATTACAGGAACAACCAACTTACAGTCACAGACAGATTACAGGAACAACCAGCTTACAGTAACAGGCAGATTACAGGAACAACCATCTAACAGTAACAGTCATATTACAGGAACAACCATCTTACAGTAACAGTCATATTACAGGAACAACCATCTTACAGTCATAGACAGATTACAGGAACAGACAGATTACAGGAACAACCATCTTACAGTAACAGTCATATTACAGGAACAACCAGCTTACAGGAACAGTCATATTACAGGAACAACCATCTTACAGGAACAGTCATATTACAGGAACAACCATCTTACAGGAACAGTCATATTACAGGAACAGTAAGATTACAAGAACAACCATTTTACAGTAACAGACAGATTACAGGAACAACCAGCTTACGGTAACAGACAGATTACAGGAACAACCAGCTTACAGTTACAGACAGATTACAGGAACAGCTACCTTACAGGAACAGACAGATTACAGGAACAGACAGCTTACAGGAACAGTCAGATTACAGGAACAACCAGCTTACAGGAACAGTCAGATTACAGGAACAGCCAGCTTACGGTAACAGACAGATTACAGGAACAACCAGCTTACAGTTACAGACAGATTACAGGAACAGCTACCTTACAGGAACAGACAGATTACAGGAACAGACAGCTTACAGGAACAGTCAGATTACAGGAACAGCAAGCTTACGGTAACAGACAGATTACAGGAACAACCAGCTTAAAGTAACAGACAGATTACAGGAACAACCAGCTTACAGGAACAGTCAGATTAAGGGAACAACCATCTTACAGTAACAGACAGATTACAGGAACAACCATCTTACAGTAACAGACGGATTACAGGAACAACCATCTTACAGTAACAGACAGATTACAGGAACAGACAGATTACAGGAACAACCAGCTTACGGTAACAGTCAGATTACAGGAACAACCATCTTACAGGAACAGTCAGATTAAGGGAACAACCATCTTACAGGAACAGTCAGATTACAGGAACAACCATCTTACAGTAACAGTCATATTACAGGAACAACCATCTTACAGGAACAGTCAGATTAAGGGAACAACCATCTTACAGTCAAAGACAGATTACAGGAACAACCATCTTACAGTCACAGACAGATTATAGGAACAGTCAGATTAAGGGAACAACCATCTTACAGGAACAGTCATATTACAGGAACAACCAGCTTACAGGAACAGTCAGATTGCAGGAACAACCATCTTACAGTAACAGACAGATTACAGGAACAACCAGCTTACAGTAACAGACAGATTACAGGAACAACCATCTTACAGTAACAGTCATATTACAGGAACAACCATCTTACAAGAACAGTCAGATTACAGGAACAACCATTTTACAGTCACAGACAGATTACAGGAACAACCAGCTTACGGTAACAGTCAGATTACAGGAACAACCAGCTTACAGTAACAGACAGATTACAGGAACAACCAGCTTACAGTAACAGACAGATTACAGGAACAACCATCTGACAGTAACAGACAGATTACAGGAACAACCAGCTTACAGTAACAGACAGATTACAGGAACAACCATCTTACAGTAACAGACAGATTACAGGAACAACCAGCTTACAGTAACAGACAGATTACAGGAACAACCATCTTACAGTAACAGTCATATTACAGGAACAACCATCTTACAAGAACAGTCAGATTACAGGAACAACCATTTTACAGTCACAGACAGATTACAGGAACAACCAGCTTACAGTAACAGACACTTTACAGGAACAACCATCTTACAGTAACAGACAGATTACAGGAACAACCATCTTACAGTAACAGACAGATTACAGAAACAACCATCTTACAGGAACAGACAGATTACAGGAACAACCAGCTTACGGTAACAGTCAGATTACAGGAACAACCATCTTACAGGAACAGTCAGATTAAGGGAACAACCATCTTACAGGAACAGTCAGATTACAGGAACAACCACCTTACAGTAACAGTCATATTACAGGAACAACCATCTTACAGGAACATTCAGATTAAGGGAACAACCATCTTACAGTCAAAGACAGATTACAGGAACAACCATCTTACAGTCACAGACAGATTATAGGAACAGTCAGATTAAGGGAACAACCATCTTACAGGAATAGTCATATTACAGGAACAACCAGCTTACAGGAACAGTCAGATTACAGGAACAACCATCTTACAGTAACAGACATATTACAGGAACAACCAGCTTACAGTAACAGACAGATTACAGGAACAACCATCTTACAGTAACAGTCATATTACAGGAACAACCATCTTACAGGAACAGTCAGATTACAGGAACAACCATCTTACAGTCACAGACAGATTACAGGAACAACCAGCTTACGGTAACAGTCAGATTACAGGAACAACCATCTTACAGGAACAGACAGATTACAGGAACAACCAGCTTACAGTAACAGACATTACAGGAACAACCATCTTACAGGAACAGTCAGATTACAGGAACAACCATCTTACAGTCACAGACAGATTACAGGAACAACCAGCTTACGGTAACAGTCAGATTACAGGAACAATCATCTTACAGGAAAAGTCATATTACAGGAACAACCAACTTACAGTCACAGACAGTTTTCAGGAACAACCAGCTTACAGTAACAGGCTGATTACAGGAACAACCATCTTACAGTAACAGTCATATTACAGGAACAACCATCTTACAGTCACAGACAGATTACAGGAACAGACAGATTACAGGAACAACCATCTTACAGTAACAGTCATATTACAGGAACAACCATCTTACAGTCACAGACAGATTACAGGAACAGATAGATTACAGGAACAACCATCTTACAGTCACAGACAGATTACAGGAACAACCAGCTTACGGTAACAGTCAGATTACAGGAACAACCATCTTACAGGAACAGACAGATTACAGGAACAGACAGATTACAAGAACAGACAGATTACAGGAACAACCATCTTACTGTAACAGTCATATTACAGGAACAACCATCTTACAGTCACAGACAGATTACAGGAACAGACAGATTACAGGAACAACCATCTTACAGTAACAGTCATATTACAGGAACAGACAGATTACAGGAACAGACAGATTACAGGAACAAACATCTTACAGTAACAGTCATATTACAGGAACAACCAGCTTACTGGAACAGTCAGATTACAGGAACAGACAGATTACAGGAACAACCAGCTTACAGTTACAGACAGATTACAGGAACAACCATCTTACAGGAACAGTCAGATTACAGGAACAACCAGCTTACAGTAACAGTCATATTACAGGAACAACCATCTTACAGGAACAGTCATAATAAAGGAACAACCATCTTACAGTAACAGACAGATTACAGGAACAACCAGCTTACGGTAACAGACAGATTACAGAAACAACCAGCTTACAGTTACAGACAGATTACAGGAACAACTACCTTACAGGAACAGACAGATTACAGGAACAGACAGCTTACAGGAACAGTCAGATTACATGAACAGCCAGCTTACGGTAACAGACAGATTACAGGAACAACCAGCTTACAGTAACAGACAGATTAGAGGAACAACCAGCTTACAGGAACAGTCAGATTAAGGTAACAACCATCTTACAGTAACAGACAGATTACAGGAACAACCAGCTTACAGGAACAGTCAGATTACAGGAACAGCTACCTTAAAGGAACAGACAGATTACAGGAACATCCAGCTTACAGGAACAGACAGCTTAATGTTTCAGACAGCCTACAGTACACATGCTTTGTATTTTCCCCCAAAAGATATCTATTGGGATGTTGCTGTGTCATAATGACCATGTTAATCTAATCACTAACTTGTCACATAGAAACTGACATCGCGATCATCTGTCCCCATGACTAATCATCATTGTACTATCGTATGGTTAGTCTATGAGCCAGAGGGAAACTCCTTGCAGTAATCTCCGTTTATTGAATTGATCTCTGCCATCACAAATTTTACATGACCATCTGCTGTGAAACGATAATGGTGTTTAAAGATGACGGCGACATAAAAATAAATCATCCATTTGTGCTTCATTTGTAAAAAAAACCCGAACGATTTCTCAATTCAACTGGTCAGAAAACAACACACGCAGACATTATTACGAAATTTATTACTATTTCCAGTAAAAGTTAAAAAGAAAAACCCAAAGTTGGATGCAAATCTTGTTGTGGCATTGACCGATGCAGCATACTAAGGGCCCGTCATGCAAAAGTTCGTAAGATATATTTGTGCTTGGTTATATACAAGTCCGAATAACCAAGATGTAGATATTTCATTCTACACTATTAATAGAGCTTGGATCATCCGAGGTAGGCGAACACACGGACCAGGACCCCTTTATTACTCGTTAAAGTCGAAAATTACCTATCACGGTGACTTTTTCATTCATTTCACAATGTATACCTCAAAATAAACATATATAAAAAAAAAACACGTCCATTTATATATAATAACGTTTATTTGACGTATAAAGATTTTCAAATAAAAGATATGTGTTAAGAACTAAACTGAGGTCAAGTTGCTGGTTCCGCCTTGTGACCTTTCATCAAGTACTGCGAGTACTGGTTATGATACAGGAAGCGAAATCGAGAGTGATTAATCTAAGTTGCAAGAATGTGTTATACAACCTTAGCAAAATAGAAAAGTATAAACTAAGGCGGTGCTTTTATTTTATCGTAGTAAAACTCATCCATAATCATATTCGTATTCTAAAAATAATATACAGAGTGGCTTTTGCATAAAGGAAATTGAAAAAAAAAACGGAAATAGGATATCATATAAACAAGTGTTTCTATTAGGCAGAAGTTTTGCCAAAGCGGTAACACAATATTTATGTAACAATACACAGACAGGCAGTTTTGCAAGACACATTTGTGGACGATATTATTATTAGCTTATACTAAAAATTAGCCATTCGCCTTACGTCTAGACACCAATAATCTTGATGAATGAACGTATTTCAACAGTTTTTACATCCGTTTAGACAAATGAGTAGTCGAACTTTGTCATACATAGATCAACGTCTACTCGAAAATATATATGGACAAACTGTTTGTGACAAATGCTAAATTTGCTTACAATGGATTTTGTAACCAAACAAAAAAGAACATGTTACTTTTCGAGTATAATGAATGTCGTCTGTTGTTGCTTTCGATTTTGGACTTTTGCAAAGGTAAAAATTGGTAACACGTTAAACAATAAAATAGTAAGATGCCTCTTCATAATCATTTGATCTAATGTACCGGTATAAGAGTGTTGAAGAACTAGTTCAAAAATTATTGATGGCATATCCATTGCCATTTTAAAACCATTAATGTCAAGTTTACGATCTGATTATCCAACACTACTGATATAATTGAAGACATCTAGATGAGTGTGTGTTTATTATATATCATTATGAGTTGCGTTGCTCCATTATTCACACACGAACAAGGCCCTGTTACGAAGAAGAAAGAGGAGAGGCAGCAATTAATAAAGATAGGACCAGGAGAAACAGGAGTCGTTGTGTGGGGCCAGATCTCTTCCTCAGCTTAAAGGGTAATAAGGGCATTGTGACTACCGCGGGTCTTTTATTTCGATAAGAACTGCCTGCATGTCTGAATTTAATAGAAAGAAGAAACAATGATTTCCCATAACATCAGAGAACAGTCAGTTATTCATTCATCATTTGAACATGGAACATTAACAGAATTTGAAAACATTAATAACTCCATGCATATTTAAAATCTAATAAATGCCAAGCTATGTTATCAAAAGAAGTTTACTCTAGACGAATCTGGTCAACTATTAGATACCAAATTTTGGAGGAAGCCAATGGTTTGAACTCTACAATGATTACTAAAATAAAACTAACAAGAATATCATTCTTATAATAACAGTCCAGTTATGTCCAGGGTATGTTTTGGTGAAAAATGTATATATTGGATATTTTTACAGCATTTGAAATTATGCGGAACTATTTCAAACAAGCTTCCACCAGTATCGTAAATAGGTACGAAATTTGCAATTTCGAGACTTTTGTATATCTGCACAGTTCTGTAATAACATATAATTTAATCATAACAAAATAAGGTCAGACTAAACCATACATATAAGTTAACAATATCATTTTTATAATGAGTAACATGTACATTAAAGTTTACCTATGAAAACCCCAAATTGAGGGTCAAAATGATCATTTAAAAGTTTGTCGCTTTAAACTATTTTTTTACAGCAAGGAGTGAAGCCATCTTGCTTATGGGCCACCTTGCTTGTACCACAGTATCAAAATTCACTGAACGCTTAAAATATGCATTTAGAAGTAGACATATTAATATGCTCGTCTATAAAAATAAATATACGTATATGTTATTCAGCTCTAGAGTTAAAAACACATTTTATACATGATGAAACTCGAGTAGACTTAACATATTTGAAATGAGAATGAGGTGAAAACTTAAGTAGACATAAATGGGAGGAATAGATACTTTAAACAAATAGTCGAAATGGGAGAAAACCAAATTGGACTCAACCCTTATAGTGCTGGAGCAGACTTTATTCTTATGCAAACAGGTTAGAAATATACCAGCCGCCAAGTAAATTGGCGGATGGCCTATGCTCTTACCTGTTCGATACTCTGATTATCATTACTTGTCAAAATTAAGCAGATAACTTAAACAGATATTTAAAGATTTTGAAAGCAAACGGCAGAAAAACCATTTTCTAGAAAAAGACCCGGCATTCTAATCGTTAACCATACACCATACCGTAAGCAATTTGGAGTGCCATGACCTCGACCTCACACAGTGACAGGTACCCGTTATTGCCTACTTTAGCGATATTGACCCTGCGTGCCTTCGTTACAGTAGTCAGTTATACTGTGAAGACGGGATCCAATATTCCGCTCTAGTGCACAACCTTAGACCATAATCCGTCCTCCAAGCCAAGGTACAAATCCACGTCACGCAGCCTGTCCGCTAACAAAGAAAAATGGGGCATTCATTTAGACAAGCAGCGTATTGGATCAGGCTTGGAACCATTACAATATGTTAAGTTACATCACAGAGGTAACTGCACCTATCAATATAGA